>CM068378.1:76956971-77647538 GCA_034770075.1 Aralia elata
GGTAAATGTTAAACAATTTGTTGCTATATATAATACTTGTTTAATGCTTTGGGTAATCGAATTATATTTGTTGTCAAGCAAAATCTGATCATTCTTTATGTTGTTCGGACCTGGGATTTCTATAATGTCCTATCATTTTGCAAATATTGGCAAAAATACAACAGTCCAATATACTAATATGTTGTACCTTAAAAATGCATAAATGAAACTAGAGTAACTCTTGTAAAATTGTCTTCATAATTTCTGACTAGGAAAACCAAAAAAACTCCAGTTCGTTCCTCTACATGATCTTCTTGTCTTTGATCTGATAACATAGCATCTTAAGCATAAACGGTGGATTACAGTATAATTTATGAATCAGTAGACTAATCTGAAGATTTTAGGACAACGCATTGATTTTTTCGAGCTGCAAACCTAGTCTCACTTAACTTGCTTACCTTAAGCAGAAATCACATGCGTGGGTGATTACATTGGATAGGCTGAAACTTGTGTTGGCTTATTCTGTTAATGGTGAGACTTGAATTGTAGGAACAGTTTATCAATTGATTCAAACTTCCCATGGACTTTGATAATAATCTTTTTCTGCTTTTGCCATAAACGGATTCTTCAAGCTATTATCACCACATACTAATTTTAACACCTCTCCCTCACTTGCCATCCAATTATTCGAATGATCTTAAACTATCTTCTTTACACGAATTATGTGTTGTTCAAGGTGAATACAGAGAAAGTGGAGTTTTGTCCAACTTGAGTGCACCAGTCTTAGTTGCTCAGTAAATTTAATGCAAATACTGTAAAATATAATCAATGACAACACATTATATGTGATCATAATTGTCAATCGCATAGCAACTTTTCCCTTGCCAGGTGTTTTGTTTGCCTCTGCTATAGTTCTGATAATGCCTTGCACTCTCGTTATCCCATAATAGCAACTTATTCTATAACAGAGACAAGGAAAACAACTTTATTTTAAAAAAATCTCCCATATATTAACATTGTCAAATATATATTCTAATGCACTTGTGGTTTTGTGTGTTAATGTGTTCATATGCACAACTGCTAGCCATGTGCATTTGATTACTGTTCCCCACGTGATGGAACACCTTGATGAACAATTCCATCTTGGGCGTATTCCCCACAACTTCCTATCTTCTTCATGTGCAAGGCCTTATATAGATGTATGTATGTGACTTACATCAAGGACTTTGTGATTCCATGGAATTACAAGATCAAATAACGCCACTTAAAAATCAAAGAAGAAACTAAAGAGTAGGTAGGAGTAACTGACCTCTAACTCACATTTTTGGAGTCTGGCTTTGAAGTTATCGATGTCGTAGACCACCCCTTCCTAATGATCCAAGATCATTTTACAATGTGCTATCAAAGGGTTTTTTAAGTAAAATACTTTGATTGTCATGTGGCTGTAGCGATTAGGTCTGAATATGAGGATCCATCTTAGGATCATGAGACGTGTACTCCTAGCCCAGCTGTTGTGTATTCTGTGATAGAAAATTTATCACATTAATCCATTACCTCTCATGGAATCATATGACCATACACAGCATTCTGTTAGAGGGAGAATTGAGACAGAAGTAGCAATGTACCAGGCACAGTAAAAGAGGGGTTCTACATTGCAGGCCACTCAAAATCATATAGCTTTGTTAACATCACCACCTTTATGTGTACATAGAGATGCGCTTTGGGAGAAATGGTGCGCTAGAGCAACATGCCTCTAATAAGTAGGTAGAAGTGGTTGTCGGTGTACCTATTGAAAATTATTATATTTTTGTTATATATCCGAAGCAAAGTTTGCTAGGCAAGATCAATCAGGTAAGGTAGCTCAACCCATAGATTTTTAATGACAACAAAAATTTTGAGTCGTTATCGGCAACACTTTAGTGGACTGACCTAACTGATTACTGGTCGAACAAATAAAAGTTTCTTTCCAAATTCCAGAGAGGAGTATCTTGGCCGCAGTCTGAGACATGGTAAAATATTTTTCCGGGGATTTAGGTGAACATAAAGGCTATAAGTGTCCTTTTGAGTTATCTTTTGTATAAGTGCGATCGAGAAAGATGCTATCTTTCTTACTTATAAACCCCATAATTAAAAATCAGTATTCAATAGTCGACGCCTCATATTACAACTATAGATTTACAACTAAAATTCTTTAGATATCAGCAAAAAACTTGGTAATAAGATTGTGATTTTGCATAATAATTAATCACAGCAAAAAATTGAAAAGAGTTGCATTTTCATACATTGCCATTCATCTTTTAAGTTTTTAACTAACATTGAACAAGCTGTATCACCAAAATTATAGTACACATATAAAAGTTATTATAGCACATGGCAGTATTAATAATAAAGTTCCAAACTATTTCACTCAAATGATTTTGAACTGGTGAAAGGACCTATATTCATTATCTAATTAAAGAACTTTGTAATTACTAACACTATGTTTAAACAAAAGGGAAAATTCATGTTTCTAAAACTTATACAATTCAAAAAATCCCAAGTCTTTTACTGTATTTTGTTACCTAACATATAGTTAGAAACTTGGCACAAATATATCTCCAAAGTAGTCAACATCTCCTATTACCTATCTTATTTATATTAACAATACTACTAGATTAGAGAACTGTTAATTGATCAGATGAATAACAAATCTTGCAACTAATTATATCCCATCATCCGTATGAAATTTTATACTTCTAACATTATTGGACAAAAACATTATATTCAATATTATAATTTACCGTGTTTGTGTATCGATCTCTGGACTGCTTTACCATATCTAGATTTTGCTATAGAGACCAATCTGAAACTTGCCTGTTCCAAATAAAAATCCTTTCACTCAGAGTTTCTTTAAAAACGTTACAGTTTATATGTTGCGCATGCCTTGACATGAATAACAACAATACCCTGCAAGTCAGTCACAAAACAATAATGCAATCAAGGATGTTCTAAGTAATCCTAGACAGATTAATGGTAAAATACCAATATCCTTCGTTTATCCTCACGAGTAATGTATGCTTTCCCCCCCCAACTCCACTTGTAGATTTCTACTAGTTTTTGAATTGTAACTAAAGGAAACTAGAGAAATATATGTCATTTTGATAGAACCAAATGATTGACTCATACAGTATTGCCTTATGCTAGTAATTTGAAACTGTTTACTCATATACATCTCTTGATGGCTAGTTCATTCAAATGTTTAATAAGTTTGATAAGACAAAGTAGATTCAATATCATTCATTTGATGCTAGTATCCTTCACTCATCCTTCCTCGTCCTATAACTTACCGTGCTGTCCTGGCTTGACGTATTAATCCGTCAGTTGTTTCACATCCCCTCGCTATAAACCCCTACATCTACTCTATCGAAATTTCCTCATCCTCAAAAATCATCTCTCGTCCGACAAATCTCATATTTAATGTCCTTCTAATCCAATATAATATATGTTTATGTTTCAATGTTTTTTTTTTGTGCTTTTCTTTGTGTAATTAAGACCCCCAAACTTCCCCCAATTTTGTATTTTTTCATTTCTGGGTCAACGCTCACACTCTATCCACTTGGGCTTCCTTATTTCGCGAATCTCTCCACAACAAAAAAAATTGTCGTACTTTATCGGTATGTGAGTCAATCATCAAGGTTAACAACATCGTCAGTGTTTTAATTTTCAATTGACTAGCGTTCCATTTCTATCTCTCTCTGGACATCAAATACTATGTCGGGTGGTTATAACCTTTGCGACAAACTTTTCCTAGTTGGCCTCGTGTAATTTCAAATTCCATCAAAAAAAAAACACTGCTTGCTTGCTTGAGAGTAGCTATTATATGTGATGGATTCGTTTTTTTTTAATACCATGATGTCCACTTACGTTTACATCTTGTAAAAGTTTGTATACTTCCTAAGTTACCCAAATCGCACAGGCCGATTGAGTCATAAAAAAAAAATCAACCAACTTCACACGAAATAGTACTTGAACACAAATATAATGCTTTTCACTATACTCACTATTTGTGATTAATTACTCATATAGTAAGCCATAAACAAGTCAATACTTTTCCTATCGTGTTCGTTCCTGTCACATGTTATTCCACTAGTTTGGCTTTTGCCTTCACTGTTGTTTCACGTATCTTGGACAAGGAAACCTCACTATCTATTGACAATTGCATCTTTGTGTAGTTTCCATACTCGTAAATATATGGACCACATGCTAATGCATATAGCTGAATCATCTAATTGACATTTTGATGTGGTATTTCAATAATATGATGTAAATCTATTTACTAGGGAAAAAAGAATTAATGAATTAATCCATTGTATTTCATAATTGCAACAATGTACAAGATCAAAAAGGGCAAAGAATAACTCAATTTTTATCCTTCTCTTTTAAACTCATTTGAAGGCAAATCATTTTTTGCCATATTCGCTATGTTGCTTTTGAGTAATCTCGATTCAATTCCCTCCTCTAACATATCTACTCTACCAGAAGTAGTATTAGTACATAAACTTAGTAGGAAGCATTAATCATTTGAATAATATTATAATGATATAATATTCATATCTTACTCGAAGAGATAAGGTTGCACCTCTTCACAAGTTATTCAAGAGCATACCAATGAACCATCTGCAACTCTCTACCGAATGAGCATAATCGAAAATTAATAAGCGATTCATAATGGATGAACATTTTGAGGGAAAACACAGTAAAGAGAATTTCTTTTCTTTTATAATGCTTTGTCTCATCAGGTATTTACGGTTCCTTTTTATTGAACTTGCCTCTCACTTCGTGGGTAAGTGACAAGGGAACCAAAATGGCAGCGCATCTCATCTTGCTTGACATACCCTTCGGAGCAAATGATCCTTTCTACGAGGTATATGGTATTTGTGCTTTGTCGCTTTGTACATTTTTCAAAGTGACTAGAGTTACCTTACTGATACCAAAAAAATACGCATTTTAGTATGAATACTAATACAGAGTGCATAGATAACCCATGAAAGATTTAAATTATGTACCTTTCATTTGGATTAGCATCCTTTTTCGATATAGATCATACATCGGTGCCTTTGTTGTAGACATTGTTTGCTTTGTGTGGTATGTATGAATACTTAGCAATAGTTAGGTAACACCATTATCTATGTAGGTGCCCGAGTGGCATAATTCCTACTCATATCTAGGAAATAAGATAATTACTAACATCCTTATTCCATTTTTCTCAATGTCATCCTAGATTTGAGTCTGTCCTTAGAACTATAATTTTCTTGATAGATTGCCCACCCAACTCAGTTTAATGTTGTTTGCTCACATTCATCATTAAGGATTTCCCTCGAATCTTCCAGCAATGGGAGATTCAATCGTTTGTAAAAGAAAAATCTGGCAATCATCGCGATGTCTTTGTATCTCGACATACTACTTTGTCACCTTGTATTGACACAGACTTAGCCAACTATTTGATGACATATCCATCAGGGAATATGATTAGACCGTATTGATAGGACTAAGCCAATTCTCTCTCTCCTCTTTCATTGTAAAAAGAAAATGGCCTTTGCTTGTGAGTTTGTCACAATCTATCTTCCCAGTCGGTCTCAAATGCAGCTCTTTACAGTATAATTTTTTTTCAAATCCTGTAGAAGAATCTGGTCGAGCCACGTTGTTAGATCCTTAGTTTTTTATCCTTCTAATCTTTTAGTATATGCTCTCCCAAGTCTTTGGTCTGTTGATTACAAATTATCTTCTCAATGTGCATTATGATCAAGGCTTATGCGCTCCACTTTAAATGATTTCCAGTTTGGTAGTCTTAAATAAAAATAACTTTTCTTTGTTCAATTATGAGTTTTGGACTGGAAGTTGTACTATGTTCTTTTTTCGCTTTCTTCTACTACCTATTACTTGACTTAATAGTTTAGTCTCAGGATGTCGTTGCCAAAAGTCTCCTTATGACTATTGATTACTAAATTGAATCGTTAAATTCTTGAATCACACTTAGGATTTTAGTTCTTTGTGTGTCTACGTAGTTACTCTCCTTTGTCCCAACATTCATACTCTAAACTCTTTCCTCCACCCTACAGAAAGGGCAATTACATGTTATGACGGTCATCAACACTGATACATTCATATGACAGGTTTGAATATGTAATAAAGTTATTGTAATTATTAGTGGATACCTTATGAATTTAGGAGCGCAGAATAGGCACTGATGTCCCTCCACTCGTTAAGAGATTTTACTTCTCAAATCCTAAGTTTATTCGATTGAGTATAAACATTACAGGTTTACGGCACAATGCACAATTGGACCACTTGTGTACTCCATCCAGACAGATTTGTCAAGTGCAGGAAACTCTGTTAATGGTCCATAAACTAGAAGCATTGCATGTTGGGAAATTGCACGACGTATAAGAGTCATTATGTTTGAATTACTTGTTCCCACCAGAAATCAAACAAGTATCATCAATTAAGAGGACGTTTTCATTATAAACATCGATTTCTATATCCTGCGTGCATTTTGGTCCGAAGGAATTAACAAGTGACATTATGATAAAAGGGTTCCTTCATGCACATTTCCGATTTGGGTGGCAAAATGTATAAGTGTAGTGAGTTGTCTACCAGGCACTAGGCTTGTTATGAACTAACTCGATATTTTTCCAAATGGATTGAAACTCGTATGTGGGTTAGCTGAAGACAGAATGTTCTTTGGATTCGTTGAAATACCTATTAGTTACTTTTCTATCATTACTCCGTTCCACGATAATCAGAATATGATGGATGCCTCAATTTCACCTTCAACTGTAAACAAGTTTTTCCTTATTGCACCACAGCATGTCTTTCGGCCAAATTTTTTTTGGAATAAAAAGTATTTTGCTAAGCAGCGGTTTTATTGGAATGTATTCTTTAAATCTTGTGTTGGGATTGTCTTCCCCTTTCATTCATTTTGTTTCCATTATTGATTCCCCGCATACTGGGGCATCTCTTCCCTATATCCTTTCTTTCTTTCCAAAAAATGCGTGATACAATGATAACCTTCAAAACAATATATGGGTGAAGGAATTTGTAATCATATATAGAAGCATGTGCTAAGGAATTTTTGATGTGTGATGGAACTTTACTTTGCAATTGACGTGAATTTGCAGGTATCCAAGGCCAATTTTCACGTAGCATGGTCTTTGACTTCGTAGTCTTGACTTTGGCAAATTCACAGCCTTCAGGGAGAACATCGTTCTTCCACTCAAAGCAAGCTTGGTCTATTGATCTTATTTGTCCAGGATGATTATGAACAAACCTTCAGAATGTAGTCAAATTTAATTAACAATTGACAAGATCGTGAGTACTCGATTTTGCATCCTGGATATAACTCCTTGTTTACACTTATAATACTTTTTTTTCATACTCTGGCTGATGGCTTGTCGTTCTTGTACGCAGGTAATCCTTGCTTCTTTCCCTTTAATAGTATAAAGTTTACCTCGGTTAATATTCTGTCCCATTAATGTTTCAAATTCATACTCTCATCACACCGATCTGATTCATAGTCCATAAACTCCTCATTTTGAGAGTTAATTATACTCCACTCCATGTGTCATTACTTTTATGTTAGTGAATGGTGTTACGCTTGTGGGTAAATCGCACTTATCATTAGGTAGGCTATTATGTCCCAATTGGATGCACAGATTGTCATGTAGTACACGATACTTCTTGGTGTTATAGTGTACAAAGTTCCATACACTTAATACATAGGAAATTCTATATGTCAACGGTCCCGTTTTTAATCATTTAGGGTCCATTTGTTGCTACGTACATGATCATATGAATGTTTATTTACCCATTGCGAATAATGTCGCTAAGATTATTCGTTCTATAGGATGAGCTTCCCAGGCTCATTATCCATGAATAAAAAAAAAAATTGGGGGTTTTGTTAAACCTGAAAATTTAATCCAATAACCTCTAATTAACTTCAGACGGTCAGTCCATCATAATAATCACATAATTACTTAGTTATGTATCGCTTAGTAAATTGGCAGTGATACTAACCACCTTATAGTATATTGTGCCAACATGCCTGTCTTGCTGCTCACATACAGCATACCCCTACTCCCACCACTCAAACCCCCAGTCCACCCCCTCACGCACCAGTTCCACACCAAAAACAAGATATGAGTGAGTTAAACAAAGAATATTTACGGGTACTAGTTGGTACTCGACACCTATTTTTATATAAGACGTGATTCCATGGTCGTATCCGAACCATTTTTTGTCCGTTAAGTTATGAATGGCATAAAAAATCCATTACTGTCCCATTAAATATAAAGGGCATCCTGGTGTACGAAACCTATTTTATATAATTAGCACTACAAATTTTTCTTTTGTATATATCATTCAAGGTTAATAAACATGAAACTGTTGATATCTAACCATAAGACATCCAAAAATAACATGACGATCAATGAAAGACTATTATGCAACAAATTAAATAGTCAACAGGAAGAGTTTTTTCCCTATTTTCAGCTCCAATGGATACATTTTCAAAAGTGAATAAAGTGCTAACAATTTTTAAGGGCCATTAGTGGCTACAAATGGCACAGTTCTGACATCCTTGTTGTTTTACTATTTCCCTTCAAAAAGCACAAGGATCTAAGGCCAAAAATTGAGGAACAATATGTATATTGACTAAACCACTGAACACACTTTTTACCAGGAATAGTAAAGATATGAATTTTAACTGGACTATATGAATTACAGTCTATTATATTCAATTCTTTTCCCAATTTTTGCAAATTGTTAGATGGAAATCTTCTATATCTTCCACTGATATATTAAGACACTAAGCTGAAGCGTAGCAAAAACCAGAGGCATTTAAATGACACTCTTATTAATTTTACTTTGAAGAGCAACCTGCGCAGAAAGAAAAGGTTAGCATATTAATACCCCAGAACACACTTTAAATACATAACCAAACCAAAAAATCTAATTCTTTTTAGGTCAATTAGACTGACGACTGAAGGGCATATTAGTTTTGAAAAATTGGCGTTACAGCTTATTGAGCGGGTCGGGGTCTACTTGTAGAGGGGGGCGGCGGTTTTGTGGAGTGGAAGGCAACCATCGTGTAGTGTAATAATGATGTAAAATTGAAAAATGACTTTGCCCATTCAACCTGTAATTAAAAATAAACAGAACGCACTAATTTCATCAATTGTAATTGAATCATATTGCTACATTATTCAAATACTAGTGGATACTTGTAAATAGATGTATCATTCATAATTTTGTTATAAAGTCCACTGAAATAATTTTTCACCATATATATTTGTATTGTTGTTTTCCTTCGCATCAACTAATAATAAGATTGGCATGATAAATGTATTGACTACACATACTATTTACTTGTACATCACTTATTGCTTGCAGAAAGGATATGTTATAGGGTATTCAACAAGCCTAACTTGAATACAATAATAAAAAACGCAAAAAAATACATCTAAAAATTACTCTTATAACATATGCACTATTACAGAACAAATGGAAAACAACAGTTTAATTATTTCTTATTTAATGTACTCACTTTCATTAACCCTCTAGTATTATTATCTACCTTTATAGCTATTTATATCACCATTAATAATAAACAGCAAGAATTCACATAATTTTTGTGGGTACTTCTTTCTCTTATAAATGTGAATCTGCTGTAACATTCCAAAATGCGTGTAGATCAACATTACATTTGACAAATCCTCCTTTTTTTGTCGATTATATAGCAACTGACAGAAATTACACTTATCAATTAACTATACCGCTTAAATGGAATTATGTACAGTGGTGATACAGTTAGTGGCATATATTCGAACTGTCTAAGGCAAGGGTTCCAGTCGAGTCACTTTAACAAGATATCAAAACAAAACATAGTGTATCAGGACAACCTAAACATTACACTCGTTATAGTCGTTAGACGGAAGTAAGGAGCGCATAACATTCCATTAACTAGTCATTGATATTCAATAATTTAGAAAAGAAACACATCAAAAACTAATTGTGTAGATTACCTGCTTGTAATGTAATTGGAAGTTGTAGGACTCGAGGTGTTCATCATGTTTCCAGACTTTCATAAGGACCAGATAAGTCTTATGATCTCGTGAGATGATGTAGGATAATTTGAGAGGGGAGGACAGAGCCACAGTACACAGATGGGTAGGTTAGGTTGCGGTGAAGGCGGTATCGCTATGTATGAGATGACCGGAGTGTTGGGAGGTCGGAGTGGGGAGAGTCGCGAATTTTGGCGAAGCAAGATACTGTGACTGTGTAAAGACTGGGAATTGGGAATTCGGGTGATTAATTTATCGGTTTGCGATGTGGATGTTATTCTATTTATTTTTAATAGACTACAAATGATCAAAACTCTAAATTATAAAATCAAATTAAAATTTTTATGTTATTATTATAATTATAATAATTGTATTTTTAAAAATATTATATCTCTAATTTTTATAACTTTATATATTAAAATAAAAATAAAAACATTGAAATAGTATAGTTTCAATGATCAATGACTTGAATTATAAAATTTATTTATTTTTCTTAATAAATACAATTATCAATATCTGTCTAACTTAAATTACATTTCAAATTAATTTTCTTTTCTAACATTTCCGGGGAATATCTTTAATGTAAACGTTCCAACAATAAAATGCTCCCTAAAATTACAACTATAATTTAGAATAAGGAAAACAAAAATAAAATAATTGAGTTTTAAAATATCGTTTAAAAATTAATAACAATGACAATTGTTTAACTTGTTTTAGTTATTA
This sequence comes from Aralia elata, assembly GCA_034770075.1. Classification (NCBI taxonomy): domain Eukaryota; kingdom Viridiplantae; phylum Streptophyta; class Magnoliopsida; order Apiales; family Araliaceae; genus Aralia; species Aralia elata. Next base: position 76,967,771 of record CM068378.1, read on the forward strand.
TTTTTAATTAAATACACTTAATCAGGATAACTTAAGCAAAAGTAATTTCTTATATTTAATTTTATTCTCTAATCGTTAAATTTTAGAAATTTTGCGTCATTGACTCTAACTGTGTTCGCAAAATGTATCCTTTTATTATGCTGAGAAGCGAGCTTATTTTGTAACTGCTTTAAAGCTTGAACTAAATGACTAGATTAATATAGTTAATAATATTATAGATTTAAAAAAAAAAGTTATAATATATTATACTCACCATTCTCCGTCTCTGAACCAAATATGTATATATTTAATTTGTAGTAATCTTGATTTGGTGTGTTTTGTTGGTAGTTTTTTTATTAATTTTTACTAATTAATAATGTTGTTTATCACATGTATTATGTAATTAATGTCATTATGTACTTTACGAACTATAGTTTTTATTTGTTTATTTATCATTGTATGTTAAACTAAAATGATTTCTTTTCTGCAATGGTTATAATATTAGAATTTTGCGAATTGAGTGTAAAGGTGAAAAATGTATCCATTGTAGCGAAAGGAGTAATTTGTATCATAGTATGTCGATCCAATTATAATTTTTTGTTTTTTGAATCATAAAATTATTTAAAATTTAGTCAAATCTGATTTTATTATATCCAAAATATTTTGTTGTGTGACCTAAAATTTTTATAATATAATGAAAGCATGTATGCTTCTACTACGTAAATTCATTATTCTTTATTACTTAACTTTTATAGGTTTTTATTACTTACATACCATTATAATCGCACCCAAATTTATATTTATTTAAAGCTACATGTTGGTACATTTAAATATAAAAGATTATGTGTTCATTCATAAGGCTACTTGAATAACAAAACTATTTATGTACAAGTTTTATTTTCGATTGCGTATTTAAGTAACTAATTCTCAAAACAAAATATCATTTTCGACATGGTTTTTGAAGTCATTAAGTTTTGAGAATGTGAGCATTAACATTTTGATTTATAATTTCTATGCATATGATGGCGTTAAAGTTCACTTATTCCTACCGTTTTGTAAACCTACTAATTTCTGTACCAAACTTTTCCTTAGTTATACTTACATATAGTATATCATCTATGTAAAGACTAATTTTCTAATATAATAGGCATTTAATTATTTTAATACTATGTAGAATTCAAATGTCTTGTTATATTTTTTTTATCCATATTGTTTGTATATGAAAATAGTTTTAATAGTTAAATAATATTATTTTCGTTTACTTTATAAATAAACACAGGCTATATTAACGAATACATTCCTTTTGACCTTTTTTTCGCTTGGCTACGTTTTCTTGTACAAATATATTTGACTATCAATTTGGACCGGGTTGTATAGAGCCAAATTGGACCATGTTTTTTAAAACTAATTTTTTTTTATCTATTTTTTAGTCTTATAATATATGGGTGAATATATTATTAATACAGATAGAATTGGATTCACTTATTTTATTACTTTCTCTTATTTTTATTAAATATTTTAGAAATATAATTTTATCATGCTTAGTTATTAAGTTCTTATTTAATAGTGTCAATTTGACTTATAAAATTCAAAATTTTGAACTATTTTAATATTGGGGTTCACTGATTGATGATAGTATTTATTCTTAAAAATAGCAAATACAAAAATTAAATTTCATATAATTCATGAAACCAATTAATTACACTTTAAGCTGAAATACCATATATAATGACTATGAACAATACATTACACTTAATTATCCTAATGAAATCATTTTAGATTAAGAATAACAAGTAACTTATTGATCATTTATTCTTAACAAGTACCAAAAATTTATAAACATTGAGATATAAGGTAAAGATTTTCTAATTCTAATAATGCAGGAGTTTTATTCTGTTTATTATTCTTTTTTTCCCGACTATAATTTTCACTCCAAGGTAATTACTATATTTCTCCTCCCAATTGTTTGCACAAACACACAACTTCCCCCCCCCCCCCCCCCTTTCACCCCCCAATAATTTATTTTTGTTTTCTACTACATTGGTCCTCTTTTCTCTCTGAGTTTACTCCCTTTATCCTCTTGTCATCGCTGCCCTAAAAAATGAGATGTAGACCTTGATTTGGGTGTTGTCTGTGACTTTTAACGAAGATAGAGATGTCTAGTAACTCCATGATGTTCTTTCTTCGGATCTGTGGTTAGTAGTCTCGAAAATTTTTATGATCGTTATCATATTATTCTTAAGTTGTTTTGAGATATCATTCAATTTCCTGCCATAAGCCTTTTTACTCTAGGGATTATGGGGTTGTATTGTTTGTATTTTTGACCTGATGATGAACTACGTTCTGTTATTATTGCGGATTATTGTGGTAGTTGTTATCTTTTGGGAGAATGCCAATGTGGTCTGTATTAGTGATATCTTTTGTTGTAAGGTAAAAAAATTAGGGTTTTGTTTGATGCCTATTTTATGGGAATTGTTTATGACCTATTATAATGGGTTATTTGCGAGTTATATAAATATATATCAAAGGAGGCAAAGTCTTGCCTCATCTTTCATGAAAGGCTGAACGTGCTTGGGTGAAGAAGATAGAGTTGGACTGACAGAAAATAACGGTAGCTTTTTTTCGTATCTCTTTCATTTGAAGAATGCCCAAATTTCTTTCTCCAAAGGAAAACACAAATTCTGGTTTCTTCTCTCTTCTCATCTCGCTCTTTTTCTATTTTCATTTGAAAGGATGATTAAATTGATTCTTTGTTTTTATGTCCCATTGTTTTAGGCGAATGATTTCCATGTTTAGTTGTATAAAGCCTTATTTATTGGTGTATGCCTAGTGTTAGTTTCTATTCTTGTTTATAATAAATGGGCAATTTGAAGAACTGTTAGCAACTCTAACTGCACTCCTCTAAGTTTTCATCTTGGTGCTATTCTTTTATTTTTTCTCATCAAACTAGTTTGTTGTGTTTAACATTTTTGTGATTTAATTTTATAATGTTGCAGTAAATTATGTAGGCTTATCAATCTGCTCTTGTTAAAAATAGACTCAATTAATAGGTTATGATAATTATACTTTAAGTTTTTAGTATTATAATTATTTGTTGGAGTATCTCCCATAAACAAGATTCAAATCAGTTTACTTATTTACGCTTCCTAGTTCCAAATCATGCCAAGTAGACGTATGTACATCTCACAATAATAACCTTCTTATTGAGGTTTTTTGGGATAAGTGGATGCTGTTGTCATAGTTTGTGCTTATTTGATGGTAAAATTATTTCTTGAATTGGGCCAACCAAGGTGGGCGGGGGCTTGTCTACCAGTACATCATGTAGTACTTAGGAAGTAGTATATTTATTGGAATTTCAACTAAAATTATGATTTGTACAAAACTTGTATGTGGCTGTCTTATCCATTATATGCAATGGCACAACTGTAATACAAGTAGCATATGATGCTAACATACCTCTCTGTACAAAAGCAATACTGACATTTCCTTCTGTTATTGCGCCATGATGTAAGGAAATTGCCAATTTGTAAGACTATGATAAAAACTCATCCAAGAAGAAGCCCAAATTTGATACTGTCACAACAACAGTTTTCTCAAAGATAAAAGTCAGATAGCTTAACGGTCATGTGCCTTTTTAAACACTATTAAATATTCGATGTTGTTAGTTTGTTCCAAAACATATTGTAGAGTTCTCTTTTGCATGATTCCCATATCCACGCTTATATGGGAATGTCAATTTGGAAGCGTGTGACTCGCTTGAGGATTCATGATCAGCAAATACTGCTGCGCACTAGAAACCTTTATGTGTTAATTTTATCCCAGTACTAACAGAATGGCAAATGAGGTACTTTATGGTTAGTGACCAACATTTACCTCATTTAACCTGACACCAAATATATCGGTTCCATTGAGTGGAAATCTCCCCCTCATTGCTGTTCGGCAAGGTATATGTACACAGATTATTGAATGTGTCAGATTTATTCAAGGGTCTAGGAATACAAATTATGGAAATATTAGCATTGTGTAATGTTTTAGCTTTCTGTTGCAGGAAAGGTTTAATAAAGGTTTATTAGTATAGATTAAGATGAGAAAGAAAGGTAATAGAGAATCTATCTCTCTTAGCATGGATTACTACTTTATTACATATTGATAATAATACTCCATTCAAAAATTAGAATATAAATTTTTGCATTTTAGTCCATTCCCCTAAAGACACATTTATATTGCTAGACCAAAAGTGGAATGAAGTTTCTAACGTCGTTACTTAAAAGTTGTCGATTAGGAAATGTATCTCTAATTTTTGAAGAGATGGAATAATAATAAAGCTCTTTTTCCAACCACATCATTTCCCTTACCAAAATTGTTCCTTTAACTGTTTGCTCTTGATTGTTACTGCATGAAGAAGAGCAGCCATGTATTCTCACAGCACCTCTCTAGCTCGAGTGAGTTGCCTCCAGTCTTGGGCTGTGTTGGTATGATTCGGAAGTTTCACCTAATAAAAAATATCCAACAACAGGCTTAATTTTGGTCAAACATATATATAGCATAATGGGGTGTTGTATTGTATGTCTGTTTCATCATTTTAAGCTTGTTTATACCCCTGACCGTACTGGTTGAATTATGAATACTTGTTTTCGCCTAATGAAGGAAAGTTGTTGCATAGTTTTGGACTTAAATTTTTGTCTGTATGCTATATGGTGTCTTGAAAGGTGTATATATCTTTATGTAATGGTGTTATATATGCAAATATTGTGAATGTTAATCAACAAACTAATTAAATATTGTATGTATGAAGGTTTCTCTATTAGCCAGAATTGCTACGCATTATTCTAAGCTACATTTGAATTTCAAACACAGATTCATATATGTATGTGTGTACATTTAATACACACAAACACATTAATACATTCTACTGTTTTGGTCCCTGCACTTGTGGTTATTATAACTTTTTGTTGTTTTTCCTCAATATACAAGCATATATTGAATGGATGATACCTTTCAATATCTCTTCCTTTGAGAGTTAGATGCTTGATAGAGTTGATATCTGTTTTACAAATGATCATACCTTTTGTTTTGGTATGTGCATTATAGAGAGAAAGAAAAACAGACTTCACAAAGAAAGTTTGGGAAGTGGGGAAACTTACCTTCTTCATTGCTGCATGAAAGTGAAATACATACAGAAATGTGAGTACCAAATTGGGAAGTGACTTCTTTAGAATCTGGGTATCAAATTTCTACAAGCTTCCCAAAGGAATCTAGTCAAAAACAAGTTATTCTGTAGACTTATATGGACACTCATCAAAATGTAATAATGTAACCTATCTATACATAAAAATAGATTGTTGAATTCTCTGCTTTACACTATCAGCATCAGAGAAATTTGTTATTCCAAAGTCGTGTGTGTGGATCATCTCCTTGCCATTAGCTGCTCATGGTGAAAACCTGTTACCAAGCTATAATGTAAGAATGGCTGCTGAAACAGAAACTAAAATCTGTTGTGGTTTCATGTATAGATGATTTTGTGTAAAATATGCACACTTGTTTTGAGTCTTCCTCCTATTTCTATTTCATTTGTTAAAGATGGTATTTCTGTAAACAGAGTAATGGTGTTCCTCTGTCAAATTTGCTTACATATTAGAGTTATTATCCATTACCAATTTTTCTATGCATGCTTACACATATTACATGTAATATATATATACTGACCAGATTGCAGTTTTGTTTTTGTAATGTATGACATTCGTTAATCCTACTTTCTATTACTATACCTGTCTTTATTTACTAATATGGTGTACTTGTTCTGATAATTTTGTTGCAGAAAAGCAGTCAACTTGTTTACTTGGTTGTTGAAAATGTCTGGCCCTGGATTTAAAAGGAAAAAGGAGCAGCTCAAACGAGAAGATACCTGGCCTCCCAAAATGAAGAGGTCCATGAGGCTAATGAAGAAGTTGAACGAAATGTATCTGAACAGTCAAATCCCCCTGTAAGAAGAAGAATCATGATGTCGTCAAGTCCTTCAAGAAGCCCGGTTACTAGATCACAAGCTCGTTGTGCTGTTCGATCACCTATGCGTTTAACAGACAAATTACGTTGCAATGTTTGCAAGCTCACCAAATGCAAAAGCTGCTCCTCTGAATTGAAGTGGGTACTCCTAGTCCTATCCAGCCGCAAGGTACAAAATGACACCATTGTTGGTGAAAACTTTACTGAAGCAGAAGAGAGTGCCCCGACACCGACGTCCGCAGAGCAAGGGTCTTCAGAAAGGGTCTAGACCATGTGAGTTTTCTCTACACCTATTTAGTTAACAAATGATATATGTAGTCGTATATGTATGCTATACCTAGTTATTTTTTCTTGGTAATTTGTTGTTCACATATACTTTTTTCACATCTAATTGTTTTAATAGCTTCATCTACCGCAAATAAAATTCGCGGACCTACTCGCGGTATTGGATTAGAGAAACATCCACAAAGTCCAAAGGAAAGAAGTTGGCTATTAATGTCTCACCTACTAAAGGAAGGCCAACAGATTCTGTAGAATCGGCCTAAGCTTGTCGTCAGAGATAGGATTGATGGTCCGCCACCACCTTCCATTGAATAACCAAATTCAAGGATATTACAGAGGGAGTGATTTGAAGAGTCATTGTCAAGGGTTTGAAGTTAAGTTTTACTTTTTAGAAAATTAAATTATAGCAAATATTATTGTTTTATGTGACCTGTGTATCTAATAATAATAGATAATAATTGAGGAACCCCAGTTTAACTAAACTATATTACTTCATGAATAATCGATTACAATAAACTGTTGGTTTATTTCTCTCCATTTTATTAACTCATAATTTTTCAATGTGAAACTTGATGTAGGTAATGGTTTATTTCTTCAGGCTCGATTCGATATCGACCTTTCAAACAGCCACATGTGAAGCGTGTGGCACTTGGAATTATGAAGGATAGGAACAGAGGGGAAAGGTGCAAGCTATACAAATACTTCAAGACTTTTCCATCAGTCGAAGAAGCCTAGAAACAAACCTCCAAACAACATTGATGCCTTCCAAGTGGAGTGACATGTGTGACTATTGGACATCGCCCAAATTTATTGTATGGTTATTCTAACTTTAATCAGTTACTTCATATGCATATTATTTTAATTTATCAAAGAATATTAGATTTATATTATTTTCTTCAATGATTTGTTTTTTGTTTTTTCTAGCATCGCTCAGAAGTAAACAAGAAAAATCGAGGCAATAAGGCCATTCACAGTGGAGGGTCCAAAACCATTTGTTGTTCATCACACAGAAAAGGTACGTATGTATGTATATGTTAGAGCTACTGCTCGACCTTTGTGTTTTTTTATCGTTTGCATTGAAACTTATAACCCACCATAGTAATATTGTGATCTATGAAGGAGCTTGAAGCTTTCACAATTCAACTTAGTTTCAATAACAAGATTAAAATTGAAGTTTTATAAATTTAACGAAATGTAGCGGTAGAAAATTTAGTATATCTCAGTTTTCTTGGTGGTGGCTAGAATGAGTATTCTCTACTTAATTCATAGTACTTATTTTAATTTCCTGTTTGTCTGTTTTTTTACTTCAAATATCTGGACTGTAAAGCAACATGTACACGTGTGTTGTATGAAATTGGTTGAGAAGCCTTGAAAATTTTCATAACGATTAGGAATGAATTAGGCCAGTAGTCAACAATTTTAATAATATATATACGATTTCCTGAAAACAAAATTGTACTGAAATTTGAAAATGGGCTGTGAAGATCTTTTGTTGAAGAAGTTGAGCCAAATGATTTTTTGATATGAAGTTATCCATTATTTGTTATCTGGTTTGGAAATTGGTTGCATATTTTTTTTTATCTAATCAAATAGTCCTCTTAAACATTAACAAATCTTTAATAAGTTGCAGTGGATGGATATATATACTGAATTGGTAAATATATGTATTTTGGTTTGTGTACTTCTAATTCTTTTAAAAAAGCTTTGATGCATATTGTGAACAGTTGGGAAATTTGCAGTACAATATGTAAAAGCGTGCAAAATCTCTTTTGAAATTTAGATTGCTACTTTGCTACCACCGGCACATAAGTATCAGCTTTTTTGCTATGCAGTATGAGATATTGAATATAAAGGCTCAGTATACCACACTAGAAATCTACTGAACATTTGCTTACCCACACTTGGTCCAGGAAAATTTGGTTGGACTAACCTATTTTGATCTGATGAATTATGGATACCTAAATGATGCTACTCCCATTCCTTTGTATTTGCTTTGGCCTTCAGGCATGGATGTCTAGATGCTGTAAATTCTTGTTTTCATTTTTATTCTCAAGTCTCACCTTCTGCATCCCTTTGCGGTCATTATTATTTATTGTAAACTGTCTGTAAGCTTTTATTCTAGATGAGTTGTTCGATTGACTTAGTTGAGAATAGGATATTAGGACCATAAAGATTGAACTTTGGAACTCAGCGAGTCTGGAATTTCGATTGAACTATCTTTCTGAACCATAATGGCCAAGTATTCACATAATGAGTTAAAAATTGTGTACTGTCCTTCTACCCTATTTGCTGGTACTTAGTTGCCCCTCAGATCAGAATATGCATTGGCAGATTGCTGTATGTGCCCTTTCTAGTTTTGATTTCCTCATACTGTATGATGAATGGTTTTATTTCATCCTCCAGTGCTCAGTATGAACTATATATAACCTTTTAAGATTCCATTTACGATCTTCACATATATTCAGTGTCGGATTCAATAATGTTATGGAAACATATCCAAGTTTATGACAAAGAATGAACTTCCATATGACTATCTTATTTTTCTTGATATTCTAATTTGTTTTACAGGGAGATCCAATTGAAGGTTACAAAACCACACATCAAAAAAAAGAAAACAAGCGAGTGGATACAACCTGAAAATGAATCTGCATACGTAAGTTATACAAACTTTACCTTTTTTTGATAATAGAGGTAGTCAAACATATGATTTAGGCATTAGTCTTGATTTACATTGTAATCTTTTAACTAAAGTTTGAGACTATACATTTCAATGATTTACATTTGTTGATAATTTCACAGAATGAAATGAAATCACTTGAGACTGAATGCATCTCTGAGATGGAAGCAGAATCTGGAAATGTTGACATGAATGACAAAAGAGAGATTATGACTAAAGTCTTGGGCAAGAAGGCAGGAAGATTGCTGGGTTTTGGATTTGGACCTCGAGTAGAGAAGACTACATTAACTAACAAAGAAAAAACATTGGCAGCGGAGTTAGAAGCGACTCGCTCCAAGAATGAAGAGCTGCAAATCTACCATTCTAGCACAAGACAATCGGATTGATAATATCGAGAATATAATTAACATGTTGTCCGACAATCCAGAATTCTTGCGCTTGATTCAAGGCAGCACCAGCACAGGGGCAGAAAGAGCTGAAAACAACTCTTAATCATAATTATGGACATTAAAAACTATTGAACTTTTGAAGTGGACAGAACTTGAAATTTGGATATTTTGTTTAACTGTTGAACTTTTATTTGGTAATGCTGATTATGTTAAATTTGGATATTTTGTTAAAGTGTTGAACTTTTATTTGGATATTTTATTAAACTGTTGAACTATTATTTGGATTTTGATTTTCCTATTTTGGATAAATATGAATGAAAGTTGAAATTTAGTTAATCTATTGTCGCAGTAGGAGTTTTGCTATTGTTTTCCTATTTTATTCCATGTTCATTGTTCATGGATTAAGACTTTAGTTGACCCATGATACTTAAGGTGAGCTTACAGGTCATATGTATGAAGTATGATAATGTATATGTGCATGTTTATTTTTGAGTAAAATAAAAAATATTGAAATATGCATGTTTTGGAATTTATTAAATTCTTTATTTAATATAAGTTATATATATATAAATTCTTAATTATGACATGTAAAGGTTATCTATGGTTTGTCTGTTGCTTAAAAGTGTGTATATATATATATAACACGATTTTACTCATTAAATATTATGCAAGGTATTATATTCCTGAGCAAGATTTTATTGTTACAATAGTGTAAGATTATAACTCTAATATAACATAATAAAATTAACACTTATTTTGAGACGGATGAAGTGAAACATTTGACTGTATAAAATTACGTCCAAATAACTTAAAAAATTAAAATACAAAAATAATGTGTTCTGGGGAAAAAAAGACCAAAAAAACCTTATTCGGTTTATCTTAATATTGGGCAACATATTTATTAGGCGTTGCAAAAGGTTGTATAAAATACGCAACGACAATAAAATCGTTGCCACTGAATGTGGTCCATATTAGGCAACGCAATATAGCAACAAAACAACTTTCGTTGCCCCCGATTAATAGAAATCAAGCGGGTATAAATTTTGCAACGCATTTCTAACGAATTTTGTTTCCATATTTTACAACGACTTATACATTTCGTTGCAAAAAGGTGAAAGTCTAACACAAACTGCAACGACTGACAAGTGTCGTTGCTAAACATATACTGTTAGCAACGACGTATATAGTCGTTACCTGAATAGTCGTTGCTAAAGCCCCATTTTTAGCAACAAAAACAACTTTCGTTGCCCATAATGGCGGGAAATCATTTGGGCGAAAATTTTGCAACAAATTTCTAACGAAAGTTTTTCCCGCCAATGAATTAGCAACGAAATGTTGCAACGACTTATGAATCGCGTTGCCAAAAGTAAAATCCTGATACAAGCAGCAACGAAGGACAAATTTCGTTGCTAAAAGCATACGTTTAGCAACGACGTGCAAAGTCGTTGCCCGGAAAATCGTTGCTAAATGCCCATTTTTTTGTAGTGAGGGCCAGTGGTAGGAATATTAGAAATAGTCTTTTATTCCCTTTGCCCTGGTATTAGTAGGATGATGTCCTGCTTTGCAGATTAATGAATGAAAAATATACTTTTTCCCCAAAATCTTTCTTCTTTTCTCTAATTTTTGGAGTTTGATCCAAACTCGAATTGGATCACTTGGAGTTCGTACGGAAACTCGAATATCTGTAACAAATGGTGCTTTCATTGAGAGATTCCATGGTGGAATCAAACAACAAACAATCCATGGACTCAATTACCACACAATCGGAAGACATTACTGATTTCGTGGATCAATTGCGAAGCTACGAAACAAAGAACCGACGAGTCTTAACTGCAAGGGAGATTCAGAATTTTGAGTTGGCGCACAACAAATATGTGATGAATTATTTCATATATCACCAACAATTCAACTCCATAGTTGAGTGTGAGACTTCATTCTTGCAGTTGAAATGTTGGGCAGAGACTTGGAGTGAAGAAAGCTTTGATGAAGATTGGGTTGTGAGTCGATTTGTTGCTGGGTTGAAGGAAGAAATCAAGAACTATGTGAATTTGTGGCGTCCAGATTCCTTACAAAGGGCCATTGTTTTGGCAAAATGGCAAGAGTTGTGCCTTGTGGCTTGTAGATAAGGTGTTTGACAAAAGTCCTGAGCCAACTTAAGCTAAAGCTAATTCTGAAATCGAAAAGGAATTTGTATACCATGAGGAAATTGAGCGAGAGCCAAGCATGAAGGTTAATTAAATTGGTCCTTTCTCTCTCATTTCTTGTCATGTCTTTGTGTTTGCTCCTTTTATCTCTTCATCACTTATAAATGATTGTGGGTGTCAAGCATTTGAAAAAAATACCTAGAAGAGTTGAGAATTCCTGGTTCTAAATTGAAGGAAAATGGGTTGTATTGGGGTGAAAGGGGAAAAATTGAGAGCACTGAATTTATTTTAGCAATTTCTTAAAACCATTTTTGTTGAATTATGATGGTTGTACAATGCTAGTTGGCTGTAATTTCTTGTGTTTGGGTGATGTTAATGAATTGGGACTTCAAGACTTCTGCCTTGAGGGAGAAAAGTATATGGAAGTCGTTCATAAATCTCTGGGGCTATTGACTCAGAATTTCATCATTCTCTTCCTTTGGTCAAATGTGGAGATCATCTTCTTGGGCGAAGCTTCTATGAGAACTAAAGTTAGGCGGCTGTGTGTTATCGTAAATGAGTTGCCTTATATGAATTTCATTGAAAAGACCCATCACCCAGATTCAAGGAGACTTACCTTAAGGTGGCTGTGGTTAGGAGGACATTTTCAAAGTGCATATGGTAAGGACCCAATTCTCTACAATAGGAAAAGTAGATTTGGGATTGAGTTTGAGAATACTGGTTTAATAAAGTGCAAGGTGGTTCCATCAGTTGATGTCGTTATTGGTCAGGCTAAGAAAACACAATTGCAAACACATGCTAAATGTGAAAATCTTACAAATCTTGTTGTTATACGAAATTTTAAGGAGAGATTAAGGCATAATTATCAACTTGGTCCATATGGTCATATACATGTGCCTAAGGTTTCAACTTCTGATAATAACAAAGTGAAGCCGGATTGTGACTGGGAAAAAGAAATGGGTTTCTCTTCTAATTTGATTACGTGTAATCCTTAGTTTCAAATGATTGCTTTATTTCTTAGGTTGCATTTTGGGGGAAAAGGCCCTCCTAATTTCTCAAACTCTAAAATTTTGAAAGATCAAAAAAAGATTGAAGCTGATAAGGGGCTTGATGAAATACCTAAAGGAGATATTATTGACAGCAAAACCATCCTTAAGTTTTGGAGTTGCAACAAGTACATGATTATTGCAGGTGCTTTTAAATGCCAAGAGGCTGGTTGGAATCCTAAAGAACAAATATTCGAAGGCTACTCAAAAGCTACAGATCATTGTTAGCCACAGTTCATGCTCTTAACATTGACTGGGACCAAAGAAAGGAAGCAATACTCTGCATAGGTGCTACCGGTGGAGAGGAAACTATGTTCAAATTTTTAAGATGCAGTTTTGATCTAGGGGGAATAATCTTGCTCACCACTTATGGTGAAGAAATCAGCTGGTGGAATAAACTAGTTCCAGGTAATGGATTGTAAGTTGAGTCTAGTAATACTGTTCACAGATTTTTTTGTGAATAAGAGGGGGATATTGATAGTTCTTGCAATAGGAAAAGATAACTTTGTTAGGATATGCATGTTTAAATTTGATGCTGTGGTTATAATAATGTATAATTGTTTAGTAGTTTTTGTAAAGTCCTTAAATGAGATATAATTGTACAAGGACTTAGAGTAGTACGATCAAACTTGTTAGGTTGATCCTTTGAGTTGATTTGTGTATAGTTGATAGGATTAAATCTATTGTATAGTTGTGTTAAACGATCGTAGAGTTACTCTGCCTGTTCGTAGAGTTATTATTGTTCGTAGAGTAAGTCTTGTGTTCGTAGAGCAACAGTCAACTGATCGTAGAGCTGCAATGAAGTATCTAAGTTGAAGGTAGAATCATAGAGTGTAGAAAAGTTCGCAGAGTTCTGATCAAGCATCGTAGAGTGCTCGTCGTAGAGAGCCCTTTGTAAAGCAGATCGTAGAGCTGCATATGCAATCGTAGAACAACTGTTCGTAGAGTTCAGAATGTCGAGTAAAGCTAGTCAAGACTCTACGTTCCTCTCCAAGCTCTACGATCAGACAAACATGTCAGAACTGTCAGAAGACTGACAAATACAGAGCGTTTCAGAGCGAAGATTTCAAGAATGTTTCTCACAATCTTCAAATTCAAACAGAAGATCAAATTAGAGATGTGTCTAAACCGCTAGAATGAAGATGTAACACTACTCACATGTGGTAGGTGAGACTGCAGTCTGATGTGACTTGCCAGGGCCGAAAGTAACCTAGTGCCTACCCGCAAAGTCAACATCATATAACATCTTGAAGCAGGGCATTAAATGCACCAACGGAAACTCTCCAACGGGATGATTTTCAGAAGTCTATAAAAGAGTACGAGGATCCTGATCCAAGTATGAATCACCAAGTACAAAAAGTTGAACCTCTGCAAAACTAAAAGATCAACTCTACGACTCAGTACTTGTTCAAGCTGCTAAGTACTAAAGAAGTCAAGCCTATTGCAAGCTTAGCAGCACCTCAACCAATCAACATTCATTTGTGATTCACTTGGTCTTAGTGACCATTATACAAAGTCTAAGTGACTTGAAGAGTACTAAGTGAACTGGACTAAGTGTTCTGGTCTGAGTGACCTTGCTGAGACTGAGTGACTCGAAGGAACCTTAATGTTTTAGTTGTAAGAGATCTTAGTGATCTAGTCTTTGTGATTCTATCCTTAGTGGATTTCCTACTTGTTGAAGTAGAAGAGTGGACTAGGAGTTGTTTGTACTCCGAACCACTTAAACATCTTGTGTCATTTACTTTTAGTCTTTACATTATGTTATTAACTGCTATATCGTAGAGTGAAAAATATCCACAAGTGCTAAAGTTAGAACTGAGATTTCATTAAATCTTTAAGGGGATTTTAAACTAATATTCCGTTGTGTTAAATTAATTGAACTAATTAATTATCTGGTAATTGATCTTTAAACAACCAAAAGCTTTAAAGAATCTATTCAATCCCCCCCTTCTAGATCTCTTTTGTGCCTCTGGGAAACAACAAACTTTGAAAGTATATTACGTGGGCAAAATAATCAATTCTCAAATGGGTTTAGAGAGCATAATCCCGAAACTTTAAATTGGCAGACTGATTTGATTAAGGGTGATGATTGCTCATACACAAAATATGTGAGTCATCACTCACATATATCTAAAGCTGCTCAATTGCTCCTTATACTCAATGATCTGGTTAGAGCTAATATAGGTGACTCAAGAGCATTCATTAACATTGGAACAATGCATGAGCATGGAATTTTGGCTGCTCATCAATTGAGCACTGATCACAAGCCTGAGCTACCTAAGGAAGCAAATCTGGTTAGAGAAAAATACAATGTAGGAACATGCATTTGGCAAAATTTGAGTGATGCTGCAGTGAGATTTGGAATACGACTAGTGAGGAAATGAGAGATCTGCATTGAAGTTCAAGGTGAAAATGTGGCTGAGATAATAATATTATTCAAGTTTCTGAGATTTGTATTTGATTTGGGAGGAATAATGTTGCTAACTACAAGAAGTTCCTATATAGATCGTCAGTTGAAGTCAAGTTTGAGATTTTCTTTTCCTTTCTTTTACTTGTTTTGTTATCTTTGAGTTGTGTTTAATTACTCATTACAACTATCCTTGAGGACAAGGATGTTTTGAAGGGGTAGGAAATGTTATTACTTTTAATAGGGCCAGTGGTAGGAATATTAGAAATAGTCTTTTATGCCCTTTACCTTGGTATTAATAGGATGTAAAGTCCTGCTTTGCAGATTATTGAATGAAAAATATATTTTTTCCCCAAAATCTCTCTTCTTCTCTCTAATTTCTAGAGTTCGATCCAAACTCGAATTGGATCACTTGGAGTTCGTACGGAGACTCGAATATCTGTAACAGATGGTGCAGTATGCTAGTCATTAATTCTCAAGGTCTACTGTAATTAGACAGGGTCGATAAATAAATAGGTTAATGCACCGTAACTGAGCTGTTCTAGATTCGACCGAAATAGGATAAAACTCCCTAAAGTCCTGAAGAATCACTTCTCAAACTTTATATTTGTTGTACTGTTGGCATCATAAATGATTTTAGCACCACATCTTGCTTAGGTTGACCTAGATGGTGCTATTTATCTTATCATAGTCCTGGCCTTTCCCCGCAACGCGCTTAATAAATGTACAAGCAGTCGATATGATGTTCAAAAATTTCTTCCACGTTTCAAAGGATTAATTTGATATTTTCCTCATGTAATTTATTAAATTATACCATTACCCAATGTTCTAAAAGGCCCCGCCTAGGCGCTAGGCCCCCCTGGCGCCGCGCCTAGGCAAAAAAATCTCCTAGGCCGCCTTAGGCTGCTCCTGCCCGCCTAGGCGGGGCCTAGGCGAGGCAAGGCGGACAAAAAAGATTTTTTGTCTGATAATGACATGGAGAAAGAGGGAGATGAGGAGTGCGAGTCCGATGGGGACATTATCTTGGAGGGATATGGAAAAGAAGAGTTAGAGATATAGAGGGATACAGAGATGAGGACTATTAGTTTGTATTTTTTATTATTTGTTTGTGTTTGAACTTTGAACAATTGCATGTTTGTGTTTGAACTTTGATATTGCCAATATGGATATGTGTTTGAACTTTAAGAAAATGCCTTTATTATCCTTATTATAGATTGTTTTTGCTTTATATTATTGTTTTGTTTAGATAAATGTAAGATAAAATATTAAAATTGGCTTAAAATAAAAAACCCCCCTCGGCCCCGCCCTGGCCTCCGAGGCGCTCGCCCCCCCCCCCCCCCACCCGGCCTCCCGCCTCCCGCCTTTTAGAACCTTGCCATTACCTGTACATTCGATTATAGGAGTCATGTATAATACTGGAGATTCTAGATGTGCATAAATAGAGATTGGAGACTATACTGGAGATCCTTGCTTCCCTAGTAATAGTCAGTTACAGATTATTACAAGAAACATACTTCATTATTTCATGATTTATAACAAAACATTTAAAACAGAAATCTAGAAAATTAGATAATTGTTAAACTTGCTTGTTATTCTCCTGGAAACGTCTCAATATTTCTAGAAATGTGCTTTTGATTTTCTTGAGTGTTACCACAACATCTTTCATGTTGGCCCTGTCCACAGGTGAAATTGTCGAACAATTCATGGCCAAACTCAAAATTGATGATACACATTGCAGCTTCACATGTATATTTCTGCCCTCTTCCCTTGTCAAATTGGTATCAACAACTTGAACTATTGAACCATGAGATGCTTGACTTACCCAACTATTCAAGCTCATCCCGCATGAAAAAATTTCATCTGTTGGCTTCTTCCTTGTAAATGTTTCCATCAACATAACACCGTAACTGTAAACATCTCCTTTTATGGATATTATTCCTTCCATTCCATATTCTGCGCATGACATGAACGTTCACTTTGACTTCAGTTAATAAAAACTTAATGAGAAATGAAACAAGTAATTCCTTTTTACAGGATAAAATCTTTAATGAAACTAATCCGTAAACATGGAATTGGGAACATCACCTAGAGCCATATATCCATTTGTTGCCAAAGTATTAGTTTGTACTATAAACTCTTCTTCACCTAAGAATTTTGCAATACCAAAATCACAAACATGCGCAATCATATCTTCATCAAGCAGGACATAGTTAGGCTTCAAATCAGGCTTCAAATCATAGTGGACAACTGGTGTTGTCAGACCATGATGTAGATATTCCAAGGCCGATGCCACATCTATCATTATGTTTAAACGCTGTAGGATGTCTAAACAATAGTTCTGAGAGTACAACCAATTTTCAAGGCTCCTATTAGGCATTATTCTAATATAAAGGCTTTGAAATTTAAGTTTGTGCAACTACTGATGATTTTCATAAGGTTTCAATAACGAATAGTTCGCATTACTTCACATTTGAGGTCAAAACTCTTGAATGCTCCTCCATATTGTAAATTGAAAACCTTCATTGCTATAATCATCCCATTTGGAAGCGTTCCTTTATAAACTGATCCCATACCCATTCACCAATCAGGTTGCTTACACTAAATGCGTCGGTTGCTTGTAAAAGTTCATGGTATGAAACCCTTCTCCAGTCAATTGATAATGAATTAGCTTCCGTTAATAATTTGATGTTCCTTCTTCACCGATTTCTCAACACAAATACCAAGGCCAATGCAAGGATTGCTACTATTATTGATGGAATAATATACTTCAGTAAATTCACAAATTTTGACCGTGATCGATGGAGAGTTTTGGTTTTGCAGGGTAGGACTTGCAGACGTTGGGCACCACATAAAGCATCATTTTGCATAAATGATTCGGCTGTTGTAACGATCGCGGATCGCGGGTAGCTTTGTAACGCGAGCCTATGAATTTTATTGAATAAATTGAACTTTTATTAATATTATTCCGTGTTATGTGTGTGAATATTTTATTTTATTACTACATATGATGTGTAGGTAATAATTTTTGATTGTTATTATTTTTATTGGAATTGATTAAATCATTAGAGAAATAGCACTAAAGCGCTATTTACGCCAAGACGCCTTTTTCGATTTTATGACTTTTCATAATTTCGCCAAAGCGTTAATGAGAGGGATTAATATTCCAAGTATGGGATTTTTATTTTAGCCCAATTGATTATTTGTTAGAAGCCTAATTGGTATTAAATTAGAAGCCCAAAAGGTTACTAAGTGAAGCCCAAAACCCATGGACCTAATCCATGAACCAAACCCACCATCCATGACCCAAACCCATGACCCATGAAGGGAAATGGGTTATAGCAATCAGCTGGTCATTTGAAGGTGGGAGAAGAGTACGGGAGAAGGAGAGGAAGAGAGGGAGGAGGGTGCCAAGAACGTGGGAAGAGCATGGGGAGAAGCATTTCTGCATTTGGTGAAGGAAGAATGTCAGAAAGCAAACTCGGGAGAAGGGAGGGGGAGAGCCCAATGGCTGACCACACCTTGGAGGAGCCGAAGCTCTCCTACCCGAGCATTGGGAGCTGCCATGGCTGGCATGCTCAGCCTTGAACCCATCCTTGAAGCTCAGTTCTTCTTCTATAAATACTCCTCCCTTGCCATACATCCATTCCTTTGATTGTTGCTTAGTAAGATAGCTGAAACTTGAGAGAAAATAGTGAAGAGAGTGTTCACGGGTGATTTGAGGAAGAAGGAGTATAGTAGCAGCTGGCTTTAGCTCATTAGCAACCTTAGAAGAAGCTCAAGAGGTATGCAATATAGAGCTTAGCTCATTTCCACATTCTTTCCGAGTTTATAGTTTTGTTGTGATTGTTTTGTGGGAGTTATGTTGCTGAAATTGCTTGGTTGTTCATGAACATGTGTATGAATGTTGTTAGCTCTATTAAACCTTGTTAATGGTATGTAAAAGTGGAACAATGAATGAGAATCAAACCTATGCTTAAGGAATCAAGAAATGGACTGAAATGGACATTAGTGGACTGTTATTCATATTTTTGTTAATAATGAAGTTATAACTATCTTGGTTTGGTTATGTGCATTGGTTGTGTATTGTTGGTATATGCCAAGAAGGTTTGAGTAATGATTTCAGTGGGAAATCTGGACTAGAGTATAATCAAACTCTACTCCAATGTGAGTTTTCAACTCATGCCCACCAACTATTTGGTTTAATGTCTAAGAGAATGATTTCTCTAAGGAGTACGAGAATTAGGAATGATTAATTGATTAAATGATGTTATGATGCATATCTTAGTTGTAAAAGTATGTTTTGAGTCATATAGACTTGTTGTATAATGGCTAAGAAGCAAATGGGACGGAATCATTGGTTTGGATTTTTGGGTTCTGCAGTAGCAGAACTTGAAAGTCCCTGGATGCAGAGTGGCGCAGCTGCGCCACTCCCAAGCATAGCACCTGCGCAGCTACGCTGGGTGCCAGACCTGAAAGTCCCTGGATTAGAGTGGCGCAGCTGCGCCACTCCCAAGTGTAAGACCTGCGCAGCTGCGCCGGTCTGCAGAGGTGAATTGTTCTGCTGCTTTGTGTTATTGATGCGATGCATGTTTATATAGTCCCAACATGTTATAAATACCCCAAGGCATATGTATGATATGTTAGTGTAATAGTTGAATGACCCCAAGCATGAAATGACTAAGTCACGTGAGATTTACTTAAATGAAATCAATGTTCGTAATGATTATAATGTCTTGATTAATGTAAGCCAATTTTTGGTGTCTATTGTGAGACTAATTGGTATGTGAATATATGTTTAAATGCGTAGGACATATTTGAAGGACGATTAACGTCAACTAGTAGCAAGCGCTTAAGGCAAGTTTCCTAAACCCTTGTCCAACCTTTGTGTTGGGCAAGTTCTCTAGCTTCATTCATTTTCAGTATTGAATGCAAGTTTCGTATCTTATACAAGAGACGTATATTGTGCAAGTTATTTGATTCATTTGATTATATTCTCTTGACTCTCATGCGATGTTTGAAGTTTCGATTTACGCAATATATATATGGTTGTGTGAATTCCTTACTTATGTAAATTTTTCAGTATTTGCACAAGTATTCGAGCTATGTTATGACATAAATTGTTGAAGCTTTCAAGTTCACATATATATGAACTGTTATAGAGAACGTCGATGCCATTTGTTTCGGCTAGACAGATATTGAGATATTTTATTGATTTGATAATAAATCCTTGAAATGTTATTGATGATTAAGTAGAGTTATCCAACCGAATTGTTTTGGTTAGGATTCCGAGACATGAATGAGATGAACAACCCTAATATTAGGGGCAGTTTTAGTCAGTTATTCTGACAAGGCATCGAGCGCCTAAACAAACGCATATAGTCGTTTCCAGCTAGAGTGTTGATCAACATAGAGTACAATAGGCTGATCACCTAGAAGTGCTCGTAAGTAAGACGGTTTGCAGTTATATTGCTGTGTACCTTTTCAAGAAAGCAAAAGAAAGTTCAAGGTCTTATGACCACTCAATGTCGTTTCAAAAATATATTTTTAAAACGAAAGCAAAGTATGATTCCTGTTTATTCAGAATATTTCACAACTATTGTTCAGTTGTCGAAGGGAAATGATATTATTGATGATATTGTTGTTATTCAACTGTTATACTTGCTGGGCAATTGAATGCTCATTCTTGCTTTATATTAAACATTGCAGCTAAGTCCGAGCGGGCCGAAGGTTCCGGTAAGGACAAGGGAAAGGGCAAGATGAACGTCTAGATGGCGTCATAGTTTATTTGTATTAGTAATGTTGTAATACTAAGACTTATTATGTATTTGGATTGATGTTATGGTAATAGAACCTGGGATTGAGAGTAAGACGTGTTGTAATAATATAGTAATTACATTCATGTCTATTATGTTGTATGGAATGGGATGTACCGTGTAGCACCGGATTCGGGTTTGAGGTACTCGGATTTGGGGGCGTCACAGCTGTGAAATTTGCAAATATTCCTTTAGTAAGAATTTCTCCCTACAACCTATTAAAAGACGCACTGAAAAATCTGAGGTATCTGAGTGCCCCTAAGGACTTGGGAATTACTCCGGACAAATTATTATTGGATAGATCCAAGAATCCCAAGCTTATCAAGTTGCCTAATGTTTGAGGACTGGATTCCCGCAGTTTATTATGTGCCAAGGAAAAAGAACTTAATGTTTGTGCTCCTCCTCTGGTGCTTGGAATAGAACCTGATAACTGATTCCATGATAAGCTGATTTCTGTTATGACCTCTAGTTTTTGAATTCCCATTGGCACATAGCCATCAAATTTGAGGACAGGTTTAAACCCAACAAATCTTTAAGGCTCCACAAGGTCGATGGTATGGTGGAAGTCAATTTGTTGGAGTCCAAGTATAGCCTTCTCAAAGATTTAAGGTCTCCCAAGCATTGTGGTATAGATCCATAGAGCTTGTTATCACTTGAATATAAGTCTCCCATGTTTTTTAACTGATAAAGGTCATTTGGAATGGACCCTTGAAGTTTATTGTGTTCAAGACCCAAGAGCATTAGCCATAATTGGTATGAAGATCCTTGGGTCTCAATTGCAGAATTTTAATTTTGTGGATTTCGATTGTGTTTCTTAACTTGTGTTCTTGTTTTTGGTGAGTTTTGTTGTGTGAGATCTTTTGAAAGGTTTGATGTAAAAGGGAAGTTTGTGATGGCTTTATCCATGCCTTTTGGATATACCATGGATGTATCTTATAGGTGATAATAAAATAAATTTTTGCTGATAAAAAAAAAGAAGAAGATACAAACGTGCCAAACTTTTTAATCCTCCCAACTGTTGGTGGAATGGGTCCTGTCAACTCATTGGTATCCAAAAGTTTGGCTTCCATGCTGCTCAAATTTCCTATTCCGGAGGGAATTTCACCCTTAAGTTTGCATCCAAATGCTTCAA
Organism: Aralia elata; assembly: GCA_034770075.1. Classification (NCBI taxonomy): domain Eukaryota; kingdom Viridiplantae; phylum Streptophyta; class Magnoliopsida; order Apiales; family Araliaceae; genus Aralia; species Aralia elata. The sequence goes on from CM068378.1 coordinate 76,989,643, forward strand.
ACCGTTAAGAGAGAAGTGGACAGGTTTTCAACTGATGTTGAGAGGGCACCATTCAACTGATTTTGTGCTACTGATAAAGTTTCCAAATATTGGCAGTTTGATAAAGAAGAAAAGAATTTCAATTCTGGAGTTGAAGATTCCCTTGTCAGATTATTTCCCCCTAGTAAGAGCCGCCGCAGGAGTCTCAAATTTCCAATTATATTGGGTATAGGACCACTGAAAGAGTTGGTGCTAAAGTCTAAAATGACAGCTTAGAAGCATTTGAAAGAGAGCTTAGAATTGTTTCCCTGAGTTTGTTGGTACTAAGGTAAAGCTCTTCAAGATTGGGAAGCCAAAGTCCAGTGCTTGATGGGAATTTTTCTGAAAAGCGATTCTCAGTCAAGTCAATTTTCTTCAGTGTTGACATATCGAAGATTTGGAATGGAATGAGGCTGGTGTGGCTGTTCTTGCGGAGACTCAGCGTCTCGAGATTATGGTTTCCAATTTACTCAGGCATTGAATCTGAAACAAATTTGAACACCCTTGCTTTATTAATGAAGAACTAATCATGTCTTCGATTAGTTTTATTTGGTGCAAGTAAAATATGTCTTCCCTTCTGATTTAATTCTTTTTAAGATCAGGGCAAGCTAATTGGAGAATTTAGAAAGAACTACTAGAATCATAAGAGCAGCAAAGTTGACTTACCTGTCAAATTGTTACCACCTAGATAAAGATCATTGAGCATTGTGAGGTTCCCAACCTCCGGAGGCATGGTACCTATGAATTTATTAGATGATAGAGATAATTGTTGAAGCCTCTGAAATTTCCCCAAGTAGGATGGAATTTTTCCAGTGAGCTGATTGAAAGAAAGAATTAGCACTTCTTGAAGAGGGAGATCATAATGATCACCCATTGAAAGACTTCCGGACAGAATGTTGTTAGAGAAATCAATCATTCTCAAAAAATGAGATGTTAAAGATAGAAGAAGGAATAGGTCCTGTTAAAGAGCTATTCTGACAGCTCCATGTCTCCAAATTTATAAGGTTACCTATCTTCGATGGAATTGAACCTGCAAAGTCATCAATAGCAAGAATTGAACTTACCAATTTTTGAAAGCTACCTGCAACTGAAGGTAGTACTTTTTCGTATAAACTTGTTTGTCTACTATAAAGTTTAATGAAGCTGTTTTAATTTGGGGTGGTTGTTTGTAACACGACACGAACATGACATACAATAAGTGGGTTAGTGTTGAGTATAAATGGTGTCCGCGTGATAAACAGGTTGACACGTTTAACACAAAATTTAAAAGGGTCAGATACGGGTTATAAACGGGTTGATACATTTGACACAATTAGACACGTTTATTTAAAATAATTAGGAAATAAATATTATATGACGTTATAATGTACCTTAATATTGAGTTTTAGCTTTCTTAGATACTTTTTAGCATGTTTTCTTTTATTTTGTTAAATATATATTGTTGGATGAATAAATAGTGTTATTATTCAATAAATAAGTGAATGGTGTTGTATTTTTTTTATTTACAAATTTTAATTTGTGTACAAAATGGGTTAAACGGGACACGTTTAACACGAGTAATAAACAGGTTAGTGTTAGTGTTAAGGATCTTGACACAGTTAATTAAATGGGTCGGGTTAGTGTTAACTTATTTAGTGTAATACTTATGATCTGATACGATACGAATTTGCCCAACCCCTCACGATTGCCACCACTAGTTTTTATTCACTTGATGAGAAGTACTAGCAGTTGGTCTATATTTCTCATCGACTTCATATTATGCTCTATGTTGCTCTATTTATGACTCATGAGGGCTGTTGGTTTTGTTTTTGCAGGTACAAAGTGTTACTGCTGATTTCTTCCTGTGACTATGCATCAGGATTTAAGGATTCAAGGGCATTATAGTGTGCTGCACCGAATTGCATCATCCAAATTCTCTATAAATGATCAGAAGCAAGCTATTAAAGTGTTAAGTCATACCTTCAAATTGGTTTACACCAAGATATAACAATTTCAGCATAGTCAAGTTGCCAATTTCTCTAGGTATGCTACCATTAAATCCATTATAAGAAAATGATATATGCTCAAGCTTTTGGCACTTATATAAAGTAGATGGAATTTTCTGTGAAACTGATTAGAAGATAGAGTCCTTCCAGTTTAGGAAGATGATCACACACATCTACTCTGAGAATACCAGATATACAATTACCTCTTATATCAACTATTCTCAAAGAAGACATATTAAATATAACATAGGGAATGAAACCTGTAAGCTGGTTGTATTTCAAGTCCAAGAAATAAAGATTGGAAAGACTCCCAATCTCTTTGGAATATGTCCATTTAGATCATTCTACGCCAAGCTCAAAATCTCCAGGTTTGAGATGTTGCATATGGAAATTGGAATGATACCTGTTAAGTTATTATTTTTCAAGGCTATTGCTCGAAGTTGTGGTAAAGAGAAGATGTTTACCATCCAAAGTCTGAACGTTTTAGAAAATTAGAAGAAGGTGATTACTAAGATGAAAATGAGAACGATTGACCCATACCACCTAACACTTCATCAGGAATATTTGTGATTGACGCAGAATTATCGTCTCTTCTAAGGAGGGTTTTGCTTCGTCTGCAGACTGCAGCAGATGATCCTCCTACAACCTCTATCTCCTTTATTTTAAAACAAATTCACTACTGCAAGTGAATTTGTTTGGGTAGTGGATTGTAGTTTGGGTAGTGCATTTCTTTGTGAATTTGTTTTATCTCATTCGATTTAGTGATAATTTATCGAAGTCCGTCACTACTTATATGAAAGTAAAGACATGACTTTTAGTTGTCCTTGTAGTGAACAACAAAATGGAGTTCCTAAAAAGAAGAATTTACATGCGGTGGACTATGTTACACGGATTCTTCACTTTGTCCTAAAGTACTTGTGTTCGACGCTAGACACTCGAACAAGAGTATGGGTACTGAACACTTCATTAGCTCATTTTAATATAAAAAATTGGCAAAACTGAGGAATACCCGTGTCGGACTCTTCAAAATACCTTGTCCAACTGGATATTCCATCCGAGTTAGTATAATATAGGTGGTGGAATTCAATAGGGCTATTCTATAGAGATGTTGAATTGCTGGTTTGTGTGCATGTAATTCTCAAATTAGGAGTGGGTCATAATTCATACATGTAGCTCATATAGGAGTAATTGGGATTAGATGCATTTTAGTATTGGTGTTTGGTGAGTTGCAGTCATTTAAGATGCAGATTTATAATGGTATAGCACAACCAAGTTATACCTTCATGAACATATCAGTCCAAATTCTAGCAAGAACCAAAGAAAACTCAGCAGCTACACATAAAGTGCAAATCATACCTATCAGTTTGTTTCCACCAAGATATAATCTTTTAAACATAGTCATGTTCCCAATTTCTCTTGGTATGCTGCCACTGAATTTGTTATAGGAAAATGATACATGCTCAAGCTCTTGGCATTGGTATAATGTAAATGGAATTCTCCCGTGAAAGTGATTGAGATGCATAAGTGTAAGTGATGTAAAATCTGTACACTCAATTATATTTCATATTACAAGAGTTACCTAATTTATACAAGTTTGGTGCAAGTTTGGTATCCTAGTGGAGGAGGAAAACAGGCTCAGTGGAGAATAGCACACAAAGCACACACACAGTACAACACATACATCACACTTCTAACACTCTCCCTCAAGTTGGTGTATAGATATCTCGCATACCCAACTTGAAACACAAGGGATGAAACATCTTACCACTAAGACTCTTAGTCAGAATATCAGCTAGTTGATGTTCTGTTTTTACAAAAGGTAAGCAAATAAGACCACTGACTAATTTTTCTTTGATGAAGTGTCGGTCAATCTCAATGTGCTTCGTTCTATCATGTTGTACCGGATCATTTGCAATACTAATGGCTGCCTTGTTATCACAAAACAACTGCATAGGCCCTTTAGTTGAAACACCCAAATCTTCTAGCAAGGTTCGAAGTCACATTAGTTCACATATACCCAAAGCGATAGCTCGGTATTCAGCCTCAGCACTAGATCTTGCCACAACAGACTGTTTCTTACTACGCCAAGTGACAAGATTACCTCCAACAAATGAATAGTAGCCTGATGTAGATCGACGATCCTCTATAGAGCCAGCCCAATCTGAGTCGGAAAAAGCTTCGACTCTCATATGACCATGTGGTGCAAACAATAAACCTTTACCGGGTGCAGACTTGAGATACCTCAAAATTCTGTAAACGGTTTCCATATGACTTTGTCGAGGATCATGCATATATTGGCTGACTATACCCACAACATAAGATATATCGGGTCTAGTATGAGACAGGTATATCAGTCGTCCCACTAGACGTTGATATCTTTCTCTATCAACCGTAGGTCCTGTGTCTCCTTCTAGATGATGATTAACTTCAATAGGAGAATCAACAGGTTTACATCCTTGCATGTCAGTTTCCGTTAAGAGATCAAGAAAATACTTTCGTTGAGATAGAAATATTCCACTAGAAGATCTTGCAACTTCAATACCAAGGAAATATTTCAAGGTACCCAGATCTTTGATTTCAAACTCTTTAGCCAGGCTTGCCTTGAGGTTAACTATCTCTTCTTTATTATCCCTTGTCACTACAATGTCATCAACATAAACAATAAGAATGACAGTCTTACCATTTATTTGTTTGACAAATAGAGTGTGATCTGCTCGACTCTGTTTGTACCCAAGTTTTATCATCGCTTTGTGGAATTTACCAAACCAGGCTCGAGGAGATTGCTTCAATCCATATAAAGCCTTTCGCAGTCTACAAACTTTACCTTTTGTGACAGATGAGGCAAACCCAGAGGGTATTTCCATGTATACCTCTTCTTCTAGGTCACCATGAAAAAATGCATTTTTCACATCCAATTGCTGAATATCCCAGCCAAAGTTTGCTGCACATGAGATTATGGTACGAACAGAGTTCATCTTCGCCACGGGAGCAAAAGTCTCCTGGTAATCAATCCCGTGAGTCTGAGTGCACCCTTTTGCAACTAGCCTGGCTTTGAGTCTTTCAACTGTCCCATCTGCCTTTTGTTTCACTGTATATACCCATTTGCACCCAACTGGTCTTTTCCCATAAGGAAGAGTAACTAGTTCCCAAGTGTCATTCTTTTTCAGAGCATCTATCTCTTCTATCATAGCATGTTTCCATTTCTCGTTGCTAATTGCTTCTTTCCACCCCTAAGGAATAGATATAGAGGACAGAGAAGAAACAAAGGAATGGTAGGATGCAGATAATTTATCATATGAAACAAAATTCGAGATAGGATGTTGTGTACAAGACCTGACACCTTTTCTAAGAGCAATAGGAATGTCAGTATCAGAAGAAGAACAAATAGGATCAGGATTCATACCATTAGTATTACCAAGACTCGGTTCAGGGCAAGGTTGGTGTAGTGGTGCAGCAATGGTGACCTTATTCTTCCCTTTTCGACTATAGGTCCTCAACTCAGGCTCAGACTGTAACTGTAACTCCCCCTGTGTAGCATTATCAGAGACAATAACAGGAGTAGAGGAAGATGGCTTGTGTAACTGTAACTCCCCCTGTGTAGCATTATCAGAAACAACAACAGGAGTATAAGAAGATGGTATAATAATACTTGTATTTGTAATACCAGTTTCAAAAGGAAACGTCTCCTCATCAATAACATTCTCCCCCTGAGGAGACGGTGAAGAAGAATAAAAAGGTTCAGATTCCCAAAAAGTGACATCCCGAGTGACAAACACTTTGTGAGAAGGGGGATGATAACATTTATAACCTTTTTGGGTTGGAGAATATCCAATAAAAACATACCGAAGAGCTTTGGGATCTAATTTACCCCGAGCAGGAGATTTATCATGAACATAGCATACACATCCAAAAACTCGTGGCGAGGGAGAAGGAGTTGGTATGTGCTGGAGAATGGAGATAGGGCTTTTGTTTCCAAGGCTTCTAGAAGGAAGGCAGTTGATAAGGAATGCCGCAGTTAAAACCGCATCGCCCCAAAAAAATTTAGGGGTGTTCATTGTAAACATGAGAGTGCGGGCAACCTCTAGTAGGTGTCGATTTTTTCTTTCGGCTACTCCATTTTGTTCTGGGGTTTTGACACAAGAGGTTTGAAGAATAATGCCATGCTGGGAGAGGTAAGATTCAAAAGCATGATTATTACTGTATTCACGACCGTTATCACTATGAAGAATTTTGACTTTAGCGTTAAATTGAGTTTGAATCATTTTATGAAAGTCTTGAAAACAATCAAAAACTTCATTTTTGGAACGCAAAAGGTAAATCCAAGTGACACGAGAATGACAATCAATAAAGCTGACAAACTATCGAAAACCAGAACAGGAAACAATCCGAGAGGGCCCCCATACGTCTGTATGGATAATAGCAAAAGACTCAGACTGACGACTGTTAATAGCAGAATAAGTCGAACGTTTGTGTTTACCGAGTTCACACGGTTCACACAAAAACTGAGTTTTGTTACAATTCTTGACTAAAGATGGAAACAAAAATTCCAAAACTGAAAAAGAAGGATGAGAGGTTAAGTTGGAGTCTGAAACAGAGTGAAGAGCCTGAGTAGGGACCATTTTAGATGAGGGAACATCTAAATAATAGAGACCATCAACTGCACTACCACTGCCAATCTGCTGTCCCGTCACCAAGTCCTGAAAAATACAATGATTTGGAAAAAAGGTTACTGAACAATGCATAGATTCAGAAAGACGTTGGACAGATAATAAATTTGCAGTGAAGGAAGGAATATGAAGAACAGATGATAAAGTTAATGAAGGAGTACAAATGACAGAACCACTCCCAGAGATAGAAGACAGAGAGCCATCAGCAACTCGAACCTTGTCTTTTCCCGATCGGGGCATATATGAAGTAAAAAGGTTTGAGGACCCAGTCATATGCTCGGAGGCACCTGTATCTATAATCCAATTATGACAAGTAGGTGAAACATGAAAAGCACGAGGAGGGATACCTGTCTGGGCATAATGAGAGGAAGTAGGATTGGAATAGAATTTCCGAAAGGCAGTGATTTCTTCAGGAGTCAGTGCATGAGTAGTGTCTGCGGTACTAGGTACATTTGCAGAAGGTGAAGGAGTAGACAAGTAGGCATGAGATCCACGTCCACGACCAGGACCAGGACCAGAACGACCGCCACGTCCTTTAGGACGCCCATGAAGCTTAAAACAACGGTCTCTGGTATGATTCTTCCCCCCACAATAGTCACAGTCACGGGGCTCCTTCTCAATAGGAGAGGGAATGGGAAAGCCAGGCTTAGGATACGAGGCAATCAATGCTGATCGGTCAACAAGATTTGGTTTGAGTACCATTACCCGACGCCTACTTTCCTCTTACTGAACTCTAGCATGAGCCTCTCTCAGTGATGGAAAAGGTGTCTGACCAAGCAGCTGTGCTCGAACTTGATCAAATTCTATATTCAAACCAGCCAAGAAATCTACAACCCTATCTTCATTAATAAACTTTTGATAAGCTGTTGCATCTTCCGGACATTTAGCTGAGAAAACCCGATAATGATCAAGCTCCTGCCACAGTGCATTGATCTCTGAAAAATATTGTGCCACAGTCTTCTCTCCTTGGCCCAACTCACGGATTCGTTTACGAATATCATAGGCCTTAGACATATCACCGGAGATAGAGAAAGTTTGAGAGATAGCTTCCCAAAGTGCATATGCAGTGTCTAAGAACATGTAACTACTCCTCAGACTAGGTTCCATTGAGTTAAAAATCCATGTTTTTACCATGGAGTTATCAGATTTCCATTCTTCCTGAGCAGTACCTGCTTGTACAGGCATGATGTTTGTACTAGTGATAAAGTGTTGCATTCGGTTTGCTTCAATTGACATACGACATGCTTGGGACCAGGCAAGATAATTGTTTCCATCCAATTTAAAAGGACTAAGCACCAAAGAGGAATTGAGATGATGATTTCTAAACATCTGTCCCTTATTGGTTTCGGTAATAGGACCAAATTCTGCCATGGTGATATAATAGGAGCAACAAGAATTTATCCAAGGAACTTACCAACAAGGATAATATACAGGCTTCCAACAGTAAGCAGTAGTTGTATGAAAATAGGTCAAACAGTAATGATTAACAAGGCAGGAATAACAGTGTGAAAATAGGTCAAACACTTAACACTGATAAAGCCAAACAGTAGCATAATACTTGACACTGATAAATAGCTTATGCAGTATCGGCTAGTCAAGGTAATGTATAGGTAGCAACACAACTTCCCCAACTATAAACAGCTTATGCAGTATCGAAAGTATTCAGAAAAAAAGACACCTGAAGTTCACCTTTTTAAAGCCACGCTTGCAATAGCCCACAAAAAATTACCAGCGTAATACTAACAGCAGCAAATAAGTATATAGCAGTGTATATCACAGTTCAAACCCAACTCACAGTCAGTAAACAAGGCCGACCGAAGCAATATTAAGCTAAATCCAAGCAAACCTGACTTTCTCTCTATAAGAACACTATGGGCAGGAAGAGGAGAGAGAGGCGACCGCCGTGAGCCAAGCCGCGACGGGAAAAAGTCGCCGGAAAACAGGTCATGCGCCGGCGCGTGGGATCGGCGGCGAGGCGCGTGGGTGGCGCGTGGAGGCGCGTGTGGCGGCTGATTGGGAAACGGAAACCTCCGAGGTGGTCGTCCGGCTATAGGTAACCCTAATATGATATCAATTTCAGTATATATAGCTATTCAAGCTATTTTGTCAAGTGAACCAAGTCACAGCAGCGAAGTTGTGAAAAAAAACAAAGGAAAATTTTTCTGATGAACGGATCTTGGCTCTGATACCATGTAAGTGATGTAAAATCTGTACACTCAATTATATTTCATATTACAAGAGTTACCTAATTTATACAAGTTTGGTGCAAGTTTGGTATCCTAGTGGAGGAGGAAAACAGGCTGCCTGTTTTCCTCAGTGGAGAATAGCACACAAAGCACACACAGTACAGCACATACAACACACTTCTAACAATAAGGTTTGCTTCCAGTTTAGGAAGATGATAGCACATATCTACCGGCAGAGTATCAGATATTTGATTAGCTGAGAGATCAATTCTTCTCAATGAAGATATGTTGAATATGACATAGGGAATAGGACCGTAAGCTGGTTATATTTCAAGTCTAAGATACCAAGGTTAGAAAGATTTCCAATTTCTTCTGGAATATGTCCACTTAAAAAATTGTACACCCGTCTCAATGTCTCCAGCTTTGATGTGTTGAATACAGAAGTTGGAATAGTACCTCAGAACTTATTGTTCCAAAATAACTGCCAGATTTCGGGTAACATATTAAGCCATGATGGTATCTCTGCAGTGAAGTTATTATATCCTAAATTTATTTCTTCTAGTCAACGCAAACGAGCCAATTCTTGAGGAATAATACCCTGGAAACTGTTGTAACTAAGATCAATTCAAACGAGGAAAGTGAGGTTTCCAAAATGTGGAGGAATGATACCACGAATACCATGTTTGAGAGATTCAAGGCCATGGCTCTTTGGTGGATAGCGTTGCAGGAGACACCGATCCAGTTGCAACAAGTGGTGGTGGTGGACCAATTGTTTGCTAAGATGTTACGAGGGTCATCAGTTATATGAGCTTTGAAGGCAAGAAGGGAAAATTGATCGATGGTTGAATTGGTTACGTTCCTAGCTGAGCAAACCTTGAAAGAGTTTGCAAGAAAAACTAGGATGGTAAGGAGATGCATAATTGTCATCCTGTAAAGATAGGGAAAACTGGTATAAAGTTCTAACGATTGTTAATGAAATGAATCTTAGTCTGTTAGATTTTGACTATTGATCAAATGTGTAGTATCAACTAGTGTTATCTGGAATGCAATACGTTTCGGTTCGTGGAATCAATATGGGTACGCGGTATGCTACATAACTAATATGCGGTACGCTAGGGTATCTTTATTTGAGTGCTTATAGTTAGGAATTATCTTAGAATCTAAATATAATAAACTTAAGTTTTTTAGAAGAGTTTCAGTTGAATCAAGAAGTTATTGTTTTATAAATAATTTTGTAAAATGTGATGTCGTTTTGAACATTTAATACTAAGTTAGGATATTGATATTGTGCAATTATAAGTAAAATAACAAAGAGATTTTTCGGTACCCTAATTTAGAGTTTTGGTACGTAAAAGTAACATGTTTGGGTGCACAAGTACCAATACGCGGTTCGCTAGGTCAATGAGAGTATCTAATAACTCTAGTATCAGCTGGTCAATGCGACCATTTAAAAACTAGTTGGCCTTTAGCGAATTCTGTTTGATTAAGAACAAACACATTAATTAGTACAGAGATGCATATTGGAACGCAGACTCATACTTTGAAAACTGAAATGAACTTGCTGATATATAGCTGTCATGCATACTGTGAAGATGTGGAACTGGCAGGAACTTTCAAAATATAGTAAATGTGCTGACTCGTAGTTTGTTTAGTTGTGATGCAAGCAGACGACATAGTTTTTAAAACTCATTATTTCTTCTTTCACCATAGACCACTCAGATTTAATCAAAGATTTGGACTTTCATACTATTTATTGAGCCTGTAATACCAAGTTTGGCTTTCATACTGTTAAAATCAACATCATTATTTCACTTACAACCATACTAGTGATCTTCTATTTATTTATTTGAAAAAATTCTCGACTTCTTTTAATTCCAGTTATTAATTAAGAATTGCGTTGATAAATTATTAATTACTTGAAGTATTAATTTTGAAGGACGTATAACTAATATATATATATATATATATATATATATATATATATATAGACACACACACACACGTCATAATATGTGAGATTTGGTTGCTTAAATTTTTAAAGCATTTTTGTTGAGAATCTTGAGATTATTATATCAATGTAATACAACACAATCCTGCTTTATCTAATGTATTTATGTATTTAATGTACGAATCCCTCTCTTGTATCATCTATAAATATAAACTCGAATTTTATTTATAACTTAGTACCATTCAAAGTTATATGTAAGCTTTCAGGTTATATGGCAGCATAGTTTCTCATGAAACACTATCGACCACTGTGCACTAGCTACATCTCTCTTTTTATTTTTTAATTGAATTGAATTTATTCTTATTATCTTTTTAACTGCATTCAATGTCATGAGCCAAATTCTAATTAATTAGTACTTTACTTGGCTTACTCATTACTGAGCTTTAAGCTTACTGAATGTAAACTGGAACTAAATTTAGAATTTAAAATAACATCACCTTTACAATGGAACAAATGCATAAAACCAACAATAGAATTGAAAAATATTGGATAAGACGAGAAATAAAATGTTTGATTATATATGTTTGGTCATCCATAAGGATGCAAATCTAGGATCAAACCAGTGGGCCCAACCTGGCCCAGACTGGTTGAGGCCTGACCTAGCCCAGTAAAGAAATTTTGTCGGCCCAGCCTTAACCCCCTTATTATAGGGCTGGGTTGGGTCTTCTAAATTTAAACCAGCTAACCAACTTGGCTAGGCAACTTGGAATAATTTGTCCGACCTTTTTTCCTTTTCTTTTTAAATTACTTTTGAGCACTTAGCCTTCCAAAGTATTAATAAAATACCCTCCAATGGTTTTGTTCTCCACTACCCCTATATTACCATTTTGCCCCTGAACAACTAGAAACTGCTAGTTTTTTTAGGCATTTTGGAATTTTTATTTATTTATGAAACTTCTACATATACAGCCCTTACCATTTTCATCACACTGCTTTCTCAACTATCTTCTATGCTCTCCCTACTCATACCTCAATTCTCTCAAGTTCAATTAGCCAATATCGTCAAGCTTAATAATTTCCAAGTTTAAAATTTCAAGTTCTACTTTTGGAAGTTTCATCAAATTAATTTTGTGATAAGATTCCTCATGTTGGTAACATTCAATTTGTAGTGTTTACAGTTTTTATTTGTTAACTGTTATATTTTTTACATTTATAATTTTCACTTGTTGCATATCTAATTATATTTATTTGGTTGGTGTTATTTTTGTTGCATTTATAATTTAAATTGTTGCATATAATTTTAATTTTATATCTGTTGTGTATCTATTTATTGTTTGTTAAATATTTTACTTAATTTCATAAATGGGAAGCTCATCAAAAGTGTAAAAAAGAACTAAGGCTTCTTCAAAAAATAATCTGCTTAGCCAGAAATTAATATTGATACTCAAGAAAATATAATTTTGTTCACAACTCCTGTACATTCACAGACTAAGTTGTCCCAAAAACATAGAATATGTTACAGTACATCCGACCTCAAACTATTACAATAGCTTACTACATAAATATAAAACGTAAACTATGATAATATTAAAACTACTTCTCTGGCTTAAGGATACCTTTGCCCTACGTCTTGCTACGAGACCATTCAGCCTCCTCTGTTCTTGCTGAAATACACAACAACGCAAGAGTGAGCTTAAATAGCTTAGTAAGTTCTATAATCTCAATAATAATAATCGATGAAATTTTCTAAGCAACGAATAAATAATTTAAAACATTACATCATCTCGGATCCAAGGAATAATAAAATCTTTAATCCCGTTATCTTTAACTGAGCAACTATTAGAAGGTTTGAGAATTTCAAAACAATAACTGACAATTCAACATTTCTCAATATCATGAAAAATATCAGATTTAACTGAGTGGTCATGAGGATTTGTACTACTTGTACTTGCTTCACTAGGAAGATTTCTCCGATCTTGGATAGAAAAGTCGTAGACTTCTTCAGCCAAATCATTCGGACCAAATTCTTCATCAATAGGATTGTGGAATAAAGCTCTTTGTGAGTCATTTTTAGCTTTTCCCTTATCATCACGACTTTTAAGCCATCTAATTTCTTTCTTAATTTATCTAACCTCATTCTGGAGGTTAATCAAAACAACTTCTCTAGCAGCATTTGTTGCTTGAAGGTTAGTAACCATAATCCTTGGTTCTTTTGGACTAGGTTCTTTATATTTTTCACCAACTTTATCAAATATCTTTTGCAACGAATATCTACTAGGATAAAGCCTTTCATCATCTGCTTTTGAAGTTTTTTGTTTATTTTTAGTAATCTGAATATATTTTTCGATCATCTGGTGCTTTTTACCTTCGTCTTCAAGTTGATCAATGATATCTAAAATCAGACTATCTTCTTTAGACAATATGTTTATAGATAACCCATTTAAGGCGCACAAACATGATTCTTCATTGTCGCATTGACAATTATCTAGGTCTGAAGCATAAATCTCACTACTACTAGATGTGTCATAGCTACTTTCTTCTGCAGTTGAAAAGTTGTATTCTTCTAAGTCCGAGTCCGCAAGCTCCGCTAAAAGCTGTTTTCTTAACCCTTCATCTTTAACCAGTTGGTTAATTTTCTTTTTTGTTGTACACTTAGGACTCTTATGACCTACTTTTCCACATTTATAGCAGGTAGGTGGTTTAGAAAGAAAAGATTTTCTTTTAGAAAACCTAGCTTTCGTTGGCTTTTCTTCGTAAGTCTTCCTTTTGACGATTTCTTCTTAAACTTCTTATAACGCTTGATTTCTTTAGAAGTTTTTCTTTTGTGACTTGCTTTAGGTATTTCAGCAAAGTCATATTGTTCACAAAAATCTCCAAGAGCTCTCTTTCCTTTATCTCTTTCTTTTGATAATTGCTTTTGTATTTTTAAGGTACTGCACAAGTCTGCACCCTCAACAACTATATTCAAAGCTATTTCCCCATATGTGTATTCATTCCAAGGAATAACACCATCATTTTTATTCTTCAATCTGGTTTTTACCCTTTGGGAAAATAGTGTAGGTAATCCCTCCACGAACTTTTCTTTCCAGTAATCACTATTGTAATCGTGTCTCTCAAAAACTTTAGAAAAGAACGTATCATAGTAGTATTTAAACTCTGATAGGGATTTGCACTTTAAGTTATTAAGTTGCTCACAAGTCTTTGAGACTATCAATTGACTGTTTCCAACGAAATGACGTAGGATAGTGTAAATCAAAGTATTTACCATGTCTTCGCCGAAAATAGGAGCGTTGTTTTCATCTCTACCCTTTTCTACTAAAAAATTGAAGATACCTTTGTGGTCTTCATTCATAGGTAAGTAGATTATCCCACCAGAGACCTAATTGTCCAACAAATCTAGACGCCAAAGCTTGAGCAATTCTTTTTTCAGAATTCCCTTTGACTCTAAGAGCTTGAGCATAAATTGTCATATGCTTAAGAAGGACAATAATCTGGTAATGTGTGAGGCCGTCAATATTACATTCACAAATATTATCTCCACTAAACTGCGCACCATCATAAACAGTTTTATTTTCAAACTGAGCGTCAATTCCCTATTTGATTCTATTAAGACTTGGTTGAGGATCATTATGCAAAGTCTCTCTTAACCATGCACGGTAGGTGATCAGCCTATTCGCACTCTCGTTACATGTAACACTTTCATACCGTAATTCTACGGCATATTGTCGGCATACTGACATTCTTAACCAGTGCCCTTATATAATAGGGTTGTTCATTCTCAGTTCAAAGCTTAAGGAATCCGTCCCAAGATTAGGTTGAATGACACTTTTGTCCCTCCAAGTTGCCACCCACTTTTAAAGTTGTCCTTAAAGCTCATTTTTCGCCAATTAAGTCTTTCAAGTGACTTTTTTTGTCGATTCTGTTCCTTTTACCCGATTTGACTGTAACCCAACCCATTTTGACCCAACCCCAATTTCACCACTTAATTTTTTTTAAACAATAAAAAAGTTTTAAAATTATTAAAATATAGATTCAATTATTAAATATATATAAAAAAACTGATTCAATTTTTTTTTAAAAAGAAATTAATTTTTTTTAAAAATAATTATTATTTTCAGGAAAAAAAATTAGAATTTTTTTCATTTTTAAATAAATGAGTAAAGTTTTATAAAATATAGATTCAAAAAATTAAAACAAAAAAATAAAACTTTATTTTCAGAAAAAATAGAAATTTTTATTCTTTTAAAAATGAGTAAAGTTTCATAAAATATAGATTCAAAAAAAGTAAATAAAAAAAACTTTAAAATTCATAAAACAAAATTAGGAATATTTTATTTTTAAAAAAATGAGTAAAGTTTTATAAAATATAGATTCAAAAAAATAAAACTTTATTTTTAGAGAAAAATAGATTTTTTTTTTAAAATATGAGTAAAGTTTAATAAAATATAGATTAAAAAAAAGTAAAAAAAAACTTTATTTGCATAAAACAAAATTAGAAATTTGTTATTTTTAAAAAAATGAGTAAAGTTTCATAAAATATAGATTCAAAAAAATAAAACTTTATTTTCAGAAGAAAATAGATTTTTTTTTTTTTAAAATGTGTAAAGTTTCATAAAATATAGATTCAAAAAAAAAACAAAAAACAAACTTTATTTTCAAAAAAAAATAGATTTTTTTTTTATAAAATGAGTAAAGTTTCATAAAATATAGATTCAAAAAAAGTAAATAAAAAAATTTTGTTTTCATAAAACAAAATTAGAAATTTTTTATATTTAAAAAAATGAGTAGAATTTCATAAAATATAGATTCAAAAAAATGAGTAAAGTTTCATGAAATATAGATTCAAAAAAAGTAAATAAAAAATACTTTATTTTCATAAATTTGAAAATTTTTATTTTTAAAAAAATGAGTAAAGTTACATAAAATATAGATTCAAAAAAATGAGTCTTTCATAAAATATAATTTCAAAAAAATTAAAGTTTAATTTTTTAATTCTTAATTATTTTTATGAAAATTTACACATCTTTTAAATTTTTTTTTTCTAATTTTGTTTTATGAAAATAAAGTTTTTTTATTTACTTTTTTTGAATCTATATTTTATAAAACTTTACTCCTTTTTTAAAAAATAAAAATTTCTATTTTTTTCTTAAAATGACGTTTTATTTTTTTGAATCCATATTTTATAAAACTTTACTCATTTTTTAAAAAAATGAAAAATGTTCTAATTTGTTTTCCAGAAAATAATAATTATTTTTAAAACTTTTTAATTTCTTTTTTTTAAAAAAATTGAATCAGTTTTTTTTTTAATATTTTAATAATTGAATCTATATTTTATTAATTTGGAAACTTTTTAATTTTTTTAAAAAAAATTGAATTGGTGAAATTGGAGTCAGGTTAAACTAGGTGAGGTTGGGTCAAAATGGGTCGGGTTATAGTCAAATCAGGTAAAAGGAATAGAATCGACAAAAAATGTCACTTCAAGGACCTAATTGACGTAAAATGAACTTTAGGGACAATTTTAAAAGCGGGTGGCAACTTGGAGGGACAAAAGTGTCATTCAGCCCCAAGATAACTTGGTTTGGAGCAACAATAATCTCGTTCAATAAGTTCCCAGTACAGATTAATATTTCAACGTTCGGAATTAAATTGCTTAGCAAAGAATAATTTCAACAAATGAGTCGAGCCAAACAAAAGTGGCATCGACTCTTAGAATAATCATTCTGCTCAACATGTCAATGATCGAATATTAAACGAAAACGAACACATGCTTTAATAAAAATTTAAATGCACAGAGTGCGAAAACTTTCTTGTTTACATTTTCTCGTAAATACATTCTCGTTAACCTTTTCTTCCTCCGAACTACCTACAATATTACTGAAGGTTTAATTATTAACTTTTCTCGTTACACTTACTTGTTATCGTCGATACATTCGCGTGTTTTATTTCTAACACCTGCAGCTTGATTTAAGCCCGTTTAAACTGTGTTTTCTATTCCTTTTTACATTTCGATACTTTTAACATAATATTTTTGTAAACTCAAGCCCCTGACTTGGTTTTAACTCATTTTCATCATAAAATTTTATTACGCAGTTTTTGTTAACTTTAAACCTCTTTTATTAATTTTTCCATTCTTCGATCATTGCACTAGCCATACTTGCCGGATTAATTAATTTGGCCAAACCCTTTCTACCAGGGCTACACACTCACTTTAGAATTTCTCTAAATTTTCCAAAATTTTCGGATTACGTTTACTATTTATTTAATAGCCATT
This sequence comes from Aralia elata, assembly GCA_034770075.1. Classification (NCBI taxonomy): domain Eukaryota; kingdom Viridiplantae; phylum Streptophyta; class Magnoliopsida; order Apiales; family Araliaceae; genus Aralia; species Aralia elata. Next base: position 77,006,718 of record CM068378.1, read on the forward strand.
TATGCCCAAACTTTCACTAATTACTATAATTCAAAATTAAGTCCAAAAATTCTAAATTTTGGACAGACCCTTAATATTATTTCAGATCAATTCCAAAGTTTCGTGTTTATATCATTTACGGAGAGCAAGTTATGCTCGGGGTTTTAATTACCCGAAACTGTTTTATTTCTAATTAATACATTAGAACTCCGATTGAGCTCAAATGATCGGTAGCACCTCCCCTATAAACTCAGTTTTCTATACCTAGGAGTCCAGGGTCTGCCGTGCCCTTGAACTCCAACACAAACAACAAATTCAGCTCTGCCCCTGTTTTGGACCACCCATCTTGCAAAAATTGTAATAAATAATCTAACTACGGGAAAATCTCAAAATTTCAGGAAACGCAGTTAACTTTCATGTCTACAACATATCAAAAATTCAAGCTCTAACTCCTTACGGTTTAGGAGATATGGAATTTATAAAATCAGGGCAAAGATTGCCCTTATTTCCTTATTTCTAGCTTCGTTTGTTTTATGTTTTCGATTCCTCTTTCATAATCCAAGGTTACATACCACTAGAGACATATCGTTAATATCTTTACATGTTAGGAGATTCAAAGATTTCATAAGAAAAGAAATTACAAAATTTTCTACGGACTAAAAGTAGGGTTAGGATTTAGCTTTGCTAGTTTAGGTTTTTATTTTTTCGTTCTCCTCTTCTTTTCCTTCTTTCAAAGCCTTGGTTTCTCCCTCTTCTTCTCTTCTTCACTCTACCGAGCTCTCCCTCTCTATCCCTCTTGGAGTAGCCGAGCTTGGTGTGTAAAATATGGGAAGTATTTTGCTCCCCCTCATATATATATATATATATATATCATAGTTCTGCAATTTTATAAGTTGGTCACTTAAAGATTTTTCTCCTATAGTCAAACCCTTTAGTTTTTAGTTATTATAATCTTGCCCCATCATTAGTGTAACTAATCTTGCTTAATTACCCTCTTTAGCTAATTAAATAAGTTTACAAGTTAACTAGTTAATTAAGGAATAAACAAATTAAGTAATACTTGATGATTGTTGAACCAACGAAAGTCCAACAATTATAGGTGAAAAACTAACGAAATTTAGTAATACTTGATGATTGTTGAACTTTACCTACTATTTTTTAACCATCTCTATATTTCCTATAAACGTGCTTTTAATTTTAGTGGGTTTAATTGCAGCGTTTGATATGCTGATCCTTTCCGCAGGTGAATTTGTTGAACAATTCATGGCCAATTCCAAGATGGATGACACACATTGCAGCTTCACAGATGAATGCTCGTCGTCCTTTTCTATCAAATTGGGATCTACGACTTGAATTAATGAACCATGTAAGGCTTCATTCACCCAGCTTCTCAAGTTTATTTCACTGAAAAACATTCCATCTGTTGGCCTCTTTCTTGTGAATGTTTCCATCATCATAACTCCATTACTATAGACATCACCTTCTGCAGATACAATTCCTTCCCTTCCATATTCTGTGCGAGACATGAACATCGTTTTCAAATTCAGTTAGTCAAAACTTATAGTTATATAAAACTAGTTTAATTTCTCAAATAGAATAGAAATTGTGAACATAAGAGTATTACCTGGGGCCATGTATCCAATTGTTCCCAAGGTCTTAGTATGTGTCATATTCTCTTCTTCACCCAACAGTTTCGCAATACCAAAATCGCAAACATGTGCAACCATATCTTCATCAAGCAGGACATTGCTAGGCTTTATATCACAGTGAACGATTGGCGTTGTAAGACTATAATGTAGATATTCTAAGGCTGATGCCACATCTATCATTATGTTTAACCGTTGCAGAATATCTAAACAATTGTTATGTGAGTACAACAAATTCTCGAGGCTCCCACTAGGCATGTACTCTAATACCAAGGCTTTGAAAGTCAAATTTGTGCAACTGCTGATGATTTTTGTAAGATTGCGATGACGCATACCACCCAGCAATTGACATTCAACGTCAAAACTCTTGAATGCTCCTCCGGATTGCATATTGAAAACCTTGACCGCCATAATAATCCCATTTGGAAGTGTTCCTTTATAAACTGAGCCCACACCCCCTTTACCAATCAGGTTGCTTTCACAAAATCCACCAGTTGCTTGTAAAAGTTCATGGTGTGAAATCCTTCTCCAAGAACGAGATAGCGAATTAACTTGGGTTTGTAATATGATGTTCCTTATTCGCTGTTTTTTCATCACAAATATCAGGGCCAATGTGAGGATTGCTACTGTTATTGATGGAAAAATATATTTAAGTAGAGACACAAATTTTGACTGTGATTGTTGGAGATTTTTGGTTTTGCATGGCTGGACATGCAGACGAGGGGCACCACATAGCGCATCAATTTGCATAAATGATCGGGCTGTGATGTTTGCAAATATTCCTCCAGTAGGAATCTCTCCTTGCAGCCTATTGAACGACACATTGAAAAATTGGAGGTATCTAAGTGCCTCCAAGGACTTGGGAATACCTCCAGATAAATTGTTGTTAGATAGATCTAAGAATTCCAAGCTTATCAAGTTGCCTAATGTTTGAGGAATGGATCCATGTAGTTTATTATGTGCCAAGGAAAGAGAACTTAGCATTTGTGCTCCTCCAATGGTAGTTGGAATAGAACCCGATAATTGATTCCATGATAAGCTGATTTCTGTTACCAAGCATTGTGGTATAGATCCATAGAGCTTGTTATCACTTAAATATAAGTCTCCCATGTTTTTTAACCGACAAAGGTCATTTGGAATGGATCCTTGAAGTTTATTGTGTTCAAGATATAAACGTGCCAAATTTTTTAATCCTCCGACTGTTGGTGGAATGGGTCCTGTCAACTCATTGCTATCCAAAAGTATGGCTTCTAAGCTGCTCAAATTTCCAATTCCGGAGGGAATTTCCCCCTTAATTTTGCATCCAAATGCTTCAAACCGGTAGAGAGAAGTAGAAAGGTTTCCGACTGATGTTGGGAGGACACCATTCAACTGATTTTGTGCTACCGATAAAATTTCCAGATATTGGCAGTTTGATAAAGAAGAAATGAATTTCAATTCTTGAGTCGAAGATTCTCTTGTCAGATTATTTTCTCCTAGTAAGAGCCGCTGCAGGTGTCTCAAGTTACCAATTGTATTGGGTATAGATCCACTGAATGAATTTCTGGTCATTCCTAGAATGACAAGCTTAGTAGCATTTGAAACAAATCTTGGAATTGTTCCGCTGAGTTTGTTGGTGCCAAGGTAAAGCTCTTCAAGATTGGGAAGCAAAAGTCCAGTGCTTGATGGGAGATGCCCAGAAAAATTATTCTCACTTAAGTCAAGTTTCTTCAATGTTGACATATTGAAGATTTGGAATGGAATGAGGCCGCTGTGGCTGCTCCCGCGGAGACTCAACCTCACAAGATTAAGGCTTCCAATCTCCTCAGGTATTGAACCTGAAACAAATTTGAACAGCCTTGCTTTATTAATCAAGAACTAAACATTTCTTCAGTTATTTTTATCTGGTGCAAGTAAAATATGCTTCCCTTCTTATTTAATTCTTTTTAAGATTAGGGCAAGCTAATTGGAGAATTTAGAAAGAACTACAAGTATCATAGGAGCAGCAAAGGTGACTTACCTGTCAATTTGTTACCACCAAGGTAAAGATCATTGAGCATTGTGAGGTTCCCAAACTCCTGAGGCATGCTGCCTGTGAATTTATTATATGATAAAGATAATTGTTGAAGCCGCCGAAATTTCCCAAAGTTGGATGGAATTTTTCCATTGAGCTGATTGAAAGAAAGATGTAGCACTTCTAGAAGAGGGAGATCATAATGATCACCCATTGAAAGATTTCCAGACAGAATGTTGTTAGAGAAATCAATCATTCTAATAGATGAAATGTTAAGGATAGAAGAAGGAATAGGTCCTCTTAAAGAGCTATTCTGGAAGCTCAATATCTCCAAATTTATAAGGTTGCCTATCTCCGATGGAATTGAACCTGCAAAGTCATCAATAGCAAGGATTGAGTTTACCAATTTTTGAAAGCTACCTACAACTGAAGGTAGTACTTTTTCCAGTGTTCTAAAAATTTCCCGCTATGGTCCAACTAACCCCCCTCGCCTAGGCATCAGTCGGTCCTCTACCGCCTCGATTTGGCTAGGCGCCTAGACAAAATCAGACCACTACTTTAAAGCTCTAAAATACTTAAAATGAATATGTTAAGCCTTAAAACATTATTTTCTTAGTAATGTTTAATGTAAAGTTTTACAAAATTACATCTATTATATGCTTTTTATATTATAACAAGTATGCACAATAGAAAAATAAATAAACGAGATCACCTAGGAAAACACCTTGTCTGTTTAGAAAAACGTTTAGGCACCGCCTAGGCAAACTAGGTGCCCCCTCCACCGCCTAGATTCGCCTAACAATTTTTAGAACACACTTTTTCGTATAAATTTGTTTGTCTACTATAAAGTTTAATGAAGCTGTTTTTATTCACTTGATGACAAGTACTAGAATTTGGTCTAGATTTCTCATCAACTTCATATTATGCTCTATGTTACTCTATTCATGAGGCCTGTTGGTTTTGTTTTTGCAGGCACAAAGTGTTCCTGCTGATTTCTTCCTGTGATTATGCATCAGGATTCAGGGATTCAGGGGCATTATAGTGTGCTGCGCTGAACTGCATGAACCAAATTCTCTATAAATGATCAGAAGCAACCTATTAAAGCATAAATCATACCTTCAAATTGGTTTACGCCAAGATATAGCCATTTCAGTACAGTCAAGTTGCCAATTTCTCTGGGTATGCTACCACTAAATCCATTATAAGAAAACGATATACGCTCAAGCTTCTGGCACTTGTATATAGTAGTTGGAATTTGCCCGTGAAACTGATTAAACGAGAGAGAGAGCCCTTCCAGTTTAGGAAGATGATCACACATATCTACTGGGAGAATGCCAGATATACCATTACCTGTTATATCAACTATTCTCAAAGAAGACATATTGAATATAACATAGGGAATGGAACCTGTAAGCTGGTTGTATTTCAAGTCCAAGAAATAAAGATTGGAAAGATTCCCAATCTCTTTTGGTATATGCCCATTTAGATTATTGTACCCCAAACTTAAAATCTCCAGCTTTGAAATGTTGCATATGGAAATTGGAATGATACCTGAGAAGCTATTATTTTTCAAGGCTATCGCTAGAAGTTGTGGCAAGGCCTCGAACCACAATGGTACCTCTCCAGTGAAGTTGTTAAATTCTAAATAAATTTCTTCTAGTCGACTCAAACGAGCCAATTCTTTGGGTATAGAACCATGGAAGTTATTGGAAGTAAGATCAAGTGAAGTAAGAAAAGTGAGGTTTCCAATATCTGGTGGAATTGTGCCATTGAGACCCATGTTGGAGAGATTTAAGGCTGCGACTCTTTGGTGTTTAACACCACAGGAGACACCAATCCAGGTGCAAATGGTTGTGGTGACGGCATTCGTGGTGGTGGACCAATTTTTGGCTAAGATTTTATAAGGGTCATTAGTAATATGGGCTTTGAGAGCAAGAAGAGACAATTGATCAGTAGTTAAGTTAGTTGAACAAGCCATGAAAGAGCTTAGCAGAAACACTAGATAAGGAAGCATATTGGAATTTTGAGTCGTACTTAAGAAACTTAGATGGACTTTAAAGTCTAATGTTTTGTTATAGGTACATAAAAAGGTCGTAATTGTCAGCTATCCAATCGGAGTATGGGCCCATATAGTACATAGTTTTAATGTTTGTCGGTCATTATTAATGTTTGGTTGCGGAGTATCTTATCTTTATTAATATGCGGCTGCATGACATTTTTGTCCTTTTAAGTTGTCACCCAATTTTAAAGTCGTTTTTATAGTTTATTATTCACTAATTAGGTTTTTAAAGTGACGTTTTCAACGTTTTCGTTCCTTTTATCTAATTTGACCCCATTCCAACCCATTTTAACTAAATTTTGACCCAACCCGACTCAATTTGACTCGACTTTAATTTCACCAATTAAATTTTCTTAAAAAAACTAAACAGTTTTAAAATAATTATTATTTTTAACATTTTAAAATAAAATATTATTTTTAAAATAATAATTATTTTTATATTTTAAAATAAAATATTATTTTTAAAAAGATTTAAAAATAATTATTATTTTTAGAAAAAAATATTAGAAACCTTTATTTTTTTTCAAAAATGAGTAAAGTTTCAGAAAATATAGATTTAAAAAAATTAAAGTTTAAATTTTTTTTAATTCTTAATTATTTTTATGAAAATTGACACACCTTTTAAAAAATACAAAATTTCTAATTTTTTTTTATGAAAATAAAGTTATTATATTTTACTTTTTTAAATCTATATTTTATGAAACTTTACTCATTTTTAAAAACATAAAAATTTCTTTTTTTATTGAAAATAAAGTTTTATTTTTTGGTTTTATTTTTTTGAATCTATATTTTATAAAACTTTACTCCTTTTTTTTTAAAAATTAAAAAATTTCTAATTTTTTTTTTCTGAAAATAATAATTAATTTTAAAACATTTTAGTTTTTTTTTAAAAAAGTTGAATCGGTTTTTTTATTTATCTTTTACTGTTTTTTGTATTTTAATTTCTATTTTTAGTTTTAGTTTTTAAAAATTATAATATTAATTATTAAGAATACATATAATAATGGTAAAGACATAAACTTTTTTTCTTTGAAAATAAAGTTTTACATAAAAAATGAAAGAAATCTACTTCTTTTTTTGAAAATAAAGTTTTATTTTCTTATTTACTTTTTTTAAATCTATATTTTATGAAACTTTACTCATTTTATGAAAAAATAAAAGTTTCTAATATTTTTTCTTGAAAATAATAATTATTTTTAAAAATATTTAAAATAATAATTATTTTTAAAATAATTTAAAACTTTTTAATTTTTTTTAAAAAAAAATTTAATTGGTGAAATTGCCATTCAACCGCATATTAATAAAGATAAGATACTCTACAGCCAATTTATGGAGAAATTTGAAGGCAATAAATGGCTTGCCGACTAGACACTATCATTTGTAAATAAATACAAACTTGAGGACAGTTCACCCATGTGCCTACTCGACATATCATTCCGAGATGGAAGAATCGCAAAAGCGTTAGTCCAATTTGATACCTACTTTTATTTTGGCCCTTTAAGTGGCAAAATTTTCAACTGGATCCTTCAATGGCTAACTTGATTCAATTGACTCATGGTGTACCATTAATTATTCTCAACGTCAAGAGCCAATTGAATCAGAATGGTCACTTAAAGGACTCAATTGAAAATTTTGCCACTTAAAGGGTTAAATTAAAATTGAGTGACAACTTAGAAGAACACTTTGCAATTCGGCCTTTGCTGAATTAAATCAAATACCTTGCGTAACTAGAGCTCGAGTGCATGTTAAGTGATGAATTTCTCTAATAATTTATTGGAATTGATATTTTTACAAGTAAATTTTGATATTTTGACAATATGTCTCTCACATTAGTGTCAGACCCATATAATATAAGGACTTGTGGAATTATTACTTTTACTTGTGAAAATATTAATTTATTAATTTATTAAAAAATGAGCCGAATAATACATAATATGTTTCAGAGTGGAATAATGTAATTACCATGATGAAGAAGAAAAATTATGCAAAAAGTAGATATGAGTTGGTTATAGATTACGAAATATGACTATGGTTCTATTTAAGAACTAAAATCATATAACGTGTTTTTAATATGGGTTATGTGGGTTAAAACCAAATAGTTATAGGTCTAATATAGATCGACCCATATTTCACATTTTAAGCTTACTATTATTATGACCCAATAAAATAAATTGCTTAATATATATATATATATATATATATATATATATTGATTTTTTATATTCCCTTAACTTATCTCTCTAATTTTTTTCATACATTCTCTCACTCTAAATTTTCTTTATACACTCAATGTTTTACATTCTCCCTTTAAAATATTTTTTGGTCCCTCTCTCTATCTAAAACTTTTATAGCACAATCTCTCTCTAAAATTTACCTGTCTCTATAAATTTGAAACATTGATTGGTTTCTTTTTTGTACAGGGTTATGTGCTGCATTTCTGTTTGAATTTGCTATACTTAAATATGTATTAAATAACATGCATGGATAATATATGAACCCAACAGCCTCCTGTCAAGAAGTGAAGCTGAGAGGAAAGAGCTTTTAGCCGTTAGGAGTTTATTAGATGACCAAACGCAGCGTTTAGCCATGCGCCGTGTTTGGTGATGAATAAATCTGTTCTTGTGATTGTTAGGCATCGAAGTTAGCAATAGCCACGTGTCAAGGGTTCATTAGCATGTTGGTAAGAGGTGAGAATAGAGTGAGCTCAGCTCTCAATCCTTGGCAGCATATAATTCCGTGTAAAGAGATGAATTGGTTATGAAATGATAATTATGAAATTTTTCTTTCCTGTTTAGTTTCTATATTTGTTCTTTCTAGTTGTTGTATTGTGACAAGTGGTATCAGAGCAATCCCTGGGCCAATTATGGCTGAAACGACGGCGAAAGCAAGCTTGCAAAAGCACGAAAAGGATCTCAAAACACTGGAAGGAAGAATCGATCAGATTCAAGAGTTGATGGCTAAGAATATCGAGCAAACAAAAGCACAGATGGGAACCCTGGGCGAGCAAATGGCTCAGATTAACCAGAAGTTGACGGAATCATTGGAGGCGAGCCATAGGTCGGAGAAGGAGAGGACGACAGCGGCGGGAATTCGAGTCAATACTTCTCAAGCAGTTAATACCTCTAGTTCGTCGGAACTACCACCTCCATCAACTACAGCAACACAAACCCTACCACCACTACAATTTGGCACAACAACCACCTTCATTTCCTCTGCTAACATCCAACCGCCGACGACTAACCCCTGTTCCAGAGCAGGAATGAACAATCAAAACCAAATGAACAGCCCCTATAACCAACCCCCTTCCCTAGTATCAATACCAGACTTCACTGCTAGGACTCAAGTCACGGCCCTAAACAATTCCTACACAAACCGACCACCACCTTATACCGTTCCAATAGCTATGCCTAATTTGACTACCAACTCAGTGAGCCCAACATACACCTATTCCAATAATACTACCTACAACCCCTCAACACAACCTACACTAGCCTATATGACCAGCTATGGTCAAACATCCTTCACTACACCATTTTCTTCTATTTTTCCATCATATACAACCAACTATACACATATCCCTACTCCAACCTCAGCTTATCAAGTTCCTCATCAGTTTTGTTCCTATAATGGAACCCATCCAGTGTATCAGTCTCCAGAAATAAGCCCTTCCAGACACTCCCCAAACCCCTTCTTACCATTTGCCTTGCCTAAAATGGATTTTCCCCATTTCGAAGGAAGAGACCCTAGAGGTTGGCTTAAAAAATGTGAGAAGTTTTTTTAGCTCAACTCCATGCTAGACTCGAGGTCTAAGGTGTTGTATGCTGCCTTGTATTTAGAAGGAGAAGCGGACGTTTGGTATCAATCGTTACAAGATGAGAGGCCATGGCTATTATGGGAGGAATTTGCAAACTACCTCTATCAAAGGTTTACTAAAGGAGGCCATGAAAACCTTATAGGGCAGTTCAATAAGCTGATACAAAAGGGAAAGGTAGATGAATACATCAAGAGGTTTGAAGAACTGAAAGCATACATGGTTAACCAGAATAAGGGATACAATGAGGAATATTTTATTGAGAGCTTTCTCAGTGGGTTGAAGGAAGAAATTGCTAATGCCATGTACCTAATCAGACCACAAACCTTGAGAGAGGCCATCAACCAAGCAAGGAATCAGGAGACGTATGTGGAATCTCTAGACAAAAGGGTACATGGAAACTACAAGGCAGGAGGGGAAGGATTTTCAAATAGGAGCAAGACAAGTTACACAGGAAACAAGGGAGCAAGTCAACCAACTAAAGAAGGTTTAGGGCCCAAGTCTTACCCAATCAGAAGGTTGACTACAGCCCAAATGACTGAACGGAGGACTAAAGGACTGTGCTATAACTGTGATGAGGTGTACACCCCAGAGCATAGGTGCAAACAGAAACATATATACATAATGATAACTGAGGAGGATGAAGGTTTACCAACAGAAGATTTGAGTCAAGAAATAGCTACTATTGTTCAGGAAAGGGAAGAAGAACTATTGCTGATTGATGACAGTGGGGGGGGGGTCTCCTTTCATGCTATCACAGGAACCCAAGGAGTCCACACCATTAAATTGAATGGCCAAACTAAAAATAGGTCCATTACCATGTTATTAGATAGTAGATCTACACACAATTTCATATCACTGGCCTTGGTGAAAGAACTGCAATTACACACTCAACCATGTATGCCCATTAGGATTACAGTGGCAAATGGGGAGAAAATCATCTGTAACCAGAGGCTGGATCAGTTCAAGTGGAAATTAGCTCAAGGGGAATTTCAAGGTCCAATGTATGTTATTCCTTTAGGTGGCTATGATGCAGTTTTGGGAGTTCAGTGGATGCGAACTGTCAGTCCTATCAGCTTTGATTATGACAAAAGAGAGATCATAATACATTCAAGTGGAAAAAAGGTGGTGTTGGGAGAGCCAGGGGATCCCACTCAATTCTATTCAGTTCAAATGAAGGAAAGGTTCAACTGGAAACCCAAGGAGGAGACCTATTTCTTGGTTGAATTAACTGCAGTGGAAAAAACTGGAAAACAATGAGCAAATTCCAAATGAAATAGCGAACTTGGTGACAACTTATGAAGATATTTTCCAAGAACCTCAAGGACTACCTCCTTTAAGATGGCAAGATCATCACATTCCAGTCATGCCTGACTGTAACCCAGTCAATACCAATCCATATAGGTACCCTTATATTCAAAAGGCTGAGATTGAAAGGATGGTCAAGGAAATGCTAGACAGCGGAATCATCAAACATAGCACTTCACCATATGCATCTCCAGTATTATTAGTTAAAAAGAAGGATAATACTTGGAGGTTTTGCGTAGACTATCGAGCTTTGAACAATATCACCATAAAGAACAAGTTTCCTATACCCATCATAGAAGAGCTACTGGATGAATTGAAGGGTAGCACTTTCTTTACCAAACTGGACCTAAGGAGTGGGTATCATCAAATCAGAGTCAAGGCTGGGGATACCCATAAAACAGCCTTCAAAACTCACCAAGGGCATTATGAGTTTTTGGTTATGCCTTTCGGCTTCACCAATGCCCCAGCCACATTTCAATGCCTAATGAATGAGTTATTTGCACCCCACTTAAGAAAGTTTGTTCTGGTTTTCTTTGATGACATTTTGGTATACAGTTCATCACTGGAAGCCCATATTGATCACTTGCGACAAGTCTTTGAAATCCTAAGATCGAACAAGTTCTGTGTGAAAAAGAGCAAATGCACATTTGCTCAAAAACAAGTGGAGTATCTGGTCACATTATCACTGAAAAGGGTGTTGCTGCAGATGATTGTAAGGTGGAGGCTATGAGACAATGGACCAGTCCCAAAGCACTAAAATCATTAAGAGGTTTCCTTGGATTGACTGGGTACTACAGGAGGTTTGTACAACATTATGGGATCATTAGTAAACCTTTAACTAATTTGCTTAAGAAAGGAGCTTTCAGTTGGGGAGAGGAAGCCGAGCAAGCCTTCCAGAAACTCAAGGCAGTGCTATCAGAGACCCCAGTCTTAGCTCTACCAGACTTCACAAAGACTTTCGTTATTGAAACTGATGCTTGTCAAACAGGAGTGGGGGCAGTCCTAATGCAAGAGGGAAGACCCTTGGCTTTCTTGAGCAAGGCACTGTCTATTAAACATTTGGGCCTTTCAACATACGAAAAGGAGCTACTAGCCATAATTATGGCAGTACAAAAGTGGAGAACATACCTACTTGGACGACAGTTTATCATCAAAACAGACCATGAAGCCTTGAAGTACTTTATGGAACAGAAATTAACCACACTGGTGCAACAAAAGTGGATATCCAAAATGCTGGGGTTCGACTATATTATTCAGTACAAGAAGGGTAAGGATAACCTCGTGGCTGATGCGTTGTCCAGAAAAAATGATATTAACATCACTTGTGCAGTAATTCAAACAGCAGTTCCCATTTGGAGTACTGAGGTGGCCAACAGTATTGAAGATGATAAGGATGCCCAAGAGATTATGGCTCAGTTGTGCATCGATCCTTCTAGCCATCCTGAGTATAAAGTACAAGGAGGTATCCTGAGGAAAGAGGGAAAGATGTACTTGGGTTGCACAGGAGATCTTAGGCGAAGAATTATGGAACAAATCCATAATAGCCCAGAAGGGGGACACTCTGGCATTATGGCTTCAATAAAAAGGGCTGAAATGCTATTTTATTGGCCAACCTTGAAGAAGGACTTAACAGAGTTTATTTCAAGTTGTGAGATTTGTCAAAGAAGTAAAGGGGAGCATGTTCTCAGTCCAAGACTCTTACAACCCATACCCATTCCTAATCAAGCGTGGGAGGTTATAACTATGGACTTTGTGGAAGGATTGCCCAAGTCAGATAGTAAGGACACTATATTGGTCATAGTAGACAAGCTCACCAAAGGATGCCACCTCATAGCATTAGCTCACCCCTTTACAGCATCCCAGGTGGCTCAAGCAGTTTTAGACTCGGTGGTTAAGTTGCATGGCCCCCCAAAAACCATTATCTCAGACAGAGATAAGATTTTTGTAAGCACGTTTTGGAAAGAATTGTTCAAAACATTGGGAACACAAATCAAATTAAGCACAGCCTACCATCCTCAAACGGATGGCCAAACTGAGAGAGTCAATCAATGTATAGAGATGTATTTGAGGTGCATGACCAGTTCCAAGCCCACACAGTGGCATAAGTGGCTGCCCATGGCTGAATGGTGGTACAACTCTTCATTTCATACAGCCACAGGGATGACACCTTACAAAGCCTTGTATGGCACAAGTCCTCCAATAATTAACTATCATCAGACAGAGACCAGCAATAACCCAGTGGTAGCAGATTTCTTGAAGGAAAGGGAGATCACTCATCAACTGCTGAAGGAAAACTTGCACAAGTCTCAAGAGAGAATGAAACTTTATGCAGACAAGAAAAGAACTGAGAGAGAGTTCAAGGTGGGAGATGAAGTATTTTTGAAACTACAACCTTATAGACAAATGTCAGTGGCACAAAGAAGGAATTTCAAGCTATCTGCTAGATATTATGGACCATATACTGTCACTCAAAAGATTGGAAAGGTGGCTTACAAACTCCAGCTACCTGATGAAACTAGGATCCACAATATATTTCATGTCTCGCAGCTTAAGAAAAAAATTGGAAAGTCCAAGATAGTTCAATCGGAGCTTCCCCAGACAGACCAAGGACGAGAACTTAGGCCAGTGCCAATAGCAGTTTTAGACAGGAGATTGGTTAAAAAGGGACAACGTCCAGCAACCATGGTCTTGATACAGTGGTCTCACAGTATTCCAGAGGATGCGACTTGGGAAGAATGGAGCAAACTCCAGGAGCAATATCCAGAGTTTAATCCTTGGGGACAAGGAACTCTTCAAGCAATGGGGAATGTCAAGAAGTGAAGCTGAGAGGAAAGAGCTTTTAGCCGTTAGGAGTTTGTTAGATGACCAAACACAGCGTTTAGCCATGCGCCGTGTTTGGTGATGAATAAATCTGTTCTTGTGATTGTTAGGCATCGAAGTTAGCCAGAGCCACGTGTCAAGGGTTCATTAGCATGTTGGTAAGAGGTGAGAATAGAGTGAGCTCAGCTCTCAATCCTTGGCAGCATATAATTCCGTGTAAAGAGATGAATTGGTTATGAAATGATAATTATGAAATTTTTCTTTCCTGTTTAGTTTCTATATTTGTTCTTTCTAGTTGTTGTATTGTGACACCTCCATAACTCTTTATTTTCTGTCTGTGACAATAATATAGGAACAAGGCGTGTTTGTCCCCAATCCACGTTGTTGGGTCCTAAGACCCAATAAGCAAAATTAGAAAATAAAAACTTTAGTTACAACTTTATTTAATGATAGATAGTGAAAGCTGAAAAAATATATGGAAAAATAAAATTTTAAGTATATTGAAAAAAAAATCAATTTTGTCACAAACTTGGTTTGGTTTCACCAATTTTTAGTTCAGCTTTCCTATTAATATTAGCACAAGTACTATCTAAATTTGTATAAATTAAATATGATCCAAATTTAAAAATATTTCTATCTCTAATAGGAATAGAAAAAAGAAAGATCTTTTTTTTTCCTATTCAAATTAGTATATATAAGTACTATACAAATTTATAATAATTAAACATATAGTATCCAAATTTGTAAAGTATTCAAAAAGTATCCAAATTTGAAAATTTATTAAAACTTGAAAATTATACCCAATCACATGATTAATTGTATTAATAATACATGTGATTTTTTTTAAAACATATTAACTGTAAAATTAGTTGAAAAATTATAGTGAATTCATTACTAACTAATTGTCATAACTAAATTAAAACTTATTAGAGCTTGAGTTTCATATTTCTATTCAGATTATAATTTCAAGTAAATTTTGTCAATATAAACATTACTATAGAATTCTATTAAACTTAAATAAAATTAAAATAATTATTTTTCACAAAAACATAACTAAATAGAAATGCACTCTATTCAAATGTTTAGCTTAACAATTGATCGAAGTAACCTATAACATATAATTCAGTATTTATTATTTAAGGAATGATAATTGACAAGGTTGGCCTGACAAGATGTGTTGATTAATATGGGTCAAAACTAGTTAAACTAGTTTTAACCCATATTTTTAATTCATAATACGAGTCCAAAATCAAACCAATCCGTAACATAACAACTAGTTAATCACTCAATAAGACCCAAGTAGTTTTGGTTAATTAGATGGTTCTTAATCTAAAGTGTCAGGTTTAATAAGAGCTTATTACATCTTATTGTTGTTGATGTCACTGCCTACCTTAAGGCGTTGGGTCAGTTTTTGTCAGAAATTTGATTTTGATTTTGTCGAGTCTAACCACAACCTCTTCCATATTGACTCTCCTTGTATGTGATTTTCTTGTACAATCCATGGCCAAATCAAAGAGGGATGAAACACATTGGTCTTTGGCAGAAATATGTTCATCCTCTGTACTAATCAAATTGATGTCCAAAACTTGACTTACAGAACCATGTGCGGCTGCTTTCACCCAATCCCTTAAGCTCATTTCGCCCGAAAATATTTCATCAGTTGGCCTCTTCCTTGTGAATGTTTCCATCAACATAATACCATAACTATAAACGTCGCCTTTTATAGAGACAATTCCTTGTGTTCCATACTCTGTGCATAAGATGAAGATTCATATAAGTTCTGTTAGTAAAATAAAGACTTAACGAGCAAAAAGAGCATTGAATTCTTGTTAAGCTATTAAAAAGACAAATTGTTTGTTTTGCACCATAACCGTTGAACTTTCAAATAATTGTCAAAAATGCTCAAAACTTGACCAGTTCATACGTACGCATCAGCATACATGTCATCTCATATGATTAAATTTTGGGCATTTACTAGTATTTGAAAGTTGAAGGGTATTTGTAAAAAAAATATATAGTTTTCATGTTTTTTTGATAGCTTGACAAGAGTTCAATGGTTTTTTCGGTCATTAAATCTTAAAAGAAAAAGACTCGAAAGAAAATGAAATCTGTAAAACAAATTGCAAAGGAAATAAGAAACTTCAACTCAAATTAAAATTGTGAATGACATGGAATATCACCTGGGGCCATATATCCAATTGTTGCTAAGGTCTTAGTATGTGCCATGAACTCTTCTTCACCTAAGAGTTTCCCAATACCAAAATCACAAACATGTGCAATCATATCTTCATCAAGCAGAACATTGCTAGGCTTCAAATCACAGTGAACAATAGGTCTTGTATGACCATGATGTAGATATTCCAAGGCTGATGCCACATCTATCATTATGTTTATCCGCTGCAGGATATCCAAACAATAGTTATGAGAGTACAACCACTTCTCCAGGCTCCCATTAGGCATGTATTCTAACACCAAGGCTTTGATATCCAAGTTTGTGCAACTGTTGATGATCTTAGTAAGATTTCGATGACGAATATTACGCATTACTTCACATTCAACATCAAAACTCTTGAATGCTCCTTCAGACTGCAAATTGAAAACCTTTACTGCAACTATCATCCCATTTTGAAGTGTTCCTTCATAAACTGAATCGACACTGCCTAAACCAATTAGATTGCTTTCATTAAACCCTTCTGTAGCTTGTAAAAGCTCATGGTATGCAATCCTTTTCCAAGAATGAGGTAATGAATCTACTCGAATCAATAATTTCTTGTTTTTCCTGCGCGATCTTGTCAACACAAATATTACTGCCAACGCAAGGATTGCAACTGCTATTGAGGGAACAATATATTTCAGGAAATTTAACCATGGTTGTTTGTGAGTTTTTGTTTTGCAAGGGGAGAGCTCTAGTCGAGGGGAACCACAAAGAGCATCATTTTGCATAAATGACTGAGCCGTGAAGTTTGCAAAACATCCTCCGGTGGGAATTTCTCCTCCAAGTCGATTGAAAGAAACATTAAATGATTGGAGATATCTCAGTACCTCTAAGGACTTAGGAATCACTCCCGACAAATTGTTATTAGATAGATCCAAAAACCCCAAATTTATCAAGTTGCCTAATGTTTGAGGAATTGATCCTTGCAATTTATTATGCGCCAATGAAAAAGAACTTAGCTTTTGTAATTCTCCAATGGTGCTAGGAATTTTACCTGATAACTGATTCCATGATAAGTCGAGTTCTATCAGGACCTTTAAATTTCCAATATCTGATGGTACAGAACCACTTAGCAAATTCGATGACAGGTTTAGACCCCATACATCTTCAAGCCTCCATAACGTCGACGGTATGGTGGAATTCAATTTGTTCGAATCCAAATACAGCCTTCGCAAAGATTTAAGGTCTCCCAAGCAAGCTGGTATGGGTCCATAGAGCTTGTTATCACTTAAATATATATCTCCGATTCTTTTTAATGCACAAAGCTCAGTTGGGATAGATCCCTCCAGCTTATTGTGTTCAAGATACAAAAGCTCTAGGTATCTCATTCTTCCAAGTGTTGACGGAATAAATCCTGTCAACTCATTGTTATCTAAACTCATAGCTGCCAGGTTGCTCAAATTCCCAATTTCAATAGGGATTTCAGCCTTAAATTTGCAGTCAAATGCTTGAAACAATCTAAGGGAAGTAAAGAGGTTTCCAATTGATGTTGGAAGGATGCCATTCAGCTGATTATACGACATTATTAATATCTCCAGATATCTACAATTTGCCAAAGAAGTGAAAATTTTCAGCTCTAGGGTAGAAGAATCCCCTGTCAAGTTATTTTCTGCTAGCAAGAGGCGGCGCAGGAGTCTTAAATCACCGATAGTATGTGGTATTGAGCCACTGAATTTGTTTGTGAGTAAATCGAGGACTTCGAGCTGAGAAGCATTGGAGATAGAGCTTGGGATTGATCCAGTGAGCTTATTAGTGCCTAGGAAAAGTTGTTTAAGATTTGGAAGCCAAAGCCCAGTGCTTGATGGTAGATTGCCTGATAAGTGATTCTGGCTCAAGTCAATCATCTTAGCTTTTGACATGTTGAAGATGTGTGACGGAATAAGGCCAGTGAGGTTGCTGCGGTGGAGACTCAGCACCTCAAGATTAAGGTTGCCAATCTCTTCAGGGATTGTACCTGCCACAATGTCAACACTAATGCTTAATGTATTGATATTTAAGATACGACATATTCTTATTCTTTTTCTTCTTTTTTTTTTCTTTTTTTTGAAGCCCCATGTTTTGGGGAGTACGATATAATCTTATAATCAAGTACATCATTTATTATTACAATACCAAAGAACCAACTAATCCTCATTAGAAGGACTATAACCATAAACACTTATCTAAAAATATCGTAATGTACCACATCTTAGCTATGTGGCAGAACTTTGACTTCATTTATCGCCATTTTTATTATACTGAACTTCTCAAAAATGCCTATTATTTGAAGATCCTTTCCAGATATATTATCGTAACATTTTTATTCATAAAATAGGATTACGAAATTCTGAAATCTGAAATAAGATGACTTACCTGTGAAATGGTTACCACCAAGATAAAGATGTGTGAGCATTGTGAGGTTCCCAATCTCCTTAGGAATGCTCCCTGTGAAGTTATTATCTGCTAATACCAGAATTTGGAGACCTCCAAGTTTACCCAAACTAGAAGGAATTCGCCCGCTGAGACGATTATAATTGAGATACAACCCATTAAGAAGAGGGAGATTATAATGAATATCGTCAACGGGAAGACTTCCAGACAGACTGTTGTTATTGAAATCGATCATTCTCAAAGACGAAATGTTAAAGATGGCAGATGGAATAGGCCCTGTTAGATAGAAACCATTTTGAAAGCTCAACATCTCCAAATTTATAAGGTTTCCTATTTCCAAAGGAATTGAACCTGCAAAATCATAATAAACATTAAGAATCGAGGAATTACGAATTTTAGACTGAAATGTCTACAATCACGACGTTTCCTAATTCAGAAACTCTTTTACTTCTAATTTTACTACTTTAGTTGTCCACTATTCACTTTAACAAAGCAGCTATCAAATTCAATTTTCTCTGTTGTGAATTATTGTATCAGCTTTGTCAATAGTCATTAGATTGTTTTGATGTGTTTGTTGCTTTTAGAGCTGTAAATGAGTCGAACCAAGTCAGACTTTAACTTACCGAGCTCGAATTTGTTTAAAAATAAAACAAATCGAATTGAGTCGAGTCGAGTCGATATTTAAACGAGTACGAATTTGACCCGTTTAAGTCGAGGTCGTGGGCTTAAACGAGCCAAACCTAGTTGAGTTTAAACTTGACTTGTTTAACTTTTTTTATTATAGAAATAAGAAAAAATAACTAATTAAATGCTAAACGAGACAGACTGACTTGATCCTGGCCTAAATGAGCTGGGCTCGAGCCTGACACTACATTGTTTGAGTTCGACTTATTTAACTAAACAAGCAAAGAGCTTGTCAAGCTTGAGCCGGGCTTAACCAAGCTGGGCTCACGGGCACCTGGTCTGTTTACGACTCTAGTTGCTTGCATGGGGAATGCCCCAAATCTGTTTTATTTTCTATTTCAAGGTTATAGGGATCTGCTTTAGTGTACAATATATAAAAGCTGAGAATTGTAGTCATAATTGAATAAATCTAGCTAACTGAAAGTTAAAGGCCATAGGACAGGACTTCTAGATGCGTATGCCATTGTGCATGTATACGCAGGTGTTGCAGTAAGCATAATCAAGTCAATGTTCAAAATTCTCTAAAAGTATTGAAAACAAACTCTTCATCTAAATGCAAAAAGTAAACATACCTTCAAATTTGTTGCCACCAAGAAATAGCTTTCTGAGCATAGTCAAGTTGCCAATTTCTCTAGCTATACTCCCGCTGAATTCGTTATAAGAAACTGACAATTGCCGTAGCTGTTGACACTTGTATAATGAAGACGGAATTTCTCCGTGAAAATAATTGTAAGCGATACTAATTACTTCCAATTTAGAATGATGATCACACATATCTACAGGAAGACTATCAGAAAGACCATTAAATTTTACATCAATTGTTCTCAATGAAGACATGTTGAAAATAACATAAGGAATGGAACCTATAAGCTGATTAGAATTAATATCTAAGATTTGGAGTTTAGAAAGATTCCCAATCTCTTTAGGAATATTTCCAGTTAAGAGATTACCGCCTAAATTGATTGTCTCGACCTTTGAAATGTTGCAGATTGAAGCTGGAATTGTACCATAGAAGCTATTATTATTCAAGATTATGTGTTGAAGCTTGGGTAAGCTCTCGAACCATGATGGTATTTGTCTGCTGAAGTTGTTATAGCCTAGATTGATTTCTTGTAGACGACGCAAATGAGCTAATTCTGTTGGGAGAAAACCAAGGAGATCATTGTAACTTAGGTCGAGTGAAGCGAGGAAAGTGAGGTTCCCAAGGTGTGGAGAAATGGTGCCAATTAGGCCGGTGTTAGAGAGATTCAAGGCGGTGACTCTTTGGTGGTTAGTGCCGCAGGTGACACCAATCCAGCTGCAAATGCTGGTGGATTTTGTGGTGGTGGTGGACCAGTTTGCTAAGATGTTAAAAGGGTCATTAGTGATATGGGATTTGAAGGAAAGAAGAGCAGATTGATCGGTAGTTAAGTAAGTTATAGTCTGAGCTGAGCATGTCACAAAAGAAAATGTGAGAAAAACTAGCTTTGCAAAAGGAAGCATATCAGAATGTAGGGACTTGGTATTCAGGGACTTGCTGATAACTGAAATCAGAAGTCTGATAGATTAGGATGCGCATGTATAATGGGGAAAAGATTTGTGTTGCGACTAAAAATGTCAAACTTTTGTTGTAAGTAGACACATAAATCAATTGGTCATGTATTTGTATTAGTTTATACTTTATAGAATATGTAGTGTACGTACATAGGACTCTAGATAATAGTACTAAGAGTCAGAATTGTTTTTGTCATGATGCATAGGACTCTAGATAAAAGTACTTGGCAGCTGCCAATAATGCAATCCTATCTCCAATAATAGCGAGTATTTAAACTTGTGGGACATTCAATAGAGTATCAACAACCAACTACTTTTGAGTAATGAGCAATCACATTCAAATTTTTGTTCTCGTATGCAACAAGAATTGTATGATAATTGTCTGATAACCCAGTATAAAAGTTAACATATAAGGAACAAAGTCTTGATAAGATCATTAATGAGATCATCTAAATTTATTACACCAGTCAAAACTAGTAACATTAAAATCATAAAATATTTCAAGTTTTTAACTCTTTGAATGAATGCATATTGCTACAAATCAAATAATTCATATTCAGCAACCACCCATTTATTATGTAACAGTTTCATTAGGCAGTACGTACAAATCAAATAATTCGTGTGAAAATGACCAAGTTCAAATCAGCTTATTTTCAGTACTACAACAAGTGGACTATCAAAGTCCTTTTCTTATGCACTTGTTAAATATATATGTCAAGGATTTCGTTTTTCAAACTAATAAAAAGTGTCAATTTCTCAATAATATTTAGATAAACACTGCCAAATCTTCTACTGGACATGACCAAAGACCTCAACTTTAAAACGTCGCCTTCAAAATATTTCTTTCTTTATTGATCTTCAAAATATAAGACCACTTGCATTTTGAAACTAAAATAGTACTCCCTCCTTTCTAAACTTAGATATATAATTTGAATTTTGAGGTCAAACGACGGTATATTAAACTTCAAATTGATATGAATTTATTTAATTTTAATTGTTACAATAATTATAATTGTATAATATTTAACAAAAACTATTAATCACAAAATTTATTTCATTCTAAATTTGTATGAGTCATACTAATTTTGAAGTTTAATATGTCGTCGTTTGACCTCAAAAGTCAAATTGTATATCTAATTTTGGAACGGAGGGAGTAGTAATTATTTTTCAATAACAAACTCTAATATTAATATTTAGTGATAATTATAGCAATAACTTACATAGATTAGGATTCCCATTACACTTGTTCCTCAATTTCTCCTAACACCTCGTAAAGATCCTCCAATAATCTTTTGTTAGGATATCTTTATTTGAGTGCTTATAGTTAAGAATTATATTAGAATCTAAATATAATAAACTTAAGTTTTGTAGAAGAGTTTCAATTGAATTAAGAAATTGATTGTTTTATAAATAATTTTGTAAAATGTGATGTCGTTTTGAACATTTAATATTAAGTTAGGATATTGATATTGTGCAATTATAAGTAAAATAACAAAGAGATTTTTCAATACGCTAATTTAAAGTTTTGGTACGTAAAAATAACATGTTTGAATGCACAAGTATCAATATACAATTCGTTAGGTCAATAAAAATATCTAATAACTCTGGTATCAACCGGTCAATGCCACCATTTAAAAACTAGTTGGCCTTTTTAGTGAATTCTGTTTGATTAATAACAAACTCATTAATCAGTACAAAGATGCATATTGGAACACAGACTCATACTTTGAAACCCGAAATGAACTTGCTGATATATAGCTGTCATGCATACTGTGAAGATGTGGAACTGGCGGGAACTTTCAAAATATAGTAAATGTGCTGACTCGTAATTTGTTTAGTTGTGATGCAAGCAGACGACATAGTTTTTAAAACTCATTATTTCTTCTTTCACCATAAACCACTCAGATTTAATCAAAGATTTGGACTTTCATACTATTTATTGAGCCTGTAATACCAAGTTTGGCTTTCGTACTGTTAAAATCAACATCATTATTTCACTTAAAACCATATTAGTGATCTTCTATTTATTTATTTGAAAAAATTCTCAACTTCTTTTAATTCCAGTTATTAATTAAGAATTGCGTTGATAAATTATTAATTACTTGAAGTATTAATTTTGAAAGACGTACAACTTCAATATATATATATATATATATATATATATATATATATACACACACACACACACACACCATAATATGTGAGATTTGGTAGGTTAAATTTTTAAAACATTTTTGTTGAGATTATTATATCAGTGTAATACAACAGTAACAACACAATGTATTTAACAGGATGCTTTGGACTATGTATCATGCACAACACAATTCAGCATCTCAACTATCTTCTATGCTCTCCCTACTCATGCCTCAATTCGCTCAAGTTCAATTAGCCAATATTGTCAGTTTAATAATTTCCAAGTTTAAAATCTCAAGTTCTACTTTTGGAAGTTACATCAAATTAATTTTTTGATCAGATTCCTCATGTTGGTAACATTCAATTTGTAGTGTTTACAGTTTTATTTTTTACATTTATAACTTTCACTTGTTGCATATCTAATTATATTTATTTGGTTGGTGTTATTTTTGTTGCATTTATAATTTAAATTGTTGCATATAATTTTAATTTTATATCTATTGTGTATCTATTTATTGTTTGTTAAATATTTTACTTAATTTCATAAATGTGAAGCTCATCAAAAGGGGAAAAAAAGAACTAAGGCTTCTTCAAAAAATAATCTGCTTAGCCAAGAAGTAATATTGATACTCAAGAAAATATAATTTTGTGCCCCATTCTTTCACAATGTCCCCTCGAGAGTTAAGAAACCAACAATCACAACCCCAACCACAATCTCAATAAATATATAAGAAAGTCAACCCACTTCAACAGGGGACGGTAAAGGCACACAAGAAAGATTAATGTAATTAGGGATGTAAACTATATTGTATTTCATTTAATTAATTGTAAATGAAAACCAAGTTTATCTTGACCTGGACGGCCCGATCCCAAAACAGCCCGATCCCTAGTGCCTAGGTCATGGCTAAGTCCAACAATTTTATTTTCGTTTCTGTATATGACTAGTGATGCTCCATAAATATGCATAGAGAATAGAATATGACAATTAATATTAAGGGTATTATATAGGCAAATTATTATAAAAAAATAGATTATTTAAGATAAGTAGATATTTAACTTGAAACTACCTAAAATAGTAATAAGGATTTTATTTTGAGATGTTGAGAGTATATTTTTTAGTTCTATTCTACCTCAGAATATGCAGTTAGATTGTGGTCTAAATTGTAATGTATATAAGCTCTCAAATCTATAACTAAAATTAAAAGTATTAACAATTTGTCGTGACTTCTGAATTAACTTGTGGTAGACCAAGATAGATAACCTCGTTGGTGTTCTTAAACAATGAATAGAGTCTTAAGTGGTATTTGTTTACCTCTTAATATTTCTTTACAATTGATTCGGTAAGAGGATAAAATTATTTGGTGAAATTTTGTTTGCCTCTTATTGTCTCTTCATCGGTAAGGAGAAGATATAAACCCAAACCATTAAGAGTTGTCTCTTAACAAAATATTTAAATCTATGGAGCCTCAATAAATATTGTACTTCCTCCATTCCAAATTTTAAGATCATTATTAATTTTTGAAAAATTAATTTGAGATATTTTTTAAATTTAAAAGTCATTCAAATGTTTGACGCTTTTAGTTACCAAACAACTTTTTACGTTCAGATGTTATTTCACTCAGATGATCTAATTTATTAAGATATACTAACCATTTAGATCTTAATTACTTAATTTTATCAAACACCACATTATTTTGAACTCAAGTTAATACGAAACACGTGTCATTTATTGTGAGGTTAATGGACAACCTTATAATTTTATAATTTGTGACAAGTAATGGTTGTTGGCTGTGATTGAGAAAGTTTTATTCTTTAAGACAACTCAATTAAAACATAAAACTTGATTATTGAGTGTCTCAACATCCTTTATTGCTGGTTCAAGCCTTTGGGCTGTGAGCATGCTGGCAAGGCTGGCTGTGTAATTATTAGTGCCACAAAAAGCCATACCACCATTGCCATCCTTGATAAATTACTATGTAGTTTTTTCCCTGTAAAGTACAAAAGAACGATATATGATGATATGTTATAAGCTGACTGCTCATACAGAATTTTCATTAAACTATATATTAGCAGCAATTGGTATCTTTATTTCAGCAAGACTAAAATGCAAAATTATACTCTGAGTTATCATTTTGTGTAGATATATATGATACCTGACTTTTACTCTATTGTGGTACAATTAATAATGTAAAATTATACATTTTGGGTCAATTTTGCACTACTAATTATACCTTAAAAGACATGATTTTGCACTACTAATTGTATCACGAGTTAGCGATTTGTTATATTACAAAGAAGTACCAAACTCCACAAAGTGACAAATTGAAGGTACAATTTTGCATTTTAGTCATTACTGATAAATTGAAGGTACAATTTTGCATTTTAGTCATTACTGATAAATTGAAGGTACAATTTTGCATTTTAGTCTTTCAGTAATGACTAAAATGCAAAACTAATCCTCATAATTATATCTACTTGTAACGCTTTCATCTATGTGTTTCTTAAACTCTTACTAAAGCTATAATTAATAGTATGAAACTGTCTCATTTGAGTCCGTTTATCAATTTTGCACTAGTAATCGTATCTTAAAAATGACAATTTTGCATCAATAATTTTATCCTGAGGGATATGTTTGCTAATTAGTTAAAATAGGCCTAAACACATGAAAAATTTTGTATTTTAATATTTAGGGAAATTACAGACACTTACTTACCTTGCAAAGTAAAGAGTGTGGCAAATGATAGCCAAAATATTGTTCCAATTTGATTGGGGATAGAGCCTCGGAGTTGTTCGGAGTGCTTTCTCTCTATCAGCCACACAATGAAGCCATTGTACAGAGTGATTGCTGCTATTAAGCCCCACATTTCTGTTGTGAAGGGCTTCATGAAAATCCATACCCGATTAGGCAATCTAGATCGAACGGGAACTATCAGCTCCATTCCGGATTCTATGTGTGTGAAATCTGCAAGCTCATTTCTTTCGGATATAATTGTTACATCACCAGCTAATGCATCAATTTTTTGCTTCAATACGATGATATTCAATTCCAAGTGAGCACCAGATGAAAATCACGAAAAAAAGAACATATGCAACTTCTATAAAGCACACATCGTATTCGAAAAAGTTACATTTGGAGGACAAAATTTATCTTTTGTGCTACCACCCATATGCAACTTTTTTTTTTTGGCAAGAGATAGAAGTTGCATTCATGCTTATTTCCATGTTTCTATAGTTTTACTTATCATTAAACCTAAGATTTTAAAAAAGGATCCAAAAGAGTTCAAAATGGAACAATTCATTAATTTAGACGGTCTATAAAAACAAGTTATATTTTATGTAGTCTAGATATGTATCATACTAGTGAAACCTTTGTTATTCTTAGCAATATCCACTTTCAACTTTTTTTTTTAATACAAAATTCAACTTGCTTTTATAGTCGATTTAAATAGTCTATTATTATGTATTATAATCGGGATAACAAAAAAAAGGTGATATTAAAACGAAAAAACTAGTTAAAGAAGCTAAAAATAAATATTTGTAAGAAAAGTCTTACCCCCAAAGATATTTGTTTCACCAATTCATCATAAGGTTTGTCAAATCGGAAATATTCGTATGACAAAGGGCTTGTTCGGCACCTACTTATAAGTTGGTTTGACTAACTTATAAGTACTTTAAGCAAAAAAGGTGTTCGGGAACAACTTTTTTTTTTACTTATAAGTCGAAAAAAAAGTCAAAAAAAATAAGTAACATTTAGTTACTTAAAAAAAATGACTTATAAGTCATTTTTTTTAAGTTGGTCAACCAGTATGAAATGATAAAAATATCCTCTTTTATTTTTAATGTTTTTCTTATTGAAGGACATTTTAGTAATCTTCTTATTTTGTTTTAACCTATAAGTCATTATTAGTCGAACACATCCATAATTATTACTTATAATTCCTAACTTATAAGTAAAAATAATACCGAATACGTTACTTATAAATCTACTAAAATTTTAACTTATAAATTTACTAAAATTTTAACTTTAAGTCAAAAAAAAATAAGTCATTCCCGAACATGCCCAAAGTATTGTTTTCCGGCAACCTTTTCATAGTTTCTTCAAACACCTTAATTCAAAATCCGTCGCAAGTAGTTTTATGAGATTTTGAATCGTTTTCCACCTTCACAAATTGACTGAACAGCGAGTTGGTAGGTACCCCCACCCTCAACGGCTCCTCCCTCTCCGCCAGAATCCGCCGCCATCTCTCGGTGTACGACGGTTGCGCCGGCCAGAGAACTTTTCCCAACATTTCCATGGAATTGTCATAAATAGCTCCATTATCCACATTTCCCGAAAATCCAAGTCCTTTGGTCCAATACCCACTTTGGTAACTCTTTCCGATCACGTTAACAATTTCTACTGTATTCGCCGGAGCTAATGTCCGATCTGGATTTTTCCACTCAGCCCACAAAAATTTGCAACTGAAATTCTTTCTAACAATTCGGGGGTATCACATTTATTATTATCGAAAATCGCTCTCATGGTATCGTAGGCCTGTGCAGCAAAGATGTCGGGCTCGTCATTTTCCTCATCTGGGTACTCGTTCTGAATTTTGCCCTGAATTTTTTCCTGAAATCTTGAAACTCCGGCGAGGTTTCCGGGAAGTGAATCTTTATTCCGATGAGACCTTGCATTGAGTACATTTTGGTGGGACTGATGGAATGGAAGAGATCAGAAATTCTGTTTGTTGTGATCCAGGCCGTCTCTAGTCATTTCTAATTTCTTTGCCGTTTGATACAGCCGGAATCCGGATTCTAGAGATGTATGGATTATAAAGACCCTAAATTTCTTTTTCTTGAGTTCCTGAAGCTGTTTATTGAAAGAATTAAGAGAAAAAGATGTGATTGGGAATTTGGGATGATATTGGTTAGTTCACAACCAGTTTGTTGAAATGCCTGAGAGAGTTGAGAGACGAATAATGAAGGAATGGAGAGAGAATGGAGGTTCTCGTATATGAGAGTAACTTTACGGAATCCCCAAGATTGTACAATTGCAGCAATGGCATTCATTTGTACACGCTGGCTGGGAGAGGCTTGAACAAGGAAGGAATCTGTTGCCCATGGCGGAGTTGTATCAGCAAGAGAGAGAAAAACTGGTGCATCATGTCCTGCTTCACTAGCCCCCTCGGCAATAGCTGATGCTTCTTCCCATGTATGAGCTCCCACAATGGCTTTCACACCATGTGTATCAATAAGATCTTTGGCTGCATTGCACCAAATTTCTAGTCATATTGGGTAATGGGGAGAAAATATTCATCCTGTGAAGTACTATTGTACAATTCAATAATACTTTTTGAGTAATATTAGGTAACTAGATAGAAGTTGTCTAGTTTACCTAAACAGAACTCTACGGGATTATACCGTGCAACTTTGTAAATTTTATTTAGGCAAACTAAACTTTTGTCTAGTTTCCTAGTATTACTCACACTTGGCCATAGAAATGAAAACTTTACCTGCTAGAGCTGCACGAACAGGCTTACTTTTAGAGTTTTGAAAGTAGAGAAGAATACTTTGATTGGTAATGGTGTTGAAATCATGAATTGCCATCTTTATTGCTACTTTGGCCTCTTTACCAGGTCGAGACGTTTGGTCAATAATGGCGCCAATACTAATTGCACCAGCCCTTTCATGGTTTATCTCTGTCGTAGTCAAGCTGCTGTTTGCTATTGCTGCTTGTGGAAGAATGAAAGGCAACGACAAGGCAATCAGAGAGAGGATGAGGAAAGAAAATATGTTCATTAATTGGTTGTTGATTTAATTATGGATGCCTGATTAAATTTTCCCGGATGAATTTATGATATATATCTTGTATGGTTTAAATGTATTTGTATGACCATTTCAAACTGCATTAATCTGTTCCTGCAGTTGGAAGGCACACAAAAGTCTATCCCACGGATGGAAATGTCTTTCTAAGAATTGGCAAAGGGAAGAAAATACAATAGGCAAGATGTCTTCCTAAGAATTGGCAAAGGGAAGAAAAAAATAGGCAAGAAATTCATTGCAACCTTCAGATGTTGCTTTCATTCACCGTCCTAATGCGGGCTAAGTGTGTAAATGGGAAAACTTTGACGTTGAGACCAAATGTAATAGCCTAGTGGTAAATGTCTATGTTTTTATTGTGCAATATTACGGGTTCGAGTCGACCCTTTAGTAGAAGTCAAAATCCAACAGGAGCTACAACAATTAAATGTAAGTTTCCCTTAGGTTCTCCCTAATTCCCTTCATGTCTCCTTCCTCAGGTTTCCTCCTAGACTTTTAGAATGAAATTGCAATAATATAGGTTTTTAAAAAAAGAATAGTAAAAATTTTGACGTTTTGATTTTCCGAGATTCTTTGAATATATCAAAACAAAAAAATTGAAAAAGAAATGGTTGAAATTTGTATTAAAATAACATTTGATAGAAAAAAAATTGTATCATACACGTCACATCACATGTGCATGGTTGTTTGAACTAGATACTAGACTAAATGTCTTTACGTGGATTGCCTAGTGGTATGAGTATGACATCTCTCCTTAATGTAATGCATACGTGTTTTGAATCTCAGTTTTCTCTGCTTATGATTTTTATTTTATTTTTTTTTTGAAAAATAAAAATCTGCATCCCAAAATCTGCAATCTTTATTGGTGCCGCAGCAACCGCAACACGTTTTAAATTCTGCTTCTTCTTAGAAGCAGAAAGGAACTTTGTATATGTCAACTTATTGACTTTCTAATTTAGCTAAATGTCTGGGAGTACATTTTCTAGACTCAATTCATGTCAACAATCCAATGGCACCAACACTGGGTTTCATATGATGGTGATGGGTATTGGGTAAAATTTAATGGGTTGATGGTCATTAATAGATTGGAGTATAAATAGTTCAATTTAAAATGAGTTTCATATGAGTGGCCGGGTTAGTTTGGGTATGGGTCAAACTGATTAATCCAAAACTAGTACATGTGAAGTAGTAGGATCTGGTTAAGATGAATTTGTCACGGTCTATAGTTTTTGTTGCATTTTTTTTATATTAATTGTTGCATTGTAACTCTAATGCACTGTTTGTGGCTCAGCAGAAATGTAACATTTGCTAATAATTAATACTCCCTCCGTCCCAAATTAATTGCTTTTTAGGACTTTTTTAAGTCAAATTGACTATTTTTAAAATTAATAATTAAGCATATATAAATATATTTTTAAAATTATAAAAATTGAAATTAGTAATAAATTGTATATACTTTCTTTTGGTTATAATCTCTTCACCTATATTTTAACAAAAATAATAAAAAGATTAGTTCTAAAAAAAGTCAATTTGACTTAAAATGGTCAAAATTGAAAAATTAATTTGAGACAGAGGGAGTATAATAAAAAACTAATCATGATAATATGTAGTGTCACAGTTTCACCGTAACTGAATCTGAATTAGTCATGACAGAAGAATGAATTGCAGATTAAGGTATAGATATAATTAGAAGGTAGAAGAATAAGAAGAAGAAGACAAGTTGAGGCTTATAACTAACTATCGTTCATGATAGCTAGTCAGTGGTGTGAAATTCAACACACGTATGAAATGGTGTGAAATTCAACACACGTATGAAATTCACAGAAAATGGAATATAGAAATGCAAGTAAAAAATAATCCTTTTTATAAACGTAAAAAACTACTAGATCTCTCTCTCTCTCTCTCTCTCTGTGTATAAGATTTCCCCTATTTAATTTATTAATTACATACTCAAAATTTTGTCCTCTGCATCCAACAAGAGACAAAATATTTGTCAGACCCTCTTAAATATTAAATTTTGTTTCTATCCAACAAGAGACAGAAAGAGATAAATTCTCCATTAATATCCTTATTATTTTCCACCAAATCAGATAATAGTCTTGCTCTGCATCTATCGTCCAACTCACACTTTATCTCTAATTTAAACACTCATCGAGTGATATGTAGATCAATAAGGTTATAGTAATTAATAAAAGAAATTGATAAATATGCTTCAAATTTTTTATTTGTAATTTACTTTAAAAAAATTAATATTGTTTAGAACAAAACTAATACTACAGTGTAATTTATATTTAGCAACAATTTTGCTATTTAACACTGAATGTAACACTTGATGCTCTGACAAAATCATTTTTACTTTGATAATATCAACCGTTTATTGTAAAATTAAAATGACAAATTTCATTTTTCAATAATGAATATATGGAAAAATATTAAGTGCAGATATCATCTCCCTTAAAAATTAATATGCTGTCATTGTAAATAAATTTAATAAGGGTGATTTTGATTTTTCACTCCTACAACGTAACGTCACAGTCTCACCTCGTAATATGTTAACACGTCAAGTCTTGTTCATAAAAAGAAAGTGATAAATACACTTCAAATTATTTATTTGTAATTTATTTTAAAATTATTAATACAAGTGTGTAACTTGTGCAAGTTACGGGCTAACTTTTAAAACCGTATTTTTGTTCTAACTTTTAACCAATTCATAGATTTTTTTTAATTTTTTTTAAAATTTTTTTTTTGCAAAACCTTTGATATTAAAAGTCAAACTCACATAATGCTCAACAATTCCTAAGTTTAGACTGAGTCATTCTTGATACCACAAGATTTGGAACTCTTCAAAAAGATTAAGCCCATTAAAAAATAGGGCCCAGTTCAGTTTTAATAAATATTCATTTGTCTCATAGAGATTGCCTTGGTTTAATTTTTTAGATTAAATTGATTATTTTTAAAATTTAAATTTATACTATTTTTTACAAATATAATAGGAAGAACTATAATCATAATAAAAGTAGATGGAATGTACTATTAACTTCAATTGTTCATGAGCTTAAAATTTTAAATAAATATATTAATTAGTAATCTAAAAATGCTCAATTTGACTTAAAAAAACAAATTAATAGTCTGCCTTTATGGGACAAAGGGAGTATATATATTTTGCTAACCCATCTAATTTCCAGCGAGGCAATCCTTCCCTTGAGAATTCCAACAACCAGTGAAAATATTTTAGGAAAAATTGAATTCTCTCAGTCTAGTTCTTTTTAAATAAATAATCTTGTACCAAACGAGGTTTTGGTGTGTACCATTTAATGATTTGCCTGAGTTCCTCACAAAGTACCCGTTTACTATCTTTAATCCATTAGTCAACCACTAAATAGTATTCCTTCCTCCGAAATTTAAAATAAATAAAAAATCTCATTTGTAAAATTTATAAATATTAATGATATTTTTTTTGTTATGTATTCAAAAAATAGTAAATTGTTTGTTTAATAGTGTGACTTGAGAAGATTGACTTTTATACTACTATCACAAAAAAGTGAGCTCCTTTTGTAAAATACTAAAAAATCTACAAGATTAAATTGAGTATAAAATATAAAAATTACCCCCCTTTTAAACTTTATTGAAAAGATGAAAAATAAATAAATTAGTATTTAATGTTTACGGATAATACGAAAAAATAAGTCATTAATTTATTTTTTTAACATTTACAAATGATAGATAAAAAAGAACCATTTTTTTCTCTCTCTCAAAAAAACAAATAGAAGGAAGCGGAGGGAGTATAAGTCAACCCTTCATTTAATCTCATTGAACTAACTCTAGCAATACTAAAGTAAAGCTTTTAAGAGTGCTTCGTTAACACTACAGTTTTATGGGAACTTACATGCTTAGTACAGTACTTTTTACTAATAAGACTGCTAAAAAAAATTTAGTATTTTATTAATTATTTAATAAAGTAGGTAGCTGATTTGTAATATGACAAAGACTTCATAGTCTTTGTTTACTCTTAAATGGTTGTTGGGCACATGTTTTATCCAATTTTTAAAATACCATGAGGAACCTTAACAAATAATTGCTACTTCTATATAATGCACATGCTGATTTCTGCACCATTTTTTTTGTAGTGAAATAACAGAAGGTTGAGGTTGAGGAATAGAAATAGGAGAATACTGAGAAGCAATTTGTGGAAGGAAATCAGATGAATGAGTAGGATGTTGGGAATCAATAGAAGAGTTAATAGGAGAGATAATAGGTTCAATGGAAGAGACAATGTTAAAATGTGAAAATAAATAGAGAGTTAATTTATTTTCTTGTATATCAAATATGAATAGATGGCTACAACTTTATACTAATAATAATACATCAAGATCCTAATCTATTGCCTATAATCAAGCCTAATTATTTATAAAGATATGGAACCAAATAACTAGTGATTATCGTATAATATTTGACAGCCTATTCTGATTATTGTTTGTTTTAACACTCTCCCTCAAGTTAGAGTGTATGTTAATGACACCTAACTTGTCAAGTAAGATTTCGAACTGTGTGGAGCTTAGTGGTTTGGTGAACAAATCTGCTGGTTGTTCTGTGATCCGGATATAGGTTATCCGAATCATTCCTTCTTGGATCTTCTCACGCACTAGATGACAATCTATCTCTATGTGCTTGGTCTGTTCATGAAAAACTAGGTTTGATGCTATGTGCATGGCTGCTTGATTATCACAGAATAAAATTACCGGTTGCGTGTGGCTGACTTTCAAATCCCTTAAAATGTTTTTTTAACCATGTAAGCTCACAGCATGTAGTGGCCGTCGACCGATATTCTGCTTCTGCACTTGAACGTGGTACTGTAGTTTGTTTCTTGGTTTTCCAAGAAACTGGCGCTTGACCAAGCATTATGCAATAACCTGTAATCCTTGTGTCCTTGCAACGAGCCCAATTAGCATCACAAAAAGTTGTAACTGAAGTGAACCTGTGGATGGTAAAAGAATGCCTTGCCAAGGTGTTTGTTTAATGTATTTGAGCACTTTATGAACTGCTTCTAGATGTGGTTGTCGGGCTTTGTCCATAAATTGGCTTAACATGTGAACAACATAAGTTAAGTCCGGTCTTGTTATGGTCAGGTAGATTAGTCTCCCTACTAGTCTTCTGTACGGTGATGCATTATCCAAAATCTTGCCACTTGACTGTGTGAGTGACATGTTTTGTTCTACAGGGAATCGAGAAGGTTTAACACCCAAGAATCCAGCATCATCCATAATTTCTAAGGCATATTTGTGCTGAGATAAGGTGATTCCATGTTGTGATCTTGCAACTTCTATGCCTAGGAAATATTTGAGTTTCCCTAAGTCTTTGAGCTTGAATTATCTGGATAGTAATAATTTGGAGTCCTCTATGTCCTGCAAGTTATTTCCAGCCAATATAACATCATCAACATAGACCAGCACAACTAAAAAACTATCTTGATGACTTCGGATGAACAAGGAATAGTCGGACGAGGATTGATGAAATCCAGCAGCCTTGAGTGCAGTAGAAAGTTTGATGAACTATTGTCTAGAAGCCTTTTTCAATCCATACAACGATTTGTGGAGTTTGCACACACGATTCTCCCCATTTTGTCTGAAACCAGGAGGCAAGGACATGTATACTTCTTCATCAAGGTCACAATTCAAAAATGCATTGTTGACATCCAATTGATGTAAATGTCAACCACGCAAAGCCGCCACACTAAGTAAAACACGAACTATTACCATTTTCGCCATAGGAGCAAAAGTTTTCTTATAATCAACTCCTTTAACTTGACTATAGCCCTTAGCCACCAGTCTAGCTTTGTAACACTCTATTGTCCCATCAGATTTCAATTTGATCTTATACACCCATCTGCACCCGATAGGACACTTATGGGATGGCAAGGGTACCAAACTCCAAGTTCCATTAGCTTTCAAAGCTGTGATTTCATGTTGCATAGCCTCACACCATTTAGGATTTTGAATAGCCTGTGAAAAACTCGTGGGTTCTTTGAGAATGGTGAGTTGTGTAGTGAAGGCTTTATGAGCGGGAGAAAGATTATCATATGACAGGAATTGAGAAAAGGGATGAGCAGTACCTGAAGTGTCGACCAAGTTTGTGGACGATGTCGGTGTAGGCCTTGAAAGGAGAGTCGTCTCGACATGAAAGTCTTGCAAGTAAGTAGGCAGTTGGTTGGTCGGTTATTACGACGGGATGGCTGAGTTGGGATGGATGAAGCCATGAAGGTGATGTAGTTTCTGTCATGGTTGGTATATAAGCATGTGGCGAAGGAGGAGCAGGTGTTTCGTGTTCTTGTGCTGGAGTGGGCTGCTCATATGGGATGTTAAGAATGGAAGGGCTATTTTGGGTGGCAGTAGGTCAATGAGAATGAGATGGAGAAATGGGCTCTGACAAGGAGTCCATGTCAAAGTTTAAAAATGGTGCATTGTTTGGCATTGGAATTTATGGTGTGTCAAAGGTAATTGATGGTGCAACGGATTGTGAGTGATGATGAAAAGGGAACAAGTCTTCAAAGAAGACAACATCCCGTGACACCATGCCCTTTTTCTGAGCAATGGCATAAACACAATACCTTTTTTGTCCATAAGGATATCCAAGGAAAATGCACTGAGATGCTCGAGGATCAAACTTAGAAGGGTGTTGTGCATGAGTGGAAACAAAACATAAACAACCAAATATTCGTAGGTGTGAATAATTGGGAACTTTGTTAAATAACTTTTCATATGGAGTTTTTCCTTGGAGAAGAGGAGTGGGTGTTCGATTTATGAGGTATGCAGAAGTGAGAATATCATCCCCACAAAATCTTTTAAGACAACTAGCTTGAATGAGTAAAGCACGTGCTATATTTAATAAATGCCTATGTTTCCGTTCGACGACTCCATTTTGTTATGGTGTGTCGACACAACTAGTTTGATGAATAATGCCCTTGAGAGCATAAAAATTTTCAAGTTTAAATTCGGGCCCATTATCACTACGAATGATTTTGACCTTGGAATTAAATTGAGTTTCAGCCATGTTAACAAACTTGACTAGAAGTTCCCTGGTATCAGATTTATGTTTCATGAGATAAATGCATGTGTATCTAGTATGATCATCAACAATAGTAAAGAAGTACTTTGCACCCGAAATAGAAGCAACCTTATAACCACCCCAAATGTCAACATGAATTAAATCAAATCAAGATGTAGTAAAAGTAGAACTTGAATGAAATGGAAGTCTTTTTTGTTTAGCCAATGGACAAATTAAGCACTTGTCGATATCACAAGATTTATTTTTGAATTCTGGAAAAGAAAATAACAAAGAAACTTTAAACGAAGGATGCCCAAGACGTTAATGCCAAAGAGTCAGATTGGAGATTCAGATATGGTTGCATG
This sequence comes from Aralia elata, assembly GCA_034770075.1. NCBI lineage: Eukaryota > Viridiplantae > Streptophyta > Magnoliopsida > Apiales > Araliaceae > Aralia > Aralia elata. The sequence continues at coordinate 77,042,474 of CM068378.1, forward strand.
TTCCTTTCTTGGATTAGTCAAAATAGTAGAGGCCGTTCAATTCCCGTCCCAATCATCTTCCCCAAGTGTAGGTCCTGAATAACACAAAATTGGCTTAGAAAAATAGTAATGCAAGATGAATCAAGGGCCAATTTGCTAATTGAGATTAAATTCAAACGAAAGTATGGGACACACAAAACATTGTCAAGAGTCAAATCGGGAGAGAGAATAATTTTGCCTATATGGGTCACTTGTGCTACCGAACCATTTGGCAATTCCATAGTGTGATTAGTAACGGGTTTTGAATGTGTGAGTAAATTAGGACTACAAACCATATGATCAGTGCATCCACTGTCCAAAATCCATATATTTTTCTTGCCACTAGAAATAAGCATGAAAGCTTTACCTGAAAGATCATCATGAGTCGAACAATTACCAGCTTGGTTGGCGGCCGAAGATTTATTTTTCAGCATACTTAGAATCTGTTTGCACTCGTCTGGTGTGAAGGGAAAGTTTAGCCCCTACCTGTCAATTGTGTGGGAAGCAACTTTATTCCCTTTGGACATTGTTGTGTGGAACTCACCCTCTATAGCCTTCTTTTTGCGACAGTAATGGACTATGTGCCCGTTACGACCGCAAAAAGTGCATTTAAGATGAGTACGATAATTTCTGGTAATATGGTTCGATTTGTTGCATTTGGAACATTTAAGCATTTAAGATGAGTACGATAATTTCTGGTAATATGGTTCGATTTGTTGCATTTGGAACATTTAAGTTCACCCATTTCTCTTTCATACTCGCGACTCGAATTCTTCCCAGCAAAGACAGCAGCATCCGGTTGGGCATGACTTTTCCTGGTCATCACCTCCGACTGTTTTTCATGACGAAGAACCAGTGAATAAGCTTTATTCATAGTGGGTAGCGGTTCCTGTAAAGAGGCATTGCTGCGAACACCTGTGTAAGATTCATTAAGTCCCATAAGGAACTTCATGGTTTTCTATTTCTCTAGATACGCAACCACTTCTTTGATTGTTCCGCAAGTGCAGATTGGGAAGGTGCACATCGCATCCCTCTCATCCTATAGACTTTTCAGCTTTGTGAAATAGGATCCCACAGACATGTCACCTTGCTTATAGTCGTGGATCTTGTTCTCGACATGGAACAATTGAACGACGTTCACGTGTAAGAATCATTCATGCAAATCGAGCCACATCTGTCTGGCATCCTTACAATTGATGACACTGCTAGCAATCTCTTTGGACATCGACCCCAACAACCAAGTTTTGACTATGTTATTGCAGCGATTCCATTGCTGTGATTCTTCTGGATTTTTATCATCAGGCTTCTTAATTGAACCATCTATAAATCCAAATTTGTTTTTGACTGTTAAGGCCATAGTCATGGGTTGACTCCATGTGTTATAGTTATCTTTGACCAAAGGTTGCGGGACAAGCACAGCGCCAGGCTGATCTGAATGGTGGAGATAGAGTTGATGATTGGGGTTTTCCCATTTGGTACCTGAAGCGCTGCGTCTTTTGGTTTGTCGTCACCCATGGTGGTCGGCTAAGGTTTGGTGCTAGTGTTTTGTTTGATGCTCAGGTCAATGATAGAGCTCTGATACCATGAAAATAAACAAAGAGTGAATTTATTTTCTTGTATATCAAATATGAATAGATGGCTACATCTTTATACTAATAATAATACATCAAGATCCTAATCCATTGCCTATAATCAAGCCTAATTATTTACAAGGATATGGAAGCAAATAACTAGTGAGTATTGTACAATATTTGACAGCCTATTCTGATTATTGTTTCCTTTAACAAAATGATTAAAATCATAGGGTTGAGAAGAAGAAGAAGGAGAAGAAAAAGTAGTAGAAAAAAGAAAAACAGTCTCATGGAAAATAACATGTCTGGAAACAAAAACTTGTTTAGTTTCTAAATTGTATAGCTTATAACCTTTTGTGTAAGAGGATAACCTAGGAAAACTTATTTGATAGCTCTAGGTTCAAATTTATCTGGTGTGTTTTGAGATGCAAAACATAAGCAACCTATTGTCTTTAAATGAGAGTATGTAGGTGGTTTGTGAAATAATATTTCATAAAGAGTTTTGAATTTTAAAATGGAACTAGGAACCCTATATAACAAATAAGTAGATGCCAAAATACAATCTCCCCAGAAATGCTTAGGTAAGCTGCCTTGAAATGTAAGAGCCCTGGGCATATTTAATAGAGTTCTGTGTTTTCTTTCTATTACACCATTTTGTTGTGGTGTGTGAGAACAAGAAGTATGGTGTAAAACACCAAGTTTGGATAAAATAAAACTCATGAACTGGTTAGAAAACTCAGTGTCATTATCATTTCGAAAAGTTTTAATGTGCTTATTAAATTGTGTTTGAACTGAAGTAAAGAAATCTTGCAAGAGTTTATAAACATGCTGCTTTATAGAGACTAAGAAAGTCCAAAGACCTCTAGAAAAATCATCCACAATAGTAATGAAGTACTTACAACCATTTATAGTAGATGTTCTATATGGACCCCAGAGGTCATAATGAATTAGTTCAAACATATCATGAGTACAATTGGTACTAGAAGAAAAAGGTAAACAAGTCTGCTTAGCTAAAGGACAAACACAACAATTGTCATAGTCATCTTCTTTAATAAAAGAAGTAAGAGCTAGAATTTTATTCAAAATGGAAACAGGAATATGGCCTAGCCTGTGATGCTATAGAGTAGTAGAAGAGGATTGAATAGTATGAATAACAGCATGTGATGGAAAATGAAGAAGATATAGCCCATTGAACAAATCACCAGTTGCTATTGTGTGCATCTGGTGCTGGTCCTGTAATATACAGGAAGTATTGGTGAATGAAACAGTCAATTTGGAATCTAAAGTAAGTTTGCTAACATATAACAAGTTGCAGGTAAATGAAGGAATATAGAGAACCTTATGTAAAGTAATAGTTGTGGTAAGGTGGATAGAACCAGTGTGTGCAACAGAAACTACATTACCATTAGGAAGACTAACTAGTATTGGTGTGTGTAGAGTAATGAGAGAATGAAAAAGTTGTTTAGAACCTCTCATATGATCTGTAGCACCAATATCTATAATCCAGGCATTAAGACTAGACTGAGCAAAGGAAGAAAAAGAAGTTACCATACCAGTCACATGATCATCAAGACTATCATGAAATTTGCCAAACATGAAGAACAATTGATCCATTTGGGCCTAAAGATGTTGTATAGGGTCTGGTCCAGAATCATCATTTGTGACAGTAGAAACTTGCATTGTCTTGCCTACATTAGGACTACATTGGGACCGTGTCTTGTATCCAGACCGAGTAAGATTCTTCTTAGTGGAAAAATGGTTGGAACCTTGAAGTCTTGATACATTAGGACCAGAAAAATATCTTTGTTTGGTCCACTTGGCAGCTGGATGACCGGGTGGATATCCATTCAACTTATAACAGTCTTCTTTTATGTGACCATCTTTGTGACAATAAGTGCACCAACCATCCGTAATAGTTTTGTGAAAATGGGACTATTGTTCATAATTTCTGAAAGTGGCAGCTTGTATGGAACTGGGATAATATGCTCCAGGATTAGTATCCATATTAGTAGAACTTGAAAAGGTATTAAAATGCATGTCATGACCAGATCCATATGACATTTTCTGTTTGCCTAAATTGGCAGAATGAGCAAGCATGGCAGTACTACTGTTAGGACCAAGAATATATCCTTGTCGTTGTCGTTCATCTTGCCTGATAAAGAGCAAATGCTTGGGCTACATTAGGTAAAGGCTACATCATTAAAATTTTCCCCTTGCATTGGCATAACTTTCTTCTAATCCCATAAGAAACTGAGTAAGTTTCATTCTCTGATCTTGTTCATCTAGAATCCGAGAAGCTCCACAGGTACACAAAAGAGGAGTCTTTAAAGCCAAATACTCATCCCAAATGCCTTTCATCTTGTGATAGTAAAAATCAACATAGGCAGTACCTTTCTCCAAGGTATACAAATCCCTTAACAACTGATAAACTCTATGGCCATGAACTATTAAAAACTGATCTTTAAGCTCTTTCTAAACTGAGGTAGTAGTGTGTATAAAATTCACGTTGTTACTGATTTCATCAGAAACACAATTGAGGATCCAAGAGGTCACCATGTCATTAACTCTTTCCCATTGTGCAAATATAGGAGAAGTAGTAGCAGGTATTTCGTAAAAACCATTCACTATGCCCAATTTATTCTTAGCAGATAGTGCAATAGCCATGGATCTTTTCCGAGGATTGTAGTTGTCTGAACCGGTTAATTTTTTAGAAATTAGTTTGTATTCTAGGTTAGTCATTACTATGCAAGTACAAAGGATATGTATTAGAATCCATGGAGACTGTTATCTATCTGTTCGAGATTTTTACCCGTATCATGTGCAGCAGGTGATAAAGTGGTAGCAATACCAGAAGAAGTACCAATTCCGGTAGAAGATCTAGCTCCATTGTTAGAAGAGGATCCAACTTCATTTCCAGAAGTAGGTCCAGATCCATTATTGGATCTTGCACCACGACCCCAAACAGTCGGTTGAGAATTGATATTAGAGTTCACCATTGATGATTTGTAAAGAAAATCTCACAAACAGAGGAACAAAGATTAAATTGATCGAAGAAAACCCTAATTGATCGAAGAGATCAAGTAAACTAAATGAAACCACAAAACAAGAAATCAATATGCAGAAAAATCAATCCGAAGAGTGAATTGATCGGAATCGAAAGATGAAATGAAATGAAACGAGATCGATATTTGCTCTGATACTATAATAAGATCTGTAATTCGAAGTATATTGAAGAACAGGGTGTTTATTTTCATTACTCGGAAATGAAGCTTACAAGAAGGTATTTATATCACTTGTAGTCTATCTATACATACGACATACATATATGAAGGAAAATAACACTGACAAAAACTAGTGTGACAATTATGCTATCCCTACTATCAAACTAGGACAACTGTGCTATATCTCCACGTGCAACATGTGCTAGGCATTGCTGTAACTGATGCTTTATTTCTTGTGTTGGACTTGGATTACAATCAACAACTTGTTTATTTCTTTGAGTCTGTGCAACGACAAATGTAGCTTGTATATCAGAAGTTTGTTTAGGACCATATTTTCTAATATTTCCACAATCAACTAGGCTGTAGTTGTAACAACTCGTTGGCTTTGACAACTATCTCAAAATAACATAATTTTTAGATGATTTTATTTTTTCTAAATTATTTGACGTTTTATATAATCTAAGAGAATTAACCACAACCTTTTCAAAATTACCCCTCATTAGAAAATGTTACATATGAGAGAGAGAATGAGATAAATATATAGTAAAGAGTATTATAGATAATTAATATTATATTTAATACTATACAATTAGTTTTTTTTTAATTTTTATGCACAACTCTAAAACGTCATATATTATGGGACGGAGGGAGTACTATCAAAATACTTAAACCGCAATTAGATGACTGTGGTGACCAGCCACACACACACACACACATATATAATTTAATGATTAGCCTATGATGTGTTCCTTGTTATGTGGAGTTAGTCTTCTTTAATAAATTACCATGTGCTCCACATGCCCTGCATTTTACACTAATAAAATCACAAACTCAACTAAGGGATGTATTAAAAAGTGAAGCTTTTGAATAGCTTAGAATTGACATAACTTTGTCAGTTGTTTACACTTCATTTGTAAATTAGATATATAATTTAAAACGAGAATTTTTAAGAATAAATTTATGTTTTCAAATAGAGTCATATTATGTATTGCGAAAAATTTACGCCGAATTATAATTACAAAATTTATTAATATATGAGATTAATAGAAATTATAGAATGCCTCATTTATTACACATCTCTTTAAAAAAGTTACTACTAATACTTATCTATGTAACTGATAATCAAATAGTCGACGTAAATATTCGCAATACATATCATTTTCCTTTCAAATATACCACTCATAATAGTTAATAACCTAGTACTACCAGTCATCCGTTGGTATAGGGTATTTAAGTGGGTTGTTTATCTCGCTCAAAACTTGAATTCGATTCTCATCCGTAGTGGATATATGATTGGTGGCAATTCTATGAATTACACGCTATTCATAAAGGAATCCTGAGTTTCGCCCCAACATAGGTAGGGTGGAGGTTTCTTCTTGTGTATGTAGTTGTTGTAGGCACAATGTGTCATGTCGGGAGTTTGAGATACTTTATGATGCGAACTTCATATTAAACTGTAAGAGATAGTCTCATATTGATTACAAATGTAACTTGATGTGGGTTGATATATGCCTTAATCTTCTCAAACAACTAACTTATTAAGGTGGGTCATAGAGTTTACGATTTGTGTCATCAGTGTATGTATGCATGTGGGCCACAATTAGATAACTATGGTGACCGTAGTCATCCTAAACCCATATTTATGTATGAATGAATTAATTTATATAATTGTTGATCAGCCTATGATGTGTTCTTTGCTATCATGTTGATTTTGTTCTTTAATAAATCACCATATGCTCCACATGCCATACATCTATCACTAATAAAATCCCAAGCTCAACTATCTAGGGATGTATTAAAAAGTGAATATTTTGAATGCCTTAGAAATGGCATGACTTTGTCAGCTGCTTCTCTAATCTTAAAAATTGCGCTTCATTCCTAAATTCAAAATACATTTTTAAAATGGTAACTTTTAAGAATAAATTTATATTTCTACTCATATAAAACTATCTAAACGTACCACATTTTAACTTTTGTAGAGTACAACGTACCTGTATCAGTTCCACGAACTGAAATCATCTGTGTTCCTAGTAACACAACAATAGACAGTGCTTAAGCAACTACTTTTAATTTATTGTTTTTAAACAATTGCTTTTAAATTGATGGTTCTCTAAGTCTTTTTTGGTTCTTTTCCTCTTCTATATATTTTTCTACCTCTTTTTGCAGTATCTGTACTGTTTAGTAGCGATGAGGGAGCTCAAGAGAATGTGTTAACTGGAGTGGGCTTGCTAGCCGGGTCAACAATAATTCATCTCACATTACTATGGGGAACTTGTCTATACATGGGCAGACAAGTTTTTTCTTCTAATTCCAATTTTAGTCCTTCTATCGGCTTAAATTCTGCAGAAACTGAACAGAAAAAATCACTATCGAGATGGACAGGTTTGTTTGCTTCATATACCCCTTATTCATTTGTATAAAAGTTGAAATGGACTAACATTTTTGGAGTGGAAAGCGATTCATATCAAATGGTGGCTATAGGGGGCGTTAACTGGCTACCAGATCTTGCAGCGTCCATTACAAGATTTGACTGTCAGGATTTAATAATAATAATAAATAAAAAAATGAGACCCTCCGTAACATTATGTTGCATAGGGAAAGTTACCTTATTGTTAATGCTAAATTAATAATTATAATCTTTCTGTCCGCGTGGTAGTTAAGTTGGTCCATAACACAGTGGTGTTGCGACAACCCCATCTTTTTTAAATTTTGACCATCAGATCCTGCAATAGATGCACAAGAGATCCGGTTGTCGTTTAAGTCCGAATATGCCAGAATTATGTAAGCAACCTTATTCTTTATCTTTTTATTCTAATTCATATTCTTTTATGCAGATTTTGGTGTGGTTACAGATTTAGAGACTAGTTATGCAGCTGGAATTATGATTCTTTCACTCATACCATTTATAGTCATATTAATCCCAAACATTTTAGGTGTACCATATGCTTCTGAGGGTTATAAGATTGACATTTTAATCACTTTTATTGTTTCAGTAATTCAGTTATCTCCTTACTTGGATACTTCTACTTTCAGGTATTAAATTTATTTGCAGATGAAGAATTTAAAAAACAAATAAATTATATTAGCATGCTAACAATTTCTTCACACTTTTGAAATTGTAATTCTTGTTTTTCGTTGGTTTTGTAGATTTCTAATAGTACGATACAAAAGAGGCGACTGGAATATCTGGAAGTTGAACATCAAACCCATTTATTAGCTGTGATAAACCATGTGCAGGAATACATACCAGAAAGACTACTCGATGAGTTTGGTGCACCAAATGAAAGCGCTATAAACAGGTCTGTTTTTATGATTTTTGTTATATAAGACGACAATTTTTTGTCGATAGTAGGTATTGATTACGAGGATATATGAGATAAGATAATACGGAAGAGACTCACACATTATTTTCTATTTTATTTTTTATAATTTTACGTTAATAGCAATCCACATCAGACATGAAATGAATAGTCACATAAATCGTTTGAGTAAAATATATCTCAGATCAACCTAATAAAAGTTATCTTCAATCACATCCAATACAACATCATTTGATTGTTAACTTAATAATATAACCGTACGGAGGTAATTAACATGCAAAAATATGAGAGTATGTATAAAATTTTCATTTGATTTAAGGTATTGGAATATCGATCATTTTTGTAGTAGTGTAAATAATATGTATTTAAGTATATTTCGACAGCTCAAATTTAACTTCTATAATTATAAAGTTGCTTATGCATAACCTGAAATCAAATAAAATTTTACACAATCTCATATTTTTACACGCTCTTTACATTCGTACGCTTAGATTATTAAGTTGACAATTAAATATTGTTGTATTAGAAGTGACCTAAGATATCTTAAGTCAATCTAAGATACCTATTAGGTGACCAACTCATTTATCAAGGGAGACGTATAGCGAGAAGACTTGATTACAAGACTTTGCACAACATACACACCCATATAAAGGGCAACATACTATCAGGAAGATTTGAACCAAAGATTTTGCACACCAGATACCATGTTAGGTAACTAACTCATCTAAAAACTTAAGCTGCTAAAAAGAAGCACCAATAATGTATATCAAACCAACAATACCTTTTACCCAAATCATTTTTCCTATTTTAAGCAACTTCATTTGTTCTCTTTTAGTGTATGAAACTTTGAAAATGTGTTCTGATAAATATTATTTTTGATCACACTGCAGGCTATTTCAGAAGATAGATAAGAATAGAGATAATCACTTGTCCGTGACTGAACTTACAGAGCTTTTCAACAAAATCAGACTTAGTAAATTAGCTTTGAATAGGGAAAAAGTGATGGAAAAAATTCTGAAAGATCTTGATCATAATGGCGATGAGCAAATCAGTTGGGACGAATTTAAACATACATTTAAGAAATGGCTTCAGGAGACAATGTGTGCAATGGATGAACCGATCAAGCATTCTAACTACTCGGAAAAACCAATCAAGCATTTAGATGAGGTGATCCTCTCATTACAGTTATGCTACTTTTAGATTAAGGAATGAAATTAAAGTATTCTTGTAATATTTAAGGAAATGGAGTGGAATAAGTCATTCCACAACCCCCTAAAAGGAATGAGAATGGTTCATATTCCAATAGAACAAGCTTCTCAGTCCATGGGAATGAGTCATTTCATTTCCCTTATGATTCTTGTAATCCAAACGCATCTATACTGTTGATTTGATCATAGATTAAAATCGAGCATTTAATTTTGTTGGCTGATCTTTACTTAGATGTATATATTTATAGTACTCGAATTTTGGTTTTAAGCTCCTTCGAATGTCTTTTGCAAGTTATCCATCATATGAGAGAAGAACAAGAAAAGATGAAGCACCTAAAAAAGGAAATTATTAAGCAGGTCCGAAGCTCTCCAATTGGGAACTATTGTTCAGCAAATGGAACACCTGATCAATCTACCATAAGAAAGTAAGGAAAAATAAAATGGTTGAAATCATGTTTAGCAGAACAAAGTATAAACTTTGTTTTGGGCTGAATTACATACTGTCACTCTAAGTTACCAATCAGTTTTTAAAGTGGTCCCTCCATTCAAATTAAATACTTGTCTCCTTATAGCTGTCACTTAGTGTCAATTTTATATATCTTGGGTTGATTTTATTTATTTATTTATTTTTTCTTCATAATTTCGAGTCACGTTATAGTCATTCACTTGTTTAATGATGGTATCTTTGTCAAATTCATTTGACGATGTAGAATATACCTCGTTCTCATGACTAACATGTTAACTGTGTGAATTGGGTAATTTACATCATCATTTGACAAAGAGATCATCATTTTTAAATAGGTGCATGACTAGAACATGAAACAAAATTGAAAAAAAAATCAACAGAAAGAACAAAATGATACTAAGTGGCAACTATAGAGAGGCAAGTGTTCTCTTTAGTAATTGAGGAGGGGATATTCTGAAACTAGTTAGCAACTTGGAGGGAAATACAGCCTTTTGTTTTTTCTTCTTATTTTTTATTATTAATTTTTTTTTGTCATCAAGCTCATAGTGTCCAAGTTCAATTATTGAATCTAAATCAAGCTATTGAATTTTCAGGTTGTTTGAAAAGCTTGATGTCGATAAAAATAGTACCATATCACAATCGGAACTGAAAAAATTGATCTCAGATGTCAACTTTGGGAAGATGCCTATGGGTGAAGATGAAGCAGTGGTGAAAATAATGGAAGATCTTGATATCGATAGAGATAAAGAGATTAATGAAGAAGAATTCACAAAAGGATTTAAAAGATGGATCAATTCGCATGCCATTGATGAATACCAAGTAAGACACGCCATTATTATGGCTTCTTCAAATAATTTCATAGTTTTTTCCTCTTTGGGAAATTGGATTCGTTTGGTACAGTAAAAACGTTGTTTGGTAATTATTTTTGAGTATGAAAAGTGGAAGCAAAACCTTTTATTGCAGCAAAAAAGTGAAAACACTATAAAAAAACTTGCTCCTTCAATTTTGGGAACTAATGGAGAGTCATTCTAACTTTAATGAGCTCATGGTATCAAATTTTAACGACAAAATTTAGAACTTTAGTTCTACATAAAATACGATAAAATCTAATGTTTAAATTTAGTTACCAAACAGTATTTCCTGAATTATATTTCCCCTTGTGAAAGCAAGTGAAATCGAAACATTTGAAAAAAAAACATAGAAATAAAAACAGTTACCAAATGATTAGTTTTAAGGATTTTCTGACTATGTTTCCTCTGACAGTGGCAACTAATTTTAGCCAGAATGGTTGACAATCCTAAATTCACAATTTTTATTTTTAATTTCAATGGCCTAAATATAACTATAGATAAATTTTCAATTTGTTCGATAAATTGATTAAAAAGTCTCAAGTAAATGACTCACTATGCAGGTGGACAAGTCTGTAGGGACATGGGCAAAGGCTATACTGCTATTGGTGCTTGGAATAACTATGTTAGCAGTGTTAGCTGAGCCTCTTATACATACTGTTCAGAAATTTTCAACATCTGCAAATATACCATCTTTTTATGCGTCATTTGTTTTAGTTCCACTAGCTACAAGTGCCAGAACAGCAATTTCAGCTATCCGAGCTGCTAAACAGAAGATACCAAAAACCACTTCTTTGACATTTTCTGAGGTTTGTCCCTCCTTTTCTTCATACACAATTTTCCCAATTTTTTATTTGCAAAGTTTGTGACTAACAAAGATAAATATATTTGTTTGGTTGAATGATATATTTGTCTCTCCAATTTGTCATTCAATTTTAAAGTAACCCCTCTATTATTAAAGTGAAATCTTTGCCTCCTAATAATTGCCATAATGTAATTTTTTTTTTGCTTGATTTTTTTTTCAATTTCATGTCACGTGATAGTCATACCCCTATTTAATAAGGATATTTTTGTCATTTGACTATGTAAAACACCCAATTCACATAATTCACGCGTTATTCATGAGAACTGGGTATTTTACATTGTCAAATGACAAAAATTCCCTCATTAAATAGGTGCATTATTAATACACGACACGAAATAGAGGAAAATTCAACCCAAGGAACATAATTGATACCAAGTGGAAGATATAAGGAGGCAAGTGTTAAATTTGGTAATTGAGGGGCTGCTTTTGAGATGACTGACAACTTGGAGAAATCTATAATTCATCCATTTTTTCATGTATAACCCTAAAAATAAAAAGTTGTTAGTTTACATTGTTGTAACTTAAAGAAATTATGATGACAAATTTGAAGATAGTGTTATTTGACACTATCACTATCGCTAAAAAGAGGACGCTTTGTGGAATATTTTTTTTCCTGTGGTAAATGACTCTTTTTGTGTAAAGGAATATTAGACAACAATATTTGATGTTCTTGATGGTTGATTGGAATATTGAATTCTATATTTTATTGCAGATATATGATGGAGTGTTCATGAACAATGTTCTTGGATTTTCTGTTCTTCTATCGATTGTATATTTTCGTGGCTTGACATGGCATTTCTCCACTGAAGTGATGACCGTGTTCATCGTTTGTGCCATAATGGGCCATATTGCAACTTCGAGATCAAAGTTCCCAGTTTGGATTATGTTTATAGCATATCTGCTCTATCCATTATCTTTGATCCTGGTTTATGTTGTTGATGATTACTTTTGGTTGCCCTAAAATTGCTTGGAATGTGTAGGTGTTAAAGCTATCGTAACATCTTGATGTAAAAATTGTAGCTCAAAAATAAATTGATTTAAAAAGTTTGATTTAAATAAATTTGCCAATGCATGCATTCATTTTATTACTCTTGGTATTGTAATACTACTTGTGATATGTAAAAATAAATTTCAACAACTAGCTATATATAAAGATTATTGAATTACCAAAAAAGTTTATAAAGTGACAAAAAAAACAAGGTCAGTGTAATACCCCAAAATTTTCAAATAATGAAATAAGAATTTTAAATGAGCAGTGAGTAATGAGAATTGAGGTTTTAATGAATATATAATTGAGAATAAAGGAACTATACAGATCAAAATTCAAATTTGAGTTCGGAAGGAAATTTTGAGACGCGGACTGCACCGTTGAGTCCGGAACGTCAAATTTGATAGATAAAGACTGTAATTACGATATGGTGTTGAAATTGACTTTTTAGGTCAAAGTCAACCGTTGACTTTTATAAGAGAAAAAAAGATTATAAAAATGAAATAATTCCATTTTGGGAAACTTTTCATTTAAGGAACGTTTTCAAATTGAGAAATATCTAGCCAAGCATATCCATTCTCTTGCCTTTCCACGTTGCTGCTGTACCCAAGTTAGTGGGTGGCAAATGATTAGCCACCTCTTTTACATCTAGGAGGTTAAGGATAAAGAATAAAAAAAGAAAAGAAAAGAGATGGAAATATGGAAAAGAAAAGGGAAGGGTAGCAGGGGAGAGGAAGAGCATGCAAGAGAAAGAGGAGGAATTCAACTTTGAAGGTAATCACTCCCTCTTGTTACTATGTTATACTTTATAAGCATATATTAGAGTCGTCTTGGTGATAATATACGTGGAGAACGATAAGTTTGGCCGAGGAAACCTCACCACCGGTTATGGCTCAACGGTGAGGTAAATGAGATGTTAAAAAGAGAGGTGATGCCTCTGTTTATGGCTGAATTTTATAGAACATGATCACAAAAACGTTTTAAAATTTAAAACGTTGTAGAGAACGTGTGTTTTAGACACGGAAACTATACCACCTGGCCATGGTGGAAACCTTGATGGGTTTGCTAATTACCAGATTTTAAGCTATAATATGTGCATGAGTCTTTAGAGAGAATTCCCAGGAATCTAAGCCACCCTTGCCAGAGTAGATGACCGACAACTTTTTCGGTAAACCCGTTTCTCTATGTTAGAGACAGAATTTGGAGAAATTTTGTATCACAATATTGTAGTGAATTAAATTTCATGTGGAATAGACATATAATTCGTAATTTTCGGATAAGCGGTTTGATTATTATGAATTTTTGAAGTTTCAACATTTTGAAAAATTATAATTAATTACCGGAAAATGGTTTTGAGTTGATTTTCTTTACAGTAATCTTATAATATTATTTAGGAATTACTGAAAATTTTTGGTGAATTATTAAAGAGCATAAGTATTTATCATAATTTTAAGCCATTTAAAGTTAGTTTAAAAATAGTGAACATTGATAGAAAATTTAGTGAATGGTGGAAAATTATGAAACTTGGTGAACAATCTTTTAATAATATAAGATAAATATTTGTGGTATTTCAAGAATAGAAAAATATGTGGAGATATTATTTCTATTTTTAAGTTATTAAACAATAATTTTATAAATAGAAATAATTACAGAAAATTGTCGAATAATCCGAAAAATGGTTGGTAAGTCTAAAATAATATTCTAAATAGTTTAGAAGGTTTAGTGGTGGTGTTGGGATGTTTGGATTTTGTGTGAATGATTGGTCAATGTGCATAACAATCTTTTCACATGAGGGTCGAGAATTGATCGAAAGAATTTGAATATACTTTTATGGTATAATTGTGAGAACCGTGAATATTGTATAGTACATATTATGAATAAAATAATATTTTATTTCAAATATATGTTTTAGTAGGAGTGAGCATGGTGCGGTTTGAAGCCCAAACAACACACGAAACCGCTTAGGTGCGGTTTGACAAATTCAAAACCGCACATGAAATCGCTTGTAATTGGTGCGATGCGGTTTTGAACCGTGTGGTGCGGTTTCATTTGGCGCGGTTTCGGTTACAAAACCAATTGAAACAAATATAAATATAAACTTTAAACTATCAAACAAAAAAGCCCTAATTAGCATAGGCAAGTAAATCTATCATAAAAAAAACGAAGAGGCATGCCCGAAGTGTAAATATATTCTATATAATTTATTTTTATTTTAAATATAAAAAAACTTCAATCTCTTACCTCCATTGGTGCAACATTACATAGAAGCAAAGTCACAAGAAGCTGGTGTTGCTTCTGAACAACTGGGAAGATGACAGCTGAAAATAGGAATACCAAATGAAATTTATCCGAAAATGCATAATAGAAGACCATACATACGCTTCTTGAAACATTATAATTATGCCAGTCAGAGCACCGCGTTAAAATGAACCACATGTTTGTTCATCCATTATGCTATTTGTGTTTTATACTTTATAGAATATGAGAACAAAACTGGGCTCCCTAATTTTTGTTAATTTTTAGTTGTTTGCAGTTACTATATTTTAAAGTCCAGCATATTAGCACATGTGTCAGAAATATTAAAGTAAAATTGAGTTTTTCTCAAGCAAACACCTTTCCCATGTCTATCTAATAATTTCATTTGATTTTTTCATATATAGAAAATGGAAATTTTATTAGAAAGGTCAAAGGAGAGTAGAAAATGGGAATCCTCAAGAAAAGAAAGAAAGAAAGACGAAAAAACAAGGCCCTCAATGAAATGCAACCAGCCAGGAAGTCAACACTATGAATATCAGAAATAAAAACCCAGCCAGCTATAACACTATGAAGATCAGAAACAAAAACTTTGGGAAGACCTCAAATGGAGAAGCATATAGAGAAGATAAAAAATGTCACTCTCTCCCACAACAAATCCAAAATGCAAAGATCTGCCATGAAAAATTTACACATTCCTCTCCGACCATAATCCCCAAAACCTCATTGATCATATAGTGGTGAAAACTCAAAAGAGACTGGAGAATCATTTACTAGAAAGCAGAGGAGTAAACTAATGGTGAGAAACAAATACTTTCAATAGGAAATCCTTTGCAAAGCAAGAATAGTATAAACTTTGCCTCACAACAAAACATGAGTTACCCACCATGTAGATTAAAAACGTCCACACATTTAACAATTCATCTCCCTTGCTTCTGATCGTATCTGTCTACTTTTATAAAACTACTTTACACATCAATTTGATATATAGCTTACATTTTCATAATTGCTACATTTCTGCCATACAAACAAACACAAAGCACACACTCCAGTATTACCAAAATTACATTAACATCGAACAATTATATATCGATTTATCAATCATATAACACACCAATTAATACATGAGCAATTACAAATATAGAGATAATACATATCTATCCAATTGAAATGGAGAAACTAAGAGAGAGAAAAATAGTGAATTAACAGCTTATTTCTTCTCAGCGGGGGTGCCCCTGCGCTAGAGGATCTCAAGGTCAACAAGACTGAGTGACATTAAACCTAAGGTGAGTCCGGACATTATGCCAGCGAAGAGGACAAGAAAGTAGGAGAACCCTAAGTCCAATACAACAAATACATCAAATAAATTGAATTGGGTTTAACCCCAAGTCCCCAACCAACAACAAATTCAAACAAACTACAAATTTTAAATTATCAAATAAAAAACCTTAATTTTGTTACCTTTTAAATCTCATATGTGCAAGCCGCAAGAGGCGAGAGGTAGAGACTACAATATAATGAGAAGAGGATACGAGGTCGCGAGAAAAGGAGAAGTCGCGGACTCGCGGTGGACCGATGGACGATGGTCACAAACTCGCAGTGCTTGGCCAAATAGTGAAGCTCTCGCCGCTCTCTAACTCTATGTAAGCCTGTATGCAGTAGTAGGGAATTAGGAATATTAGATAGGATGGATAATTAGATATTTTTCTTTTGCCCCACCAAGTTAAACTTGTTTATTAATCTGCCCCCTTGAGTTTACTAACTTATAAATTCCGTCCCCTTGAGTTTACGTATAAAAAAAAGAAAAAAAAAGTGAGCATAGATACATGCTCCTTGCTGCCCCTGCATACATACATACATACACACATAGTGCAGTTTTGGTTTTATGCGTGCGGTTTTGACCAGTAACCAAACTCAAACCATAAATTTGGTTTTTCAACTCACCTAAAATCATAATATACGCCGGAACCGTCGGTGTAGTTTTAATTAGTGCGGTTTTTGGTGCGGTTTCGGTTTCAATTTGATTCCTTGCTCAACCCTATGTTTTAGGATTAAATATCTATAATTGTGATATGTGGCAATCTTGATGTTATGAATTATTTGAGATATAGAAATGAGAATAAATGAAAAATAGAAATTTTATAAAGTAAAGATTAACTTATATTAGTTAATCATTTTATAAGAGAAATATTAAGTTTAGTAAATAGTTTAATAGATAAAGAAGTAACTAATGATTATTTAGTTATTTGAGAAAGGAAATGGTATTATATATATTTAATGATATAATATGTGTAAATAAATCAAATAATGTAAATTAAATTATTTGATTTAAGTGAGTAACACATTATTATTATAATTGTTTAAGAACAATATAAGAAAGAAAAATGAGGGAAAATAATATATATATATATATAATAATAATAATAATAATAATAATAATAATAATAATAATAATAATAATTAGCAAAATGGTTAGTCCATTATAAGAATTTATTTTAAAATTATGAATCTAATTTCATACTCCCTCCGTCCCAAATTAATTGCTCAGTTTTGACTTTTCTAAAATTATAAAAATTGGTGTTAGTAATAAATTGTATATACTTTTTTTTGTTATAATCTCTTCACCTATATTTTAGCAAAAATAGTAAAAAGATTAGTTTAAAAATGGTCAATTTGACTTTAAAAAGTTAAAATTGAGCAATTAATTTGAGACGGAGGGAGTAATTACTAAGTTAAATATTATATATGTTATTATTGTATAAGTATCCAAAGGTAATAAATAGTTAATTTATGTAATATATGAATTATATATATAAATTATGTGTGATGGAGCTATTATATAATATATATATATATATATATATATATATATATATATATATATATATATATACGGAGAGGCACTAAAGCGAACTTTAAAAAGCGAACCAAAGACGAACCGTCGTCTTTGGTGTCTTTGGCGACGGTTCGACCCGTCGCCAAATACTACATGGCTATGGCGACGGGTCGAACCGTCGTCATAGACACCAAAGACGACGGTTCGTTTTTGGTTCGCTCTTTAAAGTTCGCTTTAGAGCCGGACCGTATATATACATATATATATATATATATATATATATATACATATATATATATTGTGTAATGCGTTAGTATGTAAGTATTACTATGTTATATAATGTACTGTAAAGCAATGTTGGATTTAGGCTGGGATTTAAGAATTTGGGAAAATTAAAATGAGTTAGTGGATTGTATAAGTCATAAAATCATGTAGCACGTGGCAGTTAAATGGTTGCTTATGAAGCCACTAAGCTGAAGTTAATTAAGAGCAGGCAAGTCTGTAAGTAAGTTGGTAATATATACTCCTATCCATGTCCTGTTCCTTCTCTTCCTAACAAGTTCCGTTCCACCCTCTCTCTAAATTCCCTATGAATCAAGTGCTGTAAAAACCAAGAAGCTTGCGAAATTACTTTCATCTAATTCAAAGAGAATTCAAGGTTGGTACTCTGTTTTTGAATATTTCATATGAAACAAGAAAGTTAGTATGAGTTTTATGAGAATTCATAATAATTAGTTAGTATGATATGAATTATGGGCTGTAATAGCTATGAATTAGCAAGAAGGAGACTAGTTGTTGTTGTGCGGAGTAATAAGGGAGAAAATTTATGGGTTTACCACTCCTTAAACTATTATAAACTCTGCCCCTAAATCTAATGCACACAAGGTGTTTGAAAAATGTCCTCTTAAGGGTTGTTAAGCCAAATAAAGGAATTTAGTGAAGTTTGAGATTAAGAACACCTTTATATATGTGATATGATGTAAAGTGAATAATTTAGACAAGCTAAATGAATTAAAAACATGTTTTGAAGCGAATGTGAAAATTAGGTTCGATTGGAAAAAAAAAACTGACCAACGGGTCAGTTTTAAGGCCATATAAAATGGGTCTGAGAGGTCTGTTTTGAATGGTTAACATTTTTTAAAAATAGTTTGTCATATCATGTACAACATATGAAGAGTTGGTTTTGATTGGACTTATGGTTTAAAAGTTAGAAATTTGCAAAATGGCCTAGTTGATTAGAAAACTGTTTTGGCAGGGTAGATTGGGCACTCTATAACCACCTTAAGTTGATTGTTTGGGTTGTCTTATATTTTTTAAAAATACTTGCTATGCCTTCTACAACATACCAAAAATTGATTTCTATCGGAAGTACGGTTTGAGAATTATAAATTAGCAAAGTGGGCAGCTTGATGTTGGTGGCAGCAGGTCATAGCTGCAGCTGCAGGCAGCAGCAGCCACAGCTGCACGCAAGCGCGCTGCTGGCTGTACTGCTCTAAAGCAGCCAGCTGGGTTTGTTTGTTATGATGTTGATGATTAGCTCATGAAAAATGGAAACAAATCCATAAGTATATATAAACTAATATATTAGTTATAGTTAATATCTATAAAATCATTAATGAATTCGATAATTGAATTAAATTAGAAATAAACTATTTAAGTGCAAGGTTAAGCTAAATGTTTGATGTATTGTTATATATTGAACTATGAATGATTTTAACTACATCCTAAAGCTAATAAAATAAATAGTTATGTACTAAATGGATTAAGTTGGATATAATTACAGAAAATTATGTGTATTAAGCTATTAAAAGATTAAAAAGCAATAAAAGCTTGTGTTATGAATATATATGATAAGTCCATTAATATGGGTGGAATTAAAGTTGGAATGTTAAGTTTGAAATCTCAAGTTTAGATTAAAGCTTATAAAATATATTAGTGTTAAGTTATATAGTAATCTTATGTGTATTACATAGGTGTGGTACGAGATAATACCGTTTCGAGGACACCACCACGAGTTGAATCGATAACATTTCGACGCGAAGGCAAGTATACTAACTTTCCTTTCTCATTACACATCTTGAACAAAGATTCTTGTTAAGCTTAAAATGAATGTTTGGCATCTTGAATTGGTAATTCTCTTATGAATTTATTAGTCAAATGCTATTGAACCTTTCTTTGATACAAGAATTCGTATTGTAAGTCTAAGCCATTTGAGTTTGACTAGACTATAATTGATAAATGTTTTAAGATTCGCCATGAAGTTATGCTCATCAGATTCTTTTAATTTGAACTCTTGTGATAGACTGAGTTGAACAACCCTTTAAATAGGGGACATGTTATCAGAGACTATGGTTCGGAATTACGTTGTTGCGTTAATATGTTTGTGCACAATACATAGTTACAAAAGGCTAATCCCCCTGCATACAAAAATGGTCGTCCACAGTCTTTGACTGATAAAGGTTAAGGTAGAGATACATGTAACATGGTACATAGTTCAATGGTCTTGTTACCCTCAGTTATTTATTTAAATCCTTTATTACGAATCTTTGCATTGAAAATTTCTTGTTCTAAAGACTTTACAGATCTCCTCAATTGAAGCTTGATTTTATTCAAACGATACTCCTTTCAGTTATTGAGCTATTATTTGTCTCCTTATTAATTGTTTGTTTTAAATAAGTATTACTTGCTGAGCAATTCTGTTGCTCATTCTTGCTAAATGAATTTCAGTTAAAAATGAAAAGACTGGAGGATCATCATCTGACAAGGGAACAAAAGGAAAACTGCAAGAGTAGTTGTGAGTTAACTATAAACTTTTGTATTGTATTATGTAGTAATGTAAGTAAATATTTTTGAATAGAATGTAATATTTTTGATATCATGATATGTAATGTTAAGGTTAGAAAATCTGGGATACGTTGATGTAAATATTATATTTTGTAAAGACGGTTATAATAATAAAGGTTATCGAATGTGATTGGGTAGAATATCAAGTGATGTAGATGATCGTGAGCACTGAATCTGAGGGTAAAGATACTCGGATTTGGGGGCGTCACAATTATATTAGCGTTTAGTGTTAATATATCACTAAAATGTGGTTGTGGACTTTGGATTAATGTTTTAGATCAAAACGAGCTAGTTTGACCTAATTCAGAAACTAGAAGTTGAGCCGAGACGTTATGATACTAGAGGCAAGTTCCCTGAGCTATTGCAAGTTCCGTAAATTATGAAATTTCTTATTTTTGAGTTTATGTGTCAGTTCCCTAGTTGTTGCAAGTTTCTCTCAACTATTTGATATTTTTAAATTGAGCAAGTTATAAATTCATGACAAACTATTTATTTGAACACGTTCCTTATTTATTAAAATTTTGCAAGTCATGCAAATTCCTATGATTGAGCTGAACTACAAGTTTTAGAGATATATACGAGTTTTTGAACTCATATTGTTATGGTAGGTTCTTGAACCCATAATTAGTATGGTAGGTTGTTGAATCCATAGTATTATGGTAAGTTCCTGATGAGTTCTTGAGCTCATATTATTATGACAAGTTCCTGAACTCATAATGTATGGTAAACTCATTGAACGAAGTGTTATTTCTAAATTTATTGAATTGTAGAGTATGCCAATTGTTCCGACTACTCCACTATGAAACTAATTCGGGCTTAGAATGAACAACCCTATAATATAGGGGAATATTTATCGAGAGTTTTTCAGTCTATGTGACTGTTAAACACTTATGGAGAGTCAGTAGTTTATATAACTGTGGGACACTTTTGGGCCATATAGTGCCGACTTAATGCCTTTAGCGTTTGATATGATGTAAAGAGTTTATGGTCCTTACGACCACTCAGTAATGATTCGAAGATAAAGATTTTGATATTGAAGTTTCATTACTTTTTGATAATCATGTGCTGATGCACATTCCTAAAGTTTCAAATATTGAAAATTTTATATTGACGAGCTATTCATTGGTTCAAAGCATATTTATTTATTATTAAGTTATTTTTGGACAAGTTATTGTGTACTACAATGAGGTAACATGTTACATGTCATATTCAGTACTGCTAGGCTGATCACCTACAGTACAATTCGAAAGAACTCTTGGTCCTTTATGACCATTCAAGTAACTAAAGTTGATAATCCTTACAATTCAAAAATATTGAATTATTGATTCATGTTTACTCGTTGAACTGTTTCATTTCAGTTTCATACTTGTTGAGCATATATTTGATGCTCACCCTTGCAATCATTAATATATTGTAGGTAGAAATGAATAATAGGTGAAAGCCCAGGAGCTAGAAAGTAAGATAAAAGAGAAATCATGTAATGGTCACAGGTTGGTATTAGGTAAGAAGGGCAAGACCTAAGTTCCAGTTGGGATCCTGGGGCGAGGTATGTGATATAATGTCTAAATAGACTAATTAAATCAGTAAAAATATTGATAGATGTTATGGAAGATGTGTATTGTGATGAACCGAATCTGCTATAGCGAATACATGGATTTAGAGGCATTTCAGCCAGTGTCCCGCACGGGCTAATATACTAGTTACCTTTAAAAAGGGTAATAAATTTTATGTGTGGCCCATTTTATTTTCTAAATCTTGACCATGAGAGCTTTGAATCAAAGGAGTGGAGCTTATAAGTTTTTACCTAATTGTAATCTTGCTGAGCTAATAATGTAGAGAGAGATTATGTCCCTTCATTTTGTCCGTGTTTCTCAAGTTCTAAACAGGGGCTCGTTTTGAAACTTCGTTAAAGAAAAGAACATGAAAATGGAAAGGGAAAAAAAAAAAGATAAACAAAATCCTTAGGTTGTTTGGTGGTCCTAAGAAAAAGAAAGAAAAAGTAAAACATTTTGTCATTTGGTTAAGCAAGAAACTTGGATGTAGCACCAATTGTTATCCAATATTTCTCCAGACCTCTCTCGTACACTTATTTTTTCCATTTGTATTTTTTTTCACTCGCTAAGTTTCCATATACAAACAAATTCGTTGTAGACCAATTTATTGCGTCATTGAGGAGGTTGAATCTGTTGTTTTGATTTTTATATATATCTGCAATTTCTTAGCTGCTTGCTAGGAGATATTTTTGATTACATAAAATTTGTTAAAATATATTATTAAATTTGCGATTAAAAAAATCTTGTAAAGTTTGGTAGAACTAAAAATAAAATATCTTTTAGAATTGATTTTCCTGTTAGAGATATAAAAATAAAAAACACCTTTCATTTTTCTAACAGGTTGGGTTTATGTTTTAATACATTACAAATTTGGGTAGTCTTTAATTGTTACAAATTTTGATGATACTTTTATTAATTTGGATAGGAAAGAAAAAAAGTTGCATTGAAAATCTATGAAAAAAGCTTGTGCTTTAATTATACAAGCTGATCAACCCTGTACGAAGCACAGATGAAATCGATAATGGGTTCTTATATTATTAAATAGATAAATATTTATTTAGAATTTTGAGAAAATAATTATAGTCATTAATTATTAGATATTTAGTTAAATAACAAATACTGAATTATATATTATAGGTTCCTTCGATCAATTATTAAGTTAGACATTTGAATGGAATGCATATTAATGTAGTTATGATTATGAGATTTTTTTTTTTTAATTTTATTTAAGTTTATAATGGAATTCCAGATTAGTGTTTATATTGAAAAATTTTACTTTAAAATCTAATCCGAATAGAAGTTTGAAATTAATGCTTTAATAAGTTTTAATTTAGTCATGACAATTATTTGGTAATGAATGCACTATAGGTTTCAACTAATTTTACAGTTATTATGTTGTAAAAAACATTAACACACACACACACATATAGATATATGTATATTAATATAATTGATCGGGTGATTTGGTAAAATTTTATTTTTTTAATGAATTCAATTGGGTTAGGACATTAATTTAATATGAAATTCATGAATGGTATTAATATAACAGATCGCGTGAGATATTAAGAGATTTTTTAGATATCTTAATATCTTAATAAAATTGTAATAACAGAATTATCTTACATAAAAATTTATCTTACATATATTGTGATAAAAAAAACTTTTAATAAAATTGATAGAATTTAAAATAATGTTTTTTTAGAAGTTCTTTCTTCTATTAGAGATATAAAAACAAAAAATATATTCATTCTTTCCAAACAGGTTAGGGTTCTTTTTGACTACTTTACAAAATAGAATAGTATTTAATTAAGTGTTACAAATTTGGATAGTAATTATACTAATTTGGATCGAAAAACAAAAGATTGAACCAAAAATTTGTGCTCAATTCATAATCATATGCAACCATTATTTGTAAAAACTTTTCGTTTCATGGCCCATTTATTTTATAAACAAGATACATGCATACATTTAATTGTTTCCACTACTAAAAAAAATAAAAATATGTGACATAACTTTGTGATGGTTTTTAAAAACAATCACAAAAGATAGTAATTTGTGATAGACTTTTTCAGTAATCACAAAATAATACTTCATCCGTTCCATGTTATTTGATCATTGTTGACTTTTTAAAGTCAATTCAAGAGATTTTTAAACTCAAAATTGACATAGATTCTTTTAATTTTAATTAATACAATGATAAATATTGTCAACTATATAAAAAGTATTATTCATAGTAAGTTTTATTGTTTCATAATTTATAATGAGTCATCTTAATTTTAAGTTTAAAAATGTCTCAAATTGGCTTTAAAAAGTCAATAATGATCATATAATTTGAAAATGAGGGAGTAGTATATATGATGACTTTTAGTGATGGCTAATTTTGTCATCAATGTATTATAATTATGATAGTCATGTTAATCACCACATTTTCACACAATCAATGATAAATATGCTCTTTTTGTGATTGCATTTAAGTTACCACCAATATTCTAATAAAAACAATTAATCAAAAACAAACAATTTGTGACAGCTAATCATTAAAAAAAGAAAGATTTTTGTGGTGACTATTATTTGCAATTATTAAAAAAGGTATTTTGTGATGAAAATTTCAAGCCTGATCAAAGCAATAAAATATATGATGACTCTCAGTGATGACTAATTTTATCATCATTATAAAGTATTTGTGACTGTCATTGCAATCATCAAATCTTATGTGAGACTAATTTTGTTAAGTAAATCAACTCACATGTGTTTTCTTTTATATTTTGTTTTAAAATTATAATCATGATTTGGCATTTGGTGTAGTAGTAATACCCGTTATTTAGTTTGCAAATTTGGGGGGGGGGGGGTTTCGAATCCTACAAGTATAATTTGATATCTGTAAAAAAAGATTCACGCTCTTACCTTTAATCCCTAAAGTATTATTGAGATTCACACTCTTACCTTTGATCCTTAAAGTTTTGAATTTTTTTTTGATGATTTTGACAATCACAATAGATTATGTGCTACTGCGATTGTTTTAAGAGTAATGTGTCAATGTGATTGGATTAATCATCACAAAAGCACTATATATTTGCGTGATTGTCAAAACCATCACAAAATGCTTTCATGATGGAGTATACAAGATAGCCTAAGCTAAAGTCATCAAAAAAAATTTGAGCCATCACAAAAAGCTTTTTTTTTTTTTTTTGGTTGTGTTCATAGAGACAATGATTAGATATTAAATCGGAAAACGTCTGCATAATATCACCCAAATTCACCTATAAATAGTTTCTACCACATTAACAAATTCCAGTTTTTCCTAGAATCAAATTATCCCTGCTCATGGCTAACTCATATTCTTTATTGTTTGAGCTTGGAAATTCAAACTACAACAATCAAAGTCTATAAAATGAAAGTTTACTATTATTATTACCTAAATTAATATGAAATGCTGAAAATTATTAAAAAATTATTATTATTATTATTATTATTATTATTATTATTATTATTATTATTATTATCTGCATTGTTATGACATGCTGCAAACTGTTATACATATTTGATTACAAAATTTCAGCAACTAGCTATACACAAAGATTATTGAATTACCAAAACAAATTCATAAAATGACAAAAAAAAAAAAAAAAAAACAAGGCCAGACCCTCACAAGGTTTAATATAGTAGTAGTCACTTTAAAAAGTAATACATTTTAGGGCTAAATACAGTTATGTCCCTCAAATTATAACCCAATTTATAAAGTCAACTCTAATTTATAAAAACTAATAAAAGAAACCCCAAAGTACATTTAAGTGATCAAAAGTGACCCTCCTGCCATAGCTTTGGCCGGAATACTGACATGTACTGGCAAAGTAATGTATTCATACAATTGTAATGCTTGTTTAACTTATTTAAAATCATATTGCTTTGGGTCATATTGATTGATAGTATTAACCGGTTGAAGACTTAAAGACAAATAACTCTAAATAGTAATTAACACAAACATGTAACAATTGAGAGCTTTGACAATATTGAGAGCTATGAATCAAATGAGTGGAGCATATATGTTTTCATCCAATTGTAAATACATTTTATTTGTGTGTGGTCCATTTTAGTTTCCAAGTCTTGATAATTGAGAGCTTTGACAATGAGAGCTATGAATCAAAGGAGTGGAGCTTACTGCTTATATGTTTTCATCCGGTTGTAATCTTGCTGAGCCAATAATGTTGAGAGAGATTATTTCCTTTATTTTCGTCCGTGTTTGGGAGTTGGCTTGGTTTGAAACATCGAAAAAGTTGGGAAAAAGAAAATGAAAAAATAAGGTTAAACAAAATCCTTAGGTGGTCCTAAGAAAACGAAAAGAAAAACATTTTGTCATTTGTTATCCAATATTTTCAGACCTCTCTCGTACACTTATTTTTTCCTTTTTCTTTTTGTTCACTTGTTAAGTTTCCATATACAAACAGATTGGTTATAGACCAATTTGTAGCGTACTCGAGGGGGTTGAATCTGTTGTCTTAATTTGTCATAATTTACATATATCTACATTTTCTTAGCTGCTTGTTAAGAGATATTTTTGATATCTTAATATCTTAATAATAAATTATCTTACATAAAACTTGTTAAGACATATTATATTACAAAAATTTGTGATTAAAAAAAATCTTGTAAAGTTTGGTAGAACCAAAAATAAAATATCTTTTTAGGAATTGATTTTCCTATTGGAGATATAAAAACAAAACAAAAAAACACCTTCCATTTATCTAACAGGTCGTGCTTATGTTTGAATACGTTTACAAATTTGGATAGTCCTTTAATAGTTACAAATTTTGATGGTACTTTTTAGTAAATTGGATAGGAAAGAAAAAAGTTGTATCAAAAATTTGTGAAAATAAGTTTGTGCTTTAATTATACAAGCATATCAACCCTATGCGAAACACGAATGAAATCGATAATGATTTATTATATTATTAAATAGATAAATATTTACTTTGGATTTTAAGAAAATAATTGTAGTTATTAATTTATTAATTATTTAATTAAATAATAAATATTGAATTATATATTATAAGTTCTTTCGATCAATTATTAAGTTAAACATTTAGATGAAGTGCATATTTATTTAGTTATGATTATTTTAATTTTATTTAAGTTTGTAATGAAGTTCTATATTAGTGTTTATATTGACAAAATTTGATTGAAATTCTAATCCGAATAGAAGTATGAAATTAAAGCTTTATTAAGTTTTAATTTAGTTATGACAATTATTTGGTAATAATCCACTATAATTTTTTGAAAATTTTTATAGTTATTATGTTTTAGAAAAATTCACATATATTATTAATATAATTGATCGTGTGATTAATTTGGTAAAATTTCAAGTTTTAATAAATTTAATTTGATTAGGACATTAATTTAAAAATAAATTCATGACTGGTATTAATATATTAATATGATATAAATTGTTAGTGCCTCTTTATAATAGTTTAACCTTTTAGATGAGTTGGTTAACATGGTATCAGAGCTCTGGGGCGTGCAAAGTCTTGAGTCTGGGTGTGCAAGGTCACAATTGTCTTTATATTAATTTAATAGTACAAATGCACTTTAATTTCTTCCTTCTCTATAAAGTTGCATTGGTCTTGGGTTCAAATCTTTCCGACCATAAAATTGTCTTTATCTTAATTTAATAGTGCAAATGCATTTTAATTCCTTCCTTCTCTATAAAGTTGCATTTGAGGAATAGTATTAGCTTGTTGGTGCCTCTTTCTAATAACTTCACCTTTTAGATGAGTTTGTTACTTTAACAATACAACAAATCGCGTGATATGTTAACAGATTTTTTTTGATATCTTAATATCTTAAAAACATTATAATTAATAATAAAATTATCATACATAAAAATTTATCTTACATAAATTGTGATAAAAAAAAGCTTGTAATAAAATTGATAGAATTAAAAAATAAAAATTATTTTAGAAGTTCCTTTTTGTAAAAAATAATTCATAGAATCGAATTATTATACGGTCTAAAAAAGTTCATTAAAAAAAACAAACAAACAGTGCCTCACACGGTCTAATATACAAGTTACCTTCAAAAAGGGTAATACATTTTATGTGTGGCCCATTTTATTTTCTAAGTCTTGACAATGAATGCTTTGAATCTAAGGAGTGGAGCTTATAAGTTTTCATCCAATTGTAATCTTGTTGAGCCAATAGAGATTATTTCCCTTCTTTTTGTCTGTATTTCTCAAGTTCTAAACATTGGAAAAAGAAAATAAAAAGAAAATGAAAAAAAAAAGGATTTACAAAAAGAAGCTTTTTTATGCGCAGTTCATCATCTCCCGTTGCTTTAGTTATTTATGAATACTTTGTTTAGCACAAATTTTCTTAAACCGGGAAAGGTTTTCGTTTGTCTTTTGTTACAATATATATAAGACTTAAAAGACAAATTAATAGCTCTAAATAGTAATTAACTATAACCACATACCTTTCATGCTCAAATTCATGTTGGACTCATTTTTGGACTGGGTTGTATTAACATGATTCACAGGTATGAATCTTAAGGTGTATAAAAGTGAAATCATATGACACTTGATACACTAAGAGTCTAGTACTTTCAATTTTCCAACATAAGGAACCGATATAATGCATTTGATTTATGAATTTTAAGAAGTCATTGTAAATTAATCTATGAGACATAAAATAAAAAAAGAATTTAAAAAAACACTTGGACTGCTGAGTCACCAAAAAAAATAAACTTTTACACTGTTGAATCAACTCAAGATCAATAAAAACGACTCGATCTTTGTCTTTTTATATTTTAATACTGATATTGATATTTATATACTGATTGATTGATGGTATTGATTAATTAAAGACTTAAAGATAAATAATTCTAAATAGTAATTAACCATAGCCACATAATGTGAGTCCATATCAGCTATCTTAAATGATGTCTTGTCTGTTGTCCCGATAAATTGCTTGGGCCATTTGACAAGGAAAAGGGAAGGAAACTTCAATTAAGCGAGATAGAATATCTTAAATTTCATTAATCCATCCTTTCCCATTTATGCGTTAGTCTAAAACTAAATCATTCTATATATTTTACTTATAATCCTAATTAAGCAAACATAATTTCTTTTCCTTCTCTTTCTCTTCTTTTTTTCTCATGCATGCATCTGGTTAAGGATAATATATGTTTGACATATTGAAGTGCTAACATTTGTAAAAAAAAAAAAAATTATTAATTTAGTACGGCTCTCATTTTCATGGTGAGATCTCTATAATGCTAATATTTATATGTAGCATAACTTAATATTTTCTTATGCTGTTTATTATGTATGAAGGACAATTACAAAAAAAAAAAGGATCATATAAAGAAAAACACTTCAATTTACATTTAGATTCATAACTTAATATGAAATGCTGGAAATTGTTATGCTTTAAAAATTACTAGTATTGTTATCTAGATTGTTATGACATGCTGCAAATTGTTAAGCTATTATTTGTTACATATTTGATTACAAAATTTCAACAGCTAGCTATATATAAAGATTATTGAATTACTAAAAAAAAGTTTATAAAATAACAAAACAAATAAGACCAGTGCCTCGTACGGGCTAATATATTAGTTACTTTCAAAAAGGGTAATACATTTTATGTGTGGCTCATTTTATTTTCTAAGTCTCGACAATGAGAGCTTTAAATCAAAGAAGTGGAGCTTATAAGTTTTTCACCCAATTGTAATCTTGGCCAATAATGTAGAGAGAGATTATTTCCCTTCTTTTTGTCCGTATTTCTCAAGTTCTAAACAGTGGCTCGTTTTGAAACTTCGTTAATGTTAGGAAAAAGAAAAGAACATGAACAAAAAAAGGATTAACAAAATCCTTTTTGGTGGTCCTAAGAAAGTTAAAGGTAAAGAAAGAAAAGAAAAACATTTTGTCATTTGGTTAAGCAAGAAACTTGCATGTAGCACCAATTGTTATCCAATATTTTTCCAAACCTCTCTCGTACACTTATTTTTTCCATTTCTCTTTTTGTTCACTTGCTAAGTCTCCATATACAAACAGATTCGTTGTAGACCAATTATTAGATATTTAGTTAAATAACAAATATTGAATTATATATAATAGGTTCCTTCGATAAATTATTAAGTTAAACATTTGAATGGAATGCGTATTAATGTAGTTTTGATTATGAGAAAATAAATTTTTACTTTTATGTAAGTTTGTAATAGAATTCGATATTAGTGTTTATATTAACAAAATTTACTTGAAATTCTAATACGAATAGAAGTATGAAATTCAAACTTAAATAAGTTTTAATTTAGTCATGACAATTATTTGGTAATGAATCCACTATAGTTTTCAACTAATTTTACTGTTATTATGTTGCAAAAAAAATTAACACACACACACACACACACACACATATATATATATATATATATGTATACATGTATATTAATATAATTGATCATGTGATTTGATAAAATTTTAAGTTTAAATGAATTCAATTTGGTTAGGACATTAATTTAATATGAAATTCAAGACTGGTATTAATATAACAAATCGCTTGATATATGAAGAGAGTTTTTTGATATTTTAATGAAATTGTAATAACAGAATGATCCTACATAAAAATTTATCTTACATATATTGTGATAAAAAAAAACTTGTAATAAAATTGGTAGAATTTAAAATAAAAATTCTTTTAGAAGTTTCTAATTTTTTTATTAGAGATATAAAAATAAAAAAATATCTTCCTTCTTTCTATACAAGTTGAGATTCTTTTTGAATTACTTTACAAAATAGGATTGTATTTAATTAATTGTTACAAATTTGGATAGTAATTATACTAATTTGGATTGAAAAAACAAAAGATTGAACCAAAAATTTGTTCTCCATTCATAATCATACGCAACCATTATCTGTAAAAACTTTTCGTTTCATGGCCCATTTATTTTATAAAACAACATACATGCATACATTTAATTGTTTCATAGCAAAAAACATCTGCATAATATCACCCAAATTCACTTAGAAATAGTTTTCACAACATTAACAAATTCCAATTTTTCCTAGAATCAAATTATCCCTGCATATGGCTAACTCATATTCTTTATTGTTTGAGCTTGCTGGGAAAACTCAAATTACAATAATATTCAAAGTCTATTAAACGAAAATTTACAATTATTATTACCTAAATTAATATGAAATGCTAAAAAAATTATTATTATTATTATTATTATTATTATTATTATTATTATTATTATTATTATTATTGTTATTGTTATTGTTATCTGCATTGTTATGACATGTTGTAAATTATTATATATATTTTGATTACAAAAATTCAGCAACTAGCTATACACAAAGATTATTGAATTACCAAAAACAAATTCATAAAATGACAAAAAAAAAACAAGGCCAGTCCCTCACAAGGCTTAATGTAGTAGTTACCTTAAAAAGTAATACATTTAAGGGCTAAATACACTTATATTTCCCAAAGTCTAACCTAACTTACAAAGTCAACCTTAATCTATAAAAACTAATAAAATAAACCCCAAAGTACATTTAAGTGAGCAAAAGTGACCCCTCCGACTATAGCTTTGGTCGGAATACTAACATGTAATGCAAAGTAATGTATTTATACAATTGTAATGCTTATTTAATGTATTTAAAATCATTTAATTGATTTTCTTGTATAGAATAATTCAGTTGCAAAGTATAAGCATATATATACTACTTAAAATAAATAGAATTCACTATACATTACCACACTACACATAAAATAATTAATCTCATTAACTAAATTAAATTGACTAGTTAAATATAATAATTTACTCAAATAAAATAGTTAACTTGTTTGGAAAGATGTGTAATAAGTTGTAACTTGTTTGGAGAGACGTGTAATAAG
Source organism: Aralia elata (assembly GCA_034770075.1). Taxonomy (NCBI): domain Eukaryota; kingdom Viridiplantae; phylum Streptophyta; class Magnoliopsida; order Apiales; family Araliaceae; genus Aralia; species Aralia elata. The sequence continues at coordinate 77,074,361 of CM068378.1, forward strand.
TGTTACCCTCTTATAATTTCTACCAATGTCACGTATTGATAAAATTCGCAATTATAAATCTGCATAAATTTATCGCAATACATAGTAGGACTCTAATTTTTTATATATATGCATTTTCGTAGCTACTTGTTAAGAAGATATTTTTTGATATCTTAATATATAAATAAAATTAAAATAATAAAATTCCCTAAATAAAATTTGTTAAGATATATTATATTCCATGAATTTGAAATAAAAAAAATCTTGTAATAAGTTTGGTAGAACCAAAAATAAAATATCTTTTAGAAGTTATTTTTCCAATTAGAGATATAAAAAACAAAAAATACTTTCTATTTTTTAATAGGTTAGGGTTAATTTTGAATACGTTATAAATTTGGATAATATTTTAATTGTTACAAATTTTGATAGTATTTTTTGTTAATTTAGATAGGAAAAAAAAGGTGAACCAAAATTTATGAAAATCAAATTTGTGCCTTTTAATTATATAGTTGATTGTTGATTTATTATAAGAGCACAAGACATTCCGATGATTAAGATCCGCTAAGTTGCATCCACAGACAATTAGACGAGCACCAGAACCATGTAACATGCACCAATTCGGATCAATTTTTTCCAGACCTCTTTCGTACATTTATTTTTTTCATTGTTCTTTTGTTTTTTAGCTAAGCCTCCATGTACCCGAATTCAGATTTTTTTTTTATTTTTTTTTTAAAGAACACAAATTCAGATATATGGCTGTAGATCAATTTATTGCGTACTTGAGGGAGTTGAATATGTACCTAAGAAGACATTTTTTTTGAACTTTCTTTATTTGTTTTTTAACTCCCCCATTATATAGGATACTAGCCAAGTGTATTACATAATCAACATTAAGAATCTCTCATTAAACGTCACACTCTTTATGTGAAAATACAAGTCTCATAATTCAGAAAAAATCTCACAATAAGGGAAAAATACAAAATCACAATAATAAGAATAAACCTAGAACTTATTCATTTCAAGACCTCAATCTTGATCACCCGGCTAACACCTTATTATGATATTATCTTATATTGACAATCTTGAGTTTTATATTCCATATGTAGCACCAATTGGTTATCCAATTTTTTCTACTTGAATTACGTACGCATATGTCCTTTCAAGTTGTCAACCAATTTCAAATTAACCACTCAATTGACAAAGTGAACACTTCATTCATGTAGTTTGACATTTATACTCAATTTTGTTGTTGGGCTGATTTTTTTATCCTAATTTCAAGTTACGTGCTAGTCATGTGTATCTAATCAGAATATAATTGTCTTTTGATTGTATTAAATTTATCAAAAGGTTGTATCAGGCACGAGATAAATTTCAAGCCCTTCAAGGCTTCTATTTTATATTAAATTCCCAAGATGTTATCCAATTTTTTCCAGACCTCTCTCGTGTGCTTATTTTTTTCTTTTTGTTCTCTGGCTAGGCCTCCATTGACGAACAGATAGATTGCGTAGTCGAGGGAGTTGAATTAACTGACTTGACCTCATCAGTTGGTATATATCCCAGCTCAGTTTGAGTGTACACTTCCCATTCACATCAAGAATCATGGAGAACACTTGCTTTCATTTTGTTGTTTTAATTTTCATCATTATCTGTATTTTCTTAGCTGCTTATTCATCTACTGCTAGGACCATTTGTGATGATCAATCTTCTCTTCTTGCCTTTAGATCTCATATTACCTCCGACCCTCAAAACATCTTAGCAACTAATTGGTCCGCCAATTCCTCTCCATGCAAATGGGTCGGCGTCTCTTGTGGCGTCCGCCACCAGAGAGTCACGGCCTTAAATCTGTCGAATATGGGTCTTGAGGGCACTATTTCTCCCTATCTTGGAAACCTCTCGTTCCTCGCTTCACTAGACCTGTCTACGAATAGTTTTACAGGTTCTATACCAGCTGCAATCTTCAATATATCTTCATTGAGACAAATTGGACTAGGACTTAATAACCTATCCGGTAGTCTTCCGGTGGACATTTGCAATCATCTTCCTAAGTTGGAGTTCCTCTCTCTCGCCAACAATAACATTAGTGGGAAAATTCCATCAAATTTATTCAAGTGCAGGGAGCTCCAAGTACTAGTACTATCTTATAATGGATTTAGCGGAAGCATACCTCGTGAAATCGGCAACTTGACCATGCTCAAGGAATTATACCTTGGCGGGAACAACTGGAAAGGTAATGTCATTTAACTGAAATGTGGGATCTCCTTTTTCGGCCATCAAAATTTTTATTGCTATATATAACAAGACAAACGATGATTTGGTTAATCATGAGTTGACCCAGACAATAGATATTTTCTTAATTTATTTCTTATAGAAACTCTTAAAACAATATTCAAAAATTTAAGTACTAAAAAGTTTATCTCCCAAAAGCAAATTGAGAAATAAAATTAAAAATTAAATAATAAAATACAAAACAGGGTCCTATGATCAAAGACCTTTTTTTCCATATCAAACTCACAGCCATAACAGATATCGCCATCTCCTTCGCCGCCAAGTTGTTGTTGCCTTCGCAACGTAGTGTAGGAGGATACTTAGTAGAAGGAGACTGGGCGGATAGGGGGCTTTTTGAGAGTGAGAAAAAATGGGGATTTATGAGGCATGGTAATTGAGGGTTTAGGGGTTTGGGAGGAGGGTCGAGACGGTACAGAAGGAAGGTAACAAATATCGATCCCAAGGGAAAATTTGGCCACAAAAATAAAAATAAAATGGAATGATTATGAGCTTCAACCACGTGAGTGTATAAATATAGTTTGACTATATATTATTTAGTTTGACTTTATTTAAACATTTAAGTACTACTTAAATACAACTCAAATGCTACTCACTTGTCAACATTCCGATGAATACATTGGTCAGATTACTGTATAAAAGGTTCATCGTGCTTACTTAGACTTACTTTGAGGAGTGAGCTGAGAGGATTTAAACTTTGTGGTCCCAATTGCAACATGTACGGTGTATTTCGATGTCAGATATGCTATTAACCCATGTACTAATTCTCTAAGTTTTAGAAAGTGCATAATAGTACAAATTTGTATTATTATAAAATTGTTAATTAGCTTTACACGCTACGTATGACAGTTGAATAAGGGAGGAAAACAAGACCTTAATTGCCTTGTTGGGGCATGCATATTAATAAGGGAGGAAAACAAGACCTTAATTGCCTTGTATACACTTTTTTTTGTTATAATCTCTTCACCTATATTTTAGCAAAAATAGTAAAAAGATTAGTTTAAAAATGGTCAATTTGACTTTAAAAAGTTAAAATTGAGCAATTAATTTGAGACGGAGGGAGTAATTACTAAGGTAAATATTATATATGTTATTATTGTATAAGTATCCAAAGGTAATAAATAGTTAATTTATGTAATATATGAATTATATATATAAATTATGTGTGATGGAGCTATTATAATATATATATATATATATATACGGAGAGGCTCTAAAGCGAACTTTAAAAAGCGAACCAAAGACGAACCGTCGTCTTTGGTGTCTTTGGCGACGGTTCGACCCGTCGCCAAATACTACATGGCTATGGCGACGGGTCGAACCGTCGTCATAGATACCAAAGACGACGGTTCGTTTTTGGTTCGCTCTTTAAAGTTCGCTTTAGAGCCGGACCGTATATATACATATATATATATATATATATATATATATTGTGTAATGCGTTAGTATGTAAGTATTACTATGTTATATAATGTACTGTAAAGCAATGTTGGATTTAGGCTGGGATTTAAGAATTTGGGAAAATTAAAATGAGTTAGTGGATTGTATAAGTCATAAAATCATGTAGCACGTGGCAGTTAAATGGTTGCTTATGAAGCCACTAAGCTGAAGTTAATTAAGAGCAGGCAAGTCTGTAAGTAAGTTGGTAATATATACTCCTATCCATGTCCTGTTCCTTCTCTTCCTAACAAGTTCCGTTCCACCCTCTCTCTAAATTCCCTATGAATCAAGTGCTGTAAAAACCAAGAAGCTTGCGAAATTACTTTCATCTAATTCAAAGAGAATTCAAGGTTGGTACTCTGTTTTTGAATATTTCATATGAAACAAGAAAGTTAGTATGAGTTTTATGAGAATTCATAATAATTAGTTAGTATGATATGAATTATGGGCTGTAATAGCTATGAATTAGCAAGAAGGAGACTAGTTGTTGTTGTGCGGAGTAATAAGGGAGAAAATTTATGGGTTTACCACTCCTTAAACTATTATAAACTCTGCCCCTAAATCTAATGCACACAAGGTGTTTGAAAAATGTCCTCTTAGGGGTTGTTAAGCCAAATAAAGGAATTTAGTGAAGTTTGAGATTAAGAACACCTTTATATATGTGATATGATGTAAAGTGAATAATTTAGACAAGCTAAATGAATTAAAAACCTGTTTTGAAGCGAATGTGAAAATTAGGCTCGATTGGAAAAAAAAACTGACCAACGGGTCAGTTTTAAGGCCATATAAAATGGGTCTGAGAGGTCTGTTTTGAATGGTTAACATTTTTTAAAAATAGTTTGTCATATCATGTACAACATATGAAGAGTTGGTTTTGATTGGACTTATGGTTTAAAAGTTAGAAATTTGCAAAATGGCCTAGTTGATTAGAAAACTGTTTTGGCAGGGTAGATTGGGCACTCTATAACCACCTTAAGTTGATTGTTTGGGTTGTCTTATATTTTTTAAAAATACTTGCTATGCCTTCTACAACATACCAAAAATTGATTTCTATCGGAAGTACGGTTTGAGAATTATAAATTAGCAAAATGGGCAGCTTGATGTTGGTGGCAGCAGGTCATAGCTGCAGCTGCAGGCAGCAGCAGCCACAGCTGCACGCAAGCGCGCTGCTGGCTGTACTGCTCTAAAGCAGCCAGCTGGGTTTGTTTGCTATGATGTTGATGATTAGCTCATGAAAAATGGAAACAAATCCATAAGTATATATAAACTAATATATTAGTTATAGTTAATATCTATAAAATCATTAATGAATTCGATAATTGAATTAAATTAGAAATAAACTATTTAAGTGCAAGGTTAAGCTAAATGTTTGATGTATTGTTATATATTGAACTACGAATGATTTTAACTACATCCTAAAGCTAATAAAAGAAATAGTTATGTACTAAATGGATTAAGTTGGATATAATTACAGAAAATTATGTGTATTAAGCTATTAAAAGATTAAAAAGCAATAAAAGCTTGTGTTATGAATATATATGATAAGTCCATTAATATGGGTGGAATTAAAGTTGGAATGTTAAGTTTGAAATCTCAAGTTTAGATTAAAGCTTATAAAATATATTAGTGTTAAGTTATATAGTAATCTTATGTGTATTACATAGGTGTGGTACGAGATAATACCGTTTCGAGGACACCACCACGAGTTGAATCGATAACATTTCGACGCGAAGGCAAGTATACTAACTTTCCTTTCTCATTACACATCTTGAACAAAGATTCTTGTTAAGCTTAAAATGAATGTTTGGCATCTTGAATTGGTAATTCTCTTATGAATTTATTAGTCAAATGCTATTGAACCTTTCTTTGATACAAGAATTCGTATTGTAAGTCTAAGCCATTTGAGTTTGACTAGACTATAATTGATAAATGTTTTAAGATTCGCCATGAAGTTATGCTCATCAGATTCTTTTAATTTGAACTCTTGTGATAGACTGAGTTGAACAACCCTTTAAATAGGGGACATGTTATCAGAGACTATGGTTCGGAATTACGTTGTTGCGTTAATATGTTTGTGCACAATACATAGTTACAAAAGGCTAATCCCCCTGCATACAAAAATGGTCGTCCACAGTCTTTGACTGATAAAGGTTAAGGTAGAGATACATGTAACATGGTACATAGTTCAATGGTCTTGTTACCCTCAGTTATTTATTTAAATCCTTTATTACGAATCTTTGCATTGAAAATTTCTTGTTCTAAAGACTTTACAGATCTCCTCAATTGAAGCTTGATTTTATTCAAACGATACTCCTTTCAGTTATTGAGCTATTATTTGTCTCCTTATTAATTGTTTGTTTTAAATAAGTATTACTTGCTGAGCAATTCTGTTGCTCATTCTTGCTAAATGAATTTCAGTTAAAAATGAAAAGACTGGAGGATCATCATCTGACAAGGGAACAAAAGGAAAACTGCAAGAGTAGTTGTGTAGTTAATTATAAACTTTTGTATTGTATTATGTAGTAATGTAAGTAAATATTTTTGAATGGAATGTAATATTTTTGATATCATGATATGTAATGTTAAGGTTAGAAAATCTGGGATACGTTGATGTAAATATTATATTTTGTAAAGACGGTTATAATAATAAAGGTTATCGAATGTGATTGGGTAGAATATCAAGTGATGTAGATGATCGTGAGCACTGAATCTGAGGGTAAAGATACTCGGATTTGGGGGCGTCACAATTATATTAGCGTTTAGTGTTAATATATCACTAAAATGTGGTTGTGGACTTTGGATTAATGTTTTAGATCAAAACGAGCTAGTTTGACCTAATTCAGAAACTAGAAGTTGAGCCGAGACGTTATGATACTAGAGGCAAGTTCCCTGAGCTATTGCAAGTTCCGTAAATTATGAAATTTCTTATTTTTGAGTTTATGTGTCAGTTCCCTAGTTGTTGCAAGTTTCTCTCAACTATTTGATATTTTTAAATTGAGCAAGTTATAAATTCATGACAAACTATTTATTTGAACACGTTCCTTATTTATTAAAATTTTGCAAGTCATGCAAATTCCTATGATTGAGCTGAACTACAAGTTTTAGAGATATATACGAGTTTTTGAACTCATATTGTTATGGTAGGTTCTTGAACCCATAATTAGTATGGTAGGTTGTTGAATCCATAGTATTATGGTAAGTTCCTGATGAGTTCTTGAGCTCATATTATTATGACAAGTTCCTGAACTCATAATGTATGGTAAACTCATTGAACGAAGTGTTATTTCTAAATTTATTGAATTGTAGAGTATGCCAATTGTTCCGACTACTCCACTATGAAACTAATTCGGGCTTAGAATGAACAACCCTATAATATAGGGGAATATTTATCGAGAGTTTTTCAGTCTATGTGACTGTTAAACACTTATGGAGAGTCAGTAGTTTATATAACTGTGGGACACTTTTGGGCCATATAGTGCCGACTTAATGCCTTTAGCGTTTGATATGATGTAAAGAGTTTATGGTCCTTACGACCACTCAGTAATGATTCGAAGATAAAGATTTTGATATTGAAGTTTCATTACTTTTTGATAATCATGTGCTGATGCACATTCCTAAAGTTTCAAATATTGAAAATTTATATTGACGAGCTATTCATTGGTTCAAAGCATATTTATTTATTATTAAGTTATTTTGACAAGTTATTGTGTACTACAATGAGGTAACATGTTACATGTCATATTCAGTACTGCTAGGCTGATCACCTACAGTACAATTCGAAAGAACTCTTGGTCCTTTATGACCATTCAAGTAACTAAAGTTGATAATCCTTACAATTCAAAAATATTGAATTATTGATTCATGTTTACTCGTTGAACTGTTTCATTTCAGTTTCATACTTGTTGAGCATATATTTGATGCTCACCCTTGCAATCATTAATATATTGTAGGTAGAAATGAATAATAGGTGAAAGCCCAGGAGCTAGAAAGTAAGATAAAAGAGAAATCATGTAATGGTCACAGGTTGGTATTAGGTAAGAAGGGCAAGACCTAAGTTCCAGTTGGGATCCTGGGGCGAGGTATGTGATATAATGTCTAAATAGACTAATTAAATCAGTAAAAATATTGATAGATGTTATGGAAGATGTGTATTGTGATGAACCGAATCTGCTATAGCGAATACATGGATTTAGAGGCATTTCAGCCAGTGTCCCGCACGGGCTAATATACTAGTTACCTTTAAAAAGGGTAATAAATTTTATGTGTGGCCCATTTTATTTTCTAAATCTTGACCATGAGAGCTTTGAATCAAAGGAGTGGAGCTTATAAGTTTTTACCTAATTGTAATCTTGCTGAGCTAATAATGTAGAGAGAGATTATGTCCCTTCATTTTGTCCGTGTTTCTCAAGTTCTAAACAGGGGCTCGTTTTGAAACTTCGTTAAAGAAAAGAACATGAAAATGGAAAGGGAAAAAAAAAAGATAAACAAAATCCTTAGGTTGTTTGGTGGTCCTAAGAAAAAGAAAGAAAAGTAAAACATTTTGTCATTTGGTTAAGCAAGAAACTTGGATGTAGCACCAATTGTTATCCAATATTTCTCCAGACCTCTCTCGTACACTTATTTTTTCCATTTGTATTTTTTTTCACTCGCTAAGTTTCCATATACAAACAAATTCGTTGTAGACCAATTTATTGCGTCATTGAGGAGGTTGAATCTGTTGTTTTGATTTTTATATATATCTGCAATTTCTTAGCTGCTTGCTAGGAGATATTTTTGATTACATATAATTTGTTAAAATATATTATTAAATTTGCGATTAAAAAAATCTTGTAAAGTTTGGTAGAACTAAAAATAAAATATCTTTTAGAATTGATTTTCCTGTTAGAGATATAAAAATAAAAAACACCTTTCATTTTTCTAACAGGTTGGGTTTATGTTTTAATACATTACAAATTTGGGTAGTCTTTAATTGTTACAAATTTTGATGATACTTTTATTAATTTGGATAGGAAAGAAAAAAAGTTGCATTGAAAATCTATGAAAAAAGCTTGTGCTTTAATTATACAAGCTGATCAACCCTGTACGAAGCACAGATGAAATCGATAATGGGTTCTTATATTATTAAATAGATAAATATTTATTTAGAATTTTGAGAAAATAATTATAGTCATTAATTATTAGATATTTAGTTAAATAACAAATACTGAATTATATATTATAGGTTCCTTCGATCAATTATTAAGTTAGACATTTGAATGGAATGCATATTAATGTAGTTATGATTATGAGATTTTTTTTTTAATTTTATTTAAGTTTATAATGGAATTCCAGATTAGTGTTTATATTGAAAAAATTTACTTTAAAATCTAATCAGAATAGAAGTTTGAAATTAATGCTTTAATAAGTTTTAATTTAGTCATGACAATTATTTGGTAATGAATGCACTATAGGTTTCAACTAATTTTACAGTTATTATGTTGTAAAAAACATTAACACACACACACACACATATAGATATATGTATATTAATATAATTGATCGGGTGATTTGGTAAAATTTTAGTTTTTTAATGAATTCAATTGGGTTAGGACATTAATTTAATATGAAATTCATGAATGGTATTAATATAACAGATCGCGTGAGATATTAAGAGATTTTTTAGATATCTTAATATCTTAATAAAATTGTAATAACAGAATTATCTTACATAAAAATTTATCTTACATATATTGTGATAAAAAAAACTTTTAATAAAATTGATAGAATTTAAAATAATGTTTTTTTAGAAGTTCTTTCTTCTATTAGAGATATAAAAACAAAAAATATATTCATTCTTTCCAAACAGGTTAGGGTTCTTTTTGACTACTTTACAAAATAGAATAGTATTTAATTAAGTGTTACAAATTTGGATAGTAATTATACTAATTTGGATTGAAAAACAAAAGATTGAACCAAAAATTTGTGCTCAATTCATAATCATATGCAACCATTATTTGTAAAAACTTTTCGTTTCATGGCCCATTTATTTTATAAACAAGATACATGCATACATTTAATTGTTTCCACTACTAAAAAAAATAAAAATATGTGACATAACTTTGTGATGGTTTTTAAAAACAATCACAAAAGATAGTAATTTGTGATAGACTTTTTCAGTAATCACAAAATAATACTTCATCCGTTCCATGTTATTTGATCATTGTTGACTTTTTAAAGTCAATTCAAGAGATTTTTAAACTCAAAATTGACATAGATTCTTTTAATTTTAATTAATACAATGATAAATATTGTCAACTATATAAAAAGTATTATTCATAGTAAGTTTTATTGTTTCATAATTTATAATGAGTCATCTTAATTTTAAGTTTAAAAATGTCTCAAATTGGCTTTAAAAAGTCAATAATGATCATATAATTTGAAAATGAGGGAGTAGTATATATGATGACTTTTAGTGATGGCTAATTTTGTCATCAATGTATTATAATTATGATAGTCATGTTAATCACCACATTTTCACACAATCAATGATAAATATGCTCTTTTTGTGATTGCATTTAAGTTACCACCAATATTCTAATAAAAACAATTAATCAAAACAACAATTTGTGACAGCTAATCATTAAAAAAAGAAAGATTTTTGTGGTGACTATTATTTGCAATTATTAAAAAAGGTATTTTGTGATGAAAATTTCAAGCCTGATCAAAGCAATAAAATATATGATGACTCTCAGTGATGACTAATTTTATCATCATTATAAAGTATTTGTGACTGTCATTGCAATCATCAAATCTTATGTGAGACTAATTTTGTTAAGTAAATCAACTCACATGTGTTTTCTTTTATATTTTGTTTTAAAATTATAATCATGATTTGGCATTTGGTGTAGTAGTAATACCCGTTATTTAGTTTGCAAATTTGGGGGGGGGGGGGGGGGTTTCGAATCCTACAAGTATAATTTGATATCTGTAAAAAAATATTCACGCTCTTACCTTTAATCCCTAAAGTATTATTTATATTCACACAATTACCTTTGATCCTTAAAGTTTTGAATTTTTTTTTGATGATTTTGACAATCACAATAGATTATGTGCTACTGCGATTGTTTTAAGAGTAATGTGTCAATGTGATTGGATTAATCATCACAAAAGCACTACATATTTGCGTGATTGTCAAAACCATCACAAAATGCTTTCATGATGGAGTATACAAGATAGCCTAAGCTAAAGTCATCAAAAAAAATTTGAGCCATCACAAAAAGCTTTTTTTTTTTTTGGTTGTGTTCATAGAGACAATGATTAGATATTAAATCGGAAAACGTCTGCATAATATCACCCAAATTCACCTATAAATAGTTTCTACCACATTAACAAATTCCAGTTTTTCCTAGAATCAAATTATCCCTGCTCATGGCTAACTCATATTCTTTATTGTTTGAGCTTGGAAATTCAAACTACAACAATCAAAGTCTATAAAATGAAAGTTTACTATTATTATTACCTAAATTAATATGAAATGCTGAAAATTATTAAAAAATTATTATTATTATTATTATTATTATTATTATTATATTATTATTATTATTATTATTATTATTATTATTATTATTATCTGCATTGTTATGACATGCTGCAAACTGTTATACATATTTGATTACAAAATTTCAGCAACTAGCTATACACAAAGATTATTGAATTACCAAAACAAATTCATAAAATGACAAAAAAAAAAAAACAAGGCCAGACCCTCACAAGGTTTAATATAGTAGTAGTCACTTTAAAAAGTAATACATTTTAGGGCTAAATACAGTTATGTCCCTCAAATTATAACCCAATTTATAAAGTCAACTCTAATTTATAAAAACTAATAAAAGAAACCCCAAAGTCTCCTGCCATAGCTTTGGCCGGAATACTGACATGTAATGGCAAAGTAATGTATTCATACAATTGTAATGCTTGTTTAACTTATTTAAAATCATATTGCTTTGGGTCATATTGATTGATAGTATTAACTGGTTGAAGACTTAAAGACAAATAACTCTAAATAGTAATTAACACAAACATGTAACAATTGAGAGCTTTGACAATATTGAGAGCTATGAATCAAATGAGTGGAGCATATATGTTTTCATCCAATTGTAAATACATTTTATTTGTGTGTGGTCCATTTTAGTTTCCAAGTCTTGATAATTGAGAGCTTTGACAATGAGAGCTATGAATCAAAGGAGTGGAGCTTACTGCTTATATGTTTTCATCCGGTTGTAATCTTGCTGAGCCAATAATGTTGAGAGAGATTATTTCCTTTATTTTCGTCCGTGTTTGGGAGTTGGCTTGGTTTGAAACATCGAAAAAGTTGGGAAAAAGAAAATGAAAAAATAAGGTTAACAAAATCCTTAGGTGGTCCTAAGAAAACGAAAAGAAAAACATTTTGTCATTTGTTATCCAATATTTTCAGACCTCTCTCGTACACTTATTTTTTCCTTTTTCTTTTTGTTCACTTGTTAAGTTTCCATATACAAACAGATTGGTTATAGACCAATTTGTAGCGTACTCGAGGGGGTTGAATCTGTTGTCTTAATTTGTCATAATTTACATATATCTACATTTTCTTAGCTGCTTGTTAAGAGATATTTTTGATATCTTAATATCTTAATAATAAATTATCTTACATAAAACTTGTTAAGACATATTATATTACAAAAATTTGTGATTAAAAAAAATCTTGTAAAGTTTGGTAGAACCAAAAATAAAATATCTTTTAGAATTGATTTTCCTATTGGAGATATAAAAACAAAACAAAAAACACCTTCCATTTATCTAACAGGTCGTGCTTATGTTTGAATACGTTACAAATTTGGATAGTCTTTAATAGTTACAAATTTTGATGGTACTTTTTAGTAAATTGGATAGGAAAGAAAAAAGTTGTATCAAAAATTTGTGAAAATAAGTTTGTGCTTTAATTATACAAGCATATCAACCCTATGCGAAACACGAATGAAATCGATAATGATTTATTATATTATTAAATAGATAAATATTTACTTAGGATTTTAAGAAAATAATTGTAGTTATTAATTTATTAATTATTTAATTAAATAATAAATATTGAATTATATATTATAAGTTCTTTCGATCAATTATTAAGTTAAACATTTAGATGAAGTGCATATTTATTTAGTTATGATTATTTTAATTTTATTTAAGTTTGTAATGAAGTTCTATATTAGTGTTTATATTGACAAAATTTGATTGAAATTCTAATCCGAATAGAAGTATGAAATTAAAGCTTTATTAAGTTTTAATTTAGTTATGACAATTATTTGGTAATAATCCACTATAATTTTTTGAAAATTTTTATAGTTATTATGTTTTAGAAAAATTCACATATATTATTAATATAATTGATCGTGTGATTAATTTGGTAAAATTTCAAGTTTTAATAAATTTAATTTGATTAGGACATTAATTTAAAAATAAATTCATGACTGGTATTAATATATTAATATGATATAAATTGTTAGTGCCTCTTTATAATAGTTTAACCTTTTAGATGAGTTGGTTAACATGGTATCAGAGCTCTGGGGCGTGCAAAGTCTTGAGTCTGGGTGTGCAAGGTCACAATTGTCTTTATATTAATTTAATAGTACAAATGCACTTTAATTTCTTCCTTCTCTATAAAGTTGCATTGGTCTTGGGTTCAAATCTTTCCGACCATAAAATTGTCTTTATCTTAATTTAATAGTGCAAATGCATTTTAATTCCTTCCTTCTCTATAAAGTTGCATTTGAGGAATAGTATTAGCTTGTTGGTGCCTCTTTCTAATAACTTCACCTTTTAGATGAGTTTGTTACTTAACAATACAACAAATCGCGTGATATGTTAACAGATTTTTTTGATATCTTAATATCTTAAAAACATTATAATTAATAATAAAATTATCATACATAAAAATTTATCTTACATAAATTGTGATAAAAAAAAGCTTGTAATAAAATTGATAGAATTAAAAATAAAATTATTTTAGAAGTTCCTTTTTGTAAAAAATAATTCATAGAATCGAATTATTATACGGTCTAAAAAAGTTCATTAAAAAAAACAAACAAACAGTGCCTCACACGGTCTAATATACAAGTTACCTTCAAAAAGGGTAATACATTTTATGTGTGGCCCATTTTATTTTCTAAGTCTTGACAATGAATGCTTTGAATCTAAGGAGTGGAGCTTATAAGTTTTCATCCAATTGTAATCTTGTTGAGCCAATAGAGATTATTTCCCTTCTTTTTGTCTGTATTTCTCAAGTTCTAAACATTGGAAAAAGAAAATAAAAAGAAAATGAAAAAAAAAAGGATTTACAAAAAGAAGCTTTTTTATGCGCAGTTCATCATCTCCCGTTGCTTTAGTTATTTATGAATACTTTGTTTAGCACAAATTTTCTTAAACCGGGAAAGGTTTTCGTTTGTCTTTTGTTACAATATATATAAGACTTAAAAGACAAATTAATAGCTCTAAATAGTAATTAACTATAACCACATACCTTTCATGCTCAAATTCATGTTGGACTCATTTTTGGACTGGGTTGTATTAACATGATTCACAGGTATGAATCTTAAGGTGTATAAAAGTGAAATCATATGACACTTGATACACTAAGAGTCTAGTACTTTCAATTTTCCAACATAAGGAACCGATATAATGCATTTGATTTATGAATTTTAAGAAGTCATTGTAAATTAATCTATGAGACATAAAATAAAAAAAGAATTTAAAAAAACACTTGGACTGCTGAGTCACCAAAAAAAATAAACTTTTACACTGTTGAATCAACTCAAGATCAATAAAAACGACTCGGTCCTTGTCTTTTTATATTTTGATACTGATATTGATATTTATATACTGATTGATTGATGGTATTGATTAATTAAAGACTTAAAGATAAATAATTCTAAATAGTAATTAACCATAGCCACATAATGTGAGTCCATATCAGCTATCTTAAATGATGTCTTGTCTGTTGTCCCGATAAATTGCTTGGGCCATTTGACAAGGAAAAGGGAAGGAAACTTCAATTAAGCGAGATAGAATATCTTAAATTTCATTAATCCATCCTTTCCCATTTATGCGTTAGTCTAAAACTAAATCATTCTATATATTTTACTTATAATCCTAATTAAGCAAACATAATTTCTTTTCCTTCTCTTTCTCTTCTTTTTTTCTCATGCATGCATCTGGTTAAGGATAATATATGTTTGACATATTGAAGTGCTAACATTTGTAAAAAAAAAAAAAATTATTAATTTAGTACGGCTCTCATTTTCATGGTGAGATCTCTATAATGCTAATATTTATATGTAGCATAACTTAATATTTTCTTATGCTGTTTATTATGTATGAAGGACAATTACAAAAAAAAAAAGGATCATATAAAGAAAAACACTTCAATTTACATTTAGATTCATAACTTAATATGAAATGCTGGAAATTGTTATGCTTTAAAAATTACTAGTATTGTTATCTAGATTGTTATGACATGCTGCAAATTGTTAAGCTATTATTTGTTACATATTTGATTACAAAATTTCAACAGCTAGCTATATATAAAGATTATTGAATTACTAAAAAAAAGTTTATAAAATAACAAAACAAATAAGACCAGTGCCTCGTACGGGCTAATATATTAGTTACTTTCAAAAAGGGTAATACATTTTATGTGTGGCTCATTTTATTTTCTAAGTCTCGACAATGAGAGCTTTAAATCAAAGAAGTGGAGCTTATAAGTTTTTCACCCAATTGTAATCTTGGCCAATAATGTAGAGAGAGATTATTTCCCTTCTTTTTGTCCGTATTTCTCAAGTTCTAAACAGTGGCTCGTTTTGAAACTTCGTTAATGTTAGGAAAAAGAAAAGAACATGAACAAAAAAAGGATTAACAAAATCCTTTTTGGTGGTCCTAAGAAAGTTAAAGGTAAAGAAAGAAAAGAAAAACATTTTGTCATTTGGTTAAGCAAGAAACTTGCATGTAGCACCAATTGTTATCCAATATTTTTCCAAACCTCTCTCGTACACTTATTTTTTCCATTTCTCTTTTTGTTCACTTGCTAAGTCTCCATATACAAACAGATTCGTTGTAGACCAATTATTAGATATTTAGTTAAATAACAAATATTGAATTATATATAATAGGTTCCTTCGATAAATTATTAAGTTAAACATTTGAATGGAATGCGTATTAATGTAGTTTTGATTATGAGAAAATAAATTTTTACTTTTATGTAAGTTTGTAATAGAATTCGATATTAGTGTTTATATTAACAAAATTTACTTGAAATTCTAATACGAATAGAAGTATGAAATTCAAACTTAAATAAGTTTTAATTTAGTCATGACAATTATTTGGTAATGAATCCACTATAGTTTTCAACTAATTTTACTGTTATTATGTTGCAAAAAAAATTAACACACACACACACACACACACACACATATATATATATATGTATACATGTATATTAATATAATTGATCATGTGATTTGATAAAATTTTAAGTTTAAATGAATTCAATTTGGTTAGGACATTAATTTAATATGAAATTCAAGACTGGTATTAATATAACAAATCGCTTGATATATGAAGAGAGTTTTTTGATATTTTAATGAAATTGTAATAACAGAATGATCCTACATAAAAATTTATCTTACATATATTGTGATAAAAAAAAACTTGTAATAAAATTGGTAGAATTTAAAATAAAAATTCTTTTAGAAGTTTCTAATTTTTTTATTAGAGATATAAAAATAAAAAAATATCTTCCTTCTTTCTATACAAGTTGAGATTCTTTTTGAATACTTTACAAAATAGGATTGTATTTAATTAATTGTTACAAATTTGGATAGTAATTATACTAATTTGGATTGAAAAACAAAAGATTGAACCAAAAATTTGTTCTCCATTCATAATCATACGCAACCATTATCTGTAAAAACTTTTCGTTTCATGGCCCATTTATTTTATAAACAACATACATGCATACATTTAATTGTTTCATAGCAAAAAACATCTGCATAATATCACCCAAATTCACTTAGAAATAGTTTTCACAACATTAACAAATTCCAATTTTTCCTAGAATCAAATTATCCCTGCATATGGCTAACTCATATTCTTTATTGTTTGAGCTTGCTGGGAAAACTCAAATTACAATAATATTCAAAGTCTATTAAACGAAAATTTACAATTATTATTACCTAAATTAATATGAAATGCTAAAATTATTATTATTATTATTATTATTATTATTATTATTATTATTATTATTATTATTATTATTATTATTATTGTTATTGTTATTGTTATCTGCATTGTTATGACATGTTGTAAATTATTATATATATTTGATTACAAAAATTCAGCAACTAGCTATACACAAAGATTATTGAATTACCAAAAACAAATTCATAAAATGACAAAAAAAAACAAGGCCAGTCCCTCACAAGGCTTAATGTAGTAGTTACCTTAAAAAGTAATACATTTAAGGGCTAAATACACTTATATTTCCCAAAGTCTAACCTAACTTACAAAGTCAACCTTAATCTATAAAAACTAATAAAATAAACCCCAAAGTACATTTAAGTGAGCAAAAGTGACCCCTCCGACTATAGCTTTGGTCGGAATACTAACATGTAATGCAAAGTAATGTATTTATACAATTGTAATGCTTATTTAATGTATTTAAAATCATTTAATTGATTTTCTTGTATAGAATAATTCAGTTGCAAAGTATAAGCATATATATACTACTTAAAATAAATAGAATTCACTATACATTACCACACTACACATAAAATAATTAATCTCATTAACTAAATTAAATTGACTAGTTAAATATAATAATTTACTCAAATAAAATAGTTAACTTGTTTGGAAAGATGTGTAATAAGTTGTAACTTGTTTGGAGAGACGTGTAATAAGTGTTACCCTCTTATAATTTCTACCAATGTCACGTATTGATAAAATTCGCAATTATAAATCTGCATAAATTTATCGCAATACATAGTAGGACTCTAATTTTTATATATATGCATTTTCGTAGCTACTTGTTAAGAGATATTTTTGATATCTTAATATATAAATAAAATTAAAATAATAAAATTCCCTAAATAAAATTTGTTAAGATATATTATATTCCATGAATTTGAAATAAAAAAATCTTGTAATAAGTTTGGTAGAACCAAAAATAAAATATCTTTTAGAAGTTATTTTTCCAATTAGAGATATAAAAACAAAAAATACTTTCTATTTTTTAATAGGTTAGGGTTAATTTTGAATACGTTATAAATTTGGATAATATTTAATTGTTACAAATTTTGATAGTATTTTTGTTAATTTAGATAGGAAAAAAAAGGTGAACCAAAATTTATGAAAATCAAATATGTGCCTTTTAATTATATAGTTGATTGTTGATTTATTATAAGAGCACAAGACATTCCGATGATTAAGATCCGCTAAGTTGCATCCACAGACAATTAGACGAGCACCAGAACCATGTAACATGCACCAATTCGGATCAATTTTTTCCAGACCTCTTTCGTACATTTATTTTTTCATTGTTCTTTTGTTTTTTAGCTAAGCCTCCATGTACCCGAATTCAGATTTTTTTTTTATTTTTTTTTTAAAGAACACAAATTCAGATATATGGCTGTAGATCAATTTATTGCGTACTTGAGGGAGTTGAATATGTACCTAAGAAGACATTTTTTTTGAACTTCTTTATTTGTTTTTTAACTCCCCCATTATATAGGATACTAGCCAAGTGTATTACATAATCAACATTAAGAATCTCTCATTAAACGTCACACTCTTTATGTGAAAATACAAGTCTCATAATTCAGAAAAATCTCACAATAAGGGAAAAATACAAAATCACAATAATAAGAATAAACCTAGAACTTATTCATTTCAAGACCTCAATCTTGATCACCCGGCTAACACCTTATTATGATATTATCTTATATTGACAATCTTGAGTTTTATATTCCATATGTAGCACCAATTGGTATCCAATTTTTTCTACTTGAATTACGTACGCATATGTCCTTTCAAGTTGTCAACCAATTTCAAATTAACCACTCAATTGACAAAGTGAACACTTCATTCATGTAGTTTGACATTTATACTCAATTTTGTTGTTGGGCTGATTTTTTTATCCTAATTTCAAGTTACGTGCTAGTCATGTGTATCTAATGAGAATATAATTGTCTTTTGATTGTATTAAATTTATCAAAAGGTTGTATCAGGCACGAGATAAATTTCAAGCCCTTCAAGGCTTCTATTTTATATTAAATTCCCAAGATGTTATCCAATTTTTTCCAGACCTCTCTCGTGTGCTTATTTTTTCTTTTTGTTCTCTGGCTAGGCCTCCATTGACGAACAGATAGATTGCGTAGTCGAGGGAGTTGAATTAACTGACTTGACCTCATCAGTTGGTATATATCCCAGCTCAGTTTGAGTGTACACTTCCCATTCACATCAAGAATCATGGAGAACACTTGCTTTCATTTTGTTGTTTTAATTTTCATCATTATCTGTATTTTCTTAGCTGCTTATTCATCTACTGCTAGGACCATTTGTGATGATCAATCTTCTCTTCTTGCCTTTAGATCTCATATTACCTCCGACCCTCAAAACATCTTAGCAACTAATTGGTCCGCCAATTCCTCTCCATGCAAATGGGTCGGCGTCTCTTGTGGCGTCCGCCACCAGAGAGTCACGGCCTTAAATCTGTCGAATATGGGTCTTGAGGGCACTATTTCTCCCTATCTTGGAAACCTCTCGTTCCTCGCTTCACTAGACCTGTCTACGAATAGTTTTACAGGTTCTATACCAGCTGCAATCTTCAATATATCTTCATTGAGACAAATTGGACTAGGACTTAATAACCTATCCGGTAGTCTTCCGGTGGACATTTGCAATCATCTTCCTAAGTTGGAGTTCCTCTCTCTCGCCAACAATAACATTAGTGGGCAAATTCCATCAAATTTATTCAAGTGCAGGGAGCTCCAAGTACTTAGCGGAAGCATACCTCGTGAAATCGGCAACTTGACCATGCTCAAGGAATTATACCTTGGCGGGAACAACTGGAAAGGTAATGTCATTTAACTGAAATGTGGGATCTCCTTTTTCGGCCATCAAAATTTTTATTGCTATATATAACAAGACAAACGATGATTTGGTTAATCATGAGTTGACCCAGACAATAGATATTTTCTTAATTTATTTCTTATAGAAACTCTTAAAACAATATTCAAAAATTTAAGTACTAAAAGTTTATCTCCCAAAAGCAAATTGAGAAATAAAATTAAAATTAAATAATAAAATACAAAACAGGGTCCTATGATCAAAGACCTTTTTTTCCATATCAAACTCACAGCCATAACAGATATCGCCATCTCCTTCGCCGCCAAGTTGTTGTTGCCTTCGCAACGTAGTGTAGGAGGATACTTAGTAGAAGGAGACTGGGCGGATAGGGGGCTTTTTGAGAGTGAGAAAAATGGGGATTTATGAGGCATGGTAATTGAGGGTTTAGGGGTTTGGGAGGAGGGTCGAGACGGTACAGAAGGAAGGTAACAAATATCGATCCCAAGGGAAAATTTGGCCACAAAAATAAAAATAAAATGGAATGATTATGAGCTTCAACCACGTGAGTGTATAAATATAGTTTGACTATATATTATTTAGTTTGACTTTATTTAAACATTTAAGTACTACTTAAATACAACTCAAATGCTACTCACTTGTCAACATTCCGATGAATACATTGGTCAGATTACTGTATAAAAGGTTCATCGTGCTTACTTAGACTTACTTTGAGGAGTGAGCTGAGAGGATTTAAACTTTGTGGTCCCAATTGCAACATGTACGGTGTATATTTCGATGTCAGATATGCTATTAACCCATGTACTAATTCTCTAAGTTTTAGAAAGTGCATAATAGTACAAATTTGTATTATTATAAAATTGTTAATTAGCTTTACACGCTACGTATGACAGTTGAATAAGGGAGGAAAACAAGACCTTAATTGCCTTGTTGGGGCATGCATATTAATTAGTTGAAGTATAAAGCTGCATTCAGTACGTACAAAATTATTTGTTAAAGGCCAAACAAATAATGATCTCTTTTTTTCTTTGTGATGGATATATAAATTTTCAGGTGAAATACCACTGGAGTTTGTAAATCTTAAGAATTTGGAAGAATTGAATATCTACAATGGTTCTCTTACAGGGCAAGAAAAAATAAAATTGAAATAAAGAAATAACACAATTTCTTATGAAAATAAGAAATTAGGGGACAACAATTTAATTTTTAAAATTATAGGGCTTCTTGTTAAATTAAAAATATTATAACTTAATATCCCAACGTTGTGGTTTTGAGCTTTATGCACAAATAGGGAGGAAAAAATAGTGTATGGATCCTACAATTTAGATTATCGATAAAGTTTATTAATTTTTCATACTATTCAATACATGATGTAATAGTGTTTGTGCACAATTTTCTATGTATAGTTTATGCACATGCTCTTTTAAAATATATAAAAAGACAAAAAAACTTAAAGTTAATGGCACTTTAGACCCTCCAAGTTTTACCCATTTTACAATTGGGCTCCAAAGTAAAAATCTTCCCAATATAGACCCCAAAGTACATTAAAGTACATTAAGTTTTTGGTAAATCAATTTATTGCGTACTTGAGGGGTTGAATATGTGTTTAAGAAGACTTTTTTTTTAACTCCTTATTTGTTTTTTAACTCCCGAATTATATAGGATACTAGCTAAGTGTATCACATAATCAACATTAAGAATCTCTCAATAAACTCTTTATGCGTAAATACAAGTCTCACAATTCGGAAAAATCTCACAATAATGGAAAAATACAAAATCACAGCAGTAAGAATTAAAACTAGAACCTATTCATTTCAAGATCTCAATCTTGACCATCCAGCTAACACCTTATTATGATATCATCTTATATTGACAATCTTGAGTTTTATATTCCATGTAGCACCAACTGGTATCCAATTTTTTTTTAACTGAATTACGCATATGTCCCTCCAAGTTGTTAACCAATTTCAAATTAACCACTCAATTGGCAAATGGCTAGGCCTCCATTGACGAACAGATAGATTGGGTGTAGACCAATTTATTGCGTAGTCGAGGGGGTTGAATTAACTGAGTTGACCTCATCAGTTGGTATATATCTCAGCTCAGTTTGAGTTTCCCATTCACATCAAGAATCATGGAGACAACTTGCTCTCATTCTGTTGTTTTAATTTTCAGCATTATCTGTATTTTCTTAGCTGCTTGTTCATCTACTGCTAGGACCATTAGTGATGATCAATCTTCTCTTCTTGCCTTTAGAACTCATATTACCTCCGACCCTCAAAACATCTTAGCAACTAATTGGTCCGCCAATTCATCCCCATGCAAATGGGTCGGCGTCTCTTGTGGCCTCCGCCACCAGAGAGTCACGGCCATAAATCTGTCGAATATGGGCCTTGAGGGCACTATTTCTCCCTATCTTGGAAACCTCTCGTTCCTCGCTTCACTTGACCTGTCTAACAATAGTTTTACAGGTTCTATCCCAGCTGCAATCTTCAATATATCTTCATTGAGACAAATTCGACTAAGAGTTAATAATCTATCTGGTAGTCTTCCGGTGGATATTTGCAATCATCTTCCCAAGTTGGAGATGCTCTCTCTCGCCTACAATAACATCATTGGGCAAATCCCATCAGATTTATACAAGTGCACGGAGCTCCAACTACTAGCATTGTCTTTCAATGAATTTAGCGGAATCATAGCCCGTGAAATCGGCAACTTAACCATGCTCAAGGAATTATACCTTGGCGGGAACAACTGGAAAGGTAATGTCATTTAACTAAAATGTGGGATCTCCTTTTTCGGCCATCAAATTTTTTATTGCTATATATAACAAGACAAACGATGATTTGATTGATCATGAGTTGACCCAGACAATAGATATTTTCTTACGTTATTTCTTATAGAAACTCTTAAAAAAATATTCAAAAATGTAAGTACTAAAAATTTATCTCCCAAAAGCAAATTGAGAAATAAAATCAAAATTAAATAATCAAATACAAAACATAGTCCTATGATCAAAGGCCTTTCTTTCCATATCAAACTAGACAGCCATAGCCGATAACGCCATCCCCTTCGCCGCCAAGTTGTTGCTGCCTTCGCAACGTAGTGTAGGAGGATACCAAGCAGGAGGCTGGGTTAGGGGGGTTTTTGAGAGTGAGAAAAATGGGGATTTATGAGGCATGGTAATTGAGGGTTTAGGGGTTTGGGAGGAGGAGGACCAAGAGGGTAGAGAAGGAAGTGCACATCTAGGTAACAAATATAGATCCCAAGGGAAAATTTGGCACAAAAAAAGGAATGATTACGAGCTTCGACTACGTGAGTGTATAAATATAGTTTGTGTAATATCGCGGATATTTCAGAAATTAGTAAAATAAGAATTTAATAAATAAAATTCTTATGAAGAGACAAACTAGGTTTGGACATATATGTATATATATGATTTATATACTGTGAAGTATGTGATTTTGTGTAAGGAATTAAATGTGTATACATAGATGTAAAATATATACATATATTAGGAAAATAAGATTTAATAGTTAATTAAATCATTAAAGAAAGTGAGTGAAATTAATTAATAGTCATTAATTGATATTAAATTGAAATTATATTATTAAATAATATAATTTGAATATTGAGCCTTAGACGACGATAGAATTATTATGAACTAAATTTCATATACAAGTTAATTAATTCACTTACTTAATATTGGTGAATTAATGTATGTATTTTGTTCTAATAAAAGGATTGAGTTAATTAAACTCATTATTATAAATATACTACATATGAATGTAAAATATATTTATGTAAGGGCTTAATATATTATATTATGCCAAACAAATATGAATTAAATATAGAATGAGGTAATTAATTCACTAGTTGAAAATTAGTGAGTTAAAATATTTGTTTTAATTAATTGAATAAAGAAATTTATTTAGTTAATGATGATAGTTGTATTTATATTACAATAATTAAATGTAATATGAATAATGGTATAATATTTAATATTATGCCAAATGGATGTGAATTGATAGTTGGTCAAAGCTAATTAATTTAATTAGTATGAACTAACTAATGAAGTGTATAATTGTATAGAAGAAATCAAAACCCGAATTTGAGTTCGGAGTGGAATTTGGAGACGCGGACTGGACAGTTGAGTTCGAAACGTCGAATTAATAAGAATGGACTAAAAATAAAAAATGAGTCGGGGTTGACTTTTTGGTCAAAAAGTTAACAGTTGACTTTTTGATAAAAAGTCAAACTCGGGATTCGGAGATGAATTTGAAGAATCGAATACTCCTATGACGTTGAGAACGTCAACTTTAGTAAGAATCGACTGTAAGTTTGAAAAAGTTAATTTTTAGAAACCAAAATGGTCAAATGAACAATTAAATGAACAAGTGAGTAAATAAAAAAGGAGAAGGAATTAATTTCTTCTAGAAGTAGCCCATATGGGTGGCTAAGCATGTGATTTTGGTGAAAATGCTGAACACATTTTTCATTTAGTCCAAACATTTTCTTATTTTCTTCACCAAACTAGCCTATGATTGGTCCATTAAATGAGATGGGACATGGGAGGTTGAATTTATGAATTAGCCTTATACAATGCAATATTTAGCTCTCTTCTTTCTTTCATACACTCGTACTCCGCAAATATTCAGAAGATAGAGAGAGAGAGAGAGAGAGGGCTGCCATAGAAGAGAAGAAGAAAGAAAGAAGGAAGTATAAGAAAGGAAGAACTATGATGATGAAAAACCTAAATAAGGTCATTTCTAAGCTTAAATCCATATAAATTCCTTAGATACTTTTCTTTAAAAATCTAAAAATCCTAATTATGTTAAGGTATTTTGTTTATATCTCTAATGGTATGTAACCATTGAGCATGATAGAGGAAGCAAAGCTATGAAACAAAGAAAAGGAAGAAAACTAGCTTAAAGGTATATATCTAAACCCTAAGCAAAATACTTTGATTTTTCATATGGATGTTAAGTTTTATGGAGTAAGATCATGATTAAACTATATGTAATGGTTCAGCCATGGATTAGCTAGAATCTAACAAAAGAATTCAAAAAAAAGAAATGAAATGAACGAGAAAGAAAAAGAAAAACGTAGAAAATGGTAAAATGGAAACTGATTTTTCAGAAGGCATAACTTCTTGTGTATAATGAGTTAGGAAGTGAGCCATATATCAAACGAAAGCTCTAGAAGTAAACTAAACATAGAAGTAAGAATCACTGAAAAATTCCTTGTGGACTATTCATGGTAACTGTTTGAATCAGACTGGTTGGATTTGAAAACTGCACTGCCAGAATTTGGAAAATCAGATTTTAACATGCTTGTTGTGAGAATTTTCTAGGCTTGTGTTCAGAATTTGAAAGTGGTGTAAACATGATAGTTGTAGCCCCAGAAGTTAGCTACACGTGAGGGCAAGAATCACCTAAAAATGTTTTCAAATGAATTAGTTATGATATTTTTAGCGAGGTAGGGTAAAGCTGGAAAACAACAAAAATAATCTGCCCAAACCTTTTCGTGGATAGTTTCGTCCACTTAATAATTGAAATAAATTAAGGCATTTTGGGGAATGAAACTATATGATATATCGTGGCTCCTGTCCGAATTTGAACGTAATCTGAGTTCGAATGAATGAGTTATGGCTAATTTAATTTTAGGATTTTAAAAATAGAAACTGCTATAACTTGAGTTCTATAACTTCGATGACCACAGAATTTACACTAGAACTTCATGTTAATATGTATAAGATTTTGGAAAGAGTTGAGAATTTTTGAACTTTAGCACGATATAATTAATTTTGACAATTTACCGACTCAAAATGGCCTTATTAAAAATACTTAATAAAAATAAAAAATTCCAGAAAATTTATTTTTGTGTATGGAATATTTGTATATATGTGTGTCCAGAGAAGAAAAAAAAAATAATAAAATGGTTAACAAGGCTTGATGAAAAAAATGGAGTTACGAGGAAGTAAAAACAATTAATTAAAATCAAGTCGGGAATTATTAATATAATTTCTACCGGCTAAACTATGTTGATACGGGACATATGAGTCTAAGTAAAGATTAACCACATATTTTTGTGAAGATATTATATAAATGATGTGAGAGAACGTTTACGTTGGTTTAAGTCAAAAGAATAATCATCGGATTAGGTTACGATTAATACCAACGATAATTAACTTAATCGAGTAAATCCGTATGAATGTTGTAGGCTATCACTTGAAAGAAAAAATTAAGGATATGAATGAAATAAATTTCGACATGAATAGTACTGTGGCGTGAACAGTACACCAGCGTGAACAATACTCTGGTATGAACAGTAGATAAAATTTACAAATCCAAGTTACGGGGGAAAATATGATGTAACGAATTGAGCTACGGACCAAGACAAGTTCCTAACTTACACAAACTTTATATTGTGTAAGTTTCTAATGTCATTCAATTATATTCTTATGACTGATATATGATATATTGAAGCTTTAATTTACGCAATGCTTACGTTGTGAGAATTTTAAACTTATGCAAATCTTTTAATATTTGTACAAGTTGTTTGAGCTATGTTAAATTGTAAAATCCTATGTTTGATTATGGAATTTCATTTATTATATGAGATTCTTCTTATTATATGAAATGATTTATAAAAGAGAGTTATTTGCTATTTGATTCGGCTTAACTAGATTTGCCAGCTATTCCAATCAAAATGATTATTGTCGTGATGTTGAATTGTAATAATTCTTAAATTGTGATAGTTAATTGTGCCAAGTCAAAAACAAATAAATCTTTGACAATTATTAGTATAGGTTGCACATTATGCAACAATGTGCTTTAGGTGAGTAAAAAAGATTATAATTGCACCACGTGCAATAGTGTGATTGTTAAGCGTTAAATCCAATAACGTGCTAGACCAATATTAGCACTTATGTGCTAAACCAAAGAAAGAAAGATTTTAATATTGAACAATTGATGAGTTTAAGATTATGTTTATTAATGAAAAATGTTTAACGTAAAAGGAAAAAAATAAATTTACTTCCTATTTATTTGAGCTGCTTCACAATTATTGTTCAATTGTTGAAGTTTTTAGAAAGATTATTCTATTCATGAATATTATTTATTCACTTCTTATACTTGCTGGGCACTTAAATGCTCACCCTTGCAAATTCTAAAAATTTTGCAGCTATAACGGAAGGACCAGAATGGTCAGAAAAAGAAGAGTTATTAATTGTTAAGGTAGAATAGTTAAAGTATATGACAGGTTGTAATATTATATAATAATGTTGTAATATTATTTGAGGTAGTTATGTAAAGGTCTTCATACTTAGGAGTAGGTTGAATTATATTGTAATATTTTAATATTTACTCTGATGTTGTAAGAATTTGTTGAGTAGGAAGTATCTTGATAGCACTAGACTCGAGTTTAAAGATAGACCAGGTTTTCGGGCTGTCACGGTTTAACTATATACTCCCTCTGTCCCAGGATACAAGTCTTCCATTGACTTGTATGGTCAAATTGACCATTTTTCAAATCAATATATCTTATTATTTATATATATATATATATATAAAAGCCTATAAGCATTATAAACTACATACAATTTAGTACTAATCTCAGTGTTTCCTTTTTTAAAAATCTAAATATATATATTTAATTGTTAATTTTAAAAATGGTCAATTTGACCACAAAAGTCAATGGAGGACTTTTATCTTGGGACGGAGAGAGTAGTATTTAGTTTGACTTTATTTAAACATTTAAGTACTACTTAAATACAACTCAAATGCTACTCACTTGTCAACATTCCGATTACTAAATTGGTCAGATTATTGTATAAGATCTATCGTACTTACTTAGACTTACTTTGAGGAGTGAGCTGAGAGGATTTAACCTTCGTGGTCCCAATTGCAACACCCCATGTACTAATTCTCTAAGTTTTAGAAAGTGCATAATAGTACAAGATTGTATTATTATATAATTGTTAATTAGTTTTACATGCTACGTATGATAGTTGATTTTATTTTATTTTTTTAAGAAAGATAATTAAGTAAGGGAGGAAAACAAGACCTTAATTACCTTGTTGGGGCATGCATATTAATTAGTTGAAGTATAAAGCTACATTTAGTACGTACAAAATTATTTGTGAATGGCCAAACAATGATCTCTTTTTTTCTGTGTTGGATATATAAATTTTCAGGTGAAATACCATTGGAGTTTGTAAATCTTAAGAATTTGGAAGAACTGGATATCGACAATGGTTCTCTTACAGGGCCCATTCCATCAGTAATCTTTAACATGTCTTCCTTGAAGATGATTAATTTGGCGTTTAACAACCTCTCTGGTAGTCTGCCTGTGGATATCTGCAATCATTTTCCTAAACTAGAGGAACTTCGTCTTCATTGGAATCAACTTAATGGGAAAATTCCATCAAATTTGTGCTACTGCGCCAAGCTCACACTACTGTCACTGTCGTACAACGAATTTATTGGAAGCATACCTCGCGAAATTGGCAACTTGACATTGCTCAAGGAAATATACATCGGTGGGAACAACTTTAAAGGTATGATCACATATACTAGTATAAGTTGTGAGACAGAAATATTAAAAACTCTATAATATTTATCGGAAGCACGGAAGAAAGCTAAGTAAGAAAAAGTAAAATTGAAATAAAGAAAATAACATAATTTCTTATGAAAATAAGAAATTAGGGGACAAAAATTTAATTTTTAAAATTATAGGGCTTCTTCTTAAATTGAAAATATTATAACTTAATCCCAACGTTATGTTTTTGAGCTTTATGCACAAATAAGGAGAAAAATAGTGTATAGATCCTACCATTTAGATTATCGATAAGGTTTATTAATTTTCTTACTATTCAATACATGAGATATTGGTATTGGTGCACAACTTTTAATGTATAGTTTGTGCACATACTTTTTTAAAATATACAAAAAGATGACGAAAAGACAAAAAAACTTTAATTGCAATTTAGAGCCTCCAAGTTCCATCTGTTTTACAATTGAACTCCCAAAGTAAAAATCTTCCAATATAGACCCTAAAGTACATTTAAGTAAATGCGATGGACCCTCATGGGTAATCCGACGAATTTTTTGGCTGAAATACGGCCAAAAAAAGGGTTTAACCGTATTTGACTTATTAAATCTGTATAATCTGATTATAAAATTATAAATACAATTTAAAATTATAATTACTCAAATTCAAACACACATACTAACACACAAATAACACACACATGCAAATTCAAATGCTTGCCAAATCCATCCAAAACACAAATCCAATAAAGAACAAATAAAATCCAACATCTTCTCAAAATCCACATCTTCTCAAAAGCAATTCAAATCTCAAAATTAATCTAGATCTAATGAAAAGAGCATACCTATGTTCTCCATCTTGCATCATCTTCATCTCTCTCCTTTCTTCCCCTAATTTCTCCCTCCCTTTTCAACAATGGTGACACCCGCTTGCCAAATCAATCCAAAACACAAATCCAACAAAGAACAAATAAAATATAGCATCTTCTCAAAATCAGTTAAAGAGAAGAAATCGTGAAAGAGTTGAGATATGACGAAAGGAGATTCAAATTTACATCTTCTCAAAAGCAATTCAAATCTCAAAATCAATATAGATCTAATGAAAGGAGCATACCCATGTTCTTCATCTTGCATCATCTTCATCTCCTTTCTTCCCCTAATTTTCTCTCTCCTCATTCAATAATGGTCACACCCATCTCCATATCTTCCACTACCTTCCTCTATCAGCCCAAACTTTCAATCAACAATTGGGGTTTGATAGTAACAAAAATTGGAGAAGGAATCTAAGGAAAAATCTGATGAAAAAGAAGATAAAAAAATTAACAGGTTGTTGTTTAGTGTTGGGTATGGTGAGAGGGATCGAATCAGAGGTGGATGAGAGAAAATAAAAATTGATGAATTGGAGGCTTGAGATTGGGGATTTCTATAGCTTACAAACTGTACGAAATTGGGATTTCTATGGCTTACAGATTTCGATTCAATTAGATTTGAGATTTATGTGGTGCTAAACATATATTTCGGTTTTAGCATTGAATCAGAGTATTCCTTATCATCCTTTGGCAAATGATTATGATGATGATTTTTTTAATCGGTTGAGTATGATTATTATTATTATTATTATTATTATTATTATTATTATTTTAAG
Organism: Aralia elata; assembly: GCA_034770075.1. Lineage (NCBI taxonomy): Eukaryota > Viridiplantae > Streptophyta > Magnoliopsida > Apiales > Araliaceae > Aralia > Aralia elata. The sequence continues at coordinate 77,104,406 of CM068378.1, forward strand.
TTTTTTATATTTTAATAAGTTTTTTTTGTATTTTAATTTCTATTTCAAGTTTTTTCTTTGTATTTTTACTTCTAAGTTTATTTATAAGGATTTATACAAAATTAATACGCGAAAATAAGTATGTATACATAGTTTATATAAATTTAATAAGTCAAATATGGTCAAACCGTATATTAAGTTATTTCTTATATAAACTCTTAAAACAATATTCAAAAATTTAAGTACTAAAAGTTTATCTCCCATAAGTAAATTGAGAAATAAAATCAAAATTAAATAATAAAATACAAAATAGAGTCCTACGATCGAAGACCTTTCTTTCCATATCAAACTCAACAGCCATAGCCAATACCGCCACCTCCTTCGCCGCCAAGTTGTTGCTGTTGTCGCAACGTTGTGTAAGAGGATACCGAGCAGGAGGCTGGGCTAGGGGCTTTTTGAGAGTGAGCAAAATGGGGATTTATGAGGAGTAGTAATTAAGGGTTTAGGGGTTTGGGGGAGGGCCGGGAGGCTTGGTAAATTATTTTGTGTTTGTGTGTGTATAAAGTAAATTGTTTGTTAAATGAATAACTAATAATTTGTATTATTTTTTTCCTTTTAATTTAATCTAATTGTTAGTGTTTAAATTTGTCTTTTACATTTAATCAAAATATGCTACTTAAATTTCATTTAAACAGGCCTTTGAGTTTTTTAATTAATTTCTTTTTAATTATTTTATTTGGTTAAAATAAAATAAATTTATTTATGTGAGAATCTTTTTATTATTGTAAGGACGTATTTGCCCTTCTATTATGAGAGAAAATAGTTTTATGCAAGAATGAACTATTTTGCCCTTATAAACTCACATGACATGCATATGTCTTACTAATTTTGACCAAAATTGTTTAGAGTAGATGGTTTTGCAAAAAATTGAGACATTAGCTATGACATTGCAAAAAGTAAAACATTGGCGTTTATATTGCAATTCAGTGTATACATGAGGGGATAGTTTTACAATTTGTCCATACGAATATTAGATCACCAGCATTGTCCCATCTCCACCTACTATGGCCATGATCTCCTCCCATTAAATCAACCACGCACCAAGTTTGTGTGGAAAGATTTTGTTTTGTTTAATGTTTACATGAGTTTTTTAAATAAAAATACTAACATGATTTTGTAATTGAAAAGAAACTGAGAACACTTGTAGTTGACACATCTATTGCAAAATGAATATCAAGATTAAAGAGAAAAAAAATTCATTCTAAAAATATATTATTCTGATTCCAAGCAATCCTACCTATCCTATCATGTGCTAAGCACACCCTACAAATGTGGAGTTCTAAGATTACTTAATAAAACAACATTCATAATATTACGACGTTTCATTAACTAGTAATTAATCTTATCCAAGTTTAGCTAAGTCATGACTCAGAAGTAGAAAATGAGTCTCACACTTATGTAAGAGAAATATTAATTTCATAGGGCAAACATAAGGCATGGCCAGGGCCATGACCACGTTGAATTTTTCACACTTTCACCTACATCTCTAAGTTTTTATTAAATTTCACTTATAATCCTATCAAAATCTATTAGTATACTTTATTCAAATACACACTTTGTTCTAAAATATAAGATTAATTTTGATTGTTTTTAAAAGTAAATCTGAGATATTTTTATATTTTACTTTTAATTATAATAAATCTTGTAATTGGAAATACTTTACAATTTGTTTACAATTTTCATTATTATTTGTCCAAAATTAATTGAGTTCATTTTAGTTTACAGCTTTCATTAGTTGATCTTTAGTTCATTAGTCCACATAATTAAGTTATATTTTCATAAAGTAGTAAACGATAAAATGGTTCGCACCATGGCTTGTGTAAAAATATATCCCATGTATTTGGCATTAGCTTTCGTGTCGTGAAGCCAATGGCCTAGTGTAATAGGCACATACTATAGCTTCGGGAATCACATGCTATTTTATAGGGTGTGTACATGATGCGATTTGGTACTGTCACAAAATTTAACCATTATCAAAACGTATAGTGTGATTACTAATGCACAAATCAAACCGTTTCATTGCTAATGGTTTCGATCGGTTATGGTTTTTCTCTGGATATTAAGGTATATGTATCTAAGTAAATTAAGAAACTTAGTCTTGTTTTTGACACCTGTGCAGATTCAATGATACCACTGGAGATAGGAAATCTAAAACATTTAGAGATATCGAGTATCGTGAGAAGCTCTCTAACAGGGCCTGTTCCACCATCTATCTTCAACATGTCATTCTTGAAGTATATTTATTTGTGGGATAATAGACTCTTTGGGAACCTATCTATATCTTTTAATCTCCCTAATCTTGAAGACCTCTATCTGTTGGAAATATATGGAAGAGGATAAATTATAGAGAGAAGTGAAATATAATTTTGGAGAACACTCAAGAACAATCTCACTTCATTTGTTTGAAATGATCCAAGTACATGATTATTTATAATACTCATATGATACTTCTAGAGCTACCATAATAATTACTACATGACCACATTCATGTACATGAACCTAACCATTACATGTTCCAAAACATTTTAAATACATTCATGTATCATGTACATTACCTATTCATGTACTTAATTAATTCAAGAACAATTTAGAATTAATTTGGTTTAGTTGCTAACAAGGTCTCCCGTAAACCAAATTTATTCTTCACAATGTCGTAAAAAATTTTGATCTTCCGATTCCTTCAAACGCAACAAACTCTTTTGTCTTCTCCATTGATGTATATGGCACAAACGTTTGAAGTTTCCATTTGTTCTTCTTGATCTTGCTTACTATCTTCTCACATTTTGCATGCTTCATAAACTTCTTGTGTTGCTTCTCCATTTTACTATTTATAAACTCCTTTTGATCGAAATACTTCTCGATGTTTACCCATTCTATGTCTTTCACAAAATTCATCACTCTAAATCCCAAATCATTACTTTTGATACTCAAAATATTTTTCTCATTCTCTTCTAAATTTCTTAATATGTCAATTAGAACAGTCTGCGATGAAACTGAACCTTCTAGGCTGATCACCTTATTCACAAGATCATCTACCTTCTCTGCTAGTTCTATCACAGTGATGGATCCTATTGAGCTTGTCACAAATTGTTCTTTAATCTTCTCGATCGCGTAGCACCTCCAATTTCTGCCCCTCAGGGCTAACCTTTTCCTTATTTACGCTTGGTAAATCTTCCTGTACTTTACCGGAATCAAGATTTTCATCATCAGTTTGATCAGGAAGAAACTTGTGCTTGAGTGATTTCAGCCTTTAACAAGCATCCTCAATCTTTTTGTTATCTCCCTTTGCTTCTATCGCGGATCTTTCTTGCTTATGTTGCACCTGAGCCAACGTCTCTTGGCACGACTTCAATGCCGCATCAGCGATCAAAGTTAGTGCATCATTATCATCAATAACCGTGTCCTCGCCAAATTCATCTTGCAACCTGCTAACCCTTTCTTGCTTTTCCATGATTTCATTCTCAAGTCCCCAGTACATGGAAATCCCATTTTCATAAGAGCTCTTCACAAACTCCTTCGTAGTCTGCAATGCTAGAATATCTTTCTGAAGCTTTATCACCTCCTCCTTTCCTTTTTCTTCTTCTTTTATCTCTTCAAATACTTTTTCACTTGACGTCTCTTCAATTTCTTCAACGCTTTCTTTTCCTTTCTCCATTAGTTGCCATTTTATAAGAATTAATTAACCGGTCAGATTCCTTTAAGCTTGTGGAAATGCAAAAGACTTCGGTCCTTATCGTTGTCGGAGAATATATTTATAGGAACCATATCTAAGCAAGTCGGGAACCTTCCAAGAGTTGTATCTCTCTGATAACAACTTCAAAGGTACCTTCCAAAATTTAGTATATAAACTTTTAATTAAAGTATTTTAAATAATGCAAAGACTGCTCACATTCATTAATTGTTGCAGATCATTACCAAATTAAATTGGAAATTCAATTCAATTTAGAGAAACTTTAAATTCTTGGAAATACCTAATCCAATTGAACCTTCAATATCTAAACACGGGCACGTCTTGAGTTCGTTATGGTCAAGGCTTTTTATTAATCACAATTTTTTGTAAAATGATAAATATCATAAATGAAATTGATGAAATGATAAACTTCCCTTAAAAGAATGTTAGATTCCATATATAGCGATTTAGATTTCCCATAAAGATTCCATAGCAATTTACAAGACATCAAGTTGCTACGCCTTTCTTGCGGGCCACATTTATTAGAGTACGTAGTTTACTTGAGGAGTTTAAACCTTTTTTTTGGCCTTTTAGTATTTGGGCTTATTTTTATTTCAGCTAATCTTTAAGGTTTAGCTAGGTAATGTAAACACTATTTTATTATTGTAGTTTGGAGGAATACTTTTGTTACTGAAATTTTATTGATAATATTTTCTCGGTTGAATTACATATATTTCCCCGCCTCCAAATTACCACTGAGTTTTAAGTTGGCCCTTTAATTGGTAAAAGTGACACTTTCATCCTCCAAATTGATATTTTGGTTCCTTTTTATTTTTTTATTGAAAGCATAAGTATGATAATATAATTATTGAGAGTATAGTAGAAAAATAAATTTGATTTATAAAATAAAAGATATACCGAAAAATATAATTCATCAATTGTAGATAGTACAAAAATTTAATAATCAGGCGGGTCACCAAACCGTGACTAAAGACAATGGGCTTACATGACTTTTGTCCTAGTCAAGTAGCTCTTACAATTTCCTATTTGGTTGTTTATATGAATGTTGTATATGTTTTTCTTTTTCCTTTGTATTTTTAAAATGGAATTTATAGTTTTGTTAGCATGTAGAAGTACATTTTCAATATCATCTTTCATTATATTTTCTTCTCATTGAAATAGAAAATTATAAGAATGAATGTTCCCTCAACAAAATAACATTATATACACAAACAAAATTAGAATCATGAAAAATTATTAAAACATACTCCTTCCGTCTCCAAAAGGATAAACAAAGTAAAATTTATACACATATTAAGAAAAGTAAAAGTAGAAGAAAGAGAGTAAAAAAATTCCAAATGTATTCTTAGTGACCCCTCACAAGACAAGATTATATAAAGTGATAATACTTTTTTTTATACTAATTGACCCCACTAAATGACATATTTACCCTTCATTTTATGTACTTTATCTCGTCCTTTTGCTTTTGAAGACAAAAAGTAAATAAATATAGAAATTTATTCTTTTAATTTCAAATACGTAGTATGTCATTCATTTTGAGGATTAAAATCTAAAGCAGCGTTACAAATGGATCATAGAATATAATGGGTTAGATGAGTAAGTAAAAGGTTTATATAAAAATATGAAAATACCAGAGAGAAAGATAACTTTAGAGAAAAATTGAAACTTATTGAGATGAATAGTTTAAATTTTAGAGAGACAATGAAAAGTTTAGATACGTGTTTATGTACTTCAATGTAAATTTTGTCCAAACAACTCAACTCTCTTCGTGTTTTCTTCAAAATCTCTCCTTGCATTCCTAGTTACAAATTCCACATAACACGTTAAATATATTCACATGTTGTATCAAAGCGAAGGACAATTTCTTAAGCATTTAATTTGGAGATACTGAGCATCCTGAATTGCTCAACATCTACCTTTAACATGTTTAAGATATTTATTTGGCAAATGATAATCTCCCTGTTCATTCTTGCAAAGCTCAACCTATATTTAATAATCACCAAACTGCAAAGAATCCCAGTTTTAGTTAAGGCTTTCTACATAACAAAAACTGTGTTCACCTATATTAGTTGTACAGGTACATTACCAGATGAGATTGGACATCTTAATAATTTGGTGGAATTTAGCATTCGGACCAATAGCCTAACAGGCAGCGTCCCTTTCAAACTCTTCAATATCTCAACATTGAAATTGCGTGTGCTGAGTGAAAATCAATTCTCGGGCCATCTTCCATCAACCTTAGGGCTTTGGCTTCCCAATCTTGAAGAGTTTTATGCAACTGAGAATAAACTTGGTGGAACAATCCCAAGCTCTCTCTCCAATGCGTCTATGCTTACCACTATATCTATGGTGAACAACTCATTAACTGGATCTATACCTAATACACTTGGTAATTTAAGGTTACTGCAGAAGCTCTATCTTGCAGGAAATTATTTAACCAGGGAGACTTCTTCTCTTGAATTGCATTTCTTCACTTCTCTAACGAACTGCAGATATTTGAAATTTTTAGAATTATCAGATAACCAGCTGAATGGCATCCTCCCAACTTCAATTGGAAATCTCTCTTCTTCTCTGAATCTGTTTTCTGCAAGTAGATGCAAAATTAAGGGCCACATTCCCATTGGAATTGGCAACTTGAGCAACTTGCAGGCGTTAGTATTAGACGGAAATGAGCTGACAGGACCTATCCCAACAACTGTTGAAAGACTAAACAATTTGGGACGTTTAACATTTTCAAATAATAGACTGCAAGGACCCATCCCAAATGAGATTTGTAATTTACAAAGGATGGGAGAATTGTATTTGAGTAATAATATGCTCTATGGAATCATACCGGCCTGCTTTGGAGATTTGAAAAACCTGCAACGGCTGTACTTAGACTCCAACAAATTAAATTCATCAATACTTCTTGAATTGTCAAGACTTGCAAATCTTGTGAGTCTAAACTTATCCTCAAATTTATTAAGTGGCGATCTACCATCAAATTTTGGAAATTTTATGGTAGTAACAGAGATAGACTTATCGTGGAATCAATTATCAAGTTCAATCCCAAGCACCATTGGAGGGGCACAAGAGTTAAGTTATTTGTCCTTGGCACATAATAAATTGCATGGATTAATTCCTGAATCATTTGGCAATTTAAAAGGCTTGGAGTGCTTGGATTTATCAAATAACAACGTGTGTGGCAGGATTCCCAAATCATTAGAGACACTCAAGTATCTCAATTATCTGAATTTGTCTTTCAATATGTTGCAAGGAGAAATTCCTACAGGTGGAAATTTTGCAAACTTCACGCCTCAATCATTTATGCAAAACCTTGCTCTTTGTGGCTCCCCTCGACTGCAAGTCCCAGAATGCAAAACATTAACTCTCAGCAGGGGATCAAAAATTGTGCCTTTATTAAAATATTTATTACCATGTATCATTTCAGCAATCCTTTTAGGGGCCTCCTTATATATATTGATAAGATTCTGCAAACACTGGCGGAACTAGGGGGGGGGTCGAGGGGGGGCACATGACCCTGGTACCGGCGACTTCCCCAAAGGTATACCCTGCCTGATGCTGATGCTACCCTCCCGCAGTCCCGCTGCCACCCCGCCCCGCCGTCTTCAGCCTTCTTCTTCACTTCGCACTGCAACAGACTGTTGTTAGGGTTTTTTTTTTTTAAAACTTACATGAAACGACGTCGTTTCATGTAGGTTTAAAAAAAACCTTTTCTTTTCTTATCCTTCCACCGACCGCCTCTCTAATCCAGTAATCCCAGCCTCTCTTTTGATTCCTTTCCCAGTTTCCCTTCCGGTTCCACTATTCCAGTCTTCCTACGATCTGCACTCTGCAGTCCCGCGGCTCCCGCCTTTGCAACTTGCAAGGCTGCAGCTTCAATGGTGGCGGTGGGCAGTGGCGCCGTGGCGGTTCTCCCTTTCTCTCTCGGACTCCATGTCTCCATCAGTGGTACGCACTTTTATTCCATTCCTCAACTTCTCTTTCTATTTTTCTTACCTATTGAAATCTTCTGATTAATTTTATTCAAGGGATGAATTGGGTGTTAGTTAGAACGAATCAGAAATAAGTCTATACTAGAGAATAGATCTGACAATATTTTGATGGGTCTGGGAACATGATTTTGGTTATGAAATCCATAAGAGACTCCAAGATAAAACTTATGAAGAGAAACAATTTTTGGATTGCTTCAGTTTATGGCTAAATTAATTGACCCTTCTCAACTTTCTATTTCATAACCTTTAGTTATGAGCTTAAAACAAAACTCTGTAAACGAATTGCAAATATAATTGTTATATTTGTGCTTAATTTTGCCATTAAATCAGAGATTTATAGTTTGTTATGTTAATGCCATGAATTAGAGATTGTGTGTTATTTTCATTGAATATTTGAATTAATATTGTATATTTATCAATTAGAGATTAATATTAATATTGCGACTGTTAATGAAAGAGTATTGTGAAATTTTTTAAGACTGACTTGCGCAATAAAATGGGAGACGAGTGGATGAATGACAGTCTGGTATATTTTTCAACAATTGAAAACGAACAAATTTTGAGACGTGTGGTATTCGACAATATTCCTCTTAGAACTGAACTGTTTTGTTTAAAAAGATGGAATTGAGTAAAGCTATTATTAAGAAAGAATATATATATATATATATATATATATATATATATATATGTGTGTGTGTGTGTGTGTGTGTGTGTGTATTAAGGTAGTTCAAGTAAATTGGGCAATTTTTTTTTTTACCGAGCGATTTTGACCCCCCTGCGAAATGGTCCTAGTTTCGCCACTGTCTGCAAACGGTATAAGAACGTACCAAACTGGACGGATTCATCACTCTTTGCATGGAGAAGAATTTCGTATTACGAACTTGTAAGGGCTACTGAATCATTTGGCGAAATAAACTTACTTGGGGCCGGAAGTTATGGGTCTGTATTTAAAGGAACACTTTCTGATGGGATAAATGTTGCTGTAAAGGTCTTCAACATGCAGTTAGAAGGAGCGATCAAGAGTTTTGACGTTGAATGTAAGATATTGTCCAAAATTCGTCACAGAAATCTAGTACGGATCATAAGTGGCTGTATTAGCTCAGATTTCAAAGCCTTGATACTTGAGTATATTCCTAATGGGAGCCTTGAGAAGTGGTTGTACTCTCACGACTATTGTTTGGATATCTTAGCAAGGTTAAACATAATGACAGATGTTGCATTGGCCTTGGAATATTTGCATCATGGTCACCCCGAACCCATTGTTCATTGTGATTTGAAGCCTAGCAATGTGTTGCTTGATGAACATATGACGGCACATGTATGTGATTTTGGTATTGCCAAACTGTTGGGAGAAGAAGAGTTTATGGCACAAACTAAGACCTTAGCAACAATTGGGTATATGGCACCAGGTGATGTTCCATGTTTATACTTCTAGTTTATGTTGAAGTTTATTATTATCTAGAACAAAAAGAAAAGTTGTGTTATGTCATTTACGATTAAAATTTCATGAAATTGATTGACTTTATAAGGAATGTTTATATATGTGAAGCACAGAATACGGAAGCGAAGGAATAGTATCTACAAAAGGGGACATCTACAGTTATGGTGTTATGTTGATGGAAGTATTCACAAGAAAGAAACCAACTGATGAGCTTTTTTCTAGTGAAATGAGCTTGAGGAGTTGGGTTAATGAAGCATTGCATGGCTCGGTGCTTCAAGTTGTAGACATCAATTTGTTGGGAAGTTGGGAAGAAAATTTATCTACGAAACAGCTATGCCTATCATCCATCCTTGGTTTGGCCTTGGATTGTTCAAAAGACTCGCCCGCGGAAAGGATCACCATGGAATTTGTTGTGGTTAGACTTGAGAAAATCAAAAGCATGCTCAAACAAGTCACAAGGGTACCAAGATGAAGAACCAACATAACTTGGTGAGTCGTTGGTCAATACATTATCAACAATACACTATTTTTCAATACTTTGTGACTTAGTATTATTGTTGCATTGCAAGTATACTACTTATACTTAAAATCATTTCCACAAGGAATTATAATTAATAGTTGATTTTTAGTCTTCAGTTACACACATGAAAAACTCTATTCATGTTTGGTGTTTGTGAAAGAATATTTCCGAACGGAAAGGCTAGCTATTTCTGAAATTGATTAAAGTATTATTATCAGGGATGCATATGTGAACTGCTTATGGTATGTGAACTGATTTATGATACGTGAAATCAGGGATGTGCATGTGAATTGGTTTAGAAATATGTGGTCTTGTCATCTGTTTTATTTTTGTGCACTTTAAGTACTTATTGCTATTACTTAGTGATGTACCAAATTGATCGCTAGTACTCGAATATGATAACTATTTTGACGAATTGATAGTTTTTTCAGAAACTGTTTTGTACAACATGATTTCATCGATTAAATGCTTAATTTGTTATTTACTTATCGTATTTTTCAGATTGAGTTATCAAGTTTAGCAACTCTTGGGCTATCTGTTAGCAACTTGAGGACGAGCTAGGCGAGCTTGAAGATATTAGAATTCAGTTATTTCAATAATATATTTGTGAAGACAGGTTGATAGTATTTTATAATTTATTTCGAATTTGGTATTGGATTGTATTGGAGTTTGTTTATTGTCAAATGGGAATTTCCTGAGCTTAATTCTCTATAATTCGGGTTTTGATTATTGTTTTAGTTCACATTCTACAAATTATTTCTGAATTTTGGGGCGTGACATATATATTTTGTCATCGTCTATTTCTATAGAAGAGGTCGTAGAAGACCGTGCTTAAATTTCATAAAATATATATTCAAAAATATAATTATTTCCTGAATATTCATTTTTCTGAAATTTTACTCATTTTTCAAAAAAAAAACTAATTATTTTCTTAGTATATGTTTTTATGAAATTTTACTCTTTTTAGAAAAAAATTAATTATTTTGTGAATATATTAATTTTTCTGAATTTATATTTTTATGAAATTTTACTAATTTTTCAAAAAAAAAAATTTATTTTCTAAAGTTGTTATTATTTTTTTTTTCTAAAAATAATGATTAATTTTTGCATTTTTAGTTTTTTTTTTTGAAATTTGAATTTGTTTGTTTATTTATTTATTTATTTATTTATTATTATTATTATTATTATTATTATTATTATTATTATTATTATTATTATTATTTACTTTAGCATATTCTTCACGTTCCTAATTGTGAAAGTTTTGCAGGAAGAGTGGCTGTCATGACCACCGTCGTTCCATTTTTAAATAATTGTGTTCATATATTGATACTTTAAATTTATTAAATTCATAATCAAGTTATATATGATTATGAATAGAAGTTCGATAATGTTTCTAACTATAATGTTCTTTTAGTTACTCATTATACTTCATGTATCCGCTCTTAAATGAAAGTCTCATTTTTCCTTTTAAGTGCATTTCAAGTTAAAACTTACATTATAAATTGACAAATTATGCCAAATTATCTGTTTGAAAATCATTTAATTTTCATTAAATCATTGACGAAGTTAATTAATTTGAAATTTTATTATTTTTCATTACACTCGTATGGATCCTCATTTTGGAACACGGCGCAATAAATACAACCAATTAAAGTTGCAAGTTGTGGTCCTTAACTTACCCACTTGACCCCATCAAATTAATTTATGAACTTGCCAAAGAGTGGGGCATCGCCTGCCGTCACCACCATGCACATGTGTGTGTTTTAGTTTATAAACAACAAGCCTTTAACGCAACTTGTGTTCCACCTGCAATACTTCGTGGGAGATATGATTCATTATTTATACCACCATTGCGTATTAATTTATGTTAAATTTTGTATAAATAACGTGTCAAGCAAGACATATCCAGTATTTTAATTTTTAAGTATCTTCTTTGGGCTACTAGTTAAGCCCATTAGAAAGTGCGGGCTTATCATACTTTTGAGCATCATGCAACTAACAAAAATCATACCATCTGATCCACAACAATTGTAATAACTGGACACCCTTTAATATCAAGGGGAAGGAAAGTTGTGACATACTGTAATTATAGTAAAGGGGAAGAAAAGTTGTGACATACCGTAAATAAATTTGACTATAGATACATTCACTCATTGATGATATATATATATATATATATATATATATATACATATATATATGGGAGTTATATGTAGGTACACAGCTGTACTGCACAGTCGGACTATAGCGACGATTTTTTTGGGCTATAGTGACGGTTCACCCATCGCTATAGATATTCTGGGCTATAGTGACGGTTCTATAGCCCAAAAAAACCGTCGCTATAGCCGACTGTGCACTAGACAGCTGTGTATATACATTTTTCATTGTGTATATACATTCTAAATTATCATTTTCATTGATGATAATTTAGACATTTCACTATTTTATTGTCAAATATTACATTTTCTTGATGCATTACTTTATATCCAAACTTGGTTTCTTTTTCTCTGAATAACAATCAAACTAAGAAACGAATTTTCCTATTGAATACCAACAACAAATTGTCAAGGTGTAAATGACACAAAACGAAAGTAAAAGTGTTTACTAAGGTAAGCTCTAAGAACACAAACTGGAATCCACTAGGGAAATACCTCATTTTTTATAAAAACTTCAATGAATCCATAAAACAAATAACCTAGAGCTTAAATAGTCTCTGAAAACCCTAACTTAAGTAAAAAGACCAAATTAGACCTTTACTCAACAAAAAACATCTAAAACAAAAAAAAACAAATAAAACAACAAACTTCAACCACCCAACAGCCTGTCTAGAACCACGAATTGAGAATGAAAACGACCTCAACCGGGGTGCCCCAATTGGGATGGTATGGAACACGAAAATCCCTTTTCAAAAACATATTATAATAGGCAAACGGATAACCAAGCTAAAAGTCATGTCCGTTTCTTCGAACCAGCGCTTTTACCCAATTTTCTATCCAGCTCTTCTTCAAACTCCAAAGCCAATTGTCCTACATCAGTTCTTCCCACTTGCGAAGAACTCGACCTCGAGTTATAATTGGGATAAAGCGGAACATCGTCACAAAACTCGTAAAGATCAGCTATATTGAAAGTACAAGAGATATTCATATCCACAGGCAAGTTGATCACGTAGGCGTTATTATTGATCTTCTTGATCACCTTGTACGGCCCATACTTCCTTGGCTTCAACTTGTTATAAGAACCGACAAGAAACCTTTCCTTACGCAGAAACACCATAACCTAATCACCCTCAACAAACAATTTCTTACGCCTCTTGACATCTGTTACGGCTTTATACTTTGCATTCTTCTCCTCCAACCAGGCTTTCACTTCAGCCTGAACATCGCGAACCTGTGACACTCCCAAATTCGGGTTCTCTAACCTCGAATTTTGTGCTCACGATTTATCACCATCATATACATTCTATAGACTATTGCGTAATAATAAACATACATTGTTCGTTATAATAAAGTCTGTAACAAAGTCCCAAGGTCTTCTTAAGCTTAACTTAATACATACCTTTAATATTACAAAAGGTTTACTTAAATAACTACATCAAACATAAAACTAATTAAGAGTTTATAATAAACTACTCTTGTACTTTTTCTTTTCCTTTATCTTTCTTCGTCGAACCTTCGGGTTTAGCTGAAATAAACATCATGATATAGCAAGGGTAAGCAACTAATTTGCTTAGCAAGTTTAATTACAAAGGAGGTATATCATGATTAGAAGGAATTTATCTATCAGTGTTCAACAATGAAATTCGATTGAAAGAACATTTAACAAGATTCAATAATTGAATAATAAATACTGAGTGGTTATAAATAACCATGAACATATGCGAAGATTGTCAGTATTTAAACTGGTCCTTTTAATAAGTTTTGGTAATCAAGGGGATCAACCTTTCATACCCGGTGATTTATGCACAAACACTTCATAATCGACCAATAATTATTTTCCAATTAATGCTTTAATAAAAATGTTCTTTATCTCAGTCGAATAATCCATACCAATCAACTGGTAGGATTTGCTTTTAAAACGATTTGAGTTTATCAATTTAACATGTTCGATCTAACTGATACAATTAGCATAGATCCAGCTCATATATATCAGTTCATTGATGAAAGAACTTTAAACAATTCACAGTCCAAAAATAATAGAACGGAAATTTAATTGCACGAAGTGCGAATGTCAATAAATATTATAGGGCGAATAATCATCAATAATTATTCACTAATATGTTTTGAAAAATAATAACTCGAGTTGAGTTAGGAAACTTGCCTGCTCGATGAGCTACGTTAATCTAGGCTATAATTATATTCTTCGATTGACCTAGCATTGATAATGTTGGTCTATCAATTACAATAACATATAGTTGATTATTTATACTCTATCGTATACTATTTAAATACCAATTAATCACATATCAGTTTTAATCACTTATACTATTATTGACCCGTTAGGATACTCAATCGATCATTGGTTAATGACTTAATTAAGTAACAATATTTTTCTTAAGGGTAAACACTTATTAAACTCTTAAACAATTTATTATAATTGTTTAATTAATGTGTTAATTAAATTCATTTTATTTAATTAACACTATTTGCATTTAAGTACTATTTAGTGTTAGTTAAATAGTAACTAATTAAATACCTTTAGTAATTGTAAATCATAACTAATTACATCCTCTCATTAATTAGATAATAAATAATCATATTATTATTATCATTTAATAATAATTAATATATTAATTATCCTCAAATAAAAATAAATTTCATCTATTTACTTCATTAGCCTTCACTTATTCCTTAATATTTATTAAAGAATAGTTTAATTAGCATTTAATCTTATTTATTATTTAATATTAATTAAATAATAAATAATTAAATCAATTATTTATCCTCGAAAAATAAATAATTTATTTACTTTATAAATCTCTAATTATTCATTTTCAAAAATAATGAATTAGTATATACCCTTATTTATTATAAAATTTTAAATTAAATAATAAATAATTATTTTATTAATGTAATTAAGTAATTACATTATTATTACATAATACCACTTATTTGCTCTTTATAAGTATTCCATACAAATTTTTATAACAATCATTCATTTATTTTCTTTTACTTCCATTTCTATTATTTGTACTATTTTTCGTCACATTTTTAGATTTCGGGTCCTTTACGGAAACAGCCATCAAACGAAATGTACAATTCCGATTAAGGTTCCGTCAGAGGCGTTGGATTCGTATTTTCTTGAACTACGGTTTCCATTTATCAAATATCCAATTCTGACTTGGCTAGCTCCCGGAAATTACTGCCAAAGTACATGGACAGCAAGCTTTGGTTTTCAGTTTTCTACCATTTCCAGTTTTGGGGTCTTTTACGGAAACGTTCGTAAAACGAAATCTACAACTCCGATTAAGGTTCCGTCAGAGACGTTGGATTTATATTTTCTCGAACTACAGTTTTCATTTATCAAACACCCCATTCATATTTTTCTAGATTTCGGAAATTAGCTCCAAAGTACATAGTCAGCAACTTTTTCTTGGTTTTTCCAACTAGGAGGTTTCTAGGAACAAAATCCATAACTTTCGCATACTACAACCCTTTTTAATCAAACCAAAGGGCTTTTGCCCCTAACTTATGCATCCATTATAACCAACAAAAAGATCACACAACCAATATATAGATTCCACAAAATAAAGCATAGTTCTCATTTAAACAAAATTTTCTCTAACTTACTAACTCTAAAGTTTTCTCTAGCATTTGTAACATATAATCATATATACCAACATGTTACACTACAAAGTTCATGTATTAATCTTTTATAAGGTTTTACCCCATAAATCATAAAACTTTATGTACCTAACATATGTGTACACATACTATACAAATGCTTTACAAAACTAGAAATTTTCTTTCTTTTGTTACCTTGTTTTGTGGGCAACCTTCTTTCTCCTCCCAAAATAGTTTATGATCTTAGGATGCATGGACTAGACCTCCCTCTCCTTCTTGTTCTCCTTGTCGTGTACTCTCTCTCTCTCTCTTTCTTTCTAGTTGACTTAGCTTGATAGGAATAAAGGAAGAAGTGGAGAAATGAAAATGGAAGTAACCAAGTGTTTGGTTACTTAGTTTGTTTTTGTTTTTGTTTTGTTTTTTTACTAATACAACTCATTGCTTCCTTGAGTGCCACATGCCCCCCGTTATTAATTAGCTAACATGTCTTTAAAGAATTTAAGGACACCTAGCTTGCTTGTTAGCTTACTTGATAAGCTTCACTTATTTGTTTTTTTTCTATGTCCCCCCCTTTGGGGTTTCTATCCCATTTTTGATTTTCTTTTATTACTAATCTACTTGCTAAATGACCATAAGAAGCAATCCTACAACGTAAGGAGCAAAGATTTGGTGTACTGATCAAGTATAAACTTTTCTATAAAATAAATCCTTAGCCTTTTTATTTCAAGTTTTCTTTCGTTCAAAGAGGGTTACTCCATGCAAAAATCTAGTATCCAAGATCCGTACTTTCAAGGTACCATAAAAATTCCAAAATAGCAGAAGTTACAGAAGAAAAAGCAAAGGCAAACTCTGAATTTATTTGGAATTAGGCAGGCTTGAGGTAAAACCCTCATCTTTTGTAAATATATCACAGCTAAGTAAAGGCATTAATATGTGTGAATGCATAACGATGCTTGGACTAGTCTATGTGACTAAGATATACATGAATATATTGTAGAGGATACGCGAATTGAAGTTAAAGCTAAAATTTAATCGTAACCTACAAGCGAGGCAAGTATCCCAACTCTCTTCAAATTTATATATTAAAGGATAGTTGTGGAAGGTTATCAAAATTCTTGATATAAGTTGCTATGATGCGTACTCGTTTAACTTCGATATGCATGTACTGTTTAAAAACAGTCTGAGCCATTCGATTCGGCTGGACACAGATTAAAATATTTCATTGCTTTCATATTAAGTCTTGAAATATTACTGCTGATTAGATAGAACTGTTCAATCATATTGTTTTGATTTGAACTCCAGACTGAGTATGAACATCCCAGAACTGGGAAATTTTATATTGCGCCAAGAAGGCGGTGACGTTGAACGCAAATGTCATTCTTATAGATAGTATTGATCAATACAGGGCATAACGGGTTGATCACCCACCGTGCCCGTAAGACCAGACGGTTCACAGATGAATTTCTGATCGAACCTTTTCAAGAAAAGGAAATGAATGTTCATGGTCTTGTGACCACTCAGAATGTTAAAAGTTAGTATGTTGTTTCGAAAACACAAACAAGACATATCTCAGTTGCTTTACAGTTTTGTTTTGGATATAAATGTTTTCAGCTAAGCAGGATATAAATGTTTTCAGCTAAACACGATCAAATAGAAGGGTCCGGAAAAGATAAGGGCAAAGGAAAGCTGAATGAATAGTCGGAGTTGGCTATTTGTAATAGATAGACTTTTGTTTTATAAATACAATATCTATCATGTAATAAAGATACTAACGGTCTTCGTACCTGGGATAGATACCTCTGATGTAATAATTACTGTTAGTTTAATAGTAAGTAACTTAAATGAATAGTATCGTGGAGCACCGAATACGGGTTTCAAGTACCCGAATTTGGGGGCGTCACAGGTTGGTATCAGAGTTGTAGGTTAGAAACCTTAGGACAGGATACCTTGGACTATAACTTAGGTAGATCAGACAGGAAGTAAAAGAAATAACTCATGTAGAGTTTAAAGAAGATGGATTGCGGAAATTCATCAACAAATGAAATAAAAACATAACTTAAACAACAATGTTATTTGTTATATATGTATTAATAACTTGTATTATGTATTAATCAAGTTGTTTATTTACGTGTAGATGTCAGGAGAAGAAATTCAGCTTGATCCAGAAGAACCTGAGGAGCAAATAGTTCCACCTCCTATTGTACCACAGCCAGCACAAGAGCAAGTGTCGGTGGTGATAATAGCTAGTGACTCTGAGTCTGACCCTGAAGAAGATCCCGAGGAAGAATTATTGGTGGAGGAAATTAATGAAGCCGTAGAGGCCAATGTAGAGCCTGAAATTATAAATATTGAGTCAGACGAGGAACAGGATAACCCTGAGACAGATGATGCCCTGATACAACTAGGAGCAATGGTTCACTAACTGATGGACCAGAATCTGGATTTAACTACCAGACTTCAGACAACAGAAGATAGGGCCCAGTATTATGAGGCTAGGTTGCATGAATTGCAAGTAGAGTTCCACTACTTGAACAATATTAGAGATGTGGAGATCTAAGAGCAGCAGATGTTCGAGGAACATGTTCAGACACTCCAAAATGAGGTGAGAAATTATAAGGAAAGAATAAATGCAATGAACCATGCGTACACCAATTCCATGGGACGTGTACAGAAAGCAGTTTGGGACTATCCACAGGAGATAGGCCAGTTCAGTCAGTCCATCTCTCGTGCACGTGTCATAGCCATTACAGAGGAAGAACGTGTGAACACTACTACCATTGGTCACACTTAGAAGAGAAGTTTGTTTGTGAAACAATGTTGTATATATGTGTACATATTTGTATATATGTTGTAAATAGTTGGTAATGTAGGTATGAACTAGAAATCCCATCTTTTGTTATAGTAATGGGATATCTTTTGAGAATCCTAACTTGCTAATAGTTAAGGATTAAGCTATATGTAAGAAATTAGCCAGAGGGGCTAGTAGAAAAGATATGTATAGAGTTCAGATGTAAAAAGAAGCATGTTTAATATAATATTAAATATAATTTGAAATGATTGTGTGTTAAGCATGGAATGAAATTGTTTGACATATTTATTAGTTTAATAATAATATTATTATTAAACGAAAAAGAGTAATATATAGCAAATGAATGCTATAAGCAAAGAAAAATATGTTTAATGTGAAAATGATTAAATATGTTTTGTTTTAAATGTTATTATTGAGCATTGCATAAAAATGTCTTAAAAACAAAGAAATTGGTTATTAATACACAGAAAATGCCACAAAGATGGAGAGGAAGAGGAATACATAGAACACAGAGAAATGAAACTGAGGAATCAGAAACTAAGAATAGAAATAGAAATGAGGGCCAAGAAAACCCGATGCAGCAATTTATAGACTTGTTGATGGGATCTTTCCAGAATAGGAATCCCCCTCAACCTAATGCAAATGTAGATCCACCAGTAGTTCATATCGCTAGCTTTAAGGATTTCAAAACTATGGGACCCCCGGGAGTTTAGAGGAACCACTGAACCTATAGAGGCTTAGTCCTGGATTAAAGAAATAGAGAAGGCCTTTGAGATAACGAGGGTGAGCGATGAACAGAAAACTTCATTCGCTGCCTATATGCTAAAAGGGGAGGCAAATTTCTAGTGGGAAGCAAACAAGACTAGAGCCGGTGCAGGTGTGATTAGTTGGGAAAGATTTAAGGAGATTTTCTTTGAAAACTATTTCCCTCCTGGTATGCAAAGTAGAATGGAAGTACAATTTTTGGAACTTAAACAAAATGATATGACAGTAGCACAGTACGCAACAAAGTTTAATGAGCTGGCACGATTTGCTCCACATCAAGTGGACACCGAGGAAAGAAAAGCAAGGCGATTTGAGCAAGGCTTAAAACCTTGGCTCTACAACAAGTTGTCGGTTCTACAGATTGAATCATTTGGTGCGCTCCTTGAAAAAGCAATAATTGTAGAAGGAGGAAGTGAAGCAATGAGTCTTTTCCACAGTGAAAAGAAAAATAAGGGAAAGATGGAAGGAACAGTCAAGATGGAAACAAGTAGTGGAAGTGGAAATAATAAGAAAAGGAAATGGAATAATGTGGGAAATATGGGGAATACTCAGGGTAATCAACAGAAGAAGAAATTTAAACCATGTAAAACTTGTGGGATAAATCACTCAAGAGTTTGTCTAAAAGAAAAGACGGTATGCTATAAGTGTGGGCAGGAAGGACACATCTCTCCCAATTTCCCCAATCCAAGAAAGAGTCTGGGTTGCTTTGTTTGTGGATGAGTGGATCACATGGCTAGAAACTGTCCAAAGAAGGGAACAGATGGGGGAAACAGTAGCAAAGGAAATAGCAGCGGGAAAGCAACTACAACAGGACCAACTCCGCAAAATAGACCAACCGCCAGAACTTTTAATATGACGGTGCAAGATGCAGAGTCTTCAAAAGATGTAGTTTCAGGTATCATTCTGATCAACAATACAAATGCTTCTGTGTTGTTTGATTCAGGAGCAACCTGTTCTTTTGTATCACATGAATTTTCTAAGCGTTTGAATATGCCTTTGGTAAATTTAGAAACCCCCATGAACATAGAAGTCGCCAATAAAGAAGTAATTCTTGTAGAGTATATCTATAGGAATTGTTGCGTTAAGATAGAATATCACAAGTTGAACATAGATTTAATTCTAATACAATTGGGAGAGTTTGATATAATTTTAGGAATGGACTAGTTATTTAATCACAGAGCGGTGATAGATTGTCAAAAGAAGTTAGTAAGCCTCAAACCTGTAAAGCAGTCAAAGGTAGTATTTCACGGTAATAAATTGCGAAGGCAATCTCGTTGTTTGACGATGATGCAAGCAAAGAAGTTGTTACAGAAGGGTTGTGTGGGATATCTAGCATACGTAGTGGATACCCAACAAGTAAGCGCATATATGAATCAGATTGCAATAGTAAATGAATTCACGGATGTTTTTCCGGATGATATACCAGGTCTTCCACCAGACAGAAAAGTTGAATTTGGTATTGATATAGTGCCCGGTACAGCACCAGTATCCAAGGCACCATACAGAATGGCTCCAGTGGAAATGAAAGAATTGATGATACAAATGCAAGAACTGTTAGACAAGAAGTATATTCGACCGAGTACGTCACCATGGGGAGCACTAGTATTATTTGTGAAAAAGAAAGATAGATTGTTGAGAGTTTGTATCGACTACAGGGAGTTGAACAAAGTAACAATCAAGAATAAGTATCCATTGCCCATGATCGATGATCTCTTTGATCAGTTAAAAGGGGCACGATACTTTTCCAAGATAGACTTAAGGACTGGATATCACCAGCTAAAAGTAAGAGATTAAGATGTTCCAAAGACAACATTCAGAACTCGGTATGGTCATTACGAGTTTCTGGTAATGTCTTTTGGATTGACAAATGCGCCAGCCGCATTCATGGACATGATGAATAGAATATTTAAGCAGTATTTAGACAAGTTTGTGGTAGTATTCATAGATGATATTTTGATCTATTCCAAGACACGGGATGATCATGCTATACATTTGAGAATAGTATTGGAAACACTAAGACGAGAAAAGTTGTATGCAAAATTCTCTAAATGTGAATTTTGGCTAGAGAGAGTTTAATTTTTGGGTCACATAATTGACAAAGATGGTATATCTGTGGATCCAGCAAAAGTGGAAGCAGTAATAAATTGGGAACAACCCAAGACGCCGACTGAAGTGCGTAATTTCCTAGGGTTAGCAGGTTACTATCGGAGATTTATTTAAGATTTTTCAAAGATAGTTACCTCGTTAACCAATTTGACAAGAAAGACCGTAAAATTTGTATGGTCGGAGAAGTGTGAAACAAGTTTTCAAGAACTCAAGAAAAAACTAAGTGAAGCGCCAGTGTTATCATTACCAGATGAAACAAGGAATTTTGTCGTGTATAGTGATGCATCGCACAAAGGATTAGGGTGTGTGCTTATGCAACACGGGAAAGTCATTGCTTACGCATCACGACAGTTAAAAGATTATGAGAAGGGATATCCTACTCACGATCTAGAACTGGCAGCAGTAGTATTTGCCTTGAAGATTTGGATGCATTATCTGTATAGAGAGAAATGTGAGATATATACAGATCATAAAAGTCTGAAATATATCTTCACACAAAAAGAGTTGAATATGAGACAGAGAAGATGGTTAGAGCTGATCAAGGATTATGATTGCGAAATTCTTTATCACCCAGGGAAAGCAAATGTAGTGACAAATGCTTTAAGTAGAAAAGGTCAAGAAAAGTTGATGATATTGACAACTCACGATGAGTTGATAACAACAATGGAAAGAATGGAGCTAGAAGAAAAGTTTCCACATAAGTCGGAAGGAAAGTTATACTTAATGCAAAGTGGTCCAACGTTGTTGGATAAAATCAAAGAAGCACAAATCAAAGACGAGGAGTGTGAGAAGCTAAGGGAAAGGATTTCCAAAGGAAAAGAAACTAAGTTTAAACTTGATAAAGATAAAATAATCAGATTTGAAGGAAGAATTTGGGTTCCGTTAATACCGGAGCTGAAAGAAGAAATTTTACAAGAGGCCAATTGTTCAAGGTATGCGATTCATCCTAGAAGTACAAAGAAGTATCAAAACCTTCAACAATATTTTTGGTGGCCGAACATGAAAAGAGAAGTTGCAGAATGTGTCAGTAGGTGTTTGACTTGTCAAAGAGTCAAAGCCGAACATCAGAAACCAAGTGGGTTACTTCAATCATTAGAAATTCCTGAATGGAAGTGAAAGCATATCACGATGGATTTTGTGGTGGGACTTCCAAGTGCACAGAAAGGATTCGATGTTATATGGGTTATAATTGATCGATTAACGAAGTCGGCACACTTTTTGCTAATCAAGATCAGATATAACTTAGATCAGTTAGCTAAGCTATATATCAAGGAGATTATTGCTCGACATGGAGTGCCAATTTCGATTATGTCAGACAGAGATCTAAGATTCACTTCAAATTTTTGGAAAAGCTTACAAGAACACATGGGAACGCAGTTGAGATTAAGTACGGCATGTGTTATGGACTTCAAGGGAAGTTGGGACGATCACTTACCTCTGGTAGAATTTGCTTATAACAACAATTACCACGCCAGTATAGGCATGTCGCCTTACGAAGCGTTGTATGGAAGAAAGTGCAGAACACCATTATGTTGGGATGAGGTAGGAGAACGTAGTTTGCTAGGACCGGAACTGGTGTAGCAAACTACAGAAATTGTAAAGATAATACGTACGCGACTTATCACAGCTCAAGATCGACAGAAAAAGTACGTAGATCAGCATAGACAGAACCGCGATTTTGAAGTCGGATCGCACGTATTTCTGAAAGTATCCCCGTGGAAAGGAAAGATACGATTTGGAAAGAAAGGAAAGTTGAGTCCTCATTTTATAGGACCATTTAAGGTTTTGAGAAGAATTGGAGAAGTAGCCTATGAAATAGCATTACTTCCAGAGTTAGAACATGTTCATAATGTGTTTCACGTGTCGGTCTTACGACCATATAAGCCAGATTATAAACACGTGATAGAGTACGAGCCTATTCAGTTTGAAAAGGACTTAACATATGAAGAAGTTCCTATTCAGATAATTGATAAAAAAGAACAAGTCCTCAGAAATAAGACAATACCTTCAGTAAAGATATTATGGAAAAACCACAATGCAGAAGAAGCAACGTGGGAATTAGAAGAAAAGATCAAAACGAACTATCCTCATTTGTTTGAATAGTTTTGTTTTGCGATTCCGATGACAAAATCTTTATAACGAGGGAAGAATGTAGCGATCCGAAATTTCAGACAATAAAATAAAGATTTAATAAATTAAAATTTTATTTTAATGGTATATTATATTGCGTTGTATATGTGATTACGTGCGATATAATATGTTGGTGTATGAAATATGTTAAATATAATAATTTATATTTATTTTATTTAATAAATTATTATAAGCAATTTATCATGCGAAACAAATAAAATTATTATTTTATTTGATTTATGTTAGGAATCATGGTTTAGATTTGATGTTGTGCTGTTAATGAATGTGTATCAGTAGCTAAGATTGTAAAGTCCTTAATGAAAGACATGCACAAGGACTTAGGAAAGAGAAGAACAAGTATGTTGGGATAATCTAAGCTGTATTGAATATTTGTCATATCCAAGCAATTTGTAAAGTCCTTTATTGAAGGTGATGTACAAAGGACTTAGAATAGAAAAGATCAAAGTTGTTAGGTTGATCTTTTGTGCTGATCGTAGAGTACTGCCATACTCCAAGAAAAAGGACGTAGAGCTTCCTCGGCAGGACGCAGAGTTTCCTCGGCAGGACGTAGAGCTTCCTCGGCAGGACGCAGAGCTTCCTCGGCAGGACGCAGAGCTTCCTCGGCAGGACGCAGAGCTTCCTCGTCAGGACGTAGAGCTTTGTCGGCAGGACATAGAGCTTCCTCGACAAGACGTAAAGCTTCCTCAGCAGGACGTAGGGCCTTCTCGATAGAACGTAGAGTTGTTCCTGCATCTCAAGACAAACTCTCATAAATCATAGAGTAGTTTATGTCAGTACTCACAGACTTAATCAGCAGCTCTTATGAAGGACTTAAAGGCAAGGCATTGACGCTATTTCAGAATGATCAAATGAAATATGAAGATCACAGTGAATATCTGAAAGTATCAAACGACTGTAAACACACTGACGACACTACGGCTAAGCAAGAACGTGGAGTCAAACGTTAGACGAGCAACTCAGATCTGTAAATGAATATTCTAAGTTGCCCATAACAAATAGACAGTAGAATGATCTGCCCAAGATAGTTGTTGAATATTAAACAAATAAGTGGGGAGCAAACAGCTAGTCTGCAGACGGTCAGAGCAATATCCCTACCACTGTCTTAAAATTGGACTAATGGAAGCTGACTCACCCCACTACTGTAGTCAACAAGGAATAAACTATTCCTAAGCTCAGCAACACATCTCAACAGGAGAATCAGATACAACGGCCACATTTCAACAGAAAGATTCTCAAGAGCATCTACATAAGGCAGAAGGATTGAAGTTTCAAAATAAGCAAGAACAACGAACAGAAGATAATACCTGAAACTCCATCATTCTACAGAAAGACATCTTGCTTCGCTGCTGAGTTTATTAAACCATATGCTTCAAAGCAACTCAGTAGCAACAAAACAAATCACTCTCTATCAAGTGAAAGGGTCAACATGTGACCAACCTAAGTTAAGTCTGCTGGACTTGTTGAGTACCAAAAGGTACCAAAGATTCTAAGGTTGTTGGTCTTAGCTTAAAGAGTTGCAAGGTTGCTGGCTTTGAAGAATACGCTGAGTACTGGTATTCCAAGACTGCGGGTCTTGAAGGAATCTTTATGATTCAGTTGTAACGATATCCTTAGTGGATTTGCTACTCGAGGAGTAGGATAGTGGAGTATGAGTCTTGTGTGCTCCGAACCACTTAAAGCTTTGTCTCTATCTCTTTGCTCTTTATAACTGCTATAACTGTTTTATCACTACTGTATTGTATTCTCTACTACTGATCTATTTCTACAAGGGGTTCCTTCAAGTCATTTTCCGCTGTGCTTAGTTACTCTATATATTAACTAAATCATTCAATCATCTTTTGTACTAAAAGAAGAAAGAAACTTCAAAAGTTTTAAAAAGAATCTATTCAACCCCCCAGCTAGATATCTTTTGTGCCTCTGGAAACTAACAATTGGTATCAGAGCAGGTTCTCTTATCTAATGCTTAACATGCTTGAGTAGATCAATGGCACAAACTAGAAATGGATATCTGAGTAAGGCGGAGGAAACAAACCGCCCATGTGCAACAAGGACAAATTTGCCAACTAGAAAGTTCGCATACAGGCATACATGGATGCCATTGACGAGGATCTATTTGATACTGTCATCAATGGGCCTTATGTGCCAACCAAGCTGACGCCAACTACTGAAGATCCAAATAAAGTCTCAATCAAACTAAAGAAATATTGGACTGATGTAGAGAAGAAAATAGTTCAGTTAGAGAAAAGAGCCAAAAACATTTTGTTTATGGCTCTAGAAGATGAACTATTTGAAAACGTAGTCAACTGTACAACAGCTAAGGAAGTATGGGATGCACTGCTGATAATGAATGAAGGAACGGAAGAAGTCAGAGAAAACAAACAGTCCTTGCTCACTAAGCGGTATGAAATGTTCACCCACATCTCAGGGGAAAACATCACTTCCACATATGAAAGATTCAACGTACTACTCAACTCTCTTTGAGCGTATGGAAAGACCTATCCAAATAAAGATCTCATCATCAAGTTCATGAGAGCACTGCCAAGCAAATGGGATGCCAAAACCACTGCCATCAGAGAATCAAAAAATCTTCATGAAATGACTGTTCAAATGTTATATGGAAATCTTCTCACTTATGAACTGGAGCTGACCCAACGAGCAGAAACTCTGTCAGAAGGAAAGAAGAAAGAAAGAGGAATTGCTCTTAAGGCATCTACTTCAAAAATATCTGACTCAGATGATGAACTCAATGATGAAGGAGTTGCTATGCTGGTTAGACACTTCAAAAGGTTTATAAGTAGAAACAACAGACAAAGGAAGTTCGACAGCAGCTCTAAGGAACAAATAAATGACTTATGCTACAACTGTAAGCAACCAGGTCATTTCATTGCAAACTGTCCCAAGCCTCCAAGAAATGATCCAAAGAAGGACAAGAAGAAATTAGAATTCAAAAGCCACTACAAAGCCAAGAAAAAGGAAAGAGGGTTCGTCGCTGAAAGTTCATGGAGTGATTCAGACAACGACTCAAGTCCTGAATCAGGAGAAGATGAAGAAACTCAAAAAGCCAACCTTTGCTTAATGGCCAAAGAAGGAAAAAGCAAGAAAGAATTCAATGTGGATGAGGTACAAAGCTCCACTGAATCAACCTGGTACCTTGATAGTGGATGCTCTAGGCATATAACAGGTAACAAGGCTCTTCTATCAAATTTTGAAGAAAAAGATGGTCCTGCAGTCATCTTTGGTGATAACAATTCTGGAAAGACAAGAGGATATGGTTCTGCTGGAAATGGTGTTGTGTCTTTCAGTAAAGTGGCATACGTTGAAGGACTAAAACACAATCTTCTCAGCATCAGCCAACTGTGTGATAAAAATCATCAAGTCACCTTCCTCAACAATCAGTGTCAAGTCAGGGATATGAAGACCAACTCATTGAAGCTGATAGGAATTAGAGAAGGAAATGTCTATACTGTCAACCTTGCTGAGTTAAGACCTGATGAAGCTGTATGTTTTCTTGCCAAAGCTTCTGAAGATCAGTGTTGGCTATGGCATAGGAGGCTGTCTCACTTAAATTTCAAAAGCATGTCGAGACTTGCCTCAAATGACTTAGTTGCAGGACTGCCAAAGCTCAACTTCATCAAAGAAAAACCTTGCAAAACATGTCAATTTGGAAAGCAAACAAAAATCTCATTCAAAAGCAAAGCAATCAACTCAAATGATAAGCCCCTTATGTTACTCCATATGGATCTCTTCAGGCCTATCCCAACAACAAGCCTTGGTGGAAAGAAATACTCTCTGGTGATAGTAGATGACTACACCAGATTCACATGGGTATTCTTTCTGAGCTCTAAGGATGAAACCAGCTCTCATTTGATCAAGCTGTTCAAACTTGCCATGAATGAGAAAGAGGAGAAGATCAAAGCTATCAGGAGTGTTTATGGAAGAGAATTCGATTTCACTGAGGTAGAACTCTACTGTGAAAAAAATGGCATCAATCACAACTTCTCAGCCCCAAGAACTCCACAACAAAATGGAGTAGCTGAAAGGAAGAATAGGACATTGATCGAAGCTAGGAGAACATTATTGGCAGCTGCTCAACTCCCTGAGTATTTTTGGGCAGAAGCTGTCAGCACTGCATGTTACACTCAAAACAGGTCTCTCATTCACTCCCTCCTCAAGAAGACTCCCTACGAATTATGGAAGAGAAGGAAGCCAAACATCAGTTACTTTCGTGCCTTTGGTTGTCTATGCTACATCTTCAACAACGGCAAAAAGTACCTAACCAAATTCCAACCCAAGTCAGATGAAGGAATCTTCCTTGGTTATGCTATGGACAGCAAGGCCTACAGAGTATTCAACAAGGAATCATTAAGTGTTGAAGTCTCTATTCATATCACATTTGATGAGTCAGAATCAAAGAAGAAAATCTCCTCACTCAATGACCCAGCAGAGGAGGACTCTACGATCAATGAGTCCAAAATTGTAGAGTTAGGCTCTACGATCATCGAGCTAGAAGCAGAAAACACAAAGCAAGAAGAAGCAAACATAGAACTCACTATGCCTGACAATGAGTCTCCACAACCTGAAACAGAAATCAACCTGGAAGAACTCAGACAAGAAGGCACCAGAACTGATGTTCCAAGAAGAAGAAGACGGACAAAGGATCATACTGAAGATCTGATAATTGGAGATCCTAATGCAAGAGTCAGGACAAGATCAACAACTCAAAATGAATGCAGCTACCTAAGCTTTCTCTCTCAAATAGAGCCCAAAAAGGTAGAAGAAGCCCTAGGAGATTCAAGCTGGATAGAGGCCATGCAAGAAGAACTCAACCAGTTTGAAAAAAGCAAAGTCTGGAGATTAGTTGAAAGGCCAACACAACATCCAGTCATAGGCACCAAATGGGTCTTCAGGAATAAGATGGATGAAGATGGTATTATCATAAGAAACAAAGCAAGACTGGTAGCTAAAGGGTACTCACAAGAAGAAGGGATTAACTATGATGAAACCTTTGCTCCAGTCGCAGGATTGGAAGCAATCAGAATCTTTCTTGCCCATGCAGCTCACATGAGAATTTAAAGTCTTCCAAATGGACGTCAAGAGTGTTTTCCTCAATGGAGAACTTCAAGAAGAGGTCTGTGTAGAACAACCTCCAGGTTTTATCAATCCAACTCTTTCTAATTATGTTTATAGATTAGACAAAGCATTGTATGGATTAAAACAAGCACCTAGAGCATGGTATGAAACACTTACCAACTTTCTCATAGAAAAAGGATTCACTAGAGGTAGAGTAGATACCACTTTATTTCTAAGAAAACACAAGAATAAATCACTCCTAGTTCAAATCTATGTGGATGATATTATATTTGAAACTGTGTGCAAGGTTTGCCAAGCTAATGCAGAGTAAGTTCGAAATGAGCATGATGGGAGAACTGAATTTCTTCCTTGGACTTCAAGTGAAGCAAACTGATGAAGGTATATTTATCAACCAAGCCAAATACATTAAAGACCTATTAAAGAAATATGGCATGGAGTCAGCTTCCATCATGAAAACCCCCATGGCACCTACAACGAAGCTTGACAAAGATGAGAAAGGTAAAAGTATTGACATTACTCAATACAGAGGTTTGATTGGATCTCTCCTATACCTAACTGCCAGTAGACCAGATATCATGTTTGCCACTTGTATTTGTGCTAGATTTCAAGCTAATCCTAAGGAATCTCATTTATTAGCTGTAAAGAGGATCTTCAGGTATCTTAAAGGAACGCCAAATTTGGGACTCTGGTATCCCAAGGAGTCACCCTTTGAGTTAATGGGATATTCAGATGCTGACTATGCAGGATGCAAGATAGACAGAAAAAGCACAAGTGGTACATGTTAATTTCTTGGAAATAGACTTGTCTCCTGGTTTAGCAAAAAGCAGAACTCAGTTTCAACCTCTACTGCAGAAGCTGAGTATATTGCTGCAGGCAGTTGCTGTGCACAAATCCTATGGATGAAAAATCAATTAGCTGATTATGGTTTTGTGTTTAAATCTATCCCAATCTTTGTGATAATACTAGTGCAATTGCTATAACTCATAATCAAGCAATTGCTATAACTCATAAGAAAGTTCGTAGAGTAACGAAAACTGGAAAAACATACAGCTCAAAGAAAATCAAGCTGCCGAGACGTACTCTACGATCATCGAGTAAGATGGAGATCGTAGAGTAGAAAGGGCTCTACGATCACCGAAACGTACTCTACGATCGTCAAGCAAGATAGAGATCATAGAGTAGAAAGGGCTCAAAAATGAAACGTAGAGCTCAGACGGAGCTGAGGGCAAAACAGTCTTTCCCTTCGGCTTATAACGAGCACGCATCCAACACGTGACTCTTAACCCACTCAGCAGAAAAAGAGGGAAGTTTTCTTTAACTCATTTCAAATTATTTCTTCTAAAAACTCTTCCTCTCCATCCTCGCTGAAACCCTAGCTCTTCGCTTCAATCAAACTCTGAGCAAAGTTCGTCCTTGTGCAGCAAAATCAAAGAAATTCTCAAATGGCACTCTCACCAGTGATCTCAGGCAACTCCCTCGACTTTGAAGAATTTGCTTCAGCAGAAACGAAGTACAAGAGAATCATCTCTCTGCTACGACGATCAGGACTCTACGAAGCCCTTGACACCAATATTCTAGTATATCCAACATTGGTGAGGGAATTCTATTCAAATGGAATCATTGGGGACAGAATCTTGTCCACGAAGGTCAAAGGAATCTCGCTTCAACTATGTGCCTCAGAAATCAATGTAGCCCTAGGTTTCAAAAATGACGGGCTCACAACTCTCCAGTTCATCAACACCGAAGAAGGGCTGAAGCGAATGCATCATGAGAACAACCCAAGGCTAAGGGGATTAAAGAAAAAGGAATTCCCTCAAAAGTATGAATTCCTTGCTGATATTGTTGGTAAATGCATTCTATGCAAAGATTCAGCTCATGATTCTGTCAATGACGCTCAGCTCAGAATCATGACTGCTATTGTGAAGAAGATCCAACTGAACTATGGTGCTCTTCTCTTACAATAGATTGAAAACTGGGTATCAAATGATGGAAAGACATAAGGGGCAAGGAAAATGTTTTATGGCAGATTCATCAGTATTATCATTCAAAAAGCACTAGGAGATCGCATTGGGGACGATGAAGGAGAGGCTATAAATTTCCACAAAAGAATAACTCAAAAGTTATTTGTGAAAATGTTGCAAGGAAAATATTTTATGGCAGATTCATCAGTATTATCATTCAAAAAGCACTAGGAGATCGCATTGGGGACGATGAAGGAGAGGCTATAAATTTCCACAAAAGAATAACTCAAAAGTTATTCGTGAACTGGAAAAAGAATCCAGCTGGGAAGTTGAAATCAGCTCAAACAGAAGACAGCGAGAAGACTCAGAGTGAAGTAAGAAAGCCTTCTATGAAAAATATGTCTGTTGTTGTAGAAGCTGATGAGGTAGATCAGGAGGTGCCAGCACTAACCAGGAAAAGCAAAGGGAAAAAGAAGGAAATATCCCAAACTGAAGAAGAACCTCAAGGGTCATCAAATGAAGGACCTACATTGTCTGCTGTTCAACCTAGGCCTTCCCTATCCTCTGAAGCAGAGAAGAAGAAAAGAAAGCAAATGGAAGAAGCTTCTTGAGAAACACAACCTACTTTAAGGGTGTATCATTAGAAGGGAAAACACAGCTCCAAGCAAAGCCTCCCAACGATCACTGAGAATCCTCACTCTACGTTCGTAGAGTCAAGAACAGAAGCAGCTGCTGAAAGAGTTGGTCAGCCTGACCCAATATCCACCAATGCTGAACAACTGGATAGGAAGGTTGCTGACCCCAATCCAAATAAAACAAAGAAGAGGCTGATGACCTTAGCTCAAAAAGAGCTCAATGAAGCAATGCTAAGAATCAAAGAAGAAGAACTCAAAATGGCTAATCAAACTGACGCTCCAACTGAGGGGGAGCAACAAGGGGCTCATGAACAAAGAGGTGCTCAAGTTGAGGGGGAGACACCTGATGTTCCTGCACCTGTCACTGCTCGGATTGAGGGGGAGCAATCTGAAGATTACTATGAAGGATCGTCCATCCCTGAAGAGCCTAATACTCGTGATGAGAGACATCAAGAGAATGTGGAGCTCAGTGATGAAAGGGAAGAAGGAGAGAAAGAGACAATACCTGAATCTATTGAGGCTATGGAAATTAGTGATGAATCTAATGATGAAGAGGAGGACGAAAGCCTAGAAATCATTGTTGAAGGCAGAGGTGGAGAGAGGCATTTCATCTACAACTGCCTGTTTAACTACTTACCAAGAATCCCATTTCATCAAGCACTAATGGTCAATTCTTGGGATCACATGTTTTGGGCCTTCAAGACCTATCCAGCCATTACAGTGCTTACCCAAGAATTCCCCAACACTGGCTCTTTTGCTCAGAAGCTGTTGACAAACCATCCATTTCAGGTTAACGAGCAAAAGGTATACTTCATTCCCTCTTTATTTAAGTTAAAACACTCTCCATTGCCATACTACTATCGCTTTGATGAGATTCCAAGATGGAATGAGGTCATCTTTGACCCAACGAGTCTACTTCCAGTTACAGGGTCCCAAAACTCTGTCTTTGATGAACCAGATGCTCAACCATCTCCAGTCGTAGAGTCTCTAAACCCTATGACAAATACTGAGCTCACTCTCCATACACAAAACGTAGAGTCAACCCACTATACGATCAACTCTACGATTGTAGCGTGTGCTGACCCTCTCAATCAATCTAGTTCCTCTCCCACACTTCAAACAACTACCCAAAATATTCCCATTGACATACCATCCTCCTCCCATCATGAATATTTTGACTTGGCCATTGCTTTGGCACATCTCCAAGATAGCAACAAGGGAGAATCTCCAAATGATATCAAGCAAATACTTGAGCGTGTCAAACTCATTCCTACAACGGGTGAATTGACTGATCTCACTGTCGGAATGGCTAAAGATATGGAGGAAAATCTTGAAGCTAATTCCCTCGCCCTCCATAAAAGATTCAATGACCTTATTGATGCTGCCAATGCTCACACCAACAATCTTGGTACTGAATTAACCAAAAGATTGAGGGAAATCATCCAAGAATTAATGAACGACATTGACAAAAGGGACAAATTCTATCAAAAGGAAATTGCTGAACACAAATCAGCAGTTATTTCCCTTCAGCAGACGCAACTCAAAGCAAACTAGTAATTGAGAAACTCTTTGATTTGAGCACCTCCAGCAACAACTTCCAACGCATCTCTCTCCAACAGATGGAAAGGACTGACAATGCTCTCGCCCTTATGCACCAGCAACGAGAAAGGACTGAAGCTCAATTCGTAGAGCAGAGAGCTGACAACACTCAATCTCGGTCTCAAATACAAGAACTGGTGCGAGGTATTGAGAAACTCTCTCAAGAGGTTAGAACGTTAGATGCTGACATAAAGGGGGAGATATCAAAAGGCAAAGAAAGAGGGGAATCAAGCAGCAGCAGGGGAAGAGAGCAACCAGGGCCAAGGCCGTCCAGGCAGTTCGAATCATCAAAACCAGGGGAAGAGGAGCCCATCAATGCAATTCCCATAAGGAGCGAAGTTCCTGGATCCTACAGAAGAATGCTTGATGTAACCCCAACAGGAGTTCACATACCATCAGGAAATCCTGCAGTGTTAAATAGACACTTGCATGGAACTCACCCATATGGTGAAGAAGGAAGTCATATGCTCTCTTCTGGTCTCAGTCGAGAGCAGATTGAAGAATTCCAGCAGATGATCGAAGAAGGCAGTGAAATCTACAGAAGAAGAACTGCATATGAAAGAGCCAATCCCCCAAGGGCCAAGAGAGGAGCAGCACGAGGAAGGAGAAGCTAAGGTTTGAAATCTTTTGTAAATCTTCTTTTTCCCTGTATTGATGAAACTGCCCTACAATGTAATATTCATTTTATCATCAATAAAATTCATGATTTCATCTAGAAATACAGTTGCTCACTATACTATAAGACATGTTTATTTCTTTAAGCATCTGCATTAGAACTGATGATATGATTCAACTACTGGTTATATCAACATCAAATAGGGGGAGATTGTTAGGAATCATGGTTTAGATTTGATGTTGTGTTGTTAATGAATATGTGTATCAGTAGCTAAGATTGTAAAGTCCTTAATGAAAGACATATGTACAAGGACTTAGGAAAGAGAAGAACAAGTATGTTGGGATAATCTAAGTTGTATTGAATATCTGTCATATCCAAGCAATTTGTAAAGTCCTTTATTGAAGGTGATGTACAAAGGACTTAGAATAGAAAAGATCAAAATTGTTAGGTAGATCTTGTGTGCTGATCGTAGAGTACTGTCATACTCCAAGAAAAAGGACGTAGAGCTTCCTCGACAGGACGCAGAGTTTCCTCGGCAGGACGCAGAGCTTCCTCGGCAGGACGCAGAGCTTCCTCGACAAGACGTAGAGCTTCCTCAGCAGGACGTAGAGCTTTGGCGGCAAGACATAGAGCTTCCTCGACAAGTGGGTTACTTCAATCATTAGAAATTCCCGAATGGAAGTGGAAGCATATCACGGCGGATTTTGTGGTGGGACTTCCAAGTACACAGAAAGGATTCGATGTTATATGGGTTATAATTGATCGATTAACGAAGTCGACACACTTTTTGCTAATCGAGATCAGATATA
Source organism: Aralia elata (assembly GCA_034770075.1). Taxonomy (NCBI): domain Eukaryota; kingdom Viridiplantae; phylum Streptophyta; class Magnoliopsida; order Apiales; family Araliaceae; genus Aralia; species Aralia elata. Next base: position 77,138,414 of record CM068378.1, read on the forward strand.
ACTTAGATCAGTTAGCTAAGCTATATATCAAGGAGATTATTGCTCGACATGGAGTGCCAATTTCGATTGTGTCAGACAGAGATCCAAGATTCACTTCAAATTTTTGGAAAAGCTTACAAGAACACATGGGAACGCAGTTGAGATTGAGTACAACATACCATCCTCAAACAGACGGACAGAGTGAGAGAACAATACAGACTGTAGAGGATATGCTACGAGTCTGTGTTATGGACTTCAAGGGAAGTTGGGACGATCACTTACCTCTGGTAGAATTTGCTTATAACAACAGTTACCACGCCAGTATAGGCATGTCGCCTTACGAAGCGTTGTATAGAAGAAAGTGCGGAACACCATTGTGTTGGGATGAGGTAGGAGAGCATAGTTTGCTAGGACCAAAATTGGTGTAGCAAACTGCAGAAATTGTAAAGATAATACGTACGCGACTTATCACAGCTCAAGATCGGCAGAAAAAAGTACGCAGATCAGCATAGACAAAACCGCGATTTTGACGTCGGATCGCACGTATTTCTGAAAGTATTCCCGTGGAAAGGAAAGATACGATTTGGAAAGAAAGGAAAGTTGAGTACTCGTTTTATAGGACCATTTGAGGTTTTGAGAAGAATTGGAGAAGTAGCCTATGAAATAGCATTACTTGCAGAGTTAGAACACGTTCATAATGTGTTTCACGTGTCGGTCTTACGACCATATAAGCCAGATTATAAACACGTGATAGAGTACGAGCCTATTCAGTTTGAAAAGGACTTAACATGTGAAGAAGTTCCTATTCAGATAATTGATAAAAAAGAACAAGTCCTCAGAAATAAGACAATACCTTCAGTAAAGATATTATGGAAAAACCACAATGCAGAAGAAGCAACGTGGGAATTAGAAGAAAAGATCAAAACGAACTATCCTCATTTGTTTGAATAGTTTTGTTTTGCGATTCCGATGAGGAAATCTTTATAAGGAGGGAAGAATGTAGCGATCCGGAATTTCAGACAATAAAATAAAGATTTAATAAATTAAAATTTTATTTTAATGGTATATTATATTGCATTGTATATGTGATTACGTGTGATATAATATGTTAATGTATGAAATATGTTAAATATAATAATTTATATTTATTTTATTTAATAAATTATTATAAGCAATTTATCATGCGAAACAAATAAAATTATTATTTTATTTGATTTATGTTAGGAATCATGGTTTAGATTTGATGTTGTGTTGTTAATGAATATGTGTATCAGTAGCTAAGATTGTAAAGTCCTTAATGAAACACGTATGTACAAGGACTTAGGAAAGAGAAGAACAAGTATGTTGGGATAATCTAAGCTGTATTGAATATCTGTCATATCCAAGTAATTTGTAAAGTCCTTTATTGAAGGTGATGTACAAAGGACTTAGAATAGAAAAGATCAAAGTTGTTAGGTTGATCTTGTGTGCTGATCGTAGAGTACTGCCATACTCCAAGAAAAAGGACGTAGAGCTTCCTCGGCAGGACGCAGAGTTTCCTCGGCAGGACGTAGAGCTTCCTCGTCAGAACGTAGAGCTTCCTCGTCAAGTGGGTTACTTCAATCATTAGAAATTCCCGAATGGAAGTGGAAGCATATCACGGCGGATTTTGTGGTGGGACTTCCAAGTACACAGAAAGGATTCGATGTTATATGGGTTATAATTGATCGATTAACGAAGTCGACACACTTTTTGCTAATCGAGATCAGATATAACTTAGATCAGTTAGCTAAGCTATATATCAAGGAGATTATTGCTCGACATGGAGTGCCAATTTCGATTGTGTCAGACAGAGATCCAAGATTCACTTCAAATTTTTGGAAAAGCTTACAAGAACACATGGGAACGCAGTTGAGATTGAGTACAACATACCATCCTCAAACAGACGGACAGAGTGAGAGAACAATACAGACTGTAGAGGATATGCTACGAGTCTGTGTTATGGACTTCAAGGGAAGTTGGGACGATCACTTACCTCTGGTAGAATTTGCTTATAACAACAGTTACCACGCCAGTATAGGCATGTCGCCTTACGAAGCGTTGTATAGAAGAAAGTGCGGAACACCATTGTGTTGGGATGAGGTAGGAGAGCATAGTTTGCTAGGACCAAAATTGGTGTAGCAAACTGCAGAAATTGTAAAGATAATACGTACGCGACTTATCACAGCTCAAGATCGGCAGAAAAAGTACGCAGATCAGCATAGACAAAACCGCGATTTTGACGTCGGATCGCACGTATTTCTGAAAGTATTCCCGTGGAAAGGAAAGATACGATTTGGAAAGAAAGGAAAGTTGAGTACTCGTTTTATAGGACCATTTGAGGTTTTGAGAAGAATTGGAGAAGTAGCCTATGAAATAGCATTACTTGCAGAGTTAGAACACGTTCATAATGTGTTTCACGTGTCGGTCTTACGACCATATAAGCCAGATTATAAACACGTGATAGAGTACGAGCCTATTCAGTTTGAAAAGGACTTAACATGTGAAGAAGTTCCTATTCAGATAATTGATAAAAAAGAACAAGTCCTCAGAAATAAGACAATACCTTCAGTAAAGATATTATGGAAAAACCACAATGCAGAAGAAGCAACGTGGGAATTAGAAGAAAAGATCAAAACGAACTATCCTCATTTGTTTGAATAGTTTTGTTTTGCGATTCCGATGAGGAAATCTTTATAAGGAGGGAAGAATGTAGCGATCCGGAATTTCAGACAATAAAATAAAGATTTAATAAATTAAAATTTTATTTTAATTGGTATATTATATTGCATTGTATATGTGATTACGTTCGTGTGATATAATATGTTAATGTATGAAATATGTTAAATATAATAATTTATATTTATTTTATTTAATAAATTATTATAAGCAATTTATCATGCGAAACAAATAAAATTATTATTTTATTTGATTTATGTTAGGAATCATGGTTTAGATTTGATGTTGTGTTGTTAATGAATATGTGTATCAGTAGCTAAGATTGTAAAGTCCTTAATGAAACACGTATGTACAAGGACTTAGGAAAGAGAAGAACAAGTATGTTGGGATAATCTAAGCTGTATTGAATATCTGTCATATCCAAGTAATTTGTAAAGTCCTTTATTGAAGGTGATGTACAAAGGACTTAGAATAGAAAAGATCAAAGTTGTTAGGTTGATCTTGTGTGCTGATCGTAGAGTACTGCCATACTCCAAGAAAAAGGACGTAGAGCTTCCTCGGCAGGACGCAGAGTTTCCTCGGCAGGACGTAGAGCTTCCTCGTCAGAACGTAGAGCTTCCTCGTCAGGACGTAGAGCTTTGTCGGCAGGACATAGAGCTTCCTCGACAAGACGTAGAGCTTCCTCAGCAGGACGTGGGGCCTTCTCGACAGAACGTAGAGTTGTCCCTGCATCTCAAGACAAACTCTCATAAATCATAGAGTAGTCTATGCCAGTACTCACAGACTTAATCAGCACCTCTTATGAAGGACTTAAAGGCAAGGCATTGATGCTATTTCAGAATGATCAACTGAAATATGAAGATCACAGTGAATATCTGAAAGTATCAAACGACTGTAAACACACTAACGACACTACGGCTAAGCAAGAACGTGGAGTCAAACGTTAGACGAGCAACTCAGATCTGTAAATGAATATTTTAAGTTGCCCATAACAAATAGACTGTAGAATGATCTGCCCAAGATAGTTGCTGAATATTAAACAAATAAGTGGGGAGCAAACAGCTACAGTTGCAGACGGTCAGAGCAATATCCCTACCACTGTCTTAAAATTGGACTAATGGAAGCTGACTCACCCCACTACTGCAGTCAACAAGGAATAAACTATTCCTAAGCTCAACAACACATCTCAACGGAAGAATCAGATACAACGGCCACATTTCAACGGAAAGATTCTCAAGAGCATCTACATAAGGCAGAAGGATTGAAGTTTCAAAATAAGCAAGAACAACGAACAGAAGATAATACCTGAAACTCCATCATTCTACAGAAAGACATCTTGCTTCGCTGCTGAGTTTATTAAACCATATGCTACAAAGCAACTCAGTAGCAACAAAACAAATCACTCTCTATCAAGTGAAAGGGTCAACATGTGACCAACCTAAGTCAAGTCTGCTGGAGTTGTTGAGTACCAAAGGGTACCAAAGATTCTAAGGCTATTGGTCTTAGCTTACAGAGTTCCAAGGCTGCTGGCTTTGAAGAGTACGTTGAGTACTGGTATTCCAAGACTACGGGTCTTGAAGGAATCTTTGTGATTCAGTTGTAACGATATCCTTAGTGGATTTGCTACTCGAGGATTAGGACAGTGGAGTAGGAGTCTTGTGTGCTCCGAACCACTTAAAGCTTTGTCTCTATCTCTTTGCTCTTCATAACTGCTATAACTGTTTTATCACTGTTGTATTGTATTCTCTACTACTGATCTATTTCTACAAGGGGTTCCTTCAAGTCATTTTCCGTTGTGCTTAGTTACTCTATATATTAACTAAATCATTCAATCATCTTTTGTACTAAAAAGAAGAAAGAAACATCAAAAGTTTTAAAAAGAATTTATTCAACCCCCTCCCCTTCTAGATATCTTTTGTGCCTCTGGAAACTAACAATTTATTATACTGCTTTTATGAATAATTACGGTATGATGTATGTACGGAATGTAATGTGATAAATATATTGAAAATATATTTATTACGTAAATAATTTCTTGAAGTGAATTATAATGCGATAAAATTATGTAATATTCGTATATGTATATATTATAAGTATTACATACTAATGAGTGTAATATATGTACTGTATCATATAGACCAAGTAGGCGTAACCTTCAAGTATTTTATCTAAGTCAGTAAAATAGTAATATAATATATACTTATGTATTGAACAAGTAAGTTAAGTCTAGTCATTAAACTAAATAGCAGGAGCTGGACAGATACTAGAAGCATAGATTGAATAACTCAGCAATCCTACAACGTAAGGAGCAAGGATTTGGTGTACTGATCAAGTATAAACTTTTCTATAAAATAAATCCTCAGCCTTTTTATTTCAAGTTTTCTTTCATTCAGAGAGAGTTACTCCATACAAAAATCTAGTATCCAAGCTCCGTACTTTCAAGGTACCATAAAATTTCCAAAATAGCAGAAGTTATAGAAGAAAAAGCAAAGGCAAACTCTGAATTTATTTGGAATTAGGCAGGCTTGAGGTAAAACCCTCATCTTTTGTAAATATATCACAGCTAAGTAAAGGCATTATTATGTGTGAATGCATAGCGATGCTTGGACTAGTCTATGTGACTAATGTGTATCTATACATGAATATATTGTAGAGGATGCGCGAATTGAAGTTAAAGCTAAAATTTAATCGTAACCTATAAGCGAGGCAAGTATCCCAACTCTCTTCAAATTTATATATTAAAAGATAGTTGTGAAAGGTTATCAAAATTCTTGATATAAGTTGCTATGATGCGTACTCGTTTAACGTTGAACGCAAATGTCGTTCTTATAGATAGTATTGATCAATACAGGGAATAACGGGTTGATCACCCACCGTGCCCGTAAGAGCAGACGGTTCACAGATGAATTTCTAATCGAACCTTTTCAAGAAAAGGAAATGAATGTTCATGGTCTTGTGACACTTAGCATGTTAAAAGTTAGTATGTTGTTTCGAAAACACAAACAAGACATATTTCAGTTGCTTTATAGTTTTGTTTCACTGTTAAAGCATATCACAAAGAAAACATTTATTTTCTTGCATAAGTTATTATTAACTGTTATTATTTGCTGAGCATTTGAATGCTCATTCTTGCTTTGCATATAAATGTTTTCAGCTAAGCAAGATCAAATAAAAGGGTCCGGAAAAGATAAGGGCAAAGGAAAGCTGAATGAATAGTCGGAGTTGGCTATTTGTAATAAATAGACTTTTGTTTTATAATTACAATATATATCATGTAATAAAGATACTAAAGGTCTTCGTACCTGGGATAGATACCTCTGATGTAATAATTATTGTTAGTAAGTAGCTTGAATGAATAGTATCATGGAGCACCGAATACGTGTTTCAAGTACCCGGATTTGGGGGCGTCACAATTATAGAACCTGTCCAGCCATGTTTTCAACAGCAACACTCGCTCCAACAACCTTAGGAAGACGGGCCTGGTCTAACGCATGCTTAAGAGACTGTAGATATACTAAAGCAAACAGAGATTTATCAGTAGCAGTGTGAAATGCATTATTATATGCGAATTCAGCTTGTGTCAGTGCCACATCCCACTGTTTAGGCTTATCACCACAAATACTCCAAATTAAATTCCCTAGTGTTCGGTTCAGATTCTCAGTCTGTCCGTCAGTCTACGAGTGCGCAGTGCTACTGAACTTTAAAATAGTATCCATCCACCGCCACAATGTAACCCTTAAATGGCTAAGAAACTTCGAATCCCTATCAGAGGTGATAAATTGAGGTACTCCATGTAAACGAATCACTTAACGAAAGAAAAACTGAGCAACATGGGAAGCATCAAGGGATAAAATGCCCTAGCTTGGAGAACCTGTCAACCACAACAAACACAGAGTCTACTCCATGCCGAGTCCATGGAAGACCCAAAACAAAATCCATCGACAAATCCTCCCATATGGCACTCGGTATAGGTAGTGGCATGTAGAGATCTATATTCTGAGCTTGTCCCATTCATAATACTACTATGCTATTACACAACGCCTTCTATTCATTTATCTTTCCATTTCCCTTGTGCTTACCGGAACCTTCACTCCGTTTTGGCTTTGTTGAAAACATTTAATTTAAGCAAGAATAAACATTTAATTGCTCAGAAAATATAACAGTTGAATAACAACAAAATCAATAATAATATTATTCTATCTTTGAATACTTCGATAGCTGAACAATATTTGTGAAGCAACTTCGAATAAATAGGAATAAAAATATTCCTTTCGTTTAAAACATTTTTGAAACGACATACTGAGCGGTTATAAGACCTTGAACTTTTCTTTTTATTTCATAAAGGTTAGATAGCAATTCAACTATAAACCGTCTTTGCTTACGAGCACTTTTAGGTGATAAACCTATTGTACTCTATGTTGATCAACACTCTACTGTAAACGACTATATGCGTTTGTTTAGGCGCCTCAAGGCCTTGCCGAAATTTTCAACTAAAATTTCCCCTAATATTAGGATTGTTCATCTCAGACTTGTATCTGAATCCGCACCAAAACAATCTGGTTTGGATAGCTCTACTTAACATCAATAATATTTCAAACATTTATTATCAAATAGATAAAACATTTCAAAATCTGTCTAGCCGTATCAAATCGCATCGACGTACTTCTTAAATAGTTCATGAATTATAGAACTTTAAAGCTTTAATAACATGCAATATAGCATAACTGAACAACTTGTACAAATACTAAAAAAATTACGTAAGTATTAGAATTCACACAATATACAAGCATTGCGTAAATTAGAACTTCAAACATCATAAAACAATCATAAGAACATAAGTCGAATGAAGTTAGTAAACATGCAAAAAGTTTAAGGATACTTGCCTTAAGCGTCTGTTATAAGTTTACGCTAATTTGCTCTTCAAATGTCCTACACATTTACATTAACGATAATACACCAATTAGGCACATAAAGACCCCATATATTGATTTATGTTAACTTACTTCTCATTTTATATTGTTCACGTTTTATATTTTAACCAACGCGACCAAACTTTAATAACCTCACTCGGTGTCACGGCGTTCGGGAACAACACGACCATATAATACTCTCTATGATGGTTCATTTTATCTTAAAATGCATCCTTAATGTTCATTCATTAAAACTCAACATCAACTAATAGGTATGGCATAACGCTACGGAGTTTAGAAAAATCGACACGTCGCATGCTCGATTGCACGACATGCCTTACCACGCAGCCCTGCCGAGCAGTCACCCTCGCCCAGCCTTGGCCCTGCCCAGCGCAGTTGCACCCATGGCCAGCGTTGTTGCTACACTGGAGCTACTGCAATTGTAGGCCAGCTCCAACACCAAGCTTCCGAAAATTTCTACTTTGTCAATTTCATCGACACTACTTCACAACCTCATAACTCGCTCTAACACTAAGACTCCGAATGGAATTCAGATTCATTAACAAGTCAAAACAATAGCTCAAAAATCCTTCGTGGGCTAGTTTTTTTTACTATATGACGTTTCTAACGTCGATTTTCAATTATTCGTAACTTACTCATTCAAAGTCGGATTGAGCTCGTTCTTAAGCCTACGACTCACTTATTCTACGCTCTATCAAACCCCCAGAAAATCAAAATTTTCCGGAAGCGTTAACTATCCATAAAAATGTCTCAAAAGTCACTCTTAACCTAGGGTTTTGCCATTCGAAATGTTTTACTAAAACTTTCGCCATAATTTTGACATTATTTATTTACCAGCAACAGTAGTGGGGAATATAGATTAACAGAAAATCATTACTTTCCAACAACTTAGCTGTAAGGACCGAGAATTTTATATGATTATATGTGTATATTTTTACAAATAATTTGTTTTATTACTTTGAGCATATGAGTGAATATATGTTATGTGAATTAAGTAAGTTAGTCAATTTATTTATTTTAAATTAAATAAGAAATGAAAAGGAGACCAAGATGAAATATTAATCAAGTTGATTAAGAAAAAAAAGCAAGAGAAGTTATGTTGAGAATTAGCATAGCTTGAATGTTAACCTTGAATGGTAAATAAAAAGATTTATAATCTTTAAATGATTAATTAGTATTAGTAATATAAAGTGATTATATTAATGTGTAATAACTTATTAAGCCAATTAGGACTAATTAAGTTAATGAATTAATGGAACAAAAAGGAAAGCCAAGAGAATAAGTATATTAAATTATTTATTAGTGTATTGAACACTTTGTGACTTACATTGAATGAATATGTGGATAAATGAATGTATTAAATATTTATCAATGATGATAAATATATTATGACTTATGTGGAATATGTATGAGACTAAATAAATATATATATTATAAATATGTATATTTATTTATTTATTATATAAAGAGAATTAAAAAAAAGGCTTTATAATCTAATATATATATATATTAGGAATGAGAATTTAATAACCTAAGGGTTATAGTATTGAAGGATTTTAGTATTTAAAATATATACTAACTTAATAGATTAATTTTATTATCTCAATTTAATTATTTATTTTATACCCTATTTATAGCAAGCCTAATTGGGTTATAAAATTAAATCTATGTTAGTAATTATTTAAATTCTCAAAATGAGTGGAATAGAAACCCAAATTAAATATATAGGGTAATGTAAAATTTATGTATTGGACCATTTTAATTTGCATGGCCCGAGCAATTTAAATTAATTAGGGAGCCCAAATGAATTAAAGAATAGCCCAAACTTTGGCCCAAAATTAATTGGATATTCTAGAAGATAAATTAGCAAATAAAGTAGTTAAAGAAAAATAAAAAATGGTGTTAAATAAGGGGGGAAGTATCCAGATGAGTAAGGGTAGGAGTATAAGGCACATGGGCATTTAATATTATAAGCCACCTTGCACATCTATCTCACCCACTCACCTAGGCTAAAAAATAAATAAATCCATAACTTAGATATTGGAAGATTTGTGTGTGTGTTTCTATATATATATATATATATATATAAGTTGTATGTATATATTTTTGGCCTATAAATATAACTCATCCCAAGCATTAGCAAAGCATCCACTTCATTTCATCTTCTAAAGTTTCAAGAGAGCTAGAGAGAAAATAAATAGAGAGAGATGATCAAGAGGGGGACAACCACCATAGAAGAAGAAGAGGAGAGGAGAGCCTTGTAGTTTCAAACTTCATAACAAACTTTGGAAGTAGGAGAAAGAAGAACATCCAAACAAAGGTATAAACTCTAATCTAGTTTATGTAATCTTTGTGGTTGTTTTAGAATAAATGATGAACTTATGTTCTTAAACTTTATGATAGAAGATCAATGTTTTATATGATGTTTTATGGTGTTTCATATTTAGATCATACTATTTTAAGTGATAAAAAGCTTGGAAATCAAAGAATGTTCAAAACAGTTTTTACCCTAGAAAACCTTAGAATTTTAGTCCACTTTGGACCTTTACCATTTTAAATCTGTAAATTATATTTATGATCCGTCAAAGGCATGAGTTAGATACATGAGTTATCAGATGAATTCAAGTAGAATCATTCAAAAATATTAAACGAGCAAACCGTAGCATGATTTTTCGTAAAACACTCCCTGCCTGCGAAAACAAACTGGGAAATCCAGTGAGCCTACTGTCTAGTTTTTGTAAGGCTGTTTCGGTCATTTTTTAAGGCTATAAAAATTCTGGTCTTTTGTAGTATGTTAGTATATCAAGTTAACTAGTTACTGTCCAAAGATGGAAATATTTCGATGTCTTGAGAGAGAGTTATGGCTTGGACAAGAAAATGCGATTTTAAAAGTAAATTGTTATAACTCAAAGTATACAGCCCACAAAATTGTGAAAATGTAACTAAAATCGGTAAATGGTAGTATGAGTCTACCGTATAAATTTCAGAATTTTTGAACAAAAGGATAATTTATGATAATTGTAACAATTTTAGACTGTTTTGGATCATTTAAAAATAGTAAATTAAATTGGAAAATTCCAAAAACATTATATGTTCATGAGGATATTATATTCTGATATTTTCCAGAAAATAAAAAATTTTGGAGTTGTTTTGGTATTTTTCATGTGCATGATTGAATTATGAATAAATTGATAAAATAAGTAATGTAATGTTAAAAATGGTGAAAATGTGATTTTATTGCATAGAGACCTTTAATATGATATGTTCAGATTATGTAAGTGTATTTTGGACATTGTTAATAAAATGTTATGTTTAGGTTATATTATGTTTGTTAAATAAATTAAATAGAAAGAGATAAACAATTAAATTAAATTGTTTATAAATGATTAAAATATTATTAACTGATTAATAATATTTGAAAAGAGATAAAATATTATTAAATGATTAAATTGTTTATAAATGAATAAAATATTATTAAATGATTAACAATATTATTAAATGATTAATAATATTAGTAAGTAATTAAAGTATTATTAAATGAATAATAATATTAGTAAGTGATTAAAATATTATTATATGATTAATAATATTAAGAAGTGAATAAAGTATTATTAAATGATTAATAAATAAGAGTTTAAGATTATGATTATGTGATAACAATATTATCAAAGGATGATAATAATATTAAGGATTTACTGTGATATCTAATATCTATTTATGTGACTAAATGTTAGATAATTTATTATAAGAGTAGTAATGTTATGAGTTTAAATATGTTATGCTAATTGAGAGATCAATTTTATTAATAATAGGTCTTTCATAAGAGATTATACTTAGATTGCGTAGCAGTAATCAGCGAACAAGGCAAATTTCTCTAACTCAAACTTGAGTTATTATTTTTCAAACATGTTAGTGGATAATTATTGTTGATTATTCCACATCTATAATGATTATTGGTATTCGCATTTTGTACAAATGATTTCTTGTTCTATTATTTGAACTGTGAAAAAAATTAGAGTTCTTTATTCATAAACTGTTTATAAGCCATGTCTCAGTTAGTTGTATCAGCTGGACTAATAATAAATTGTTAAATCGTGAAACGTTCTATTAATTATGAACTGTTTTGTTGTTGAAAGATATATGCCATTGATTTCGGCTAGATCAATATTGATGTTATGTGTTGAAATTATAGTATTTCTTTAAAAGCAATCCAAACCATATTGTCGTGGTATGGACTCACGATGTAAGACTGAGATGAACAACCCTGAAAAATAAATCAGGAGAAATTTTATTGTCGGAAACCCAATCTGCGCGCTATGTTTGAATATTATACATAATCACGGGTACAATGAAGCTGATCCCTTCACGTACTTGCAGAAGAGTATATTTAGTCTATACAATTAACTTATACTCTTGAGGTATTCAGTATTATTAGCCGATGATTCCTCTAGCAGTTCACGATCCATTGTGATCACTCAGCATGAAATCTAGGTATAATCCCACTTTATTGACTATTATTGCAGTATTGATAATCCTTCATGACCAATTGAATATTATTGAATCTTCGAAAGAATTTTAACTCTTTCATTCTTGATGTATTATTCAGCATAAAATTCAAGAAAATTCTTGTTACTTGAAATGATTTATTGTTCAGCTACTTTATAATCTTTGAAACATTGCTGAAGTTTCAGAAAGTTAAACTCTTTTGTTCATGATATATCCTTTATTGTACGCTTTAACTTGCTGAGCAAATTAGTTGCTCACCCTTGCTTAAAATAAAACTTTTCAGCTAAAGCCGAGGTAGCCGAATGGTCTAAGAAGGATAAAGGCAAAGCGAAGGCGACCGAATAGTATAACTTATGTAATGAATATTATGTTGTATTTTGACTTAAACCTTTTGTATTATTAGGTATGTTGACTTAAACCTTTTGTATTATTAGGTATGTAATGTTAAGGTTAGTAAGACCTGTGATGATTATATATTTTGTATTAAGTTAATGTAATAATTGATGTAATTCATAAGAAATGGGTAGATAGATGAGATGTGTATGTTGTATCGTGAGCACCGAACCTGAGGTTCAAGGGACCTGGATTTGGGGGCGTCACATTAGCTATGTATACAGACAATATATAGACAGCATGTGGGGGACCGAAGAAGACAACAATCGTAAAAATCAACCCCATGGACCACATGTCCGATATATAAAGTCAGGAAACTTGGAGAAAATATAAAGACCCACAAGATAGCAACAAGAGATTAAAAACCCTAATTTAATCATACCCATATCCACAAACCCTAAATCAAAGAAATCTAGCATACCTCAGAGAAGATTCGCACTAGCTACACATAAAATTCGCACCGAAGAAAATTCGCCAGCAAGATATGCAGATGTTCGCACCTCAATCTCTCTCTCTCATTCTCTCATTCGCGCGCTTTTAGTTTCTCTCTTTGTCTGGCCTTTAGTCGACCAAATGGGTTATACCCACTGAGTTTCCACCGTGACCATGACTAGGATTAGCCCACATGAAATAAGTGACATGTAATTGGATGTGGGGTAATCATTTTCTAATGTAATAGGTTTCTGTTAAAAGTCAACTCATTTAACAGATTTTGTAACGATTTGATAAAAATTTGTAGTTCACTGATGCGATTACTAAAATTTTCAGTCCGGTAATGCATTTGTAAACCGAGGTCGAGTACAATGGAAAAAAGTGTATTTAATCCCATTTGAATAGGTCAAATTAAAAAATGCAATGAGTGACACATCACTTATATGATGAAATCAACAACTGTAGAAAGAGTACAGAATGATCCCAAGTTAATGTTTTATGATAAATACCCATTTAATTACAATTCTTTGTCAAAAAGCATTTATGACACTTACAATATGAACCTAAAACTAATAGAAGACTTTACTTTCAATTAATTTCAAAAATAACCCCGACACATCCATGGGTGCACTATGTACACAGGTGTACACTTTTAGATGATGCATAACCAAACATAATACTTACTATCACCAACATTACCAACTGCATGTGTCAAATTTCTTTCTCAATAACTTAAGCCACATATGTTTCTGTTAATGTAATGTGTGAGCTAACATAATCCCACGTTGGTGTTTGAGTTGAAGTTGAAGGCTTAAAGTACAAGGTCGATCGCAGACCTGTCAGTGTACATTTTTGGATCAAGTTGGGTTAACAGGTGGTATTAGGGTCTTAGTTGTGGACTCCCCAACAATTTCCTGAAACAACCAAATTAAGCCTTACACAATCTTTTAGAAGGACCTGAGGACTTGGAATAACTTTTCATCCAGGAGCAATTCTAACACCTTCACTCATGGATAATCAAATAAAGATAAAGACCTTCAATAGGCTTTATTTTGTTTGTTTTACAACTTTTGGAAGCTCAAAGAGAAACAAGTGAGAAGTTTACTATTCAATATTCACCATGGCAAAGAGATTCAACTAATTAAATCTAGAACAATTAGGGAACAAAAGAATCTTCAGAAATATATATGAAATAAAATGAAGACTGAAATATATTGGTGCTAGAAGTACATGATATGCTTGGCAATTGAGAAAAATGCATAGTATGACTGATAGACTAATTATCAAAAGACAGATGAGGCGATGACAATATCTTTTGGAAGCTTTCCAAAGAGACCATCTTTGTTGTGGATCATATCCTTGATACTAAATTCCAAAGAACGTCACTAGAAGTTCTAAGTCTTGTTTTTGTTCTGTTTTAATTTTATAGCATTTGATTCAGTAAAATGCGTTTATCTGCACTATGAAATTTTTTATTCTTTATTAATTGAATCAATTATGGAAAATATTACGAAACAATTATTCAACTAAAATGCTGGCACTAAAACTTATTCAGTTAAAATGTTGCATATATAGGCAAATATGGTGAAACAATAAAAATTTTGAACTACATAAACCTAAATATTTTAGAAGCACTATACTAACAATTAAAGAGTTACAAATCTGTTCACCAGCGTCCCCAAACAAAAATTTCCTTTTCATTTATCTCCCAAATTACGAAATGTATAATGTCGTAATACATTTATCTTCTATTGGCAATTTGTAATATAGCAAGCAAACAACATAAAAGAAACACAAAGTACATGTAGAGAAACCTTACTTGTTAAACATTTCAACACCATACTCCATCTCCTGTGTTGCCATCCCAAATATCTACATTATTACAGAAAAGAACTACAGTTAGCTCCTCAGGAGAAAGAAAAGAAAATCACAATTACAGCACAACACTTAACAGTTATTCATACAAATATATCTGAACCCTAAACCAACAGCAAACCAATTGTACAACTTGAAACACACAAAACATCCGTAATTAGAAAATGGCTAGAACTACATATATACACAAACACACCCAAAAAAAAAAAAACTCCCCCCTCAAAGTACCTGTTAGTGTTTGGATATTTGATGTTTTGAATGATAATAAAATGAGTATAATTTCTTAAGTTTATGCAGCGTGCATGGGCTTTTAATATGTATTATATGGATATACTATTCTGATGCATGCATGTTTATAATAGTTGTACTGGTGCATGTAATTATAATATTTGCACGTCTATAATTGTTGCATGGATCTTGAATATTTTTTTTATAAAGTGCATGGATAGATAAATATTAGCAACCTTGTCACAGCTGAAGGAGTTTATCAAGGAATCAGTTTTTATCCTAATGGATTCGGTTGTTCTTTATCAATTAGAGCATTTCAAGGAACATTTCAAGGAAGGTTGTTGGTTTCCATTAGTTTATTTGAAATTTGAATTAAACCCACTTATTAAGGAATATGTTAACAGTCACTACTGATATGTTTCCTTAGTTTATCAATCAGAGCATTTCAAGGAACATTTCAAGGAAGGTTGTTGGTTTCCATTAGTTTATTTGAAATTTGAATTAAACCCACTTATTAAGGAATATGCTAACAGTCACTACTGATATGTTTCCTTAGAAATTAGATTATCACATTTTTGATTTCTAATTTAGGAGAATAATTTCTCTCTATGATGTTGTTGATCCTTGCCATATTAATTGAGGATTTCATGGGATTGGTTTCAAGATAACCGTTGGAAGCTGTGCTATAAAATCATACTCTCTCTCGGCTTTTCGGGAACTTAGCAGAGCTCAAATTAATCTTATACAATTCATCATATTAGCTTTCTAAGTTACCTTCCAAAAACCCAGTTGTATTGCTCTCATATTTACTGCTGGAAAAATATTATGTTGTAATCAAAATCATTGTTCCAAGTGTAAGCCGTGTGTGGCTTGTTCTATCTAGTTGTAGATAGGGTGTGTTCTTGAATAGCTTTCAAGGTTGGAGTGGGGCAAGAGTCTCAGTGGTGAGAAGGATTGCAGTGGTGCATAGAGACAGGAGTGTCCATCTCAGAGGAAAGCTATAAAGAACAGGGAAGTTATCTTGTATTGAATTGAATTAAAGTTTAATAAAAAGAGTCTCCAATACCAATTGGTATTGGACGTGGAGTAGGCCACTAGATTAGAGTATAGGGGCCAAACAACGTAAAAATCTTGGTGTGATTTCTCGTTTTATTCAGTTCTGAATTACTTTTATTTTTCTGAAAAAAGTATTTTGTTGTTCTTGAATATACACTAATTCAGACACCAATTCAGACATGGTATAACTGTCTGTTCATATCAAAATGAAGAACATATACTAATTCAGACAGCAATTCAGACAGGGTATCACTGTCTGAATTTTCTGCAGAAAGTTATTTTTAAAATTTATCACTGTGGCTCATTAATTACCAATTACACCTATTCACCCCTCCCTCTAGGTGTGCTTATCTACAGAATTACATTTGGTATCAGAGCAAGGCTCTACTAATATTGATCTTTGCAGGTCGTAGGGAAAGATCCTATGGCACACCTAAGCTTTCAAGAAGGTCAGTCCACAAGCAGACCACCTTTACTGCTCGGAAGTGAGAATCTCAACTTATGGAAGTTCAGAATGATGATCTATCTGAAACGAGACCCATGGGAATGGTGTGTGACGCCCCTAAATCCGGGTATCTTTACCCTTAAATTTAGTGCTCACGATCATCTACATCACCTGATATTCTACCCAATCACATTCGATAACCTGTATTATTACAACAGTCTTTTCATAATATAATATTTACATCATCGTATCCCAGGTTGTCTAACCTTTAATATTACATAACATGGTACCAAAAATATTACATTCCATTCAAAACTATTTACTTATAATACAATACAAAAGTTTATAGTTAATTACGTAACTACTCTTGCAGTTTTCCTTTACCCTTGTCAGATGATGATCCACCAGTCTTTTCGTTTTTAACTGAAATTTATTTAATAAGAATGAGCAACAGAAATGCCCAACAAGTAATACTATTTAAGTAAAACAATTAATAAGGGAACAGATAATAGCTTACTAGCTGAAAGGAATATCGTTTGAATAAAATTAAACTTTAACTAAGTTCTGTAAAATGTTAAAAACAAGAAATTTCCAATGCAAAGATTTGCTATAAAGGATTTAATCAAGCAACTGAGGGTCACAAGACCATTGAACTATGTCCCAGGTTTCAGGTATCTCTACCTTAACCTTTATCAGTCAAAGACTGTGGACGGTCTTCGTACGCAAGGGGATCAACCCTTTGTACCTATGTATTGTGCACAATCATATTAACGCAATAGCGTAATTCGGAACCATAGTCTCCGATAACATGTCCCCTATTTAAAGGGTTGTTCAACTCAATTTATCACAAGGATTTGTACCAAAGACAGTTTGGTTTAATTTAGCTTTTCAAAGTAATTGGAAATTTTTAGAACATATATCGATTATGGTCTAGCCGAAATCAAATGGCTCAGACTTACAATGTAAATACATATATCAACAAGAGTTCCAGTATTAGCATACAAGCTTTGAATAGCATTCGAATAACAGATTCATAAGTTCGTTATCAATTCAAGATACAAGAGTATTCATCGCGGTTTAACGAAACTTTTATTGAATAGAAGTTTTTTTCAACAAAGTTGCAATTTAGAAAGGAAAGTTAGTATACTTGCCTCTTTGATGCGGAGCTCTTAACTTTACGCAATTACACGTATTTAAAGTATTAGACTCCCGTATGGTATCTATGAACACACATAATGCTATTTCAATACATAACATTACTATATTTCATAAAAATTCTATTTAAACTTGTGTTTTACAAGTTTAATATTTTATTCTTTTAAATTTTCTTATTTAAATTACCCACATTTTATTTTAATATATTCATTAAAGTTATTTACACTATTGTATATTAACTATGCTTTATTAAATTATTCTAGTGATTTACTATCTCTTAAATAGCCTCATGCTCAAAATACTTCAAAACAGCCCAAAAAATTTTACACATTATGCTTTTAGTTTTATAATGTACTCTACACCATTCATAGCTCAATACATAAATACATCATGCATTCTTACTTAAACTCAAATTTACATAGCTTATTTCTAATTTATTCCAAGTATAGAACTTGTTTATGATTTTATATATATGAATTATAACTACCATATTGATTTGTTTCTTATCTTGTATGCTAACTACTCAAAATCATCAAAACAGCAAATCGACACTAGCTGGCTGCTGCAGCACAGCACAGCACAGCCAGCAGCACGCTCGCGCGCAGCTGCGGCTACTACTGTTACCTGCTGCTACGCAGCTGCAAGATCTCTACTTTGACATTTTATATCTCTCAAACCAATAACAACAAATTTTTAATATGTTATAGTTGGTATAACAACCTATTTTTAAAAAATACTAACTAACCAAAACAAATATTTTAGACAAGCTTAACAAGGGTTCAAAGTTGCCCTGTTGCAACTGTTTTATCACAAAATCTAACTTGTGCTTAATTCATAAAACAGATTCTAATTTCAATTTTACTTGTTCAATCCACTTAAGTTATTACATAAAACAAGTATGAAGAGTTTATAAACCATCAGCTTGACCAAATTCCTTAATTATACTCGAAAGCTTCTAAGAGAACTTTTATCAAACATAACATAGGCATTCATTTTTGGGACAGAGGTCATATATATTTATACATGTGTAAATCCAAATTTTTTTCCTCCCTTATTACTCCGCACAACAACAACTAATCTCCTCTTACTAATTCTCAATCCACATATAGAAACACATCTAATTATAACACTTTATTATCAAATTTCTAATAAAATAACCAAAATATTGAACTTACCTTTAAAGCTTAGTTTTACCGAAATGCTAACTTATTCAATTAGCTTATAGGCCTCCTTTACTGTTGCAATTCCAGTTATACTCCCAATTCAGCCCATCATCTTTCTTCTTTGCCGAAATTTGAAGAAGTTTTAGTAAGCCATTATATAATATAGTGTTTAACAGTTAAAGATAGCCATGGTTCAGCTGTATGAAGAAGAAAGAACGGAAGAGAAAAGAGTCTGAATGGCACAGAACTTTGAAATTGAAGAGGAAATAGGACACAGATGGTATATATTAATCACTCATTATCAGACTTATGAAATAAGTACACTGCTAAAGTTGTTTGTCTTGCTTAATACGTGGCTAGGTGGCTTGCTAAGTCTTTAAACTAACGCCACCTCCTGCTTAATTAGATGATTCAGCAAAATCCATTACTAGCTTACCTCCTTAGGCGCTGTTTGTTTTAAACTGAATGGGTCTGAATGGGCCTCCATCTGACCGAATAAGCCATTAAGCCTGTTTGTTTACAATTTTTGAAATCTGAATGGGGCTTAATAGAACTGAGCGATTCTTTTGAAAAAATTGGGCTAAATCGGCTGAATAGGTTCGGACGAGCGTTTTTACCCAAATAGTCCTTTCATCTCTTCAGCGATCGGTCATCTCTTCTTTGCATCGGCTCTGGTCCATCTCCATCTCCATCGTCGCTCTCCATCGCTCTGACAGGTAACCCTCATCTTTCAAATTGGTATAAACTAGCCCTAATTTGGTTTCTATTTCTTCCTTATGTGTCTCTCGGTGTCCAAAAACTGAACTGAACTGCTTGAATGAAAGGACAAAAACTTTTAAGGGTTAAAAACTCACCAGGGTCTGAAACAAATTTGAGTTTTGTGCCCAGGATTCGTTGGAATATATGTAGGTCAGTGCTTGGTTCTTGTTGCTTTAAAGTTTTCTTTTTCCATCACTTCTGTACATTCCGCATGTCCATGGAGTATAGCAGGACTGTGAACTTTTGTGGATTTTTCAATATTTTGCATTTTCTTATACTTATTAAAGGGAATCCTGGTATGTGTTAAATCTTGTGTACAGTAGGGAGACTACAATATCTTATGTGCTCTATTTGTAGTATATAGTATGTGCTCTGTTTGTCCAAAAAAATAGTATATAGTATGTGCTCTGTTTGGGTATTTGTTTGTAGAAGATTTGTTTATTGTTAGGAGTAGAGTACCTAAATTCATCCTTTTATTTGTGTTAGGCATGGAACAATCGGGTCAATTATTTAATTTTTTTTAATACGTCCAGACAAAATTATATATTTGTTCAGAAATATACTTAGAGGGGTAAAATAGTAAAAGGTTGTCATTCAGATGTTTCAGACATGTTAATTATCAAACAGCTTTTTTCATTCAGATTCAGCTCATTCAGATTCAGATTCAGATTCAGCTCGTTCAGATTCAGATTCATTCAGTTTTTATCAAACAGCCCCTTAATTCTTAAATCCCATTTTTGGTTCCCAGCGAGAGTTCTATTAAATATACTATTACATCATTATATAATATATGCATCTAGGAAGTACAGTACATATAATATATAGTACTCACATATAATATAGTACTTACAGTACATTATATACATTATATATATAAACTACTGCATTTCCATTCCGCATATATATGCATACTATTATATTCCCACTACATATATATATATAAATTACTGTGTATATTATAATTACATACATTCCAATTATTAATCAAAATTGGATAATTATACACTTATAATATGTATAAAAATTTACTTATTTAATTATGAAATTAGATTTCATAATTAAAATAAACACTTGTATTGGAACAAATAAATTATATAATTAATATTTATTCCAATAATCAATTAAATAACTTACATAAACTTTATAATTAAATTATTCTTGCACAATTTTAATACATTACTCACTTAAATCAAATAATTTAATTTACATAATTTGATTTATTTAAATGTATTATATCATTAAATATATATATATATATATATATATATATATATATATATAATACCAATTCCTTCCTCAACTAACTAAATAATCTTTTAGTTACTTCTTTAACTATTAAATTATTTACTAAATTTAATATTTTTCTTATAAAATGATTAACTAATATAAGTTAATCTTTATCTTAGAACTTTTCTATTTTCCATTTATTCTCATTTCTATATCTCAAATAATTCATAACATCAAGATTGTCACATTTCACATTTATAGATATTCACTCCTAAAATATATAAAATATTATTTTATTCAGAATATGTGTTATACAATATTCACGGTTCTCACATGGTGGGTCGTTGAAAATGGGCCTGTGTAACGATCGCGGATCGCGGGTAGCTTTGTAACGCGAGCCTATGAATTTTATTGAATAAATTGAACTTTTATTAATATTATTCCGTGTTATGGGTATGAATATTTTATTACTACATATGATGTGTATGTGATAATTTTTGATTGTTACTATTTTTATTGGAGTTGATTAAATCATTAGAGAAATAGCGCTAAAACGCTATTTACGCAAAGGACGCCTTTTTCGATTTTATGACTTTTCATAATTTCGTCAAAGCGTTAATGAGAGGGGTTAATAATCCAAGTGTGGGATTTTATTTGAGCCCAATTAGAATTAAATTAGAAGCCCAATAGATTATTATTGGAAGCCCAAAACCCATGGACTTAGTCCATGAACCAAACCCACCATCCATGACCCATAACCCATGACCCATGTGGGAAATGGGTAATAGAAATCAGCAGCTGGGTTGGAGAAAGAAGAAGAACGCGGATGAAGAGAAGGAAGAGAGGAGGGAGCAGCCAAGAACGTGGGAAGAGCATGGGGAGAAGCATTCTCTGCATTTGGTGAAGCAAGAATGTCAGAAAGCAAACTCGGGAGAAGGGAGGGGGAGAGCCCAATGGCTGACCACACCTTGGAGGAGCCGAAGCTCTCCTACCCGAGCATTGGGAGCTGTCGTGTCTGGCATGCTCAGCCCACAACCCATCCATGAAGCTCTGATCACTTCTTCTATAAATACTCCTCCCTTGCCATACATCCATTCCTTTGATTGTTGCTTAGTAAGATAGCTGAAACTTGAGAGAAAATAGTGAAGAGAGTGTTCACGGGTGATTTGAGAAAGCAGAAGGAGTATAGTAGCAGCTGGCTTTAGCTCATTAGCAACCTTAGAAGAAGCTCAAGAGGTATGCAATATAGAGCTTAGCTCATTTCCAAGTTATAGTTTTACTGTGATTGTTTTGTTGGAGTTATGTTGCTGAAATTGCTTGGTCGTTCATGAACATGTGTATGAATGTTGTTAGCTCTATTAAAGCTTGTTAATAATGTGTAAAAGTGGAACAATGAATGAGAATCAAACCTTTGCATAAGGAATCAAGAAATGGACTGAAATGGACATTAGTGGACTGTTATTCATATTTTGTTAATAATGAAGTTGTGATCATCTTGGTTTGGTTATGTGCATTGGTTGTGTACTGTTTGTATATGTCCAGAAGCTATGGGAATTGATTTCATATGTGAAGTCAATGGTAACCATGTAATGATAGGCTATGAGTTATGAACTCTAAAGCCAAGCCCACCAACTATTTGGTTTAATGTCCAAGAGAATGATTTCTCTAAGGAACATGAGAATTAGGAATGGTTAATTGATTAAATGATGTTATGATGCATAGCTTAGTTGTAAAAGTATGTTTTGAGTCATATAGACTTGTTGTATAATGGCTAAGAAGCAAATGGGACGGAATCAAGAGTTTGGATTTTTGGGTTCTGCAGTAGCAGAACTTGAAAGTCCCTGGATGCAGAGTGGCGCAGCTGCGCCACTCCCAAACATAGCACCTGCGCAGCTGCGCTGGGTGCCAGACCTGAAAGTCCCTGGATTAGAGTGGCGCAGCTGCGCCACTCCCAAGTACAAGACCTGCGCAGCTGTGCCGGTCTGCAGAGGTGAATTGTTCTGCTGCTTTGTGTTATTGATGCGATGCATGTTTATATAGTCCCAACATGTTATAAATACCTCAAAGCATATGTATGATATGTTAGTGTAATAGTTGGATGACCCCAAGCATGAAATGACTAAATCACGTGAGATTTTCTTAAATGAAATGAATAGCGTAGTTGCATTTTTCATTTGGCTTTCAGGGGGCGTAGCTGGGCAGCCGCTCGCTCACCGGGGAGCGAGACCCCCGTTTGGGTAAGCGTAGTGGCAATCAATGTTCGTAATGATTATAATGTCTTGATTAATGTAAGCCAATGTTTGGTGTCTATTGAAAGACTAATTGGTATGTGAATATATGTTTAAATGCGTAGGACATATTTGAAGGACGATTAACGTCAAGTAGTAGCAAGCGCTTAAGGCAAGTTTCCTAAACCCTTGTCTAACCTTTGTGTTGGGCAAGTTCTCTAGCTTCATTCATTTTCAGTATTGAATGCAAGTTTCGTATCTTATACAAGAGACGTATATTGTGCAAGTTTATTTGATTCATTTGATTATATTCTCTTGACTCTCATGCGATGTTTGAAGTTCCGATTTACGCAATACATATATGGTTGTGTGAATTCCTTACTTATGTAAATCTTTTAGTATTTGCACAAGTATTCGAGCTATGTTATGACATAAATTGTTGAAGCTTTCAAGTTCACATATATATGAACTGTTATAGAGAACGTCGATGCCATTTGTTTCGGCTAGACAGATATTGAGATATTTTATTGATTTGATAATAAATCCTTGAAATGTTATTTATGAGTAAGTAGAGCTATCCAACCGAATTGTTTTGGTTAGGATTCCGAGACATGAATGAGATGAACAACCCTAATATCAGGGGCAGTTTTTAGTCAGTTATTCTGACAAGGCATCGAGCGCCTAAACAAACGCATATAGTCGTTTCCAGCTAGAGTGTTGATCAACATAGAGTACAATAGGCTGATCACCTAGAAGTGCTCGTAAGTAAGACGGTTTGCAGTTATAATGCTGTGTACCTTTTCAAGAAAGCAAAAGAAAGTTCAAGGTCTTATGACCACTCAATGTCGTTTCAAAAATATATTTTTAAAACGAAAGCAAAGTATGATTCCTGTTTATTCAGAATATTTCACAACTATTGTTCAGTTGTCGAAGGGAAATGATATTATTGATGATATTGTTGTTATTCAACTGTTATACTTGCTGGGCAATTGAATGCTCATCCTTGCTTTATATTAAACATTGCAGCTAAGTCCGAGCGGGCCGAAGGTTCCGGTAAGGACAAGGGAAAGGGCAAGATGAACGTCTAGATGGCGTCATAGTTTATTTGTATTAGAGATGTTGTAATACTAAGACTTATTATGTATTTGGATTGATGTTATGGTAATAGAACCTGGGATTGAGAGTAAGACGTGTTGTAATAATATAGTAATTACATTCATGTCTATTATGTTGTATGGAATGGGATGTACCGTGTAGCACCGGATTCGGGTTTGAGGTACCCGGATTTGGGGGCGTCACAGCCTGTCATTCCAAGACACGATGATGGTCGACCTAACACCCTTATTGAAATGGATGCAAACGAATCCTTTATGGTATCTTATGATTCCAAGGCCATGAATACGCTGCTGAGTGGCATGGTTCAGTCAGAAATTGATAAGGTTTCCGCTTGCTCAACTGCCAAGGAAATATGGGACACAGTCATCTTGAGTCACGAAGGTACTACTAAAGTAAAGGAGGTCAAGCTGAGCATGCTAATGCATGAATATGAACTGTTCAAATTGTAGAAAAATGAATCAATCAAAGATGCCCAGACAAGGTTCCTCACAATAATGAATTCTCTAAGTATGCTCGGACGAAAGATTGATCAAAAAGAAATCAACCGAAAGATTCTTAGAGTCATGCCTAAGCGATTCGCTCCAAAAGTTACTACACTTCAAAACTCAACCACAATCAGTACAATGGAAACCCTCACATTATTTGGAGAACTTGAAGAATTTGAAAACCAACTGAAATTATATGATGAAGAAGATGAGGCATCCAAGAAGAAGACATTGGCGTTGCAAGCTGAAAGTTGCATGGAAAGTGATGACGAAGATTCGGATGAAGAAATAGCTTTAATGACTAGAAAATTGAGGGAGCTGATCTGAAAGAAGAATGAATCAAAATTTCCAGCAAAATCCTTCAACAACAAGAAAGACTTCAAGCAAAGGCCACTAGAAGAAAATTATTTTGAATGTGGAAGGCCGGGTCACTTTAAGAGAAATTGTTTTCAATTGAAAAGAAAGAACAGAGCAAACAATCCAAAAGGAAAAGTACTAATGACATGGAGCGATGATGAATCCAATCATGAAGATCAAGAAGATGAAACCGCTCAATTTTGTTTCACTGGATTAAGCTACGAAGAAACATCCGAGGTAAGGTCCGAACTTGGTGAAATTACTGTTTCAGACTATCTTGTTTTAAAAAATGAAAATCTTCGCATAAAAGAGAAAAATGCTCATTTAAAAAGTTAGATAAATGATTTAATGAAAGAAGTAGAAACTTTAATTGAGGAGAAACAAGAGATAGTTAAAGATTGCACATCATATGAAGTATCTCAGTTAAATGCTAAAATTGGATATTTAGATAATTATAATAAAATATTATACAATCATGCAAACAAGTTAAATGAAGAAAACAATAGTCTTGTAAAGGAAAATGATAATTAAAAGAAAGTTTAAAAATGAGGGATGCGTGTATTGATGCTTTTAATGATGGGAAAATAGTAAACATGAATAATAACAATGAGGAAGAAATAAAGTCGCTAAAAAGAGATCTTGCAAAATTTGTTCAAGGTGAAGAAAATTTAAAAATAATGCTAGGAGCTCAAAGGTCAAGTCTTGATAAACAAGGAATTGGATACAATCCTGTCAAGAATATAACAAGCACTTCTAATAAAATTAGAATAATAAACAATAAACAAAGAAACAGGCCTTTATATTGCTCACCTTTTGTCACTTGCAAAAAATGTGGTTCAAAAGGACACTTTGACACTAATTGCAACAAAACAAAAATAAAACAAGTTTGGGTAAAGAAAGGAGAATTGATTGATACTAACAAATTCGGACCCAAACATATTTGGGTACCAAAACGTTGAGCTACTATGTTGTTTTTGCAGGTATGCTTAAAAGCTAAAGTACCATCACATAAATGGGTACTGGACAGTGGGTGTTCTAGACACATGACAGGTGATAGAACAAAATTCACTTCACTTGATACAAAGAAAGGAGGTTCAGTAACTTTTGGAGATGATACCACATGCCAAATCATTGGTAAAGATAAAGTTGGTAAATGGAAAAGTCTTTATTGATAATGTTCATCATGTTGAGGGCTTAAAATACAATCTAATTAGTGTGAGTCAACTTATGGATAGTGGTCATAAAGTAATCTTTGATAAAGAAAAATGTGTGATCATTCATGCCTCACATGATGTGCCTCTAATAGCCGACAGGGAAGGAAATATTTATAAAATCAATTTTGAAAATGAAAATCAAGATATCTGTTTAGCTGCAGTTCAAGATCAAACTATATTATGGCATAGAAGATTAGGGCATGTGCATATGGAGCTGATTAACAAGTTAGTTGCAAAGAACCTTGTTAAAGGCCTACCAAAGCTGAAATATGAAAAGACAGGTATATGTGATGCATGCCAATTAGGTAAACAAGCAAGAAATTCTTTTATAAGTAAAAATCAGGTATCAACTTCTTTACCTCTTCAATTATTGCATCTTGATCTATTTGGACCCGAGAGATATGTTAGTTTAGGAAATAATCATTATGCTTTTGTTATTGTTGATGATTTTTCAAGGTTTACATGGGTTTTATTTTTGAAAACTAAAGATCAAGCTTTTGCAGAATTTGAAAAGCTTATAAAGAATGTTGAAACAAAACACAACCTCAAGCTAATTGGTATAAGGAGTGACCATGGTGGAGAATTTGGAAAAGACTTTATACCATATTGCAGTGAGAAAGGTGTTACACATGAGTTTTCTGCACCAAGAACACCTCAACAAAATGGTGTGGTGGAACGCAAAAATCGTACTCTCCAAGAAACTGCAAGAACTTTACTTCAAGAAAGTAAACTGCCTAAAAGATTTTGGGCAGAGGCTGAAAGTACTGCATGTTATATTTTAAATAGAGTATTGATTAGACCCATTTTATTGAAAACACCATATGAGTTACTAAACAAAAGGATTCCTAATATTAATTATTTTAAAATGTTTGGTGCTAAATGCTTTGTTTTAAATACTAATGGTAATCTTGAAAAATTTGATGCAAAGTCAACCGAAGCTATTTTTCTTGGCTACTCAGTACATACTAAGGCATATAGGGTTTATAATCTTGACAAGTCAAAGGTTGAAGAGTCTGTGCATGTAATATTTGATAAATTTAACCATGATCTGTCAAAAGATGAGGATTCTGCAGGAAATAACAATCTGAGTCGTGGAACCCAAACTGCTAAATCCAAACAGCCTAAGCCATCCGAATTAGAAGGAAAAACAGATGAAATCAGACAGCCTGAACCGTCTGAAAATACAGAAATGCAGACACCT
Organism: Aralia elata; assembly: GCA_034770075.1. NCBI lineage: Eukaryota > Viridiplantae > Streptophyta > Magnoliopsida > Apiales > Araliaceae > Aralia > Aralia elata. The sequence goes on from CM068378.1 coordinate 77,165,861, forward strand.
AAATCCAGACAGTCACAGTCGTCTGAATTAGAAGAAAAATCAGATGATCAGTCATATGCAGAACTTGATATACTGGAGCCCGAACCTGAAGAGCAAATGACCTCGGTCAGACTTCCTAGATCATCTAGAACTGTGAGAAATCATCCTCCAGATTTGATCATAGGTGATCCCAACACATGGATGAACACAAGAAGGAAAACAAAGAATTACTATGCATTCTCAGCATTTCTTTCACAAATAGAACCTAAGAATGCTAAGGAAGCAATTGAAGATGAGAATTGGTCTATTGCCATGCAAGAAGAATTAAACCAATTCGAAAGGTGTCAGGTATGGGAACTTGTTAAACCTCCTAAAAATGCATCTATTATTGGTACAAAATGGATTTTTAAAAATAAACTTGATGAAAATGGCATAATCACAAGAAACAAAGCTATATTGGTAGCTCAAGGGTATAATCAACAGGAAGGTATAGATTATGAAGAAACTTTTGCGCCTGTTGCAAGGTTGGAAGCAATAAGAATTTTATTAGCCTATGCATGCTATAGAAATTTTAAATTATTTCAAATGGATGTAAAAAGTACTTTTTTAAATGGTTATTTAAATGAAGAGGTGTATGTTAAGCAACCACCCGGATTTGAACATGAAAAATATCCACACTATGTGTTTAAATTGAAAAAGGCTTTGTATGGATTAAAACAAGCTCCAAGAGCTTGGTATGAAAGATTAAGCAAGTTCTTATTAGACAATGGTTTTAATCGCGGTAAAATTGATTCTACTCTTTTTATTAAAACCAAAAATAAGGACTTATTAATTGTTCAAATTTATGTGGATGATATAATTTTTGGAGCTACTACTAATTCTTTGTGTGAGTGGTTTTCCCGATGTATGCATAATGAGTTTGATATGAGCCTTATGGGTGAGTTAAACTACTTCTTGGGGCTTCAAATCAAACAAGCCAATGAAGGGATTCACATTCATCAATCCAAGTATGTGAAGGAGTTATTAAAGAGATTTGGTTTTGAAAATACCAAACCAAAGGCAACACCAATGAGCACAACTGTCAAGTTATCAACTGATGCTACAGGTAAAGATGTTGAGGTAACCATGTATCGAGGTATGATTGGTAGTTTACTTTATTTAACAGCATCTAGACCAGATATTATGTATAGTGTATGCTTATGTGCTAGATTTCAAGCTCAACCAAAAGAATCACATCTTAAAGTAGTAAAAAGAATTTTTAAATACTTGACCGGTACGATTAATCTTGGTTTATTTTATCCTGTTTCTCCAAGCTTTGAACTCATTGGATACTTAGATGCTGATTATGCAGGATGCCAAGTTGATAGAAAAAGCACAAGTGGTACGTGTGAATTTTTAGGTCAAAGCCTTGTGGCTTGGCACAGCAAGAAATAAGAATCAGTTGCCTTGTCCACTACGGAAGGTGAATATCTGGCTGCAGGTAGTTGTTGTTTACAAATTTTGTGGATGATACAAACCTTACATGATTTTAATATAATTTGTGAAAATGTGCCTATTATGTGTGACAATACTAGTGCTATAGATATTTCTAAGAATCCTGTGCTTCATTCTCGTACTAAGCATATTGAAGTGAGACATCATTTTCTAAGAGACAATGTTGCTAAAGGATTAATAAAATTAATATTTGTCCCTACTGAACATCAATTGGCTGACATTTTTACAAAACCTTTAAGTGAAGAGCATTTTTACACCTTAAGAAGAGAACTGGGTATGTCTATTTGCTCATTAAAAAAATAAAAATAATAATAATAATAATAAATAAATAAATAAATTATTTCTGTGTATATATATATAATTATCTAATATTCATCTAGCCTATCTGATGCTACTGATATTTATATTATGTGGGTTTATTTTATCAGTTTTAACGAAAAACAAATTAAAATAAAATAATATATATATATATATATATATATATATATATATATATATATATAATCACTTAAGGGTATTTTTGGTTTTTGTTTCACTTTGTTTTTCGCGGGAATTACCACTTAAAGGTTTTTCTTTTTCTAAAACCCTTCATATTCCCCCTCTCACTCTTTCTTTCTCTCTTCGCGGCTAACCGAACCAGACCTCGTTTCCTCTCTTCCTCTTCAATCATCCTCCACACAACGCTTGGGCTTCAAATCAATGGCCAAAACTCGAGGAGGTCACACCGTCAACATCGGTCGACAGCCAATTCGACGTCGACAAGAAGCACCAGTAGATCCTCAACAAGCATCGTCGGCTCCAACACAAGCAACAGTGGGGCCTCGCGAAACCCGTCGGCACAATAGGAACTTCCAGAAGCTTGCCAGCGATCTAGGTTCTTCCTCCAAAACAATGAAGCGTCGTGGGAATCCATCAAAGGGTAAAACCCCTGTCACAGTGAGTCTCCTCCACTAATTTCTAAATCTATTTCGTTTCGATCTCCCAAATTTGCTTCCCGTTTTCATAATACTATGATGAACAAATCTATTGTGTTTGGGAAATCTGTTGATCCTGTGTTATTCGAAAATATTGGGTTTACTGGGTTATTTGATAATCTTGAGTTATCTGTAATATTGTTCCCCCCTAAATCTGCATACCCCATGTTAATCAAACAGTTTTATGGAAACATGTCTGTATCGGGTGATAGAGTTCATTCTTTTGTACAAGATAAAACAATTTCTATAGATTCTGCTTTGTTGGGATATATTTTAAACATTCCCTGTTCTGGTCCCTCTCCGTTTACTCTGAATAGTCCATTGGAATTTGAAAACTTATTTGTTCTTGACCAACTTCGAATTGTCAAAGACTGCCCCACAGCTGAATTTGTTTCCCTGCCTACTGTTATTGAGACATCTCCCATAAACAGTATGTTACATAAGATCATTCGTGCTAACTTGGTCCCAAGAACTGGTGGGAGGTCAAACATGACTTACCAAGATTTAATTCTTTCAGCCCTCATCATGTCAGACACCAAATTCAATTGTGCCTTATTAATGATTAATCATATAGAGAGTTGCATAAAAACCAAGTCAAAATGTTTTCCATATGGGGGATTGTTAACAAAAGTTTTTGCTCACTTTGGCATCTCTTTTGACACTGAAGACGTTGTTCAAATAACTGAGGTAATTGATGAATCTATTTTAAAAAGTTCAAAAGTAAAAGTGAGTGCTGATGGTATACTGTCTTGGGATGTGGATGATTCTGCCATTCCTGCATCTGGACCAACAGGGTCTAATCATCCTTCTCACACTTCAATTTCCATTCCTCCAAGTTCCCAAAATACTGATCTCTATCAGCTCGTTCACACTATGACCAATACACTTGAATCAATTCTTACTTCAGTCAACTCTTTATCTACCTCAGTCTCTAATTTATCCGATAGGGTAACCACTGTGACAGAGAAAGTTGATTCCCTGATGGCTCGTCATGACTCCTTGGAAGTCCAATTGAAGGATCTTAACCAGAAGGTAGAAGATGGTCTCTATGAGACTGATAAAGAGGCCTAGATATCCTTTTTGATGTTGCCAAAGGGGGGAGAAAAGTAACTGAGTTAATTTTGATACTCTAATGTGGTTTTGACACTGATATTTTTGGAAGTTGTCCTGAATGGATATTCTCATGATTTGCATATTCATCCACATATATGTTTATTTTATCTAAATAATATGCATAAATTTAGGGGGAGCCATATAGTTAGGAGGAGTATATTGATTAACAGGTCACTCATTTTGTCATCATCAAAAAGGGGGAGAATATTAGTGTTTGGATATTTGATGTTTTGAATGATAACAAAATGAGTATAATTTCTTATGTTTATGCAGCGTGCATGGGCTTTTAATATGTATTACATGGATATACTATTCTGATGCATGCATGTTTATAATAGTTGTACTGGTGCATGTAATTATAATATTTGCGTGTCTATAATTGTTGCATGGATATTGAATATTTTTTTTATAAAGTGCATGGATAGATAAATATTAGCAACCTTGTCACAGCTGAAGGAGTTTATCAACGAATCAGTTTTTATCCTAATGGATTCGGTTGTTCTTTATCAATCAGAGTATTTCAAGGAACATTTCAAGGAAGGTTGTTGGTTTCCATTAGTTTATTTGAAATTTGAATTAAACCCACTTATTAAGGAATATGCTAACAGTCACTACTGATATGTTTCCTTAGTTTATCAATCAGAGCATTTCAAGGAACATTTCAAGGAAGGTTGTTGGTTTCCATTAGTTTATATGAAATTTGAATTAAACCCACTTATTAAGAAATATGCTAACAGTCACTACTGATATGTTTCCTTAGAAATTACATTATCACATTTTTGATTTCTAATTTAGGAGAATAATTTCTCTCTATGATTTTGTTGATCCTTGCCATATTAATTGAGGATTTCATGGGATTGGTTTCAAGATAACCATTGGAAGCTGTGCTATAAAATCATACTCTCTCTCGGCTTTTCGGGAACTTAGCAGAGCTCAAATTAGTCTTATATAGTTCATCATATTAGCTTTCTAAGTTACCTTCCAGCAACCCAGTTGTATTGCTCTCATATTTACTGCTGGAAAAATATTATGTTGTAATCAAAATCATTGTTCCAAGTGTAAGCCGTGTGTGGCTTGTTCTATCTAGTTGTAGATAGGGTGTGTTCTTGGATAGCTTTCAAGGTTGCAGTGGGGCAAGAGTCTCAGTGGTGAGAAGGATTGCAGTGGTGCATAGAGACAGGAGTGTCCATCTCAGAGGAAAGCTATAAAGAACAGGGAAGTTATCTTGTATTGAATTGAATTAAAGTTTAATAAAAAGAGTCTCCAATACCAATTGGTATTGGACGTGGAGTAGGCCACTAGATTAGAGTATAGGGGCCGAACCACGTAAAAATTTTGGTGTGATTTCTTGTTTTATTCAGTTCTGAATTACTTTTATTTTTCTGGAAAAAGTATTTTGTTGTTCTTGAATATACACTAATTCAGACACCAATTCAGACAGGGCATAACTGTCTGTTCATATCATCACGAAGAACATATACTAATTCAGACAGTAATTTAGACAGGGTATCACTGTCTGAATTTTCTGCATAAAGTTATTTTTAAAATTTATCATTGTGGCTCATTAATTACCAATTACACCTATTCACCCCCCCCCCCCTCTAGGTGTGCTTATATACAAAATTACAGTACCCTCAATTAAACAAGGTCTTTCAAATCGAAATGCCTACTCAAGTAAACTTTTAAGATTGCTTAAACTTGATTAATCTTTTATGGTAAATATAGTCAAAATCCCCGTCCCCTATCATTAGCTCTAAGCCAGGAGCACTTGGTATATATATATCTAATAGATAGAAAAGCCACAATTATAAGACTCGAGAGTTAACAGATGCCTATTATCAACTTTCTAATCAATAAGATAAAACAGATGGGCACCAAGACCAACAAAGGACAATATTAGACAGAATACTAATGATCACCAGATATTTCATTTTGAAATTCAAAATTTATAGATTTAAAAATAATTGACTTGATTTCCAAGCATTTGTGAATTCGAAGTTGTGGGGAATAAAATGTCCAATCCAACGTAACCTAATAAGAGTTTCAATAAGAATATAAGAATTGCTCTTTTCCAGAAGGAACTGATATCATAGAAACCAACTGCAATTTTAACAGTGATCTAAATTTATGCAGCAGTACGAATTGTTATGATAGTCAAATTCGATTAACTTAGTCAAGTACACATTAATGGAACATAAAGTTGTTATCAGATTGTATGTATTACACACGATGACAGTGTAAGTGCCGGATAAAAACAAATTAGATAAGCTCAGCACCCCAAATCATATTAGATAAGGTATGTCTTGTAGGTGTAAAGTAACAAGGATCGAGACACTGAACCTGATATAGAATGGTTTACTCTGATTTATTCATCAATTCACTAATATTTATTTTGGTTATCTTCCAAATCTCTGTAAATAAAATAACACCCTAGAGTCACTATCTTCCAAATCTCTATAATTACTCTTATTTTTTTATATACAAGTACTTATATATTATCAGAGAACCACCAACGGAGGCGGAACCCGAATACAAGCTGCATACAAAAGAGAACAACTCCCGAAAGGGGAAGATTTTAAAAATATGGAAGGCAGTAGTTTCATAAAGCCGCCTCATGATTGCTGTGTTATTAAATCTTTCCTGATGTAATAACACAGCAATCATATTATTTTGTAATAGGCTAATGGTGCACATCTTATTATTTTGAGTCTTCCTACGCTGACATGAAAAAGGGACTTGAAAATTGGACATTTTCAATTTCATTTGCTTTTTTTTTTTTTTTTGGTTGAGTCCAAACATATTTATAGTATGGATTTAAAAAAAAATTAGGAAAAAACATAAAAAATTAGGTCCAATTTGGATATATATCAAAAAAATAGTTGTATGGACCCATACAACCATTTTTTTGATATATATCCAAATTGGACCTAATTTTTTAAGTTTTTTTTTTAAATTTTTTTTTTAAAACCATACTATAAATATGTTTGGACTCAACCAAAAAAAAAATTAAAAAAAAAAGCAAAGGAAATTAAAAATGTCCAATTTTTGGGTCCTTTTTTCATGTCCCCGTAGACTTATTCTATTATTTTGTGTTATTTTGGGATGGATTCTTCTGAAGGGCAATGTGAGCATGTATGGGTTTTTGCCCTGTTCAGAAAATCTTCTAGGCCATCTTTTCCTTATTTTGGTGAATCCTATCTTCTTTATGGAGGTGGTCGGATTTTTGAGATTCTTGGCATCGGATACTTTGGCGCAAGTGCTTTTCCGGTCATTGCTCAGCTTCCGGAGCCTTTGATACTTCTCGCTACGTTCTCTTTCACAATCTTATCACCCGCATGTATGATTGGATTTTAGAGAAAAATGTTTTGAAATATCGTTTTTAGAGTACCTTATAGTCAAACTTAGTTAAGATATGCTTTAAATTCAAAATTTCTCTATATGTGACTATAGTTTCCACAGCCAACTAGGATGTAGTTTTAACAACTCGTTGGTTGTGATAACTATCTCAAAATAATATAATTTTATTAATAAAATGGTAAAATAATATCATTAATGAAACTAGTTAAATGACATAACTACCACTATCACCACAATTAGATGATTGTGGTGACCAACCATATATATATAGAGAGAGAAAAAAAAATTCTAAAACGAACTGGAAAAAACGAACTAAAAATGAACCGGCTATAGCGACGGTTTTGTCCGTCGCATAGCCAGTGACGACGGTTTTTTTACCTATTGCGATACCGTCGCAATAGGATAGCGACGGACTGAACTGTCGTCAGTCGTCGCTATAGCCGGTTCGCGAACGAACCGGTTCGCTTAAGAGACGGACTATATATATATATATATATATATATATATATATATATATATATATATATATATATATATATATATAAATTAATGATTAGCCTATCATGCGTTCCTTGTTACGTGGACTTAGTCTTCTTTAATAAATTACCATGTGCTCGACATGCCCTGCATTTTTCACTAATAAAATCACAAACTCAACTCAAGGGACGAATTAAAAAGTGAAGATTTTGAATGGCTTAGAGTTGGCATGACTTTGTCAGTTGTTTCTCTAATCTAACAAATTACACTTCATTTCTAAATTAGATATATAATTTAAAATTTTAAGAATAAATTTATGTTTTCAAATAGAGTCATGTTATGTATTGCGAAAAATTTACGCCGAATTATAATTGAGAAACTTATTAACACATTAGATTGATATTAATTATAGGAGGGCCCTACTTATTACACATCTTTTTAAAAAACTTACCACTGATAGTTATCCACGTAACTGACAATCAAATAGTCGACGTAAACATTCGCAATACATATCATTTTTCTTTCAAATATACCACTCATAATAGTTAATAATCTAGTACTACAAGCCATCCATTGGTCTAGGGTATATTAATGGGTTATCTCACTCAAAACTTGAATTTGATTCTCACGCGTAGCGGATATATGGTTGGTGGTACTTCTATATCTTACACGCTATTCATAGAGGAATCATGAGTTTCGCCCCAACATACGTAGGGTGGAGGTTCCTTCTTGCGTATATGATTGTTGTAGGCTTGTCATGTCGGGAGTTTGAGATACCTTATGATGCAAACTCCATACTAAACTGTAAGGGATAGTCCCACATTGGTTACAAATGTAACTTGATGTGAGTTGATATATGTCTTAGTCCCCTCAGACAACTAGTTTATCAACGTAGGTCAAAGGGTTTACGATTTGTATTACTGATGCTTTCACTGAGAGCCAATGTTGCCGGTCGACGCACGTAAACGGGATTACATGTGGAATAAAATAAACGAGGTGACATGTGGAAAGGGCTATCTAGAGATTGGAAAACTAAAATATTGATAGGTGCAAAGGGGCTATCTAGAGATGGGCTAAAAAAGAAACCTTACACATGTAACTTGATGGTTTGTATCAACTTACTTTCTATTTTGTTAACAAGAGAATAAAGTAATAATTATCTAGTAGTGGTGGTGTAATGCTATAAATAATATTAAAAAGTGCTACTAATAAATTAGGAATATCATGTAACTTCATAATCTCAAAATAGAAATATACAACTCTCTTTTCTATGGATAAAATTGAAGCAGAATAGCCTATGAATTGTGATTTATCATTCCCATATAGTTAAATTTCATCCTAATGCTTCTGTGCTATAAACATTCCTAGCATACCGTGTTTTAATCTATGTAGTGTACAACCTACACATATCAGTTCCACGAATTGATACCATCGTGTTCCTAATAACACTGCAATAGACGGTGCTTAAACAATTGCTTTTAGTTCATGGTTCTTAAACAATTGCTTTTAAATTGATGGATCTCTAAGTCTTTTTTGGTTCTTTTCCTCTTCTATGTATTTTTCCACCTCTTTTGTAGTATCTGGACTGTTTAGTAGTGACGACGGAGCTCAAGAGAATGTGTTAACTAGAGTGGGCTTGCTAGCCGGCTCAACAATAATTCATCTCACATTACTATGGGGAACTTGTCTATACATGGGCAGACAAGTTTTTTCTTCTAATTCCAATTTTAGTCCTTCCGCCGACTTAAATTCTGCAGAAACTAAACAGAAAAAATCACTATCGGGATGGACAGGTTCGTTTGTTTCGTATACCTTATTGTTAATTCGAAATTAATAATTATAATCTTTCCGTCTGCATCACTGTGGTGTGATAGTTAAGTTGGTCCGTAACATAGTGGTATTGCGACAGCCGCATCTTTTTTAAATCTTGACCGTCAGATCCTGCAATAGATGCACAAGAGATCCGGTTGCAGTTTAAGTCCGAATAGGCACTATTTGCTATGGATTTTTCCCTTTAAAAATAGTACTGCTAACAACCATAATTGTGTAAGCAACCTTATTCTTTATCTTTTTTTCTAATTCATATTTTTTTTATGCAGATTTTGGTGTGGTTACAGATTCAGAGACTAGTTATGCAGGTGAAATTATGCTTCACTCGTACCATTTATAGTCATACTAATCCCAAAAATTTTAGCTGTACCATATGCTTCTGAGGGTTATAAGATTGACATTTTAATAACTCTTATTGTTTCAGTTATCTCCTTACTTGGGTACTTCTACTTTCAGGTATTAAATTTATTTGCAGATGGAGAATTTAAAAAATAAATAAATTATATTAGCATGCTAACAATTTCTCCACAGTACTTTTCAAATTGTAATTCTTGTTTTTCGTTGGTTTTGTAGATTTCTAATAGTCCAATACAAAAGAGACGACTGGAATATATCTGGAAGTTGAACATCAAACCCATTTATTAGCCGTGATAAACCATGTGCAGGAATACATACCAGAAAGACTACTCGGAGAGTTTGGTGCACCAAATGGAAGTGCTATAAAAAGGTCTGGTTTATGATTTTTTTTATATAAGACGACAATTTTTTGTCGATAGTAGATACTGATTATGGGGATATATGAGATAAGATAATAAGAAAGAGACCCACACATTATTTTCTATTTTATTGTTTGTAATTTTACGTTAATAACATTAATCCACATCGGACTTGAAATGAATAGTCACATAAACCGTTTGGGTAAAATATATCTTCGATCAACCTAACACAAGTTATCTTTGGTCACTTCCAATACAACATCATTTGATCGTTAACTTAATAATATAACCATACGGAGGTAATTAACATGCAAAAATATAAGAGTACATAAAATTTCCGTTTTATTTAAGGCATTGGAATATTGATCATTTTTATGGTAGTGTAAATAATATGTATTTAAGTATATTTCGACAGCTCAGATTTTAACTTCTATTATTATAAAGTTGTTGATGTATAACCTCAAATTAAACAAACTTTTACATAATATCATATTTTTATACGCTCTTTACATTCGTATGGTTAGATTATTAAGTTGATAATTAAATATTGTTGTATTAAAAGTGACCTTTGATAACTTATCTTATGTCAATCTAAGACAATAACGTACATCAAGGGAAACGTGTAGCGAGAAGACTTGATTACAAGACTTTGCACAACATACACACCCATATAAAGGGCAACATGCGATCAGAAAGATTTGAACCCAAGACCTTGCACACTAGATACCATGTTAGGTAACCAACTCATCTAAAAACTTAAATTGCTAGAAAGAGGCACAAACAATGTATATCAAACCAATAATACTTTTTACCCAAATCATCTTATCTATTTTAAGCAACTTCATTTGTTCTCTTTTAGTGTGTGAAACTTTGAAAATGTGTTCTGATAAATATTATTTTTGATCACACTGCAGGCTATTTCAGAAGATAGATAAGAATGGAGATAATCACTTGTCCGTGACTGAACTTACAGAGATTTTCAACAAAATTAGAGTTAGTAAATCAGCTTGGAATAGGGAAAAAGTGATGGAAAAAATTCTGAAAGATCTTGATCATAATGGCGATGAGCAAATCAGTTGGGACAAATTTAAACATACATTTAAGAAATGGCTTCAGGAGACAATGTGTGCAATGGATGAACCGATCAAGCATTCTCACCACTCGGAAAAACCAATCAAGCATTTAGATAAGGTGATCCTCTCATTATAGTTATGCTACTTTTAGATTAAGGAATGAAATCAAGGTATTCTTGTAATATTTAAGGAAATGGAGTGGAATAAGTCATTCCACAACCCCTAAAAGGAATGAGAATCATCAATTTGGCAGAAAAAAGAATGGTTCATATTCCAATAGAACAAACTTCTCATTCCATGGGAATGGGGCATTTCATTTCCCTTATGATTCCTGCAATCCAAACGCATCTATATTGTTGATTCGATCATAGATTAAAAGATTAAAATTGAGTATTTAATTTTGATGGTACTCAGAATTTTGGTTTTAAGCTCCTTCGAATGTCTTTTGTAGGCTATCCATCATGTGATAAAAGAACAAGAAAAGATGAAGCACCTAAAAAAGGAAATTATTAAGCGGGTTCGGAGCTCTCCGATTGGGAACTTTTGTGCAGCAGATGAAACACCTGATGAATCTACCATAAGAAAGTAAGGAAAAATAAAATGGTTGAAATCATGTTTAGCGGAACAAAGTATAAACTTTGTTTTGGGCTGAATTACATACTGTCACTCCAAGTTACCAATCAGTTTTTAAAGTGGTCCCTCCTCGATTCAAATTAAACATTTGTCTCCTTATAGCCGTCATTCAGTGTCAATTTTATATCTTGGGTTGATTTTTTTTTTCATAATTTCGAGTCACGTTCTATTCATTCACTTGTTTAATGATAGTATCTTTGTCATTTGACGATGTAGAATATATATCATTCTCATGACTAACACGTTAACTGTGTGAATTGGGTAATTTACGTCATCATTTGACAAAGACATCATCATTTTTAAATAGGTGTTTGATTAGCACATGAAACAAAATTGAAAAAAAAATCAACAGAAAGAACATAATTGATACTAAAGGGCAACTATAGAGAGCCAAGTGTTCTCTTTGGTAATTGAGGAGGGGATATTCCGAAACTAGTTAGCAACTTGGAGGGAAATATTTATACTTCAGCCTCTTTTTTTCCTTCATTTTTTTTTGTCATCAGGCTCATAGTGTCCAAGTTCAATTATTGAATCTAAATCAAGCTATTGAATTTTCAGGTTGTTCCAAAAACTTGATGTCGACAAAAATAATACCATATCACAATCGGAACTGAAAAAATTGATCTCAGATGTCAACTTTGGGAAGATGCCAATGGGTGAAGATGAAGCAGTGGTGAAAATAATGGAAGATCTTGATATCGATGGAGATAAAGAGATTAATGAAGAAATTCACAAAATGATTTAAAAGATGGATCAATTTGCATGCCATTGATGAATAACAAGTAAGAAACACCATTATTCGATTATGGCTTCTTCAATTAATTTTATAGTATTTGCCACTTTGGGAAATTGGATTCGTTTGGTACAGTAAAAAACGTTGTTTGCTAATTATTTTTGAGTATGAAAAGTGGAAGAAAAACCTTTTTTTGCAGCAAAAATGTGAAAACACTAAAAAAAATTTGCTCCTTCAATTTTGGCAACTAATGGAGAGTCATTCTAACTTTAATGAGCTCCTGATATCAAATCTTAATAACAAAATTTAGAATTTCATTTCTACATACAATACGATAAAATCTAATGTTTAAATATAGTTACCAAACAGTATTTCCTGATTTATATTTCCCCTTGTGAAAGCAAGTGAAATCGAAACATTTGAAAAAAACATAGAAATAAAAATAGTTACCAAATGATTAGTTTTAAGGATTTTCTGATTATGTTGCCTCTAACAGTGGCAACTAATTTTAGCCAGAATAGTTGACAATCCTAAATCAGCAATTTTTATTTTTAATTTCACTGGCCTAAATATAACTATAGATCAATTGTTCAATTTGTCGATAAATTGATTAAAAAGTCTCAAGTAAATGACTCACTATGCAGGTGGACAAGTCTGCAGGGGCATGGGCAAAGGCTATACTGCTATTAGTGCTTGGAATAGCTATGTTAGCAGTGTCAGCTGAGCCTCTTATACATACTGTTTAGAAATTTTCAACATCTGCAAATATACCATCTTTTTATGCCTCTTTTGTTTTAGCTCCACTAGCTACAAGTGCCAGAACAGCAATTTCAGCTATCAAAGCTACTAAACAGAAGATACCAAAAATCACTTCTTTGACATTTTCTGAGGTTTGTCCGTCCTTTTCTTCATACACAATTTTCCCCTTTTTTTTTTGCAAATTTTGTGACTAACAAAGATATATATTTGTTTAGTTGAATGACAGATTTGTCCCTCCAATTTGTTAGACAATTTTAAAGTTACCCCTTTATTATTAAAGTGAAAGCTTTGCCTCCTTATAGTTGCCATAATGTCAATTTTTTTTCTTTGCTTGATTTTTGTCCCTTCAATTTCATGTCGCGTGCTAGTCACGCCCCTATTTAATAAGGACAAATTTGTAATTCATCCCTTTTTCCATGTATAACCCTAAAAATAAAAAGTTGTTAGTTTAGATTGTGGTGACTTAAAAAAATTATGATGACAAACTTAAGGATGTTGTGTTATTTGACACTATCACTGTCGCTAAAAAGAGGACGCTCTGTGGATTTTTTTTTCCGATGATAAATGACTCTTTTTGTGTAAAGGAATATTAGACAACAATATTTGATGTTCTAGCTTGATGGTTGTTTGGAATATTGAATTCTATATTTTATTGCAGATATATGATGGAGTGTTCATGAACAATGTTCTTGGATTTTCTGTTCTTCAATCGATTGTATATTTTCGTGGCTTGACATGGCATTTCTCCACTGAAGTGATGACCGTGTTCATCGTTTGTGCCATAATGGGCCTTATTGCAGCTTTGAGATCAAAGTTCCCAGTTTGGATTATGTTTATCGCATACCTGCTCTATCCATTATCTTTGATCCTGGTTTATGTTGTTGATGATTACTTCTGGTTGCCCTAAAATTGCTTGGAATGTGTAGGTGTAAAAGCTACAGTAACATCTCGAGGTAAAAATTGTTATAGGCTCTGTTGAGGTTTGTAGCTTAAAAATAAATTGATTTAAATAAATTTGCCAATGCATTCATTTTATTAGTCTTGCTGTTTGTCATACTACTTGTGATATATATAAATAAATTTCAATAACTAGCTATATATAAAGATTATTGAATTACCAAAAAAGTTTATAAAATGATAAAAAAACAAAAACAAAATCAATGTCTCGCACGGACTAATATACTAGTTACCTTTAAAAAGGGTAATACATTTTATGTTTGGCCCATTTTAATTTCTAAGTCTTGATGATCAGAGCTTTGAAACTTCGTTAATGTTAGGAAAAAGAAAAGAACATGAAAATGAAAAGGACAAAAAAAGAAAAAAGGATTAACAAAATCCTTAGGTTGTTTGGTGGTCCTAAGAAAGTTAAAAGGAAAAGAAAGAAAAGGAAAACATTATGCACAGTTCACCATCTCCCGTTGCTTTAGTTATTTATGAATACTTTTTTAAGTACAAATTTTCAATGAATACATTTTTTTAGTAAATTATTTGTTAAATGAATAACTAATAATTTTTTTTTATTTTTTTCCTTTTAATTTAATCTAACTTTAAGTATTTAAATTTGTCTTTTACATTTAATGAAAATATGCTACTTAAATTTTCATTTAAACAGGTCTTTGAGTTTTGTAATTATTTTATTTGGTTAAAATAATAGAAATTTGTTTATGTGAGAATCTATTTTATTATTGTAAGGACGTATTTCTCCTTCTATTAGGAGAGAAAATAGTTTTATGCAAGAATGAACCATTTTGCCCTTATAAAACTCACATGACATGCATATGTCTTACTAATTTTGACCAAAATTGGTTAAAAGGAACGGTTTTGCAAAAAAATTAAGACATTAGCTATAACATTACAAAAATTAAAATATTAACATTTATGTTGCAATTCAACGTATACATGAGGATAATTTTGTAATTTGCCCATACGAATATTAGATCACCAGCATTGCCCCCATCTCCACCTACTATGGCCATCATCTCCTCCCATTAAATCAACCACGCACCCGGATTTGTTTGGAAGCATTTTATTTTGTTTAATGTTTACGTGAGTTTTTTAAGTAAAAATACTAATATGATTTTGTAATTGAAAAGAAACTGAGAACACTTAGTTGACACATCTATTGCAAAATGAATATCAAGATTAAAGAGAAAAAAATTCATTCTAAAAAGATATTATTCAGATTCCAAGCAATCCTATCTATCCTATCATGTGCTGAGCACAACTTGCAAATGTAGAGTTCTAAGATCCTTAATAAAACGGCATTAATAATATTACGACGTTTCATTAATTAGTAATTAATTTTATTCAAGCTTGACAGCCATGACTTAGAAGTAGAAAATGAGTCTCACACTTATGTAAGAGAATTTATAAAAATATCAAATTTTACTTGCGAAAATATTAATTTCATAGGGCAAACATAAGGCATGGCCAGGGGCCATGGCCTCGTCGGATTTTTCACACTTTCGCCTACATCTCTAAGTTTTTATTAAATTTCATTTATAATCCTATCCAAATCTATTAGTATACTTTACTCAAATACACACTTTGTTCTAAAATATAGGATTAATTTTAATTGTTTTTAAAAGTAAATCTGACATATTTTTATATTTTACTTTTAATTATAATAAATCTTGTAATTATAAGTACTTTATAATTTATTTACGATTTTCATTATTATTTGTCCAAAATTAATTGAGTTCATTTTAGTTTATAGCTTTTATTAGTTGATCTTCATGTATGTGGTAGTCCACATAATTATTATATTTTCATAAAGTAGTAAACGATAAAATGGTTCGCACCATGGCTTGCGTAAAAATATATCCCATGTATTTGGCATTAGCTTTCGTGTCATGAAGCAAATGGCCCAGTGTAATAGGCACATACCATACCTTCGGGAATCACATGCTATTTTATAGGGTGTGTACATGATACGATTTAGTGCTCTTATAAGATGTAGCCCATGCTATTTTATAGTATATAGTACTATTTTATACTTTGTACCCCCAAGTATAAACTTAGGTGAAAATTCTAAGCCCAACTCTAAAAGGCCATTTTCAATCTTTAAGTCTGTATATGGCCTCTAGAATTCATTCACGTTCATGTAAGCTTGTAATATCTGTTATATCGCGTGAGACAATCTTCTTCACAATAATTTGTTATTCCCTCTGTCCCAAATTAATTGCATTTCTAGGATTTTTTAAAGTCAAATTGACTATTTTTAAAACTAATTTTTTTACTATTTTTGCCAACATATAGGTGAAAATATTATAACCAAAAGAAAGTATATACAATTTATTACTAATTTCAATTTTTATAATTTTAGAAATATATTTATATATGCTTAATTATTAATTTTAAAAATAGTCAATTTGACTTAAAAAAGTCCTAGAAAAGAAATTAATTTGGGACGGAGGGAGTATCATTTATTAATAAACAATACGGTAAACACAGTCACAATAAATAATAAAGTGAACACAACACTTTTATTTTAAAAAGTAAAAAAATATAAAAATTTACTGTAACACCTTAGTCACACATAGAAAGATATGGAAAAATTTTGTCTGTGTATAAGGAATTAAGTTACTAATAATAGTACATTCAGTCATGACCTTTTTGGTGAGCCATTCGATTCGGATTTGAAATTTGACCCAAAATTTGTTCCGGACTCAGTATTTGACTTGGGTTATTCCGGTATCGGTTCTGACGAAGTAAAATTGATGTAAAATAATAAGTTACGATCATGATTTTAGTTTTAAAAGGTAATTAAATTTTAATTAGTAGTATATAAGTTGGAATATTGTTTTGTGACATTAATTAACTAAAGGTCTCTTATATGTAATATAATCGGTAACTAAAATAATATTTAATATATTTCTAATATATATATACACATATATATGTATAATATAATTTTGATATTAATTATTATATGTACTCATAATATTTTTAATATATAGTCATTTAGAGACTAAAGTTGAGTAAAAAATTAAACTAAAATTCTAAATATGATTTTTAAGTTAAAATTTATTATATGACTAAATAATTAAAGAACTCTTATAAAAAATAAAATGGATGCAGAATAATAAGTTAATATTAAAGTTTGTAGGACCATAAAGAGAGTTTTAGTTCTAGTTAAATTAATCGAGTATAAAAGGTGTTTTACTTCTAGTTACATTCTAAGTCTATACCAAAGACCAAAAAATAAAATTTTTTCTAATTATATATTTATATTTATATAGATATATAGATATAGATGAAAATTAAATTGAAGATGTCTATAAATAGGCTTACCATCAGTGCACTCTAAGAAATTAACCTAGTTGTAATAGGAAACAAATCATCTAGGTAGTAAATCCTAATTTTACTAGGAAACACAATATAAGGAAACAAAACACCAAATTCTAATTCTACTAGGAAACACATTTTGAGGAAACAATAACTACTAACTATATGGAAAACATAATATAAACAAAAAATAAACTTCTTATTATATTGGCCTTATAGGGAACAAAATAGAAGGGTACGCCCCTCGCCATGCGTTCACCTCTATATATTTCAACAAATACAGTATACAAAATCAGCATTTTTGTGTCATAAGAGTCGAATCACACGAATTGAATATGGAATATTACGACTATAAGAATTTACAAAAGAGAAATAAAATATTATAAATAACTGTTATAATAATTTGATAATTTAATAATAATGATAGTTGTTCCATAATAATGACCTTAAGAGATTATTTATACTATCTAAAATCTAAAAATAAATAGACTTCAATAAACTTAGAAAGTAAGCCTAAAATATAAACAGATTCAAAAATAATTAAATCTAGTTCGCAGGTTATATTAACTAATAAATAAAAATATATTAAATATTTAAATTATCTATATCAAAATATAAATTATAACGAACGCTGACGTGTCAATTATGGTGTCCAAAAGTCTTTCCTCTCTAATCATCCCAATACATAGAAATTTACAACCGTTTGGGACAAGTACCTGACCAAGACTAGCTGCTATTATTGGTCATTCCAAAACGTACAACATGCACTGTTTCTTTCTAAGCAACACTCCCACCCCACCCGTCCTAAAATTTTAAAAACTAAAAAAAAGAAAATAGAAATGACCAAGACTTGCTGCTATTATTACAAAAAGCATCCGAATACATAGAAATTTACTACTGTATGGGACCAAGACTTGCTGCTATTATTATAATTGTGAGAAGACTTTAAACGGGTCCCACTTATGAGAAGACTTCACCTGCTTGTGCGTATCAATAATAACAACTTTTGAAGATTGAGAATGTAAGGAAAGGTAATCATGTTACTGCACTTTATTAGACTGAAGGCTTGATAGTTCATAAGTAAAGTAAATAAAATATAAAAGGCAAAGATGTTCTTGCTGGACTTTTTCGTATATTGAAAAAGCAGTCATCTTTACCTTGTAATAATTAAAGGGATGTATTTATATAGTGGAAAAGCAGAGTCATCTTTACTTTGTTCTGCTAAAAAGTTATGGACTATATATTATTAACTAAATTATATCTCTAAGAGATTATATATTATTATAGACTAACACGCCAAAAACTCAAAAAAATTGCTTTTCTGTGTCATGAGAGCTGAATTACTAGAATTGAATCTGGAACTTTGCGATTAGATAAATTCATAAAAGAGTGATAAAATATGGTAAAACAATTATCATAATAATTTGATAATTCAATAATAATGAAAGTTGTTAAGTACATAATAATAACAGTACTATTTATACTAACTAAAACCTAAAAATAAATAAAATCAAATAAACTTAAAAGATAAGCCTAAAACATAAGTGGACCTAAAAATAATTAAACTTACTAGGCTATAATAATTAATAAATACAAGTATATCTAATATTTAAATTATCTATATACAAAAACCTACTCCCTCTGTCTTCAAAAGATAGCTAAAGATACAAAAAATTTTATCTCCAAAATGATGAGATTAAGTATATAAAATGAAGGATAAATATGTCATTTAGTAGGGTCTATTAATATAAAAATTAAAAGTAATCATCACTTTATGTAATATTGTGGGGCCACTAAAAATAAATTTAAAATTTTTTTAATGTCGTTCATTTATTTTTATTTTTCTTAATTTATATACAAATTATAATTTACTCATTTTTTTTTATGACGAAGAGAATAAATTATAGTGAATCTTGACTCATAAAGTGTCAATTATCGTGTCCAAAATTTACAACGGTGTGGGACAAGTGCCTGACCAAGACTTGCGGGCTTGCTGCTATTATTGGTCATGCGAAAACGTACAACATGCACTGTTTCTTTTAATAAATAAGAGAATGGATTAGAAAGTAGATGATTCATTTCATTTGTGATTGGATTAAATCATTTCATAATCTTCATTAAAAAATAAGATTTACAAAGGTAAAAGAAATACGAATGGTTGAATTATTTCATTCTAATAGAACAACCAAACGCATTTACCAAGAAAAGAAAGTATTTTATATTTTGATGTGTTGCATGATTCTCCAAGCCTCTTGAAT
Source organism: Aralia elata (assembly GCA_034770075.1). Lineage (NCBI taxonomy): Eukaryota > Viridiplantae > Streptophyta > Magnoliopsida > Apiales > Araliaceae > Aralia > Aralia elata. Next base: position 77,185,544 of record CM068378.1, read on the forward strand.
TATTGTATTGTATGGTTTTTATGAATTTCAATAAAAGATTTATTTTGCTAGTAAAAAAACATCAGAAAAACATACAAAGTCAAGCCACAGGGAGCTTTAAATTTGGTGATAGAAAATACTGCTGAGGAATTGATTTATGTATTTAGGGTTTCAATTCTAAAATTAATATTCAAGAATAGTTGAAATTTCACAAAGGGGAAAATTTTTCACACCTCCCTGCCCAAAGCAACATATTAATTCTTCTTCAGAGGTTACGGTATTGTGTCAAACAAGGAGAAATAGAGAAGACATTGTTGATTATGCTTCAATTTTGCTTTGATATGCTCGGCTTCAATTTTATTTCATTAAAATTGTAATATATTAATACACTTGGGCCATATTTGTTTGTAAGAATCATAATTCCGGAATTATATTTCCGTGAATTATAATCCCAGAACGACTAATTATTCCTATGATTAAATAGTCTCCTAGTCCCATATTTGTTTAGAATGAAATAATTCATGGGATAATTTAAAATTATTTCATATTATGTTTGTTATTTTCCGAATTATTTAAATGGTTGCATAAAAACTTATCATTTGAACTATTATATCCTTACTAGTAATATAACAAACAGATCGTATCATCAATAACATGAGTATAAATGAATAGAATAGAATACGTTAGTCATTTTATAAAAGGCCAAGATTAATTGTCTAAAAATTTTAATCCCAAATAGTGAAGATTATAATATCATGTTCAATATGTTATTAAATAATCTTTTATTTTATTTTTTTTTAATCTCACATAGTAGATTATAATATCATGTTCAATATGTTATTAAATAATTCTTTATTTTAAATTTTTTTAGTATCCCCGGACTAATAATCTTGAATCTAATTTTTGAAACAAACAGCATATTAACATTAAATAGTCAAATTTTAAATATTATCCTTTCAAATAAATGACCTTAATCTCCATTGTGCAATCTTTTTACGGGCAACGTGTCACTCCGTGGTTACACATTTGGCCGATGGGTCAAGTTCGGACAACTTCACTGAGTTGATATCCCAATAATCGAAGGACCCAGATCACTTTAAAAAGGTTAAAAAAGCAAAAAGTAACACCTCTCGTCCTCTCCATTCAAAAAAAGTAAATAATTTAAAAAAAAAAACAAAAAACAAAGGGTGACGGCCATAAATAGATATCTGATACCAAAAAGAAATGTTAATAAAAAAAATACTAAAATACAAGAATAGATGATAACATACAAAAAAATAAAATAACATATTAATTAAAAGTTATGAAAAGATAAATAATTACAAAAAACAAAAAGTAAACAAAATAAAATCTAAAAAAAACCTCATTAAATAAATTTTGGGTAATGAATTTTGGATCATCATCTACATGTTAAAACTAAATTATATCAACACTAAATAGCATGAAAACTTCAAAAACACAAAAAAAAAAAGGAAAAAAAAAAGAAGCCTATCCACCAAAAGACCAACAAATTATGTTTCCGTGTGCCACTTCTCAATTTCATAGGACTTTAATATGTTTATAAATTCACTTTCTTGTATACAAAAGAATAGGTATACAACATTTTTATACACATTTAGGTATGTGATTTAAAAATAATAATTTTATTTAATTTTTAGAGAAATGATATTTCTACAAACAAAATTTGATAATTCCAAAATCACCTCTCATATGAATAGTAAGACCCATATTTATGTGAATAAGTCATTCTCGAAATACCAAGTTTTCCTTATGGAAATAGCAACTCCCTATTCTTATTATAAAAGGCTTTAATTTTAGCTAATTCACTTAAATTAACAATTAATACAATTATCAAAAACAATATCAGTATAAGTAATTATATTAATATAATTGTTTAACATCTATCAGTAAAAATAAAGAGAATTGATATTTTTACAAGTAAAAATGATGATTTTACAATGTCTCTTTCACATGAATAGTAAATATGACACAAACTCATGTGAGAGGAAATTTGAAAATATCAATTCCCAAAATAAGACATGTTAAAACTAAATTATGTGAACACTACATAAAGACTGTTCGATAATGACTTATAAGTCATTTTGTACTATTTAAATATTTGGCAATAGCTTAATTTTTGACTTATTTTTTAACTTATAAGTCATTATTAATAAATAGCAATTTTTAACTTATCTAAAAATGACTTATAAGTCATTTCTAATAAGTTGGTTTGACCAAATATAATGTCAATTTTTTCCATCTTCTATTTTGCTAAATTATATTTTTATTTTTCCAATCTAATATTTATTTATTCTTCAACGTAAACAAATATGTAAAAAAAATGTTAAGACAAAATGTTGTCACCCATATAAATAAATATATATAATTGATACAATATAATATAATATAATATAATATATTATATATGTTATAATATTATAACATATATAATATTATATAATATAATATATTATAAATATGTATTATATTTATTATATTATAATATATATATATAATATTAAATTTACAATATTATAACACATAATATAATATATGCATATATAATATTATATATTATAATATATTATTAATATGTATTATATTTATTTTATATTATATTATATTTTTAATATAATATATCTAGTTGTTTAGTGTTTTATTTAATATAAAAATGGTGATTCTTATGATATGATATTGAATCGATACATCTTTATATTAATGTTATTTTTAGTAATTTTATATTTTATTTTTGAACTTATAAGTCATTATCAGTTGAATACTTTCACAACTTGTTTTAACTTGATTTTTGACTTATAAGTCAATTTAGTGCCGAACGTTTTATTTATAAGTCACAACTTAAAATAACTTATAAATCAACTTAAATTTTAACTTTTAAGTCATTTTAAAACAAATCTTTGCCGAACATCCCCTCCATTCATACTTTAAAAACAAATAAAAAAAATTAAAAGTAAATCAACCCGGATCAAATAGACCAAAATTATGAATGAGGGTATCCAGATCTATCCAAACCCACAAATTTACGCATCATTTAGCTTTTATCTTCTGTTAGCATCATTCAAATCAAAGAGGCACACAAGGTTAATTTCATGCGATGAGGCCACCAATACAAAATGACAAGGCATAAACTCAAAGATGCACACCAACAGTCAAGTAAACGGAGTTTGTTTCAAATCAACAGTCAAGATGTTCGGACAGCTATAAAGACCACCGGAGCAATGGCTTGGATTTCGTCGGTAATGGCAACCAAACGGAGGAAAAGTAACGGAGTTTGTGGGATTAGGAAATTGAATAATGGGAGGTACCTTCTTCTTCCCCTCTCCTTTTATGCTTTTCCGCTTTGTTATTGAGATCTCACGACTGGGTTTGAAATATTGGGTTTTTAGGGTTTAAGATGATGAAAACATGAAGAAGTTGAAAGAAGGGTCAAATTGAGTCAAAGTGTACAAAATAAGCCCGTGTCTATCAAATTGGCCGTCCCATTCAAAAGAAAATGTGATTGCTGATTTTTGAACTTTGAAAATAATTATTTAAGGTCATTAATTTTTTTTAAGAGAGATCGTTTTACTTAAATATCCTTATATTAACAAAAAAAAAAAAAGGAGGAGACACTTGCCCCCACTTGCCATTAATTTTGGACCCTTAATTCTTATGTGATTGACTAATATAACAAAATCAACGACTTGACTTGACCTCATCAATTAATATATATATATATATATATATATATATATCATACCTTACTACTCTCATTAATAATCATGGAGATACCTAATTACTCTCATTCTGTTGTCTTAATTTCTGTCATATATATCTGCATCTTCTTAGCTGCTTGTGGCTCAGCTACTACTAGGACCATTAGTGATGATCAATCTACTCTTCTTGCCTTTAGAGCTCATATCACCTCTGATCCTCAAAACATCTTGGTAAACAATTGGTCCACCAATTCTTCACCATGCAAATGGCTCGGCATCTCTTGTGGCCTCCGCCACAAAAGAGTCACAGCCTTAAATATCTCCAACTTGGGTCTAAAGGGCACCATTTCTCCTTATCTTGGAAACCTCTCGTTCCTCACTTCACTCGACCTCAGTTCCAACAGTTTTCATGGTTTTCTACCCAAAGAATTGGCTCGTTTGCGTCGACTCAAAGAAGTTTATTTGCAATATAACTACTTCACTGGAGAAATACCAGCTGCAATCTTCAATATATCTGCATCGAGAAAAATCGTACTAGAAGGTAATAACCTATCTGGTAGTCTTCCGGTGGACATCTGCAATCATCTTCCTAAGTTGGAGGTCCTCGCTCTCTCCCTCAATAACATTAGTGGGCAAATTCCATCAAATTTATACAAGTGCAGGGAGCTCCAAGTATTATTACTATCTTACAATGGATTTAGCGGAAGCATACCTTGTGAAATCGGCAACATGACCATGCTCAGGATCTTAGCCATTGGCGGGAACAACTGGAAAGGTAATGTCATTTAACTGAAATGTCTCATCTCCTTTTTCGGCCATCAAAATATTATAGGTTGTTTGTAGTACACAATTTAAATGCAAACTATTATTTAAAGTCAAAAGTTTTTAGAAAAAGAGAGAACCTTTAACTGCCATCTCCTCTGTCTGCAATTTTTGTGTGTATAAAGTAAATTATTTGTTAAATGAATAATTAATAATTTTTTTTCCTTTTAATTTAATCTAATTTTTAGTGTTTAAATTTGTCTTTTACATTTAATCAAAATATACTGCTTAAATTTTCATTTAAACAGGTCTTTGAGTTTTGTAATTAATTTCTTTTTAATTATTTTATTTGGTTAAAATAAAATAAATTTATTTATGTGAGAATCTATTTTATTATTGTAAGGACGTATTTGCCCTTCTATTAGGAGAGAAAATAATTTTATGCAAGAATGAGCTGTTTTGCCCTTATAAAACTCATATGACATACATGTCTTACTAATTTTGACCAAAATTAGTTAGAGGGGACGATTTTACAAAAAAATTGAGACATTAACTATGACATTGTAACAATTGAAACATTGACGTACGTCTATGTTGCAATTCAGTGTATCCATGAGGGGATAGTTTTACAATTTACCCCCATCTCCCGCCTATTATGGCCATCATCTCCTCCCATTAAATCAACCACACACCCTGGTTTGTTTGGAAGCATTTTGTTTTGTTTAATGTTTACATGAGTTTTTTAAGTAAAAATACTATAATGATTTTGGAATTGAAAAGAAACTGAGAACACTTAGTTGACACATCTATTGCAAAATGAATATCAATATTAAAGAGAAAAAAATTTCATTCTAAAAATATATTATTCTGATTCCAAGCAATCCTACCTATCCTATCATGTACTAAGCACAATCTGCAAATGTGGAGTTCTAAAGGCTACTTAATAAAATGACATTAATAATATTACGACGTTGCATTAACTAGTAATTAATATTCTTATCCAAGCATGGCTAAGCCATGACTTAGAAGTAGAAAATGAGTCTCACACTTATGTAAGAGAAGTTATAAAAATATTAAATTTTACTTGTGAAAATATTAATTTCATTGGGCAAACATAAGGCATGGTCAAGGGCCATGGCCTCGTCGGATTTTTCACACTTTCGCCTACACCTCGAAGTTTTGTTTTTATTAAATTTCACTTATAATCCTATCAAAATCTATTAGTATACTATACCTAAATACACACTTTGTTCTAAAATATAAGATTAATTTTGATTGTTTTTAAAAATAAATCTGAGATATTTTTATATTGTACTTTTAATTATAATAAACCTTGTAATTAGATTAGAAGTACTTTACAATTTGTTTACAGTTTTCATTATTATTTGTCCAAAATTAATTGAGTTCATTTTAGCTTACAACTTTCATTAGTTGATCTTTAGGTATGCGGTCCACATAATTAAGTTTTATTTCCATAATCAAATCATATAGTGTGATTACTAATGCACAAATACCCACGTACGATTATAGATAATCAAACTGTTCCATTGCTAATGGTTTCGGTCGATTATGGTTTTTCTCTGGATATCAAGGTATATGTATCTAAGTAAATTAAGAAACTTAGTCTTGTTTTTGACACTTGTGCAGATTCAATGATACCACTGGAGATAGGAAATCTAAAACATTTAGAAAGATTGAGTATCGATAGAAGCTCTCTAACAGGGTCTGTTCCACCATTTATCTTCAACATGTCATCCTTGAAGTATATTAATTTGGCGATTAATAGACTCTCCAGGAACCTACCTATGGACGACATTCCTTTTAATCTCCCTAATCTTAAAAAGCTCGATCTTCAAGAAAATCAATTAACCGGTCAGATTCCTTTAAGCATGTGGAAATGCAAAGCACTTCGGTTCTTATCGTTGGGGAATAATATATTTACAGGAACCATATCTAAGCAAGTCGGAAACCTTACTTTGCTCCAAGAGTTGTATCTCTTTCATAACAATTTAAAAGGTACCTTCCAAAATTTAGCAGCTTTAATTTGTATTTAAACTTTTGATTAAAGTATTTTAAATAATGCAAAGAGTGCTCACATTCATTAATTGATTTCCCGTAAAGCTTCCATATATAGCGATTTAGATTTCCCATAAAGATTCCATAACAATTTACAACACATCAAGTTGCTACTCCATTCTTGCGATTTAGATTAATAATAATGGAGTTACTGCCATTATTTTATTCTTTTATGGCTCGATATTAGAATGAACATTCCCGCCCCCACGTTACTGCTGAGTTTTAAGTTGGCCCCTTAATCGGTAAAAGTGACACTTTCATCCTCTAAACTGACATTTTAGTTTCTTTTTATTGTTTGGGCTGATTTTTTTTCCTAAATTTGAGTCATGTGCGATACATGTGGTTCTTGATGTGATTTCTTTTTGTCTTTTAACATTTAAATGTTTCCCCATAATTCATGAAACTCACGCGGATTTGGAGTCACGTAAGTTTCATGTGCCCTATATATATATATAACATCATTAAAGAGTTAACTTCAGATCCCGAAATATATACTATTTTACACTTTGTACCCCGAAGTATAAACCTGTGAGTATTCTAAGCTCAACTCTATAAGACCATCTTCAATCTTCAAGTCTGTATATAGCCTCTAGAATTCATCCACGTTCATGTAAGCATGTAGCACCTGTTATATCACGTGAGACAATCTTCTTCACAATAATTTGTTCTCATTATTCATAAACAATATGGTGAACACAATCGCAATAAATAATAAAGTGAACACAATACTTTTATTTTAAAAAGTAAATAAATATAGAAATTTACTCTTTTAATTTCAAATACATAATATGCCATTCATTTTGAGGATTAAAATCTAAAACAGAGTTACAAATGGATCATAGATGAATCATTTTAAATATAATGGGTTAGATGAGTAAGTAAAAGTTTATATAAAAATATGAAAATACTAGAGAGAGAAAACTTTAGAGAGAGAAATCGAAACTTATTGAGAAGAATAATTTAAATTTTAGAGAGAATGAAAAGTTTAGAGACGTGTTTACTTCAATGTAAATTTTGTCCAAATAACTCTGTTTGTGTTTTCTTCAAAATCTCTCCTTGCCTTCCTAGTTACAAATTCCGCATAACACGTTACATATATTCACATGTTGTATCAAAGTGAAGGACAATTTCTTAAGCATTTAATTTGGAGATACTGAGCATCCCGAATTGCTCAACATCTATCTTTAACATGTTTAAGATATTGATTTGGCAAATGATAATCTCCCTGTTAATTCTTGCAAAGCTCTAGCTATATTTAATAATCAGCAAACTGGTCAGATTCCTTAATTCGGGCTTGTCGGAATGCAAAGAATTCCAATTTTAGTTAAGGCTTTCTAAATAACAAAAACTGTGTTCACCTATATTAATTGTGCAGGTAAATTACCAGATGAGATTGGACATCTTAATAATTTGATGCATTTTAACATTCGGAACAATAGCCTAACAGGCAGCGTCCCTTTCAAACTCTTCAATATCTCAACATTGAAATCGCTTGAGCTGAGTGAAAATCAATTCTCGGGCCATCTTCCATCAACCTTAGGGCTTTGGCTTCCCAATCTTGAAGATTTTTTTGCAAATTACAATAAACTTGGTGGAACAATCCCAAGCTCTCTCTCCAATGCTTCTATGCTTACCAATATAGGTATAGCGGTAAACTCATTAACTGGAACTATACCTAATACACTTGGTAATTTAAGGTTACTGCGGAGTCTCGTTCTTGCAGGAAATTATTTAACTAGGGAGACTTCTTCTCTTGAATTGCAATTCTTCACTTCTCTAACGAACTGCAGATATTTGAAATTTTTAGAATTATCATATAACCGGCTGAATGGCATCCTCCCAACTTCAATTGGAAATATCTCTTCTTCTCTGAATATATTTCATGCAAGTAGATGCAAAATTAAGGGCCACATTCCCATTGGAATTGGCAACTTGAGCAACTTGCTGACGTTATTCTTAGATGGAAATGAGCTGATAGGACCTATCCCAACAACTGTTGAAAGACTAAACAATTTGGAACGTTTAGATTTTTCAAATAATAGACTGCAAGGACCCATCCCAAATGAGATTTGTAATTTACAAAGGATGGGAGAATTGTATTTGAGTAATAGTATGCTCTATGGAATCATACCGGCGTGCTTTGGAGATTTGAAAAACCTGCAACGGCTGTACTTAGACTCCAACAAGTTAACTTCATCAATACCTCTCGAATTGGCAAGACTTGCAAATCTTGTGAGTCTAAACTTATCCTCAAATTTATTAAGTGGTGATCTACCATCAAGTTTTGGAAATTTTATGGTAGTAACAAAGATAGACTTATCGTGGAATCAATTATCAGGTTCTATCCCAAGTACCATTGGAGGGGCACAAGAGTTAAGTTATTTGTCCTTGGCACATAATAAATTGCACGGATCAATTCCTGAATCATTTGGCAATTTAAAAGGCCTGGAGTTCTTGGATTTATCAAATAACAAAATGTCTAACATGATTCCCAAATCATTAGAGACACTCAAGTATCTCCACCATTTGAATTTGTCTTTCAATATGTTGCAAGGAGAAATTCCTACAGGTGGAAATTTTGCAAAATTCACGGCTCAATCATTTGTGCAAAATCTTGCTCTTTGTGGCTCCCCTCGACTACAAGTTCCAGAATGCAAAACATTAACTCTCAGCAGGGGATCAAAAATTGTGCCTTTATTAAAATATTTATTACCATGTATCATTTCAGCAATCCTTTTAGGGGCCTCCTTATATGTTTTGATAAGATTCTGTGGACGGAACAAGAACGTACCAAATTGGACGGATTCATCACTCTTTGCATGGAGAAGAATTTCGTATTACGAACTTGTAAGAGCTACTGAATCATTTGGCGAAATAAACTTACTTGGGGCCGGAAGTTATGCGTCTGTATTTAAAGGAACACTTTCTGATGGGATAAATGTTGCTGTAAAGGTTTTCAACATGCAGTTAGGAGCGAGCAAGAGTTTTGACGTTGAATGTAAGATATTGTCCAAAATTCGTCACAGGAATCTAGTACGGATTATAAGTGGTTGTATTAGCTCAGATTTCAAAGCCTTGGTACTTGAGTACATGCCTAATGGGAGTCTTGAGAAATGGTTGTACTCTCACAACTATTGTTTGGATATTTTAGCAAGGTTAAACATAATGACAGATGTTGCATTGGCCTTGGAATATTTGCATCATGGTCACCTCGAACCCATTGTTCATTGTGATTTGAAGCCTAGCAATGTGTTGCTTGATGAACATATGACGGCACATGTATGTGATTTTGGTATTGCCAAACTGTTGGGAGAAGAAGAGTTTATGGCACAAACTAAGACCTTAGCAACAATTGGGTATATGGCACCAGGTGATGTTCCATGTTTATACTTCTAGTTTATGTTGAAGTTTATTATTATCTAGAACAAAAAGAAAAGTTGTGTTATGTCATTTACGATTAAAATTTTGTGAAATTGATTGACTTTATAAGGAATGTGTATATATGTGATGCACAGAATACGGAAGCGAAGGAATAGTATCTACAAAAGGGGACGTCTACAGTTATGGTGTTATGTTGATGGAAGTATTCATAAGAAAGAAACCAACTGATGAGCTTTTTTCTAGTGAAATGAGCTTGAGGAGTTGGGTTAATGAAGCATTGCATGGCTCGGTGCTTCAAGTTGTAGACATCAATTTGTTGGGAAGTTGGGATGAAAATTTATCTACGAAACAGCTATCCCTATCATCCATCCTTGGTTTGGCCTTGGATTGTTCAAAAGACTTACCCGCGGAAAGGATCACCATGGAAGATGTTGTGGTTAGACTTGAGAAAATCAAAAGCATGCTCAAACAAAGTCACAAGGGTACACTATTTTTCAATACTTTGCGAGTTTGTATTATTGTTGCATTGCAAGTATACTACTTATACTTAAAATCATTTCCGCAAGGAATTATAATTAATACTTGATTATTAGTCTTCAGTTGCACACAAAAAAAACTATATTCATGTTTGGTGTTTTTGAAAGAATATTTCCGAACTGAAAGGCTAGCTATTTCTGAAATTGATTAAAGTATTATGATCAGGGATGTGAACAGATTTATGGTACGTGAGATCAGGGATGTGTTTGTGAACTGGTTTAGTAGTATGTGGCCTTGTCATCTGTTTTATTTTTGAGCACTTTAAGTGATAGATGTACCAAATTGATCCCTAGTACTCGAATATTTTGGCAAACTGTTAGTTTTTTCAGAAATTGTTTTGTACAACATGATTTTTAATCCTCCTTTGCATATTATTGGGCTGCCAGCTGATTTCACTTATCGTATTTTTCAGATTGAGTTATCAAGTTTAGCAGCTCTTGGGCTATCTTTTAACAACTCGGGGACGAGTAGGCGAGGTTGAAGATATTAGAATTCAGTTATTTCAATAATATATTATAGTTATTAGTTAATGATTGTGAAGACAGGTTGATAGTATTTTATTATTTATTTCGGGTTTGGTATTGGATCGTAACTAGATTAAATTTTGAGTTTGGAATAAGGTTTAGAATTTTATATATATGTTTATGGAGTTTGTTTATTGTCAAATGGGAATTTTCTGTGCTTAATTCTCTATACTTTTTTATTACTGTTTAGTTCACGTTCTGTTAATTATTTCTGAATTTTGGGGCGTGACATATATATATATATATATATATATATATATATATATATATATTTTGTCATCATATATTTCTTGAACTCTTCATATCGTTGCCAAAATGATAAGGTAACTAAATCTTAACAAACTACAAGAGTGCTAGTATTTTTCTTCTTCAAATACAATAATGGTACATATTGTAGAAAGTGTAGAAAATCTATACACTATGTTATATTTTTCAATTACAAGAGTCCCTAATTTATACAACAGATGGAGCTAGTGGAGGAGGAAAACAGGTTCCTGTTTTCCTCAGTGGAGATACACAGCGTACACACACTCACATACAGCACACACAAGCACCAGAAGCACACCAGTTCTAACACTCCCCCTCAAGTTGGTGTATAGATATCTCGCATACCCAACTTGAAACACAAGGGATGAAACATCTTACCACTAAGACCCTTAGTCAGAATATCAGCTAGCTGATGTTCTGTTTTTACAAAAGGTAAGCAGATAAGACCACTGACTAATTTTTCTTTGATGAAGTGTGTCGGTCAATCTCAATGTGCTTTGTTCTATCATGTTGTACCGGATCATTTGCAATTACTAATGGCTGCCTTGTTATCACAAAACAATTGCATAGGCCCTTTAGTTGAAACACCCAAATCTTCTAGCAAGGTTTGAATCCACATTAGTTCACATATACCCAAGGCGATAGCTCGGTATTCAGCCTCAGCACTAGATCTTGCCACAACAGACTGTTTCTTACTACGCCAGGTGACAAGATTACCTCCAACAAATGAACAGTAGCCTGATGTAGATCGACGATCCTCAATAGAGCCAGCCCAATCTGAGTCGGAAAAAGCTTCGACTCTCATATGACCATGTGGTGCAAACAATAAACCTTTACCGGGTGCAGACTTGAGATACCTCAAAATTCTGTAAACAGTTTCCATATGACTTTGTCGAGGATCATGCATATATTGACTGACTATACCAACAGCATAAGATATATCGGGTCTAGTATGAGACAGGTATATCAGTCGTCCTACTAAACGTTGATATCTTTCTCTATCCACCGTAGGTCCTGTGCCTCCTTCTAGATGATGATTAACTTCAATAGGAGAATCAACAGGTTTGCATCCTAGCATGCCAGTTTCTGTTAAGAGATCAAGAACATACTTCCGTTGAGACAGAAAGATTCCATTGGAAGATCTTGCAACTTCAATACCAAGGAAATATTTTAAGGTGCCAAGATCTTTGATTTCAAACTCTTTAGCCAGGCTTGCCTTGAGGTTAACTATCTCTTCTTTATTATCCCCTGTCACTACAATGTCATCAACATAAACAATAAGAATGACAGTCTTACCATTTATTTGTTTGACAAATAGAGTGTGATCTGCTTGACTCTGTTTGTACCCAAGTTTTATCATTGCTTTGTGGAATTTACCAAACCAGGCTCGAGGAGATTGCTTCAACCCGTATAGCGCCTTTCGCAGCCTACAAACTTTACCCTTGGTGACAGATGAAGCAAAACCAGGGGGTATTTCCATATAGACTTCTTCTTCCAAGTCACCATGAAGAAATGCATTTTTCACATCCAACTGTTGAATATCCCAGCCAAAATTTACTGCACATGAGATTATGGTACGAACAGAGTTCATCTTTGCCACAGGAGCAAAGGTCTCCTGGTAATCAATCCCATGGGTTTGAGTGTACCCTTTTGCAACTAGTCTGGCTTTGAGTCTTTCAACTGTCCCATCTGCCTTTTGTTTCACTGTATATACCCATTTGCACCCAACTGGTCTTTTCCCATAGGGAAGAGTAACTAGTTCCCAAGTATCGTTCTTTTTCAGGGCATTCATCTCTTCTATCATAGCATGTCTCCAGTTCTCGTTGCTAATTGCTTCTTTCCACCCCTGAGGAATAGATATAGAAGACAAAGAAGAAACAAAGGAATGGTATGATGCAGATAATTTGTCATATGAAACAAAATTTGAGATAGGATGTTGTGTACAAGATCTGACGCCTTTTCTAAGAGCAATAGGAATGTCAGTATCATCAGAAGAACAAGTAGGATTAGGATTCTCACCATTAGTATTATCAAGACTCGGTTCGGGGCAAGGTTGGTGTAGTGGTGCAGTAATGGCGACCTTATTCTTCCCTTTTCGAGCATAGGTCTTCAACTCAGGCTCGGGCTGTCTAGCATATGACTCGTGTAACTGTAACTCCCCCTGTGTAGAATTATCAGACAAATCAACAGGAGTAGGGGAAGATGGTATAATAGTACTACTTGTAATACCAGTCTCAAAAGGAAGAAGCGTCTCCTCCTCAATAACATCCTCCCCCTGAGGAGAAGGTGGAGAGGAATAAAAAGGTTCCGATTCCCAAAAAGTTACATCCCGAGTGACAAAAACTTTGTTAGAAGGAGGATGATAACATTTATAACCTTTTTGGGTGGGAGAATAACCAATAAAGACACACCGAAGAGCTTTGGGATCTAACTTACCCCGAGTGGGAGATTTATCATGAACATAACACACACATCCAAAAACTCGGGGCGAGGGAGAAGGAGTGGTTATGTGCTGGAGAATGGAGATAGGACTTTTGTTTCCAAGGTTTTCTAGAAGGAAGGCGGTTGATAAGGAATGCCGCAGTTAGAACCGCATCACCCCATAAAAATTTAGGAGTTTTCATTGTAAACATAAGAGTGCGGGCAACTTCTAGTAGGTGTCGATTTTTCCTTTCGGCTACTCCATTTTGTTCTGGGGTTTGGACACAAGAGGTTTGAAGAATGATGCCATGCTGGGAGAGGTAAGATTCAAAAGCATGATTATTACTGTATTCACGACCGTTATCACTATGGAGGATTTTGATTGTAGCGTTAAATTGAGTTTGAATCATTTTATGAAAGTCCTGAAAGCAATCAAAAACTTCATTTTTGGAACGCAAAAGGTAAATCCAAGTGACACGAGAATGACAGTCAATAAAGCTAACAAACCATCTAAAACCAGAACGGGAAACAGTCCGAGAGGGCCCCCATACATCGGTATGGATAATAGCAAAAGACTCAGACACTCGAACTTTGTCTTTTCCAGAACGGGGCATATATGAAGTAAAAAGGTTGGAGGACCCAGTCATATGCTCGGATGCACCTGTATCTATAATCCAACTAGGGCAAGCGGATGAAACATGAAAAGCGCAAGGAGGTATACCTGTCTGGGCATAATGAGAGGAAGTAGGTTTGTAATAGAATTTCCGAAAGGCAGTGATTTCCTCAGGGGTCAATGCATGAGTAGTGTCTGCAGTACTAGGTACATCTGCAGAGAGTGGAGGAGTAGACATGTAGGCATGGGATCCACGTCCCCGACCAGAACGACCTCCACGTCCTCTAGGACGCCCGTGAAGCTTAAAGCACCGATCTCTGGTATGATTCTTCCCCCCACAATAGTCACCACTCACGAGACTCCTTCTCAATAGGAGGGGGAATGGAAAAACCAGGTTTAGGATATGAGGCGATCAAGGCTGATCGGTCAACCGTATTTGTTTTGAGTACCATTACCCGACGCCTACTTTCCTCTTGCTGGACTCTAGCATGAGCCCTCCCTCAGTGATGGAAAAGGAGTTTGACTAAGTAGCTGTGCTCGAACTTGATCAAACTCTATATTCAAACCAGCCAAGAAATCTACAACTCTATCTTCATTAATAAACTGTTGATAAGCCGTTGCATCTGCCGGACATTTAGCTGAGAAAACCCGGTAATGATCGAGCTCCTGCCAGAGTGCATTAATCTCCGCGAAGTATTGTGCCACGGGCTTCTCCCCTTGACCCAACTCACGGATTCGTTTTCGGATATCATATGCCTTAGACATATCACCAGAAATAGAGAAGGTTTGAGAGATAGCTTCCCAAAGTGCATATGCTGTGTCTAAGAACATATAACTGCTCCTCAGATGTGGCTCCATTGAGTTAAAAATCCATGTTTTGACCATGGAGTTATCAGATTTCCATTCTTCTTGAGCAAAACCTGCCTGTACAGGCATAGTGGTTGTACCAGTGATAAAATGTTGCATTCGGTTTGCTTCAATTGACATACGACATGCTTGGGACCAAGCTAGGTAATTGCTTCCATCCAACTTGAATGAACTAAGAACCAAAGCCGAGTTGAGGTGGTGATTTCTAATTAACTGTCCTTTATTGGTTTCAATTGTACTATCACTATGAGTAACACTAGATTCTGCCATGGTGAGGGTACGGTGAAAAGGAGCAACAAGATTTATCCAAGGGAATAGCAACAAGGATAACTTACAGGCTCAAAGCAAATATAAGGACAGTGGGAACTGCAGTTTTTTTTTTTTTTTTTTTTTTTTTTTTTTTTTTTTTTTTTTTTTTAGAGTTTAGTGTTCAGATACATTAATAACAGTGAAGCAGGGTATAACTCAGTTAAATGGAGCCTAATATGTAGGATGCAATACTCACAGTAACGAGACAGTGAAGGAAATGACCAAACCGAGCCAATACAAAGCCAAAAAAAACCAAGCAAGCCTTATTTTCTCCCTGCAAGACCACCACAGATGGGTAGAGGAGAGAGAGGCGGACCGCCGTGCAAGGAACTTCGCCGAAAAAAAATCGCCGGAGATGGGCTCACGCGCCGGCGCGTGGGGTCGGCGGCCGAGCGCCGTGGGCCGGCGCGTGGAGGCGCGTGTGGTGGCGGGTCGGAGAATGGAAACTGCTGCGATGGTCGACTGGCTATGGGTAACCCAAGTATGTTGTCAATTTCAGTATATGTAACTGTTTTGAGCTAGTTTCTAAATGAAGAAACATGTCAGTCGCGAGGCGGAAGCGAAAAACAGAAGAATTTTTTTTTTTTGATAATGGATCATGCTCTGATACCATGTAGAAAGTGTAGAAAATCTATACACTATGTTATATTTTTCAATTACAAGAGTCCCTAATTTATACAACAGATGGAGCTAGTGGAGGAGGAAAACAGGTTCCCTGTTTTCCTCAGTGGAGATACACAGCGTACACACACTCACATACAGCACACACAAGCACCAGAAGCACACCAGTTCTAACACATATATTCACCTTTTAATTCTCCGTTTGAGATGCAAATATTGCATCTAGTTAATTAAAACACATATGATTCAGTTGAACTGCATGCAAAAGTACAGCTTTTATAGTATCCGTTAATCAGGTCAATAGGAGAAAAACAGTTCAAATAATTAATTTCTTCAACTATTTGCTGAAATGAACATGCATGAGAACACTTAACACACACAATATACCTTGTTTCCCATAATTCAATTTTTTTATCAACATATTTTATAATGAGAAATTGATATTTGCACAAGTAAAAATATTAGTTTCAGAAAGTACTCTCTTAAATGAAGGTGGACTCCAGTTATTATTCATGTGAGTAAGAACTTATGGAACTTTTATTTTTACTCATGAAAATATCAATATATAGGTTAAGCTTAAAAATTAATTTATTTTTAACTTTGTCACAAATTTATATTTTAATTAATTAAAGAAACTGTATATTAAATAGTATATATAATTATTACATTCTTCCCCTTCAAATAGTTTCATCTCCAACATTCACCTTAACCATCTTTTCAAAAGGCTGGGAGAATCACACCAAAGAGTTTAAATATGTGAATAAAAGAAAAGATTAGGGTCCAAATTTACTAAAAAAATAATAATTTCAAGGAATTCCAATAATTAAAATTCCACATAAGGGATAAAGATCAATTGAGATTTACAAATAGAACAAAAAAGTAAAGTTATTAGTATAGAAAATCAAAATAATTATGCAACTTGGTCCCTTCAACTACTTGGTTGGGCACAAGATAGAAGATGGACAATATATTGGAGAACAGAGAGGGGAGGTATTGGCCTAAAATTATGTTAATATTGATAATTTCTTACTTTTTAGAATTTTAAATAACTTGTATATCTCTTCAAGCCATCTGAGGGTCCATTTTCACCTTTGAAGAAAATTAATTTTCATCAAAATTTATTTAATATTGTAGGTAATTATAAAAGAGAAGGGTCCAATTTAGAGTGATTCATGTGGGCAAGGAAATTACGCCTTGCTAGGGTTAGGGTTTCGTGTTGGCCGGAGAGGAGAGAAATCCACGAAAAGCACGAAATTGATTGATTGACTGAAGAGGGGAGAAGAACAGGCGGACAATTACTCCAATGACAGGTGATAGAACTCTCAAAATCCAGAAATCGGGTTAGGGTAGCAGGGATTCCAAGAGCCTTCTTGAGTTTTCGAGTTGAGAGAGAGAGTTTCAAGTGCTCAAAGCTTCCAAGAGTCTAAGTGTAATGTCTTGAGAGTGATCCCCTTTTCTTAGAATAGAGGGGCTATTTATAGAGTTTTCCTGAAAAATAGTCACATGTCAGACACATGTTTTAAGGAAAATTTTCGAAATACCCTTTAATTATGTTTTAAAGGAGAAATTCCAGAAATGCCATTTAATCATCAAAGTAATGCCCAAATTGCCCTGTTCTTCTAGCCACCAATCCAATCCCTCAATCAATTCTCAAAATGGGTCGCATCCACGAGTCTTCTGCCTTGGAACACGTGGAGACTTCCTCGGGTCTAGTACATTTAATTAGGTTTTTGTAAACCCTAATTTGTACATTTAATTAAATTTTTGTAAACCCTAATTTGTACATTTAATTAGGTCACATGAACCCTAATTTATACATTTAATTAGGCCTTTGTAAACCCTAATTTGTATATTTATTTCAATTAGGTCATGTGAACCCTAATATGCACTTGGGCCCACATTTGCCCCCTGCGCGAGAGTCACGATTCCCGAGAGACACTCGTGCAAAATACTCTAAGTTACTGAATGATTTTGTTCGACTCCACTTGTCCAAGTCTTGAACACAAGAATTCTAGAAGAGGGAACCCCTAGGGGCCAAACCATTAGGGTTAAACCCTAGGAAGGCAAGACCTAGAAGGGCTTTTCCTTAAACTTCTTGGTAGATCATCTAAAAGTTCCCTCATTATACTCAATATTTATTTCCTTATTCTCTGAGAATTAAAACAAGGAAGATCATCAGATATCACTAAATAAAATCCAATAATCAAATTTTATTTTATTATTTTAGAAACAAAATCTTCCTTTATTAGAATTTTATAAAGCAAGATCTTTTTCCTTAAGAAAATCAAACATTCAATATATATATATATATACATATATATATATAATAATTTCAAAATTGTCCTACTATTAGGAATCAAATATCGAATATATATATTTTTTCGAAATTTCATTAAAATACCAAATTTAAACAATTTTCGAAAATTTATATATTTATTTAGAAATAAGCTCAAATAAACTTATCTTTATATTGCGAAATCTTCCTTAAGAGGAAAATAAAGATTGCTTCCTTTGCTATTGCAAGCTTGCAGTTTGAATATATACATCTCCCAAGTCACTTAGGCTTTTCTTTTCATCGTGCACTTTTTTGTCTTGGCATTTTCTCTCTTCATTCAAGTTTGAAGATCACCAAGAAGTCGTCAAGCCAACAGTCTTCATCTTGGGAAAGAGGTAAAAAAATAATTCCACCTCTATAGGGCCAAATCCTAAGGGTTGAACCTTATAGGGTCATCCTTCCTTCTTCTTTCAATTTTTTCAGTTTATTTGAGTATTTTCTGCCGAACTTCTTCTTGACTTGCTTCTCCTACGTTTCTTCTCAGGTTATTGCAGCTTTTCTTTTGTCTTCCGAGCCCCGTTACTTGGATTATATCTCGGTAGGGTTCCCTCGGATAATAAAGAAAAACACAATATTTATTGACAAAGAAGCATCCGTTTCGAAAAATTAATTTGTAGGGCATTAGAATTTTCAAGGTACACAAAAGAAATCCCCCTAGGGGGCCGAACCCTATAGGTGGCCGAACCCTATAGGTGGCCGAACCCTATAGGGGAAATTAAGCCTTTTTTTGTGCGCGCCCTAGGGTGGCCGAACCCTAGGGGAGCCGAACCCTATTGAGCAAATTTTTTTTTTTTTTTTTTGTAGGAGGTCGATCCTTATGGAGGCTGAACCCTAAGGAGGCCGAACCCTAGGGGGCCGAACCCTAGGGAGCGAACTCTAGGAGAAAATGTACCAAAATTTAGACATTGGGAATCATGATCGCTGTTTTGACCATAACTTTTGTTCCGTTTGGAGTCTCGGGGCCCATAATATATCAAAACGACCGTATCGACGATTACTTCAAAAGTCATCGCCAACGGCCATGTCACATGTCAAAATAGTCCAAAAAATGGCTCCGAAGGATGCATTTTGGCTATCCGAAATTTTTTGGAAAAATTTCAAATCTTGTTTTTCTTTCATAATTGTGATTTTGATCCTTCCTTGACTTCATTTCTTCTTCTTTTCAGGTATTCTCAAGTGAAAATCTCAGATTTTCCCCTTGTCATGATAAGCCTCCTCAAGCTCATATGCTTTACTTGTCATCCTTAGTACCCTTATGTGGAGTCTTCCTTACTTGTAGGTCTCGTCTACCGGATGCTCTGAAGACTTGAAGACTTCTAGGGTAACTCCCTTCATCAATGATTGGGGAAAGGCTCCCTTTTTGGGCCTTTTGACACCTTTTGGGAGCAAGTCCGGACTTATGATCGCACAACTTTTTCTTCACCAGAGAAATAAGGCTTGTTTCTTTATGTCGCGGCTTGCGGAGGTTGGGATGACTTCCCCCATTCCGGTCGCATTCTCTGCATGTGCATAGAGAAACAAGAATACCTTTTCAGTCCCTTTCACTTCCTATCTGACTCATCTAGCCGTCTTCAAGGATGGCAACATTGGACTGACGAAATCCTCGGGAATGTTGAGTATAAGGCTATACTGAAGAGCACATGCATATATCGCTGCATTCAGCTATGTAGGGATCTACGTATTCAGCAGGATCATGACGCTCTTACTGTGTTGATTTCCCGCTGGTGCTTCTCTTCATGCACATTTGTTACTGCTTGGGGGGAATTCACCCCTACCCTAGAGGATGTCTATGTTATCTACCAGTAAGCCTTTCCTTCTATTTCTTTCATTTGTTCTTATTTCCCCATCTCTTTTATAAATTATGTGCTTATGTTGAGTTATATCTTGTAGCCTCCCTGCTGTCGCTTCGACTTCTTGTGACCCATCTAGTATGTCTGCTAGAGATGTTGAGTGCGTTGCCTACTTGATGGAGGCCTTCAAGCAGTCTTCCCATTATGTCTCACGATTCAAAGGTGACACACTCCTTCCAGATTTCGAGACCACTAGCCGACAGAAGACTTCATGGTTATCTTGAGTGCGCTACTTCTTTCGAGATTACAAAACTAACCAGTGGGATAGTTCGACTTATGACCAATCCGTCCTTGCTTTTCGTAAGGAGCCTTGTCCCTTTCCTCTGGCAGCCTATCTGGCTATGTGGTTGTCTCGCTTTCTCTTTTCCGGGTCTCCTGTTGACAGTCCCTCACTTCGTATGTTTAGTTTAGCAGCTCTGCTATCTCGGGGTTTGGAGGTTCCTCTTGCTTCCCTCTTTTTGGGAACCTTGTATCGCCGTTTAGATGAGGTGGCCTTCGCTTTGAGAGAATCTGTTGGGAGGTATTCACTTTCATGCTTTCATTAACTGTCTTTTACACTGCATTTTCCTCTTCTTTTCTTGAATTATTAACCTTCCCTTTTCATTTACTCAGGTACGACGTGAATTGCTTCATTCCAGGCTCCTTCCTTTAGCTTTTTCTCTTCGAGCGTTTCAAGGGTTATTCTTCTCTTGAACATCTTTCTAAGAGGAAGAAGAAGTCTTCAGACCCTTTTTTATTACCTCACATCGACCCCCGGACAGCCCGCTGGATTGATTACCGCTTTAGCTCAGACTTGCAGCTTTTCATTGATGATTTTTCGTGCTTCAACGCTTGTCCTTACACTATTGTTTCGGAAAACAATGGTCACCTTCCCCACTTCTATAGGCGTGAGTCTCGCTCTTATCTAAACACCAACGGGTTGAGTGGTTCTTCATTCTCCTGGTTCGTCTTCCTTCGGGTTGCGGAGCTTCCATATTTTATTGAGGATAATGATTTTGGTATCATACTTTATAATCCTCATAGGGTTATGAGGCAGTTTGGATTTGACCAGGAGCGTCCCTTTGGCCGTACTTGCAAGGAGACTTATGAGACCGCTCTCCTCAATTTCGTGTCTACCTCCCCCTCTTTTGCATGGGCCCTTCTAGAACCCCCAGGTGCTCCTCACAAATCCTTTCCCGTTACTTTTGTCATACTAACTACTACTCGGAGTGGGCGGTATATTACTGGTGAACGCAACTACTGGCAAATCAATCTTAAGAGGTGGGAGGACGACACACTGATGTGCTCTATACCAGCTTTTCCTCCCAAACGTCTTCAATGGGTTAGGATGTTATGTTCTTCTAAGCCCAATGTCCGTTCGGAAGGATGGCCAGCCAGTAGCCGCCTTGTTGAGCGTGAGGCCTTGAGGCCTAAGTCTTCTCCTCCTCAGTCAGTAAGTGTTCATTCTCAAAGTGACCCAGCTATCCTTCCTGTACAGGCCCCTACTACCTCCAGGAACCTTCCACCACAGGCCTTGTCTCAGTTACCTCTGTCTCGGATGCCTCCTCCAGTTCCTCCCCAAGGATCCTCTGATGCCGGGGAAATGAGAATTACTCGTTCCAGAACAAGAACATCTACCACTACAGATTCGGAGGTAGCTCCTCCTATGGCTTCTACCGTATCCCCGGTTAGTCGTCCTGGCATCAGGCTTCGCTTAAGGCCATTAGCAAAATGCCCTCCTGAGGATTCTAGTCCTACTGTGCCGGCAGCCGAGGATCTGATCAAGAAACGTCGTAGAAATTTGGTATGTATTTACACATTTTGTAGTATCTTCATTTATGTTTGTTACTATCCATATAGTTGCTTTCATGATTCCTTTTATCATTATGTCCACCGTTTTTAGATTGGCGATGCTGATGAAGAGGATGAGGATGTTCCTCTTGAGTTTATGCCTATTACTGCAAATGGGGCAACCACGGCGGCTTCTACGAGTTCTGACCCTCCCCGACCTATCAGTGTTGAGTCATCTTCATTCCATGAAGCTTGTGTCAGTCTTGAAGCTAAAGACACTTTATCTGATGTGAGTTCGAGCCTTGCTTTGGATGATGTAATAATTTCCTCAAACCCTCCTCCAGCTTCTCCACACGATAGGCCTAAGGAGACCGATGAGACTCCTGCTTCTGCGAGGGAGGATCCTTCTGAGACTATTGCTGATGTGTATCCTCCCCAAAAGGATTCTACCGAGTTGGTGAGTTCTCGGGAGGGTATTGTTGACAGTATTTTGGGTGGGTTGAGCGACATTCCGCCTTCTGTGGCATCTCCCAACTATTTTTCCATTGACTATCTTGTGAGTATCTTTCTTTGGTAAATATATCATTTCTTTATATATTTGTTTTCAAATATTTTATGTTTTTCTCATCTTGTTTTCTAGAGTGAGAAGATGCAAGAGTTGCCTTTGCCTGTTGATGCACTTGCCTCATTTGATGCTCTCAATCCGGATATTGACATCTCGTTAGATAATGACCTTAGTTATCCCCCAGGCTGTCTTCCGAATGACCAAGGCGTCGTGGATTCATTAGCATCCCAGCAGCCTTGTGTTCCTCCATCCTTTATCTCAACAAATTCTATGATGGCCTCCAAAGTTGCTCCTGCCAGAGCTTCCTTCAATCCAAGCAGAGACCTTGTTTCTTGGAGGAGCTTCTGGATATCATCGTCTAGTCAGGAAAGTCTTGAGCGCCTCCTAGCTCGGTTCCCACATATACTTGACCAACTGATTATTAAGGCGTTTTCTGCCCAGACCTTCTTCCTAGATCAACTTGCAGGCCTTGTGCTTGGGTTGCACACTCTTTCCTTATATTCTTTGCGAGTTGAGGACTTAAAGAAGTTTAGCGATGATGTAGACGACCTTGCAGCCGTGGGTGTGGATATATCTCCTTTTCGGGCTAGACTGGATCTCCTCAAGTCAAATTTCAATCTTGTTGAACTACGTTCGGAAATTGCTATACGTAAGTGTGAAGATGACTCCTTTTCAGCACAGATCTCGGAGTTTGACGAAGCCGCAAACAAATTGAAGATCCATTCGCAAGATTTAAAGTCTTAGCTTCAGGAGGTAGAGCGACAGCTTCAGGACTTAGAGTCAGCTACTCAAGATGTCAAGAAATCAAAAGCTGAAAATCTCAAGATTCGGGATGCTGCCATTAGTGATTTGGAGGCCTTAGCTATGCCTTCTCTGCAGTTTGATATGTCATGGCCTTTAGATCATGACTTACTGTAGTCTCTTTTTCCCTTTTCCTGTTTCAGAAACTCATTTACACATATTTTATTTATCAAATTAGAGTTTCTTTAACCTTGTTGATTGCCTTTAATTTGAATGATCCCTCAAAACTCAATATTTATTATTGAATCTCAAGTTACTCAAATTAATACTCTAAGGCAACAATAGGTATTATGAATAGATAAACATGAATGTTATCAATAACATGTATATATATATATATATATCTTTTCGAAAAATAAGTGAAAGTCTGATAATTTATTGATAATCAAATTGCTTTTAACGAAAAGCATAACGTTTCAAAATTTTCATAAAAAAACAATAAATCTTGCTTTTGTCGGATAAAGCATAACGTTCGCCACTTTTAAAGATAAAGTGTAACTGTTTTTTCAGGTTGAGGACTTATAGTCAGGTGCCTCGATTACTTTTAAAGTTTGAAAGTATAACTGTGAGGACTTATAGTCAGGTGCCTCAACTACTTTTAAAGTTGAAAGTATAACTTTTGTGATGACTATCTCATGTGTAATATTTCTTTACCCATTTCAGGTTTAATGGGCCTGAGATAGCATTTGATCCCACGCGAGATATTTTGCAATACCCGCTTTCGGAGATCTCTCGTACCCTATACGGGCCTTCCCATTTGGGGTAAAATTTGGTGGTTGGTGTTCCCTTCATGACTTGATTTGTTGTCTTGAGCACCAAGTCTCCCACCAGAATTTGTCGCGGTACCACTGCGGTATTGTATTGTCGTCGCAGTCTTTCGTGATACCATTCTAATTTTTCTTTGGGTCGGTCTCGGAAGTCAGCTAAGGCCTCCAGGGCTGCTAGTCGGTTCTCTTTCTCGACTAAGCTTCGGAGTCTCATCCTAGCCGAATGGATTTCTATTTCGGCGGGCAAGATAGCTTCTTCTCCATAAACCAAAGCATATGGGGTTTCATCCGTAGGTTTTCTTTTTGAAGTTCGATATGCCCATAATGCTATCGGTAATTGCTCTGCCCAAGTCTTCGGATGATCATCTAGGGTTTTTGACAGAATCTTGATCAAGGTTTTGTTTGTGGCCTCTGCTTGCCCATTGCCTTTCGGGTAGTATGGCGATGACTTGTAGTGCTTCACCCTATATCTTTCAATCAGACTTTTGATGTCTCTATTGATGAAAGGAGTTCTATTATCTGACAGAATGATCTTCGGGATCCCGAAATGACAAATGATATGTTCCTTAATAAAGTTCGCCACTGCTGGACCCGTAGCCTTTTTCAAAGGGATTGTCTCTACCCACTTTGTATACATCTCAGTGGCCGTCAAAATCCATATGTTGCCTTTAGAGTTAGGATGAATGGGACCTATAAGATCCATTCCCCATGTATGAAAGGGCCATGGTGTTGCTATGGTCCGTAGGTCTACAACGGGAGCATGAATCAGATTCCCGTGGATTTGGCAGATGTGGCACTTCTTAACATAATCCAAGCAATCTCCTTCCATCTTCGACCAGTAATAACCATGATCAATAAGTTATTTGTACAATTTGGCTCCCCCTTGGTGCTCGTCCTTATGTATTTGATAGACCAAATCTTTAGCCTTTCCTACTTCCAAACACCGTAAGGGCTTGCCATTGAACCCTCTTCTAAACAATTCTCCATTTTGCAAGAAGAATTGTTGTGACTTTCTCCTTATTAAGATTGCGTCCTTCTTTTCGGCGGGCAGATTGCCGCTTTGTAAAACCTCTACATAAGGGATTCGCCAATCCGCTATGTCATCGATGAAGGCGCATTCCTCCTCCCCAGGGTATTCTTGGCATGAAACACATTGTCGTTGAAGTGCGTCTGCTTCCTTCTTCATTTCAAGCCAATAATACCCTTGGCGCTGCAACCTCCTATACAATCCGATATCTGCCAATCCACAATTTTCTACGTGTACCTAATGTAAAACTCGCTGTGCTTCGAGCCTCCCCAAGCATCGTGTCAATACCCCATCTGTTTCTTTATGGTACAAGACTCCCTTGATGATGGTGTATTTTTGAAGTTCCACCGGTAAAATTGTCCCCTCCTTCGTTTGCAATTGATGGGAGATGTTATGTCTCCAATCATCTGTCATGTCTTTGGGGAACAAGTCTAGCACCGTGGTTGGGAGGGTTCTCTTCATTACCTTCACATCTAGGTCTTCTCCTTGGACATATACTCTAGATGCTACCGTGGCTAATGCGTCAGGTTGTTTATTTTGTCCTCTTGGCACGTACTCAATAACCACCTTCCTGAAGTCCTCCATCACTTTTTGTGCTACAGTTCGATACGGTGCCAATATAGGCTCCTTCACTGCGAATTGCCCTCTTATTTGTTGCACAATCAAGTTTGAATCTCCCCTTACTTTAAGGCGTTTAGCTCCCAACTCTCGAGCCGCTAATAATCCCAATATGAACGCCTCATATTCTGCTTCATTGTTCGTGCAGGGGAAATCTAACTTGTATGACAAAGCTACTTCTTTTCCTTCTTTGGTGGTCAACACCACGCCTGCTCCACCTTTCCCTTCAGCAGATGACCCGTCAAAGGCTAAATTCCACCATTCTGAGTCTTCATCTACTATGTCAATTTCTTCTACTTCTCCCCCTGGAAGATCCTCAGAGGGAGGTTCGTATTCTCCATTTGGAAATTGAGCTAGTAGGTCTGCCAAAGCCTGACATTTGATTGCCTTTGGTGTTACGCACTAGATGTCATATTCTGAAAGTATCATCATCCATCTTGCAGGTCTTCCTACCAATGCTGGCCTAGTCAGTAAGTATCTGATTGGGTCAGTTCTTGTTGCAAGCTTCACTTCGTGCGCCAAAAAATAATGTTGCATTTTCTGCGCTACGAACACCAATGCAAGACAATGTCTCTCCACCAGCGAATACCGGGTTTTCGGTCCTCTAATTATCCGGCTGATGTAGTACACAGGCTTTTCTTCTCCATCCACTTCTTGTGTGATCAATCCCCCTACAGACTTTGTGGTAGAGGTGATGTACAACTGCAACGGTATTCCTCTTTGTGGGACTACCATCGTTTGTGCTGAAGCCAAAATTCCTTTTACCTTCTTGAAGGCCTGTTGTTGGTCTTGCCCCCAGTCCCATTCTGCCTTTCCTTTTAGCAATTTGCCAAAAGGTTCTGTGACTTCTGCTAATGCTGGCATAAATCTTCTCATATAAGAAACTTTCCCTAGAAAGCTCTTCAACTGTTTTTGCGTTTTTGGTGGGGGCATCTCCATAACTGCTTTTGCCTTGCTTGGGTCTACCTCCAAACCTCTGTTATGCACCAAGAAGCCCAAGAATTTTCCAGCCGTCATTCCAAAAGCACACTTCTTTGGATTCATCTTCAACTGGTATTTTCGGCATCGCTCAAACACTTTCCTCAGGTCCTCCACATGAGTTGTCGCCTTCTTGGATTTCACTACTATGTCATCCACATAGTCTTCTACTATATCATGAATCATGCCATGAAATATAGCATGCATTGCCCTTTGATAAGTTGCCCCCGCATTCTTCAACCCGAAGGGCATTACTACATTGTAAAAATTCCCAAACGGGGTACGAAAGGCCGTCAACTCTGCATCTTCTACTGGCATCTTTATCTGATTGTAACCCACAAACCTATCCGTGAATGACATCATCGCGTGATTAGCCGTTGCGTCTACCAAAGTGTCTATGTTGGGTAATAGGTACATATCCTTTGGGCATGCCTTATTCAAGTCTCTGAAATCCACACATATTCGTAACTGACCATTTGACTTCTTTACTGGTACAATGCTGGATAACCATATTGGATGTTGTATTAGCTTGATGAACCCTACTTCCAGCAACTTCTTGATTTCCTCCTTGATTTGGGTTTCAACTTCGGGTGCATAGTTGCGAGGAGCTTGCTTCACTGGTTTTATTCCCGGGTATACATTCAGATTGTGCTCTACCAACTCTTTGTCAATCCTGGGCATCTCATCATAGTTCCAAGCAAAGACATCCCTATACTCTCGCAGCAATTTCACGAGCTCCTCTTTCTGATCAGCATCCAGTTCTTTGTTGACGTAAGTCGGTCTTGGCGTTCCTCCATCTGTTGCCAAATCAACTTCTTCTAATTCATTTTGTTGAGGTTTTGGCCTATCCTCAAAGCATTCTGGAGCTGGTTCTACCTTTTATTGCACAATTTCTTCTTCTTCATTACTGCTGGAGTGGGGGACACCTCCTTATCCGTTGGGTTTGCACTCTCCCTTGGACTCTTCCCCCTCGCACCGTCATAAGCGAAACACTACCTTTCCGTCGGGTTTAACAACCCTCTCCCATTTCTTTCTTTGGCCATCATCTGATTGTACTATCCGTTTGGCATTTATTATGTTTCTGGCATCTTCAGGATCTGTTGGCCTTTTCTTTTCTCCTTTTTCTTCCTTCTCTAGGTTTACTACCACTGGCTTCTTGTCTTTGGAACATTCTCCGTGTTCCGAGGTCTTTTTCTTCTCTTTTCCTACAGGTACGAACTTATCTTCCTGTACTTCTTCCCAGCTTGCTAGTCTTAGGGAATCAGATCTGGTTCTCTCCCTCTTCAACGACATCGTCAAAGAAAGTTGCTTCGGCAATGTTTTCCTCCTCTGGTCCAAAGGGATTTTTAGTTGCCGGTACCTTCACTTCTTTCCCCTTCCAGATAGCTTTTAGGCATTGATGAAAAACTGAGGGTACCACCCCATAGTCATTTTGTCAGGCCCTTCCTAGCAAGACATGATACGCTGCATCCACCTCGGTAACATGAAACATTACAGGTCCTCGAATCTTTCCAACTTGCATGTCCACCTTAATGTGTCCAAGGGTTCTGGCACTTTGGTTGGCAAACCCGGTTATGTTTGTCGGTTCCTTCATAATTCTCTTCTCTGGCAGGCCTAACTGTTTAAACACAGTGTAGGGCATAATGTTTATAGACGCTCCATTGTCGATGAACGCCCTCCGCACCTCTATTCCATTTATTATTGCCGTCACATACAGCGGCCGGTTGTGCGGGTATCTTATCTCTCTGTCAGCTTTAGAGAAAAATATTTTACTTTCTTCCTCTTCTACTGTCTTCACAAATCCTTTACTCACTGTCATGCAGGTTTCTTGGGTTTCGGCTGCTTTGATGATCGCCTTGGTTGCTTCTATCCTTGCTTCTTTGGCCAACCCTATCTGGTCGAAATATTTTCTGAATTTAACTCCATTCATCAATGCCGTCACCTGCAGGCCTGGATCAACATCCATCATTTCTTCCATCCTTTCTGCATTCTCTATCACCTCCACTTCTGGTGCCTCACTATGAGTAATAGTGTTGCACGTTTCTTTTCCCTTGTGATTAGGCAGTGGCTTGTCATGCACGCTGCTTCCTTTTCCCAGCTCGATTTCTCCTGCCACCAACTTTTCATGGTATATCCTCCACAGACTATAACAATCAATAGTGAAATGTCCTGCGTATTGATGGTATACACAGAAGTCTAGTCTTCTTTTTATTTCTTCCGTCACAACAAATCTGGGCTTCGGAGGCCTCACCACTCCATGTTCTATCTATTGCTCATACAAGTCTCTAAAGGCCTTCTCACTGCATGTGATAGCCTCTGGAACGGGCATTCTGGTATACTTGTCCCCGTGTTTTCCTTTACTTCGCTCGTTATTCTCCCTCTTTCCCCCTTGTGGTTTTGACTGAGAGTCAGCTAAAGCCACAGTTGCTATTCTCTTACCCTTTCATGTAACCGTCGCATGGTTGGTGGGCACTGTCATGATTTCTCCCAAATCTTGTGCAAATGATGAGAGAGGGTCGCAAATGAATCGCATGCCTTTGTAATGAGATTGGGTTTGAAGGAGTCTAGAGCACCATTGTTGCATATTCTAACCAAGTTCTTCTCCTCAATTGGCTCTGCACACTTCTGTGCTTGGGCCCTGAATCTGTCCACATAATCTGACAGCTCCTCATTTGGCTTCTGCTTGAATCGCATCAGCTCTACGATAGTTACCTGTTTCTGCACATAGAAAAATTTCTTAAAAAATTATAATTTCAGATTATCCCAATCATGGACTGATCTCTTCTCCAAGTTGTAGTACCAACTGAAGGCACTATCCGTCAAGGTCTTATTGAATTTCCTCATCAACAGATTGTGGTTATTCACCTCATCATAGCCCAACCATGGAGACATCGACTCCACGAACCTGGCAATATGCTCCCTGGTATTCCTTTTCTCCCCGTTATACTTTGGGAACTGCGGGGGGTGCTCAATATACCCTGTCGGGTAAGGTTGTCTCCGTACATGTGCCGGGTAGGGTAGAGTAAAGTCCAACTCTGAAGGTCGGGATGTCTGCTTGCGAAGTTGATTGATCACATCGATCATATCATCCTTCGTCACATACTGGCTCGTGGTATAGACTCTTTGAGGGGCTGTGATGTATTGATGCATATGTGGTGCGTATGGTAAGGAAACTGGCTGGTGTACACTTGCATCCTGCACAATTTGTATCGGCGGTGCTTGTTGACTTGTTCGTTGGATGTGGCTCGGGATGGTCGGTATCTGCACTTGTGAAAATGCTGGGAGAGTGGTCGGGATGATGTTGGGCTGAGGCTGACTTGATTCCAATCTGAGTTGTGGCACATCACCGCTGTTTTGGGGCTCCAAGTTGATGATTTGAATCGGCTGACTCTCCGTTGTTGGAGGCACAATCTGATTCTCTTTGGTGTTGCTGTTGTCCTCCACTTCTGCTCGTTCCCCCTGCGAACTTCCTGGGAACATAGCCCTGAAAGTGGGGATTTGCATCAACTGCTGGCGGAAATTCCCTATCTCTTCCTGCTTCCTCTGCATTTCCAGCATCATGGTCATCATCATCCCTTGGCCTTCTCGTGCCTCCTGTAATGCCTTGAGCATCTCCATCTGAACAACATTCGCAGTTGTCTGCGCTCCAGTTACTTCCTCACCTTGCCTTCCCGTGTTTGTCTGTCTAGCACTGGTTTGTTGTTGATCATCCATTTGAGGTGATGTTGAACTTCCTTCCGAAACGTCTTCTAAGATGGGTTGATCAAAATCCAGATTCGCGCTTTGGAACACTGGATTTAGTTGCCTTAAAATCAGATCCGGTGAAGTGATGCTTGTTGTCGGTGAAACTCTTCCTGTAATTCTCCCACTTCGAGTTGTGGGCATACCCTTCACAAATTCTACACCTCCCCAGCAGAGTCGCCAAATAAATGTGGGCAAGAAAATTATGCCTTGCTAGGGTTAGGGTTTCGTGTTAGCTGGAGAGGAGAG
Source organism: Aralia elata (assembly GCA_034770075.1). Lineage (NCBI taxonomy): Eukaryota > Viridiplantae > Streptophyta > Magnoliopsida > Apiales > Araliaceae > Aralia > Aralia elata. The sequence goes on from CM068378.1 coordinate 77,216,315, forward strand.
AAATCCACGAAGAGCACGGAATTGATTGATTGACTGAAAAAGGGAGAAGAACAGGTGAGCAATTACTCCAATGACACGTGGCAGAACTCTCAAAATCTGGAAACCGGGTTAGGGTAGCAGGGATTCCAAGAGCCTTCTTGAGTCTTCGAGTTGAGAGAGAGAGTTTCAAGTGCTCAAAGCTTCCAAGAGTCTAAGTGTAATGTCTTGAGAGTGATCCCCTTTTCTTAGAATAGAGGGGCTATTTATAGAGTTTTTCTGGGAAATAGTCACATGTTAGACACATGTTTTAAGGGAAATTTTTGAAATACCCTTTAATTATGTTTTAAAGGAGAAATTCCAGAAATGCCATTTAATCATCAAAGTAATGCCCAAATTGCCCTGTTCTTCTAGCCACCAATCCAATCCCTCAATCAATTCCCAAAATGGGTCGCATCCACGAGTCTTCTGCCTTAAAACACGTGGAGACTTCCCCAGGTCTAGTACATTTAATTAGGTTTTTGTAAACCCTAATTTGTACATTTAATTAGGTCACATGAACCCTAATTTATACATTTAATTAGGCCTTTGTAAACCCTAATTTGTATATTTATTTCAATTAGGTCATGTGAACCCTAATATGTACTTGGGCCCACAATTCATTTGTTAGGTTTATCATTTTTGAATATTAGAAAATAAAGTAGTTGATAATATACCATAACAATAATATGTTGCTAAAGCAAATATACATTTAACAATACTTTTACACTTGTTTTAACATACTTTGAACTTTTAGCGACACTTATTACTCTAGCAGTATAATTAATGCTTCAACATTATCAACGATCATATTGCTTTTAGTGATGGTTCCAACGACACAATTATTTGCGATAAATTTTATTGTGTCGTTAATTATTTGTAGCGAATTTTATTGTGAAGTTAAAAGCAATATTTGTGTGGCTGAATATGTATTTGGAGAAAATTAGAAAATAAGTGTAATGAAGGGAATCCTAATCCAAAAACTAATAGTAAACACAAATTTTTATTTTTGTAAATAATCAAAGGAAAATGACAAAAACTGTCTTTTAAAGTTGTCCAATTATAAAAAAAAATCAATTACAAAATTTGAAACTTTGTATTAAAAATTAATTATTAAAAAACTATTATGTCATAAAAAAAAACTATCGATGAGAAATTGACCGGAATAATAAATACTAAATAAGAACATGAATTATTTTTTAGCAAACTCTGAGAATACAATTGACCATATTCATACTTTAAGGTTCAAAATGAAATCCATCCAAATTTTGAGGGACAATTTCGTCATAATCTCCCATAATCAAATAAATGTCTGCCTCCCCTCTCACTTCCCAGTCTCTCTATCTCCCACCTTCTTAAATTTCTAATCTAAAATTCGGTAGCGAAGCGATCGTTTCTGCAACTTCAGAAAAAACCCTTCAATTATTTTGCAAGTAAAATCAAAATTGTTCTTAGCATTCAATTCTGCTTTCTTTCTAATATAAGTTCTTGCATTTCCCCTAATCTGTTATTGTTAATTTCGTATCAGTAGAATCTGGATATATAATTTACTAATTTGCTTATCCTCCTTAGTCTTACATTTGATGAAATATAATTTCTGAGATAAGCTTTATATGTCACCATGTTCATTTAATGCTTGTTTGGTTGCCAAGTACTCCTTCCGTTCCAAGATTAGAGATAGAATTTGACTTTTGAGGTCAAACGACGATATATTAAACTTTAAAATTGGTGCAACTCATAAAAGTTTATAATGAAATAAATTTTTTGATTTATAATTTTTGTTATATACAATACAATTATTATAATTGTACCAACTAAAATTAAATACATTCACATCAATTTGAAATTTAATATGTCATCGTTTGACCTTAAAAGTCAAATTGTATCTCTAATTTTGGAACGGAAAGAGTAGATAATTTTACACATTGCATATGTTTCTGTAATGTTAGTTCCTACATTATACATTAGTTGTGATAAAAAAATATTAGAAGTATAGGTAGATGACAATCATTTAAAATCGGGCGATTCTTATAAGTTTGGAAACAACAAATTTTGCAATTACTAATACTCCATATGTTCCACATATATATATATATATATATATATATATATATATATATATATACATATATATATATATATATATATATATATATATTGAAAACGAAAGAAGACTTGCATCTTTTAGTTTTCGTTGCACGTAGCTCCTTTTGGGTGTGGAGTAGTGTCAAACCAATATACCAACAACCATTAGCTCCGAAAACTAGTTTTCTATTTTAAAAAGAAAATGCTTTCCTTGGTACATATGTATAGGCATGAGCACAGGGACAGTGGAAACAATTGGTAATTTTTCTTCCTCATGAGTGTCATGTGTTACACAATTTATAACATCTATAAATTCTCACATCAAACTTATGTATGGTAAGTTTTAATAAATCATTGCGAATTAACCATTAAATAATGATAATATTAGGGATTAATTAGTCCTTAAATCTTAGCAGCTTGTGCCAAGATGCAATAGACAATTAAACTGGATAGGAATCTTAATAGATGGTGCAATATGCTAATCATTAATTTTCAAGGTCTATTCTAATTGATCATTAGACGAGTAAAAAATAAATAGGTTTATGCACAGTAACTGAGCGCTTCTAGATTCGATCCAAATAGGAAAAACTCCCTAAAGTCCCGAAAATCACTTCTCAAACTTGCTTAGGTTGATCATGGATTATGGTCGATTTCAAGTTTATCAAGGCAATAGAAGTTTCTCTCAAAAGGAAAAGGCAGTAATGCCTAGTTTTAGATTACTATTTTTAAATTGTACCAAATCCAGATTAATGCACATGGTTCACTTTCAAAGTGAGTGATGGTCTAGAGTGTTGTAATCTGAGATATATATGGGACATCATATATAAACTTATTTACATATAGATTAAACATTACCTTGGTATTAATGATAATATGGTTTATAACTTCACGTTAATATCGGTCAATTTATGAAGTTATTGTCAACATATCTCAGTTTGGGATAGTGATATGTAAATAAACAAATGTACACAAATTTTTTGAAATTTAATTATGTCAAGTCAATGCAAGTTTGACTAAGTTCTTATACTAAAGGGCCCTAGGCAAGGTGGTTGAATTATGTGCATGTTAAATTAATTTTGAGAGATACTATATGGAATTCAATAATAAAGTTTAAATTTTATCATTTTATGATAATGGAAGTGATTGGCATAAGTGTCTGGTATTAGAGATATCTTTATGCCATAAGTTAATTAATAGTTATAATAATGCGGTGACTTGTTATGAAAGTCAAGGCATATCGGTATAAAACATGACTATGTGAATGAGCGCTCGATAGTAATAAAGTAATATAGTCATTATCTTTGTTAAAACCAAAGTAATTTGGTGGATCCCGGTTACAAAAGTCCTAGGCAAGGATTGTTATGGAGTAATTTCATAGAGATGAGTTTAAAGTCTTTGAATGAGAGGTAACCTATTTAGCAAAAAAAAAATGAGAGATAACCTATAATTGGAACCCAACTAAATACTAGAGTAACATCTAGTATATTAGTTTAATGAAAAAAATACTTATAGTAATAACCAATTATACACTAGACAAGTATTAAGAAGAAATTCTTCGAAGCCATCTCAAAGTTAGTGCATGGTTGTATGGAGAACAAAGAGGGTAGGGTAAACTTTTAATGAATCTATGTCCGGTTTGGAAGATGCAGGTCATACAAGTGCATTTGATTAGATTCACCTATGTAAATGAAGGAAATGGGGCCGCTTCTACGAGACTTAAGACTTGTCTCTAAGTCACTTACGAAACCCAAGAGATAAACACAAGGTTATAAATGTGATGGATTTCCTAAAACTATAAGGGGGTATAGTATATATCTATTGAGCAGGATATCACTTTAAGATTTTCTAGTTCAAAGCTAACACTACTAAGAATTTTGATATTTTGTGATATAGACTATGTAAAAGTTCAAGTCGAAAGACACCTTTTACTTTTATGCCTAAAGAGAGAGAAGAAGGTTGACAAAATAAAGTTACAGGATTTTAAAAATGGGGGAGATTATTGAATATTTTGAAAATCTGTTGTTATATAATAAATATATTATATTATTTTTATAACTAACAAATGCATTGGTTCAATGGTAAATGTGTGATTACTAGTTTGAACAGGTGTAACGTTAAATCGGTGTAATGGTTCAACTTGAGTAACTAGTTTGAACCGGTGTAATTGATAATTTGAACATGTGTAACATTGAACCGGTGCAATGATTAGTTATTTAAACAATATAATATATTTATTACATAACAACAGATTTTGAAAATATCCAACAATAAATATATATTTAGCAACATTTTTACACTTGTTTTAACGACATTTCGAACTTTTAGTGACACTTATTACTCTAACAGTATAATTATTGTTTTTACATTATCAACGACCAAAAGTAAAGGATTATGATAATACTCTTCATTATACCTATCTTCCAATTTTTTCAATACATATTTAGCAATACAAAAATTACTTTTAGCTACGGTTCCAGAGACACAATTATTTAAGATGAATTTATTGTTCGTTAATTTATTATTTACAACAAATTTTATTATGTCCCTGAAATAATATTTATATCGTTAAATATGTACGGGGAGGGAAATTTGATGATAAGTCTAATGAAGGAGATTCTAATCCAAAAATTAAATAGTAAATACGAGTTTTTATTTTTTATATATTCAAAGGAAAATGACAAAAACTGTCATCAAAAGTTTCGCCAGATTTCTTCTTCTTTTTTTTTCTTTTTTTTTTCTCCATCTCAAAGTATTAAATAGCGTCAATTGCATCTCCAAAAGTTTTCTAAGAAGACAATTATGTTTCCCTTTTATTGTTCAGGCTGATTTCCCATCAGAAATTGTCATGTGTCAGTCACATGTGTATTTGTGCACGACTTGACCAATGTTTATACACCTTGACTTTTATTAAAAGTATTTACTACTTTGAATAGAATGACAATTAAGATAAATTAGAAGTTTGATCGTAACATTTCATATCTTATATGGCTAAATTAAGGTCAAATTATAAAATTATTCCTCCAAATTGTCATCCAATTTTGATATAACCCCTAAATATTTAAAAGTCTCAATATGGTTCAAAATCGGTTAACTTAGATTTATTTCAATCCTCCAACTGAGTTGTGGCTTTTTTTTAAGGACATAATGGTAATCTCACCTAAATACTGTCATTTTAAATAATAAATAAAACAACTAAATACTAAAATAATTAAAAATAACAACTAAGTAATTAACTAATATAATAATAACTCATATACTAATTAACTAATATAATAATAAAATAACAACTAATTAATAACTCATAATAATTAATAACTAATGTTTAAAAATTAATATTATTTTCAGGAAAAAAAGTAAAATAGCAAGTAATTAAAGTAACAATTTAAAAAATATAGTTAATTTTTTTGAAAATTAATTATTATTTTTAAATTTAAAAATTAAATTTATCATTATGTATGTAATGAAATCAAAAAACATCAATACATTAAATTATTAGACCATTAAAAGAAATAAAAAAAAATATCAATACATTATACATCACTAGTTTAAGTTGTTGATATTATCTTGCATTGTTCGTGAATCTAATCAAAGATATCCCAACAAACAAGAATGTTCAACACAAAATATTGTGCACCACTGCAGCTCATTTTAATTTCTTACCATGTTTCTTATTTATCACTTCATCAATGTACATTATGCCCTTGTCTTTATAAACTTTAGGAGGCTTACAACTACGAACAACAACAACAAACTGGTGCACCCTTTGCTTGTCAATTCTAGTGCAGCAAACTACATTTTGTTTAAAATAAAACACCCAGAAGAAGGGTCGCGATTGAGCTTGGGAAGAGCCGAAGAAGGGTCACGATTGGGATGGGGAAGAAGGGTCGTGATAGAGACAGTGTGTGTGAGAGAGAGAGAGATGATGGCGATGGGCAATGGATTTGGGCATCGCGGATGGAGAACTGGAGAAGCACAAGTACGGAAGCTGAATTGAAGAAAAGCAAAAAATTGGAAAAGAGACTTAAAAACTTCTTTTTTTTAATGGTTAAGCAACAAACCCGTGAACTAGTGATTGATTCACTGGGTCACCCGGTCGGACCACCGATTCAACGGTTCTGGGCAGGTTTTGAACAAAACTGGTTTAGTGGTTCAAACCGCACCGTTGCCTGAATTGGTTCCGATTTTTACCGGTCCGATCGGTGGTCCGGTCCGAATTTTAAAACCTTGGATTAAACATTACCTTGGTATTAATGATAATATGATTTATAACTTCATGTTAATATCGGTCAATTTATGAAGTTATTGTCAACATATCTCGGTTTGGGATAGTGATGTAAATAAACAATTGTACACATATTTTTTGACATTTAATTATGCCAAGTCAATGCAAGTTTGACTAAGTTCTTGTATTAAGGACCCTAGGCAAGGTGGTTGAATTATGTGTATGTTAAATTAATTTTGAGAGAAACTATATGGAATTTAATAATAAAGTTTAAATTTTATCATTTTATAATAATGGAAAAGATTGACCTAAGTGCCTCGTATTAGAGATATCTCTATGCCATAAGTTAATTGATAGTTATGATAATGCGGTGACTTGTTATGAAAGTCAAAGCATACCGGTATAAGGCATGACTATGTTAATGAGTGTTCGATAATATAAACTAATATAGTCATTATCTTTATTAAAACCAAAGTAATTTGGTGGATCCTAGTTACAATAGTCCTATGCAAGGATTGTTATAGAGTAATTCCATAGAGATGAGTTTAAAGTCTTTGAATGAGAGGTAACCTATAAGTGAAACCCAACTAAATACTAGAGTAACATCTAGTATATTATTTTAATGAAAAAATACTTATAGTAATAACCATTTATACACTAGACAAGTATTAAGAAGAAATTCTTCGAAACCATCTCAAAGTTAGTGTATGCTTGTATTGAGAACAAAGAGGGTAGGGTAAACTTTTAATGAATCTATGTCCGATTTGGAAGATGCAGGTCATACAAGTGCATTTGATTAGATTCACATGTATAAATGAAGGAAGTGGGGCCGCTTCTGCGAGACTTAAGGCTTGTTTCTAAGTCACTTACGAAATTCAAGAGATAAACACAAGGTCATAAAATGTGTTGGATTTCTTTAAACTATAAGGGGTATAGTATTTATCTATTGAGAACAATATCACTTTAAGATTTTCTAGTTCAAAGCTAACGCTACTAAGAATTTTGATATTTTTGTGATATAAACTATGTAAAGGTTCAAGTCGAAAGACACCTTTTACTTATGTATGTTATGCCTAAAGAGATAGAAAAAGGTTAACCAAATAAAGTTACAAGATTTTGAAAATAGGGAGAGATTATTGGATATTTTCAAAATTTGTTGTTATATAATAAATATATTATATTATTTTAATAACTAACAAATGCATTGGTTCAATGGTAAATGTGTGATTACTAGTTTGAACAGGTGTAACGTTGAATCGGTGCAAGGATTCAACTTGAGTCACTAGTTTGAACCGGTGTTATTGATAGTTTGAACGGGTGTAACATTGAACCGGGGCAACATTGAACCGGTGCAATGGTTAGTTATTAAAACAATATAATATATTTATTATATAACAATAGATTTTAAAAATATCTAACAACAAATATATATTTAGCAACATTTTTACACTAGACATTTTGAACTTTTTGTGACACTTATTACTCTAACAGTATAATTATTGTTTTGACATTATCAACGACCAAAAGTAAAGGAATATGATACTCTTCATTACACCTATTTTCTAATTTTTTTTTTTAAAAACACATTTAGCAATACAAATATTACTTTTAGCTACGGTTCCAAAGTCACAATTATTTAAGATGAATTTATTGTTCGTTAATTTATTATTTGCAAAGAATTTTATTATATCCCTGAAAATAATATTTGTATCGTTAAATGTGTACCAGGAGAAAAATTGGATGATAAGTCTAATGGAGGAGATTCTAATCCAAAAATTAAATAGAAAATACAAGTTTTTATTTTTTGTATATTCAAAGGAAAATGACAAATTGTCATCAAAAGTTTCGACGGATTTCTTCTTCTTCTTCTTTTTCTTTCTTTTTTTCTTTTGTTTTCATCTCAAAGTATTAAAATAGCGTCAATTGTATCTCCAAAAGTTTTCTAAGAAGACAATTATGTTTCCCTTTTATTGTTCAGGTTGATTTCCCATCAGAAATTGTCATGTGTCGGTCACATGCATATTTGTGCACGACTTGACCAATGTTTATACACCTTGACTTTTATTAAAAGTATTTACTACTTTGAATAGAATGACACTTATTAAGATAAATTAGAAGTTTGACTGTAACATTTCATATCTTATATGGCTAAATTAAGGTCGAATTGTAAAATTGTCCCTTCAAATTGTCATTCAATTTCGATATGACCCCTAAATATTTAACTTCTCATGGTTCAAAATCGGTTAACTCGGGTTTATTTCAATCCTTCGACTGAGTTGTGGCTTTTTTTAAGGACAAAATGGTAATCTCACCTAAATACTGTCATTTTAAATAATAAATAAAACAACTAAATACTAAAATAACTAAAATAGGAACTAAGTAATTAACTAATATAATAATAACTCATATACTAATTAACTAATATAATAATAAAATAACAACTAATTAATAACTCATAATAATTAATAACTAATGTTTAAAAATTAATATTATTTTCAGGGAAAAAAGTAAAATAGCAAGTAATTAAAATAACAATTTAAAAAATATAGTTAATTTTTTTGAAATTTAATTATTATTTTTAATTTTAAAAATTAAAATTATCATTATGTATGTAATAAAATCAAAAAACATCAATACATTAAATTATTAGATCATTAAAAGAAATCAGAAAAAAAAACGTCAATACATTATACATCACTAGTTTAAGTTGTTGATATTATCTTGCAGTATTCTTGAATCTAATCAAAGATATCCCAACAAACAAAAATGCTCAACGCAAAACAGTGTGCACCACTGCAACTCATTTTGATTTCTTACCCTGTTTCTTATTTATCACTTCATCAATGTGCATTATGCCCTTGTCTTTATAAACTTTAGGAGGCTTACAACTACGGACAACAACAACAAACTGGTGCACCCTTTGCTTGTCAATTCCAGTGCAGCAAACTACATTTTGTTAACCGTCGCTATACATCTATAGCGACACTTTTGTTGTGAAAATAACATTTTTTGTTGTGGATTTAACAATTCCCTTTGTTTAAACTAAAACAGTCCGACAGTAGGAGGCACAGTCAGTTCAACTTCATGGATGTATCCAAGTTTGAGGTACAACATACGACCTTCTGATTCAGCTTTGGCTTTGAAACCAACACCCACAATCTTAAGAAACCGAAAGAACTTGACCTCCATCCCAACCACCTAAAATAAGGTTAAATTAAAAGAGTAGTATTAAAAATTAAGAGAAAGAGAATATACAAGTCATAAAAGGTTCACGAGTAACTAACAAAAATTTGTCCTGCTCTCACTCACCCACTTATTCCTCCATTATTTTTCTCTTTTTATTATCTCAAATTTCTCTTATTTATTATTTTTAATTATTAATATCTAAAAATAATTAACACATGCAATGTGTGCCGGTATTTTAGTTAAAATAAAGTAGAGCTAAGAAATTATATTTAAGAATGAGTCTTTGGTGCAATTGAAAATAATTGACAATTAAGTTATTTAAAATATCATGGGTTTAATTGACTTTGCTTGAAGGTGTACTTGATAACTCACAAATTTATAGGTTATATATGTTGATCAATGAAATTCGCAATGAATGAGGCAGTCATAACAATGTTAGCAATTTATAGGTTATATATGTTGATCAATGAAATTCACATGAATTAGGCAGTCATAGCAATGTTAGCAGACAATAGATAAGCCGGTTATACATTTCAACGAAACTCTCTTAGCACAGCTGGTAGTGCGTTTGGCTTTTAACCACGTGGTCGTGCGTTCGATCCGCACACAAATTCTATTAGTGCTTGTTAGTTATCAAAAAGAAAAACAATAATCCTTTTCTTGTACACTTTTTTTCCCAGCTCCTTAACGTATAAGCATTTTTTTTCCTCTTACATATAAGCATTATACCAGCATTTCATCAAGAGCAAATAAATTATTGATGCCTGTTCAACTTTGATAAATAAAGTAATAAAGAATTGACTGAAAAACTAAGCAGATGTAGAGATGAACTCCAAAATTCGTAATAGGCAAAAAAAAATAAAAATCCAGTAGCTTGGTAAAATTGGTAACAGGTCATACATGCATCAGATATATGATACCTCAAACCTGCCCTCGCATGTACACACCGACGCACTCATACAAATGCTCAAACATAGAGAGAGAACAGAGCTAACCACTGTGTCAATAAAGGGCAATGTCAATGGATGTTCAAGCATCAAACCACCAGCAACATTGAGCATTATTCCCTCCTCGACCTAGCATCATTAACTATGATTAAAGAGGCACATCATGAATAATCAGTATGCAAGGGTTACAGTTTTGTGGATTTTACCAGGCTATCAATAACTTTGGCTGGTATGTCATGGAAATAGACCTGCACCACAAGTGACAAAATCACCAAATAGTTGACCAAATTCAATATTAGAACCATAAAGGGTCTAAAGTCTCAAATATTATACACATGTATGTATCGTAGCAGAGGCCTCTTTCCTTTTCTTTTGACATGATAATATGTAATTTAGATTATTTTCACCAGAAGACCTAGCTAATTCTCATAAAGAAGTCGATTTAACTTACCTTTTATAAACTGGCGCGCTTCTTCCCTGGATGATGGTTTTTCTCTGATTGTCCCTTCATACACCACCACCTCAATATCAATTAGATGTAAGGTAAGACTTAATATCAGATAGAATACGTAACAGAATGAGAAAAAGAAAAGTACTCAAGATGAAAAAAACTTTCTGGTATTTGCATGTAACATGTCTTGTTAATCTTAGGTCACAAACTCACAATCATTAATATTAGGTCACAGTTAAACAAGGACACTAAGTGTCTGCATGCTCCATTTTTCTCCAGCGTACCACTCTCAACCACCCTCATTGGCACAACCAACACTGGGTATTGGCTTTTTCTCATGTAGCTAAACAAGGAGACAGAAATAAGGCGTCAGCCTAGTGACAACGAAAAAAAAGCAAGGTGATAGGATAGTAGGATACTTGTGCCAAAATCCTTAGAAAACTTTCAGAGTGATATTTTGAGCTTAATGCCATCAACATTGGGCAGCCAACAAACTACAATTTTGTTTCCTTCACTCTCTTTATTCCTCTGAAAGCGCCACGGCCTCATTACAATGGAGCCTTATTGGGCTCTAACATATGAATAAATCAAATAATTACGCCAAGGGCATCTCCAGGGAAGATCCCATAGATCCCCTAATTAGGGCTAACCACGTGATTTATATGTGTAATACATACTGGAAATTTATATCCTGTCTAGTGTAACTAACATCTTACATGAAAACATCTCACATCTAATTTATTTATTGCGCTTCCTTTGGAAAGAAAGTACATATGTAATACGCAGAAAAAATAGTTGATTAATGGTACCAAAAGAAATGCTCCTCACTATCTAAAATTTTTGTCTTCTCTGTCTAATAAGGTATCTACAGTTCCTGACATGATGTTTTTACATAAGAGCAATATGCCCTTGACACCATTCTTAATGGCATTATGGCAGACAATAGATATTCTTGCTTTTTTTGTTAGTTATGCTATATCAGGTATCATATTAGGTAGCAATATGTCAAGCATATGTTATCAGGAAAATTACAAATGAAAAAGAATAAAAGCTTACTGTGTCTACAGTAATTAATAGTGTGGGTGCTGTGGAGCTAGCATCCTCCTCAAAATGACCTGTAGTCTTGAGCCTTGATATGATGGCATCTGCCTAAGGTTTTTCCATTTAATCAGGTTAGAGACTAAGGTTGTGTTTGATAAAAATGATAATTAAGATCTGAATGATTATGATGTCTTAACAAATTAGATCATCTGAATGGTTATGAGGTCTGAATCTAAAAAACTGTTTGATTACTAAAAAGTAAGTTGTCTCTTAATGACACTATTTTACCATTTTAAAGGGTAAAATTTTATATAATAATTTTAAATATTCATTTTAATAAAAATGAGTGAATAATATTGTTGAATATATTTATATAAAAAAAGTTTATCAAAAAAATTTCATTAAGAGGTACCTCTTAATTATTAAGATTTCATTTTCTGTCTTAACGATTAAGAGGCATTCAGAGGTAACAAAAAAGCAAACAAACAGCATCATGCCTCTTAGCGAATAAGAGGCAGTCCATTAAGAGACAATCAGATGTAAACAAACAGTACCTAAATAACATTATAGGACCACAGGCCTAAACAAACATGTTTGAACCAGAAACAGGATATTTTATTGAGGGAGGGAGGGGCAGGTGTGGAAGAGTAAAATAACAATATTAGTTGATGAATCCAGAGATAGAAATAAAGGGAAGGATTTAAAATCTTCATTTAGTCACTAGCAGTGTAACTCGGTGAAGTAACAGAAGCACAATCTGAATCCTCATCAAACAGCAGGAGAGCTGAATTAAAATAGTTAATTTCATGGTACTGCAACTCTCTACCTCGTCATGGAATTCAGAGACATAAAGACTGAAAGGCGAGGATCATCGCCACAATCAACATAAACACATCGCGCTAACAGAAATGCATAGTGTGAACCAGCAGGAAAACTGACTAAAAGGGCTTAGGTTCATGGTACTGGTTCTGTTTGCCTTCCCTCTTAAGATCATTTAGAATAATAAATCACATATTTAACCAATTGATGGGAGATAACAACAAAGGATATGTCAAAACACAACTGAAGATGCATTCACTAGTAGTAGTAATAGTAGTAGTTCTACCTATGTCTACATTTAGACTACCCCAACTTTACATTGCTTTCGAGTGAGTCCTTACTATCTAAGAAGTTGGTTCAAATTTCTTTTTCTCATCCTTTTCTTTTCCAGGCTCCTTCCTTTCCCTTCAACTCTTTCTGAGTCCAATTAAAATTTTTAAATAATGTAAGAGATAAAAGTATAAAATTAGTGGAGTAATAAAGAAGATCAAGCAATACCTTTGCCTCAGCTAGAGCCACAACCAATTCCTCTGGTTTTTCCTTCCTAATACTTTTCTCATCTATGTCTGCAGTCTAAACCACAAACCCACACAAATAACCTTATAATGGGTAACCATGGAGAAAGTAAAATAATACTTTCACATTGTTAAGAGGGTACCAGAATTGTGAATTCATAACCCAGATCCCCAAGAATTTGCCGTCGAGCCATTGATGAAGAGCCCAAGATTATCTTTCATCAAATTAACATCACAACAAATATATGTTAAGAATCTTCAAGGAGTGATATATGAACAATGTATTATTACTATGAAACTGAAAAGGGGTAAAGGATCATATATGATATATACATATGTATATACATATATATATACACACACACACACATAAATACCTTAAATGAAGAGGTCTCAGACGTAGCCATCATCTTTATCTTTCTCTCAAAAATTTTGTTGAGCTTAAGAGATAAAGCAGGCTGCAAGGGAACGCTACAAGTGACTGTAATGGGTGGACCAACAGGCAGCAACCAAAAGCGTGGGAATTGGGAATTGTCTTTTCATTTTCTTTAATTTACTCCAAGAGGGCCGAGGCTCTTTCTGATAGAATAAAAAAAAAACAATCCTAATATTTGTAAATTTTGTAAGGAAAACTCTCTGTGTAGTAGAATAAAGGGAGTATACATTTCATTTTTAACTTTTAAAGCTCAACTTGGTTCCACGTGTTATAATAAATAATTCTTATAAAAATAATAACATTAATTATAATAATCAATATATGATACTCCCTCCGTCCCAAATTAATTGCTCAATTTTGACCTTTTAAAGTCAAATTGACTATTTTTAAAACTAATCTTTTTACTATTTTTGCTAACATATAGGTGAAGATATTATAACCAAAAGAAAGTATATACAATTTATTACTAATTTCAATTTTTATAATTTTAAAAATATATTTATATATGCTTAATTATTAATTTTAAAAATAATCAATTTGACTTAAAAAAGTCATAAAAAAGTAATTAATTTTGGGACGGAGGGAGTACTTATTTATATATTATGTGCTAATAACTAACATATCACAAGTTCTTTTTTAAATTATCTACACAAATATCCAGGTAGTACATTATTATCTATACAAATATCTTTGTTTCGTGAAAAGATTTTTTTTTTATTCACGACAGTATAAAATGATATTTTATTATTTCATCATCACTAAATTTAAAATTATTATATTTTGAGATTAATAAGAATAAACAATATTATTTTATAAAAGATGGCTTATAAAAACTATTTTGTCCTCGAAAGTATTAAGGTGGAGCATATTAATATGTAAAAAAAAAAATCTTTAGTACTATATGTAGGGTCCACCATTAGTAAAAATAAAATATATTTGATACTATATCTTTTATTCTAAATTTTTTAAATTTCATAATATATATATAAATATATATATATATATATATATATAATTTTCTATGGGATAATGTATAAGAATAAGAATCAAGTGTTTTTTGTCATAAGTACATTTTGTGGCTGGGTTGGATAAAAGGCTTTGTTGGGAAAAGGTCCTACCGAGATTATAGGGGCCAGGCTTAAACTTCACATAACAGTTGTACGCAAAGCCTTTTGAATTATATTTTTTCATGTACTTTTAAAACTTGAGTATTGTTACGCTAGACGATGTAGTAAAATGTAATTAGTTATTATTTTATATTTATTTTTTATATTCATGAGCTTAGTGATAATAATCAATTGTAATCAATCATATTATTTTGTATTATCAAATTATTATTGTTTAAATTTTGACATTTGGTTTCAAGTTTAGACGTAAGATAAATTGACTATACGAGAGGTTTAAACTAACTAATGTAGACTTTGAATTGCTCTTTTATATTTCATGAAAATAATTTTATTTTATAAAATTTTAATTTTAAAATTAACGTGAATTATTTGATTTTAATTAATGTAAAAAACTAATGTTAAAAATTACTTTAAAAATATTACTAAATAAAAGTATTAGTGAATACAACATGTAAACTAAAAAATTCTATAAAAAATTGAAAAATTAAAGATGTAAACTAAAAAAGAAAAGAAAAGTTGTTCAACTAAATATTTATTAATAACCAATCAATCAATGAGGAAAAAAACACAACAAACAAACAAACAAACAAACAATTTTAGTGGATACGCGTGCGTTGACGGAGAAGAAATGGGACGCGCTTGTGATCGGCGGTGGCCACAACGGCCTCACAGCCGCATACCTCGCTCGCTAGTCGCTCCGGCCTCTCCGTCGCAGTCCTCGAGCGGTGGCACTGAGGAACTCATTCCTGGTTTCAAATTCTCCCGTTGCAGCTACCTTCAAAGCTTATTCCGTCCATCCATCATCAGGTTGCTACATTGTTTTTATTTATTTA
The DNA here is from genome assembly GCA_034770075.1 of Aralia elata. Lineage (NCBI taxonomy): Eukaryota > Viridiplantae > Streptophyta > Magnoliopsida > Apiales > Araliaceae > Aralia > Aralia elata. The sequence goes on from CM068378.1 coordinate 77,231,992, forward strand.
TTTATATGTGATAACATTTAATTGATTGAATTTAAGTTTTAGTACTAACATTTTGTTCTTCATGAAAAGTGAATTAGAGTTAGCGAGACATGGACTGAAGCTACTGAAAAGAAATCCTTCATCATTCACGCCTTGTCTAGACGGACGATATCTCCTTTTGGGTTCTGATAAGAAACTCAACCATTCAGAAATTTCCGAAGTTCTCTCAACGCATATCCAAGGTTCAATTGCCTAAATTTTTTTATTTATTTAATATATATAATTCCCATATATATATATATATATATATATATTCATATTCAATTAATAATTATGAAGCCTTGGCATTTTAATATTCATATTCTACTATACAATGGATTGACGGTAATCCTATACAAATTCTACTAGTAAAAATCTACAAATCCTATCTGGAAACTATCTGCCAACAAATCCCAATTATAAATACATGGTAGTTCACGATCTCTAGTTAATATATTTGAGATGGCTGCTCTGTTTAATCTCACTGATCAAGATTCCTCCTCCGTCGTATTAGTCACAGCTTTTGGCGGTCTTAGTTCAAGGAATGATCCTTCACTCCCTAATCTAGAGTTATCTATTATTTTCACAATCAAGCAGTGCTTCCAATCTTCTTCTAATAGCCGCATCAAAACAACGTTCCTCAATACCACTCGTTCATCACAGTTTCCGGCCAATTCTGTAATTGACTCGCCATCTTCACCATTCTGCACTTTCATATCCACACTGATTTCCGAGACAAACATCCCTTTCTCATTAGAGAAAATCCAATGGAGGGAAAGAGATACAGGAACTCATATTAACTTGGATAATAATCGTAACGAATTAATTAAGCTAATCTTAAACAAGGCTCATGGGACAGTAGAAAAGTACTCGAATTGTGACCGAAAAATACTTACTTTAGGTGTCAACATTGAAAAAAATGTAACTCTACCCGATAATGAATACCAAGCAATGGCCATGGACAAAAAAAAGGAGACGGATCGCCTGAAACTCAGCCACTTAGTTGTTGATTTGATCCGTAATGGTCAACAACATAATACGCCTTGGTATAGTATACTAGGGATGATAAGACAAGGTGTAAGCGAGAGTCTAGATCACAACTACCGAGATAACCAAGATAATTTATTGAGGACGTTGTATAATAAAGCTCTAAGGGGTTTGATGCATAGGGAGCAGCCAAGCAAGGAAGATTGCTCTATTTGTTGGGATGAGATATTGATTAAACACCAAGAAGAAGAAAAGGGGATTGGGTCGAAACAAATCACATGTCTGCCTTGCTGTCATGTGTTCCATCGTGACTGCATTGTCCCGTGGCTAAAGAAGAACTCCTCCTGTCCGTTGTGTCGATTTGAGCTGCAAACTAGACAAGTCTCCTTTTTCTGTTAACCATGGCTGCAGTACTTCGCTGAACCAATCTGTGTATTAAGCATCGGATTATTTATACTGAATTGACAGATTATGTATGAGTTCTCATTCCTACTGAGAGATTATATTTTAGTGTATTTCTTGGTGCGTCAAGATTATGAATTAGATCCAAGTTCAACATCCTCTTTATGTTTCTGTAATGGTAGTTTTACTACAACAAGGATAAAAAAAAACAAAAAGCAAGTGACTGATATGCATGTAATTCATGCAACAAATTTGAAGATTTATAATAAAGGTAATGATGGTGTTAACAGTTAGAGATCAATAATTATAAAGAATTGCATCCGAAAAAAATTATGACGAACTCCAAGCACAATTGAATTCACTAGTTTAAGTTGTTGACATTATCTTGCATTGTTCGTGAATCTAATCAGAGATATCCCAACAAACAAGAATGCTCAACGCAAAACATTGTGCACCACTGCAGCTCATTTCGATTTCTTACCCTATTTCTTTTTTATCACTTCATCAATGTACATTATGCCATTGCCTTTATAAACTTTAGGAGGCTTACAACTACGGGCAGCAACAGCAAACTGGTGCACCCTTTGCTTGTCAATTCCAAACTGAATCGCAATTTGAGGAATTAGAAGTTTTGAATAAATTTGTGATTGGTTGTAACAAATTTAACTTTTTGTAGTTGGGTATTATTTTTAGTAGCAAGCTAGCAATGTTTGAGATTTATTTAGAATTTGAAAAGCATGATATGTTTAATATTTTTTAATTAGTTTTCGAGTCGAAACCGCACCATTTGAAAACGCACTGCATTTTTAGAAACCGCACCACACTAATTCAAGCGGTTTAATGTTACGGTTTCTGATTTAAGCAACCGTATCAAATATGACTCTTTTTTTATATTTTTTTTAAAGTTTACAAATAGGACTCTTTTTTTTTTAAACCGAGGGGGTAATGAAAATAAGTCCCATTGACTAATTATGCACTCTCAAAAAATCTAACACCTACTGTAATGCTTAATTTTAATTTAGTGAACTATGCTTTTGAAATTTTTTTCCCTTTTTCCTTTTAACATTTCATTTACGCTTCCTTATTCTTTTCATTTTCCTTGCTCCTTCGAAGTTTCATAAGTGAACTTAGATATAGATGTTAAGCAAGTACATTGAAACAATGACCTAGTAATATGTGAAAAAATACACATGGATTTTTAGACTAGAGGCGTGATTAATATTGGCTCTTCCTTGGTATACTGGGAAAGTAAATTTGATCTAGATGTTGAGTGATTATTCATTATACTGATGCCAAATATCTTTAGTTGTGCTTAGTTGTGGCTCTTCCTCGCATTGGTTACAAATGTAGTCCCTTTTTTTAAAAACAAGATTCATACTTTTCATTTTCGGGTATCATGGAAAAAATAGTCCATTTTGAACTAACTTAGGACTTTGCATTAATTTGGCTAGCAGGAGCATATTCATTATACGGCTCATAAAATTCATAATTTAAAACACAGTCTAAATTTGAAAATTTCAAAGATGAACTCTTAATCTGAAACAGAGATAATATGAAGTTTTATCGGAAGGTAAAACCAGGTGAAATTGGGTAACTGCATAGTTGACGAGTATATTTCGCATTACTATTCAAGACAAAATGCTCTTCTGATCTTTTTTTGGTCATTTCTACTAAGAGTATGTGCTATAATGGATCTATTTTTCTTTTGATTTTTTTTGTGTGTGTGCAAGTGAGTTCCTTATACAGCTCCCTTGAGGGTGTTATGACTTATGAAAGCAGAACTGTACAAGGAGGATGGTAGCAAAAAGTGCATAAGCAGAGCAAATCAATAGAAATTAACTAAAGCTTCTTAGTTTTGGAAAATAATTTTATTTTGCATCCGACATTCTTTAGGCATCTTGAGGTACCAGATAATCTGAGTAGCTTCAAACCAAGTTCCACCGATTAGTATTTAGGGTGGATAAGGGTAAATAGATATTTTGGTCAGTCATCTAAATGATCAATCAATTAGAATCTTTGGGGCGAGACATTGAAATTTTGAAATGTCTTCAGAGGAATACATATTAAATGATTCACACTTCACATCTCTGCATTTTTAGCTTGCTTACCTGTTTTTTGTTAATGAAGAATGTTTAATTATTAATTTACGTTTTTATATATATCCGCATTTATTCTAATATATAGGTATGAGAATCAAATAGAGAGCTTTTGCAAGTTCATGGATCCACTGTTGGATTCATCTACACCTGAAACTCTGCAAGGCGATTCATCATTTAATTCCTGGATGAAAAACAAGTTACACAAATCAGATTTTTGGGCTCATTGCATGCGGCAGGCTCTCTGCTTGGGGCAAAAGGAAATGGTGTAAGATTTCTTCCTAGTGCAAAACTCAGTGCATTTTATCTTTACATGTTGCCCTTTCCTCTCTTATATTACTTGCGGTATTAGCTTAAGCCAGCTGATTCATTATCTTTATGGAGTTATTATTTTCATGTAGCAGTTCCTTCTTTCTTGACTTGTATCATCTGGGCTTCTTTCAGGGATTTTATGGACCTTTTACTGGCCCCTACATCAAAGGTTTTAAATAACTGGTTTGAGGTTGTTACATGATTTTGTATGCTGCTCTTTTTGCTTTGACTTTGTGACCTCTATAAAGTAGCAAATTCCAAAGGTTCTGGTTTTTTTCCTAACTAATAATTCTCGTCTAAAAAGTGCTGAATAGTTTGGAAAAAGTAAGACAAGTATTTAATGCCATATATATATTGTGTACGTGTGTGTGTCTACAAGTACGATCTACGTGTGATAAACTCCAACTTCCATGCTACTATTGGAAATCAATTTTTGGCGAGTGTTAATATGCTGAGATACCATTATACAAGTGATATTTTTAATTTTCTGTATCAGATTTTTCATCTTCATTTTTTTCCTTTTTCCTTGAGGACTTATGATCATTTTGACTGGACATATACTTGTGTGCTTCTCTCCAACCCTTACCTTATAAGTATGGACATGCAATCGAGATTTAACTATGATAGGATATATACAAGCTTGCCATTGCACCATTATGACTTATGATGGATATGGCAACAATATGTAGTCACTTACATATGTGTACATATTATGTATAATCATGTATACTATGTGGTACACAGTCATTGACGGGTCTAACAAAATATCAAAAGCTGAGATTTTATGAGAAGTTTCAAGGTTGTATTGCATAAACAATTTGATATCCTATTTAACATGATTTAACCTTACTGTTTATTCTTCTCTTAGCTGCAGGTCAAATATTTGAAACCACTATCATGTTATCCTAACGATTCTCTCATTATTCACATATGCAATTGTAAGAATGTTACTCAACGTTAAAGATGAGTCAGTCATATGCTCTGAATTATCATTCCCTATATATATAGGGAATGATCTGGGTCCAAAGTTAGATGGGAACTCCTATCTATCCAACTGTGATCCAGCTGTCCGTTCAAGATCTAAAGGCTTCCGCATAACTGTGATGCAGACAGTGACCCTACCATTCAAGGCCAATTTATACATTCCGCACAATAGATAATGGTCAAAATCATCCGCACAACTGTTATGCGAACGTGAGTATTAAGTGGGTCAGACTCCACACAACTATTTGTTAGGCTCTGCACAACAGTTGTGCGGATGGTAGTTTCATCAGTCTTTGGATCTTAGAATGGACGGTTGGATCACAGTTAGATGGATCATCTAACTTTAATTATGAATCACTTCCCTGTGTGTGTGTGTGTGTGTATATATATATATATATTATGTGTATATATATATATATATATATATATATATATATATCTCATAAACTTGTTTGAATTTTTTTTGAAGTTTATCTTTAGACACAAATTCATTTAGGAAATAGAGGACTTGTATCTGCGAGTACCGGAGGAAAATCGTTGTCCAATTAATATGCTCCTCCGCCTCCTTGTATATGTATCCACATTTCATAGGGGTTGGCAAGACTTGTTCTTGAAATCATTAAAATAATACACTGAAATTTTTGTTCATGCAAATTTGGTTTATGGATCAACATATCAAATCTTTTTACATACATAAGGTTGTAAATCGAACCAAACGGTTCGGGCTCAATTCGAAAAAATGCGAGCGAGACTCGGATTCGTTAGTAATATGATCCAAATCTGAGTATAAAAAATAGTTCGAATAAAAATACGAGTAGAATCTAAGTAAAGTTATACTCAATTCATTTAATATTTAAACTATTTGAATTCTCGATTGTGACTCGATACATACTCAGTTGATACATATTCGAGTAATACATCCTCTTATAATATGTACAACGTTAAGTAAAATTAGGATAATTAATTATTACTTTTTATTTTGTTTTTAATTTTTATTGTGATTTTATATTTGTAAAGTGTAATTGTAAATTTATTTTCTCATTTCTAAGTAAAATAATAAGTTTAATTTATAATTATATGTATTATAAAGCTAGTCACTATGTGGAGACTTGAATTCGAAGCTCGCGAGTAATTTGAATTCGATCAGAGTCGGATCGAATTCGAGTACTGAATATTCGAGCCGAGTCGAATCTGAGTAGAGTTTTTTCAAATACAATTCGAGTTCGAGTTGAATTCGAGTATGAATTTAATTTTTCGAGTCGAATCTGTGCAGCTCTTTGTTCGGTTCAATTCGACTCGTTTTCATCCTTACATACATTCTTGAATGTGTTTTCAGTTCAACTAATGTTTTTACTTCAGTAGGGGACACCTTCTTCATATGTTGACTGAATCACTTGTGATTAATTTATTGATAGTGTCATTTACTTGTATATCTGCAGACTAATGTTTTGAAGGCAACACTCGCAACAGATGCTGTGATCGGGTCTGTGGTGAGAATTATCATATAATTCCAGTTCCTTTTGTCATAAAAAATAGTTCCATTTGTCTACTTTATGTACTTGTGTGCACATGCACTTATGTGTCTCATGGAGAGTTTCTAAGGTGATTGTTTGTTCAGTTCCATTTGTTGGGTCCCAAGTTAAGTGTTGTCTTTATGAGTAGGCGTAATTGGCGGCAATCCATTAAAGCAGATTTTATGTTGCTATTAATTTTTTTATGAAGATATGTACTCGCAGACTTTAATGTCTATTTGTGTGGCTTAAATTTAAAGTGCTTTTATGGAAAATTTGTTCTCCCTGGTGGTTGGTCATTATTTGAGCTGTTCTGTTGTTAATAATGGGAATGTTCTGCAATTAGAAATTCTTTATCTTGTTCTCGCCTGAAGAAATATTGGAAAACAATAATTATCTAGAGTTGTGTAGTTGTTTTTTTTTAATGTATAAAAAATTCACTTGAATGATAGTGGAACAACCGAGTTACTGGAATGAATGTATAATCATCTATAGTTATCAAAGAGGATTTATAATCATCTATACAGAATGTACGTAGTGCATTTTGGGAAGACTGAAGATACTTAAATTGCTTATTGTTGCATGGAAAATTAACTTATAAACAACTTTGTTTGATAAAGTGGAATGCAGTTGATTTGATCAGCTGTTTAACCTATGGATTAGACAGAATAATTGTACTATTTGGACCAATTACCTATCCTTGTTATGTTTTGGTCTAGTACTCTAGCTGGTTCAGAAGCCAAACTGAATAATATGTATATAAAAAAATTGCACCCACCCACCGCCCACCACTTTGGGGAGGCATTCCCAGACAGAATAAACTCTGATTTTCCTATGTCCTGTTAGCTGACTTGTTATAAATCGTCTGAAGCTCCGTTTTACTACTGAGAGGCAGTGCTTTTAAAATCTACAGTATCAGTAACCTAGGGATTAGTTATAATTCCTCTACTTTCACATGTGATTATATATTTACAAGGAATTTGGGGCATCTTCTGAACCCACTGGTATAGCTATAACAGATTTTGGTAGGTATTGTCATCCTTTTACATTCTGCTTACTATTGTACCACCCTTCACCACTGCACACGTGCATTGTTTATGACCATTTGTTGCATCCATACAATAATCGTTCTTGTGGACGATATTATTTATTGAGGCCTAGGTTCATGAACCTTTTTTTTCTTCCAATATAAGTTTGATGTGATATTCTTTCTTACCTTTGTCTTGTAGGCAAGTGCCCATACACCTGGGAGTGGATATGTTCTGCTGCATCACATGATGGGAGAAACTGATGGTGACCAGGGAATTTGGTCGTATGTATTTCAGTTTCTTTTGACATTGGGTTTTCTTTTTCCTCTTTTCCAAGATTGCTGTTGGAGAATGTGATACTGAAGATAAGAAACAGAAAGAAAAAGAAAAGGGTGTTGAGTAAAAAGGGGTAGTTTAGTAATTAGTAATTTGAGTTTAATTTTACACTTCACAATGTAATGTCATTACTTTACTTAATAATTGTGCATTGGCCTCAGACGACAGATAAAAGGGAACCGAGGGAGTACCTGTTATCCAATGTGCACTCTAAGATAGCCAATATTAATATTAACAACTCTGATATAAATTGTAGGTATGTTGAAGGTGGAATGGGCTCAATATCCCTGGCTATTGGTAATGCCGCTAGTGAAGCTGGGGCTACCACACAGAGGTATATTTGTTTGGAATCACTTTTAGCCCTCAAGATACATCTCCTTCACAGTAGAATAGTAAATATAATTTGTAAATTAGTTGCTTCAAATTTTGGCACACAATGCTCCCTAAAAAAGTGTACTACTTTTGTTGACAATTTTCTTAAATGAATATTAAGGTTTGAGCGGGGCATACTCGGACATAATTCTTTTGCTGATTATTAGAAACTTTAGCAACTAAATTTATTGACAACAAATTATGAAAAAATATTAGGTCTAAATGTGTGTCTTATGAAAACCTTAATATTCGTAGATTTCTGTTCATTAAAATGTGATTCTCTTTTTCTAACTGTGGTAGTACTTTATTTGAATTTATCAAAAAACCTTTTAGTACAGAATTTATTTGGATATGGATAGTTTAAAACTTTTAAGAGGATATAAGGAGTTTTCCTATTGGCAAGATTCTGGAATGGATTATCATTTAATTAGAGTCTGAAAAATGAGTATCTTCACGACTTGATTCATGGTTTGTCTATACTGGAGCCTGGCCTTGGCACTTTTTTTGACATGCGTTTATGATTAGTTCTTGGCCTCATGACTGATAATCAAGTTCTAGTTAATCTCCCTGCAGTGGTCTTACCTGACCCTGTTTGATCGTTGCTTTCGCACTCATTTTGATTTAGAACTTATATCTACTCTAACAATTTCTTCCCTGTTTGATCTTTTCATTTAGTTTCGGTCCTTGGTCCTTATATTACCAGCCTGACTCTTTATTAAGTATTCATCATTTTTCGCTCTAGGGCTATGTTTGTTTGCAAGGATTACACTTGGGATAGGACTATTAATCCCAAGTGTCTTGTTTGTTTTTAAATTTGAACTTAGGTCTATTAGTCCAGGGATTAGAAAATGACTTAATAGGATGGACTATTTAATACCACGTTCAACCAGGTATTATAATCCCACCATTTGGGATTAAAAATTTCTAAACAAAATTAGCCTCAACTTTTTTCTAAAATGACCATAATATCCTATTTTGTCCATTTAATCGATCTCCTTTTTGGTGGAAACAGATTTTGATTAAAGCGGTCAAAATCGTTTACTGCATTTTGCACCAAGATAAAATATTATTATGTTTTAAATTAATTCAACTCTTCAAAGTACGTGAACAAACATTATTATGAAGTTGTGTAATGACTGTAATCCATGGGTTCACTTTTATTCTTATACCCACCCACTCAGTCACTAGTTCTTTCTAGCTACCTACTGGTACAGGAAAGTAGACAAAGACGCCGTTATATATGAAATTAATATTTTTTTTATTAAGAAATTTGATAAATTTAACAGATTTAGTAAGATCGATATTTATGTAAAGCTTTGTGAAATATTTAAATTTCTATGATAGATATATTAATTTGTTAATATATATTTTTTATTTTCTCTATTTCAAAATAAGAGATATACAAATAAAACAACATTTTTAAAGCAAAACATTTCTTAAAAAATTATCATGTATTTTCCACTATTTATTTGTTAATTTATGTGCTAATTTATGATAATTTGATTCTCCAATATTTCACATAGGAAGAGTATGGTGAAGCATTGTGAACTCACTAACTTATTTTAGCAGTATTTAAAAATTTATAATTAATTGTTCATCATTTTTTGATGTAGAAACAAATTTAAATTATAGTTTAAAATACGTTATTATTGGTAAGGGTATAATAGTCCAAACGATATTTTTTTATCCAATCATTTAATTAATCCTGGAAAAAACAAACATAACACGGGATTATTTTCAGTTATCCCATGAATAATTCATGAAAAACAAACATATGATTAGGACTATTTAATCCTAGGATTAATAGTCTTGGGATTATTGCAAACAAACATGGCCTAGATGTTTTAATGGAAATTTCCGTATTGACTTTCAAATGTTTATGCTTGTCAATTTTCTTTCTACTCTTGGCCTGTGGAAGCCTCTCACTATTAATTAGAGCATGGAGTGAGGGCGTAAATTTGGTAAGATATCCATTAAACTTTACGCAATTCATGCAATGAGGTTTCTACACAACCCAGCTCACTGCTTAATCCCTAATTTTTAAAATTTTGTCGGAGGTTGTAGTTGTTTCAGTAGACTGTATTATAAATTCTCCTTGCTCTGTTGTTTTGATGGAAAACTGAAGTGATGAAATATATCAGCACTTCTGACGCATCTTCTTCATGGGTCAGAATGGGAGTGGTGATGAGTTCATTTGTTGGTTGCCAAACATTTTATAAATTTATTTACTTGTTAACTTTATATGATGTATAAATTTTGCCTTAAATTAAATTTGAGTAACTCTGGCTTCATGGAGAATATTCATTTTGTTTGTTAGGTTTCAAAGTTGATAATTGAGGACTCAGGCACGGTGAATGGGGTTAGTTTATTGCATGGATTTCCTCAGAAAAATTGGTATTCAGCCTTGGACCAAACTAATCTAATGAATGTAAATATTTGATGGTGTTGTATATGTTTTGCTGTCTGATGGAACACAAGTTCATTCTTCGGTTGTTTTGTCAAATGCGACGCCTTACAAAACTTTCATGGTAACACTTGAAAAGTGTTAAGATAGTAACACTTGAAATATGTTACTTGACCATCTGATGCGTTTTTGTTACCTACTGTTCCTAGAAATGATGGATTTTTTTTTACTTTTTCATACAGCAGGAGGCAACAATCAGTTCAACTTCATGGCTGTATCTAAGTTTGACGTACAGCAACACTCAATCTGAAGAAACCGAAAGAATTTGGCCTCCATCCCAACCACCTGAAATAAGGTAAATTAAAAGAGAAGTATTATAAATTAAGAGAAGGAGAAGATACTAGTCATAAAAGATATACGAGTAACTAACAGAAATTAAAGAGATGTACTTCATTTACACCTTGTAAGTTTTTAAAACTAAGGAAATGATATGATTGCTTGGGAAAGTGGCAACTTTCCTTGGAATCCCATGTTTGTAAAGCTTTTTTAAGTTGGGAAAGGTAATTTGCCTAATTTTCCTTACTGTAATGATGGGTTTTGCAAGGAAAATAGACTAATGAAATTTATTTTTATCCCGTAATTACCCTTATCAATAACAATCAAACAAATTTTGACCTAGATTACTATTACTTTTCCTTACCAAAAACATTCCTAAGTTTAAAATCCTTACGATTCCTTATCCAAAAAATTCAGAGTATTACCTTTGCTTTCCAATTCATTTCCAGGATAACCAAAGGGAGTGAGAGATTAATGAAGCTTGCTATTTGAACATTGTATTACCATGAAGAAGATATCTGCAGGCATATTTCTATCATACTACATTTTTTGTGCCGAACCACTTATCCATAGACCAGAAGTGTGCAAGAAGACAACACAAGGACAAATGGTGACAAAATTAAAAACTGTAAAACAATCTGTCATTGAGTGCCTGCTCAAAAGCATGAAAGAGTGATGTGCTAACCACAACTTGTTCCTTCAAAACAAATACTTCTATATTTCTTGGTTTCTTCATTGGAAGGAAGGGATACAAAAGCGAGTGAGATTGCACTGCAGTGTCAATGGTTGCTTTCTACTGTGGGAGAAAAGGATACATGTCATATGTCAATGGTTGCTTTCTACCGTGGGAGAAAAGGATACATGTCATAAGAAGATTGCACTGCAGTGTCAATGGTTGCTTTCTACTGTAGGAGAAAAGGATACATGTCATATGTCAATGGTTGCTTTCTACTGTGGGAGAAAAGGATACATGTCATATCTTCTTACCGACATACCCTAATTCTGAGTTATATAATGAGTCCCACTTGTTTGTTAACTATTTTTTTCGAATATCAAGTTTTGTATATGATGTATCCACGTATAATTTTTCTCACAAAAAAGAAATATAATAAAATATTAGTCTTTAGTTTATTATTCCAAAAAAAATCCAAATATATTATGTATTCGTGTCTTAAAAACAACTTAATATTCAAAGAACAAAATCATAAGAATTAGTGGCTGGTTTTGCGCTTTTGGCAATAATCTCTACAATTCCTATTGTAGAGACCCATATAATTTATACCCAAATCTCATAGGTAGCAATCCTATCATCCAATAGTGAAAAAGTTTTAACTTCCAAGACATGCCCTAAATTTTCAATCTTGTTCCTAATAGAGTAGAACAATAAAACAGCACTGCAAAAGATGGGTTTGGAGACCAGGGGTAAACCTTAAAAAAACCCAAGAGCACAAATTGCATAATTCATTATGTCAAAGATCAATTTAATCCTATAGATCAAAGTAAACAAGGCATTAAACGGTAAAAAGAGGTATTACCCCACAGTGGTCGTCCACTTTTGAGCATTACACCACTAAACTTGCAATTAGCAAACTAAACTTTTTTAAAAGCATGAATTAGACCATTTGAATAAACAGATTATTCGAATATCCGGGTATCCGAATTCGTTTATCAGTCACCTAATATAAAATTCATTCAAATTATTTACAAAAAATTGATTAATTAATCATCACCAATCACAATTTAAAGTTTAAACCATACATATTAATTAAACATCCTAATCATAAAGGGGAGGAAAATGTCAAACACATCATCATACAAATTACACTACTCATAAAAATCGTGCTACCATCATGGTGGAGCATAATATTTATCTGTGCTACCATAATGGCATAATAATTATGGTACCCAAATTACACTACTCATAAATACCATCATAGTAAGCACAGATAAATAATACTTATGGTAGCACAGATAATACATAAGTAATTATCGATAAAAAGAACAAGTAAAGATGAGGCAAGGACCAATTAATGGTAAAGCATACTTGATCGTAATTAGTATACAACTAATACAAGAATAAAAGAGTATTATAACAATCTTGCTCATGTCATCATTCGACTCAACTATTCTCAGGGAATTTGGCAAGATGAGGTCGATACAAACATCAGTACAACAACAAAAATGATGAACGGAAACAAAGAAAAGAGGTCCTCCAGGCAATTAATTCATCAAAATGGCAATACGGAACAAAAATTGGTTTCAACCTGACAAGAGGAAACTTAAAGTTAGGTAATCTTTCATACACATTCAATAAAGATCTAATCTAATAATGATTTCTGTTTGTAAGAATGTAAGAATGTAAGAATGTTAGCAGACTTAAAAAATTCTAGAGAAGGATGATTAATACAGCAGAAACAAAACAAAAAAGAGACTTCCTACATGACAAAGCCAATTAGCCAACCCACCAACCCTTTGAGTTTGAACACTTTGAACACCACCAGATGTTCTGTGAATCACCAGATGGTTCAAGCCACCGTCACCGGACAGGACGGAGAAAGATTAGAAACAATGACGTTGGAGCATTGCCAAGTAGGCTAAGTAAGGTTTGTTTAGCTGATAAAACAGAAAGCTAAAATATGCCTATAAACTAGTATTGAATTATATTCGGCTCTGATGTATCAAATGTTCAGGTTTATGTCATGTTATTGTTGTTCTATAATTTGTTACAAACTAGTATTGTATTATAGCATTGACCTTACATGCCTTGGAATTCCAATTGCAACATTGTTAGAAGTAGATGACATAACTAAGGACAAAGCAAATAGGCAGAGATTTTCGGCATACAGAACATAACAAAGTATAATCACTGATTTCAGTAATGATTTATGAAATATGATCTGTTTCAGTTATTATTTATGAACTATATTATATACTTGGTAACTTAATTTGCTGAAGCTCTCAAGCATTATCAGACTTATGCAGGATATGCAACAACTTAAATGTCCAATAACAAAATTGTCCACATGTATACTTCTCCAGATGTATTAGTTCTAAGAAACAAGTCGGATGCACTTGAAGTTCTTTACAATAGGCAACATATAAATACTCCACATGTGCAGATGAAAAGCTTAAAAAAATATCAAATTCAATATATAGCAAGGGAAAGACATTTGTTCTCCACTAATAAGATAATTGCCCATTCATTTAAACAACACAGAATGCATCCTTCTAAGAAGTTGTAACAGGAAAAGTAAGGGAAAGTGAGAGAAAGAAATATGTTAAGCACTGCTACTACCTACTTGTTGAGACATTTTTTAACCTGCAATTAATAAACCTCCATATATCACTCATGGGAAAAGGAAGAGATCCAGTAAATACAGACATAGACATAAGCACAGATACACAGGGACAACTACAGATGGTTTTTACATTATCCTACTTGAAGTTGTTGCAGTAAGACATGAGAATCTATTTGAATGAATTATCAACTAACAATGTCCTATTTTAACTGAGAAAAAACAATAAGCTAAATAAACAAAACCCTCAATCACCAAAACTTCAAATCTAGGGTACAGACCTACAGGGGATCATAGAACAGCAATTACAGAAAACATATAATTTTCTGAACATTCATATACTGAAAACAAAATAAAATATACAATATTTAAACATATACTAAGATTGTAGATTGTGTAAATTAGTCGGTGCTCTACAGATCTATAGATACGAAGCATTAATGGAAATAGAGAGATTGAAGACATACCCACAAATAGATCTCCCGAATTGAGTGGTTCGAGCGTTAGACTGAAATTGTTATGGCTGATGAAGGATGGGGATGATAATGGAAAGTGTTAAAAACAAATGGGTTTGGGGAGATTAGACATTTAAAAACTTCAAAGCTATGATTTTTGAGAAAACAATCGGTAGATAGGTTAATCTAATGGTTAAACATTGTTTAATCGGTGTGGATTTTCAAGAAAATTCTTAGAAAAGAATGATTTTGTACCAGATTAGTTAGGGTTTGAAGAGGAGATGGAGATGGAGATGGAGAGATGGAGAGAGAAGCCAATCGTTCCCAATGCTCTAGCAGAGGGCACCTATAAAACCAGGCGTAGGAATGTAAAAGGCATATAACGGGATTAATTTGTTTATTGTTGGCCTGTTGGGGTTAGGTCCCACGTTGGATCTCACCAAAGGTGGATTATTATTACTATACCCTGTAGTCAGTAGACCCGTTTCCCGAATCTGATCCATTTTATATTAATTTTATGAGCAAAATAGGGAATTGATATTTTATCTATGACTAAGTTTTAGAACATCTCTGCCTGTAGCAACAAAAAAAACTTTTTAAATTAAAGTTTGTTAACCTACGTAACAATTTGAAGAATATTATTTGTTACTTTAATATTTTGTGGCCCATCAGTCTATTTAATTCAATTAATGCAATATGATAAATAAATAAATAAAAAAGAATGATATTAAATTTTAAAATGAGTTGTACATCAAACTCATCAAGCAAAATAAATATTTTTAACCTTTTTCATATGATTTTGATTCTCCCAAAATAAAATAAATGTTTTGAAGATATAACGACCCCAAAAATCCGAATTATTTTCATTCTCGATCTTGTGCGTTAAATTACAACATCGTTCCCATTTTTCATCATTATCAATATTATAAATATATATATATATATATATATATATATATATATGTGATTTATGTGATGAATTTAATATGTGTGTGTGTGTGTGTGTATATATATATATATATATATATATATATATATATATATATATATATAGATATATATGGAACGAAAAAGTTAATTGTTAATTAAACTATTGAATTAGTTAGCTTGAATTAAATATGAAATGAAATATGGAGGTGAAGAAAAGTAATTAATTAATATTAAATTAATTGAGATAAAATTTAAATTATATTATGAAATAATATAATTTGATTATTAAGATAATGGATTTATTATGAATTAAATTTCATAAGCAAGGTAATTAATTCACTTAATTAATTAGTAAATTAATGTATGTATTTTGTTTGATGAGGGAGTTAATTAAACTCATTATTTTAATATTATTATCTAAACTGTTTTATTCAAATTAGTTTCTGGCAGTTTTAGAGATTGAATTGACACACATTTGATATTTATTTTATCCAAGATTCATGGCTAAAATATTTTATTTTATTAGTTAGTAAAGTTGGGTTTGCATGCTGTCCAAAAGTTATCTCGAATTGGGTATCAAACTGAGTTTGAGTTGTGCTATCAAGTCGGGTTTGTTGTTATCAAGTTGGGTTTTATAGTTATTTGGGTTACATTTGTATAATGACAGTTATAATATATTTGTTGATTGTATAATAAAAGTGTATATTCATTTGGGATTAATGAATTACTGATGCAATTAAAGTATATTACTGATGAATCTTAGAATTGGTTAATTTGGGATTGAGTTTGTGCAATTACAGTGTATGTTCATAGTTTGATATTATTGATGGTTATATGTCAGTGTATTGAATCTTTAATTTGGGTTCCTTTTTGCGTACTGTATAATTTTATGGTATAATTTGAGTGTTAGTATGTTGTGAATGAATGTGATATTTGCTATTTCTGATGGAATTCTCGACGGAATTTCTGTCAGAATTCTTCATATACAAAATTTGTGGGCCTTGCTAAGTATTTATATATTTTTCTTAATTTTCCAATACTAAATTTACACAATATAATATAAGATAATATAATATAAAATAAAATAATAAAATTAAAGAAAATAAGATAATTAATATAAATAAAATAAATTAATTTAAATAAAATAATTTAAATTAATGAAAATAAATTATAATAAAATAAATAATATAATATAATGTAATAAGTAATCATGTAAAGAAAAGAAAAGAAAACAAAATGAAATAACATAAATCATATCTAATAAATCAATAAAATAAATAAAATTAATTATATTTAATTAAGTAATAAAATATAACATAAGATAATTAAATAACATAAGATAATTAAGATAAAATAAAATAAAATAATTTAATGAAAATAAATTGAATAATGTGATATAATGTAATATGAAATAAATTAAAGAAAATAAAAGAAAATAAAAATAAATTAAATAACATAAGATAATTAAGATAAACTAAAATAAAATAATTGAATTAAAATAAAATAATTTAATGAAAATAAATTAAATAATGTGATATAATGTAATATGAAATAAATTAAAATAAAATAAAATAAAAATAAAATAAAATAAAATAAATAATTTAATTTATATATATCTAATAAATAAAATAAAATAAATGTAATAATAAAATATAATATAAATAAAATAAAATAAAATACAAAGAAATAATTATAATAAATTAGAATAAAATAAATTAAATTTAATAAAAAGAGCTAAGTTCGACGGAATTATTCTCGACGAACTCCAGTACGTCGATAAAATGAAATAATAATAAAATAAATTTAATAAAATATAATTAATTTAATTTAATTTAATAAAATAAATTTAATTTAACTAAATAATTTAAATTAACTGAGGAAATAAAATGCAATATTAATATATTATATACAATATAATATAATAAATTAAGTAGCATTTACTTAGTTCCACTAATACACACAATAAAGTAGAAATAATATAATATATTCAAATGATTGTACTAATATTAAACTGAGTAGCATTTACTTAGTTTATCATTGAAAAAATAAATTAAGTAGCATTTGCTTAGTTTTCCACAATTACAATAAACTGCATATATACATGTGTATGTAGTATAGTTTGGAGCTTAGAAACCCGTTTGACATTCACTCATTAGGAGTGAATGTCGAATAGTCCCCAGTTTGGGACTGTGATTGGATGTTATGTCTCTCACTAGGCCGGTGTTAATGAGTTAAGTACGTTTTTAATTGTTTTGATGATTTTTCGACGGTTATCTCTACATGGTCTTCAAGTGCATACTTAGACTAATTTATCTTAGTCTATTTCGTGTACTTGAAGACCATGAGGAGGTGCTGCCGAAATTTTCTTGAAATAGGTAGAAACGTCCTCAACGTGTTGACACTAGTGAGGAGACGCGTCTAGGAACGGAATAGATGTCTAACCCTTGTAGAGTGGAGATACTAGGAACATATAATTCATACATGGACCATATGAATGAATATCTCTAACCTAAATGTGTCTTTTGTTCAGTTAAAGATGTCAGCCGACTTGAGTTAGATGTACTGTAGGATACCCATTGATGGGAGGGGATTAGTGGAAGCTTACCGTGAAGGGGTGTGCTACTTTCTGCACAAAGCCATAGAACATGCTGATGATCCGAACGGGAAGATGAGATGCCCGTGTGTCAAGTGTAAAAATTTGATCTGGAAGGAAGCCGACGAGATTAAATTCGACTTATTTTCTCGTGATTTTGTGGATGGGTATTCCGTATGGATCCATCACGGAGAATCAGCTGAGTTGAGGGAACTGACCGACTCAGTAGACCAACCAGTTCACGGTGATTCAAACGCCGATAACTATGATGTCGTGGAGATGTTGGTGGATGTTTATGGGCCTAACAATATAAATTGGACTGAAAACGACCATTCCTCAGGCAGTGCTCAACAAGAGCCAAATGATATAGCTATTGCCTTTTACAAGATGCTATCTGAATCGGGATTTCCATTGTATCCCGAAAATGATCAACACACCAGGTTATCTGCAGTTACAAAGCTCTTACACTTCAAGAATGAGCATGACTGCAGTGAGAGGTTTCAATGCTTTGCTCTCTCTTATCAGCGAGTTCTTACCCAAGGATCATACTTTGCCCTCGAATTATTATGAAGTGACGAAGATGGTAAATGGGTTGAATATAGGGTATCAGAAGATCGATGCTTGTGAGCAGGACTGCATGTTATACTATGAGACTGTAACGACCGGGAATTTTAGAATTTTCCTTGTAATTCAAATTTTTGAATATTATTAATAAATTCTATTTTATTAATATTATTTTTGTGTTGCATGTTTAAAGGTTGTACGACAACCTGAATTATGTGAATGCATGAAATATTTCGTGTTATGGTTTTGTTTAAGTGAATAATTGATTTCGCGTAGCGTCGCTAAATCACTATTCACGGGACACGTTTCCCGAGGCACTATTCACGCCATAAAATTTTTGTGTCTTTTTCGATGTTGAATAATTTCATAAATGCGTAAGCGTACGAATAATTTTTTCAAGTGTCAGAAATTTTGTTTGAGGTGATACGTGATTTTATCCGTATCCGAAATGTGTTATATGGGTGTTCCGAATATTTAGACAAATCCCACAATAATTATTTTTATGCATCCCAATATTTATGGTTATACCCATTTTAATT
This sequence comes from Aralia elata, assembly GCA_034770075.1. Lineage (NCBI taxonomy): Eukaryota > Viridiplantae > Streptophyta > Magnoliopsida > Apiales > Araliaceae > Aralia > Aralia elata. The sequence continues at coordinate 77,251,155 of CM068378.1, forward strand.
TTGGGTGGAGTTATTTACCAATTTTGGTACAAAAGTGGGAGTTTTCGGATATATTTTTGATATTTTTGGGAATTTATTTTGGTTTGTTACTCCAAGTGGGAACCACCCAACCACTTTAGACCAATCAAATGAGAGCAAGGAGGGAGAGGTTGCCGGCAAGCATTTGAAATTTTGGCCACCTTGAGCTTCACACCCATTTTCTCCCTAATTCACTCCTCCACTTCTCCCAAATAATTCATTCCCCATTCCATTCCTTGGCTAAGTTCAGCAGATAGAGAGAGAGGGAGAGAGCTGCAAGAGGAGGAAGAAAGAAGGAGAAGGTCACCGGAGAAGTCGCCGGAAAAGAAGAAGAGTCGCCGGAAAAAGAAAGGAGGAAGAAGAAGAAGGCACGGGTGGAAGAAGAAGAGAATCCAAGCAAGGAGAACCCTCAAAATCAATCCTAGCCGAGCTTCTTAATCATCTAGGAAGGATTTACAGAGATAAACACTAACCAAATCCTTTCCATTCGATTTCTTGTTAAGTTTTTCAAGTTTTTCTTATTTTTTAGCTCTTAAGCTTGTGGGTCGGATTTTTGGCGATTCTTGGTGTTTTTGTTTGTTGTGATTGTTTGTAAATGTTGTTAAGAGGTTATATAAGCTATTAATAACATCAAAGTGGAACAAAAATGGAACAAATCCATACCTTGGCTTAATGGAGCAAGAACAATGGACAAAACATGAACTTTGGACTGTTGGATGATTTAGAGGACCTTGTAGCTATGATTTTGTGTTTGTTTAATTTGTTTGTTGTTATGATGTTGTACTTCCATGGGTTATGAGTTTAACCCAGTTGGAATGGAGTAAAAAGGGATTAAGACAAAGATTTGGTGATGATTTTTGTAAAGAACACCAAGAACACGAAGAACACGGAAATATAGCATGAGTTGATACTTTGGCCTAAGATTTGGCCAGGTTAATGTTAATGGGCAGCTCTAAATTTTTGATATGTTGTAGCTCTATGTCTTAGGAGTCCATAGAGTCTGGAATGGACCAATTTGAACGTGTATAGAAGAAGTTATGAGGATCGGAGTGAAAGAGGGTCAAAATCGCGAAGCTGAGCAAACGAGCACCATAATCTCCTGCATACAGCGCCGGGGCGCTGGTATTAGGCTTAGTTTCAGAGCCGGGGCGCTAGGCCTCAGGTGGTAAAAGTCAGTTTTGACGTCCTTTAGTAAAACAGGCATAACTTGCTCATACGAACTCAAAATTTGATGATTCAAGATGATTCGGAACGAGGAAGAGTAGACCTACAACTTTATTTTAATAAGTTTTAATATTTGAGATTGGGAACAATTTCCAAATTGGACATTTTTAAGACTGATGTGTAATTGGAGATAATCGGAGGGCGTCGGGCATGCACGTATGCAACATGTGATGCTTCCAACGCTATAAGATGTTGTTCTAAGTTCTAAAACATGAATGTTATGTATTATAATGATACTTAGCATTAACCAATGAGTATTAGATCAATCGAATGGGCGTTGTTGGTCGATTTCGCAACCGATAAATACGCGCAAGTATACGCGGTCAACAAGTAATAAAGAGTAAGTAAAGTATCGATCCCACGAGGAATTGTTTCTAATATTTACCAAGTATTAACCTTTTATCATTTCAATCTTATTTAGACAATGAAAACTTGAGTTGTTTGATTAACTAATTGACAAGCTTTTAAGAAAATGAAAATCTAGTATTAACAAGTCTAAGATTACAATTTCGCCCAACACTTCATTTAAATCTCTTATCTCTCATTTTCAACTAGTTAATTCATAAGAATTGTTAACCGAGAAATTCACCTTATTCATAAGCCTTAGTGTATGGTCATATTAAAATCGCCCATACACGACACATAGGTATATGTTTATCCCACATGCCAACAATCCATTCAATTCCATGAATAATCAACAAGACACACGCCACATAATCTTAGTCAATCTACCCATCAAACGAATGAACCTCCGTGTAGGGAGTCATTAAGTTTGTAATCTCATAATGGTTACGCACGACATTTAGGTATATCTCTATCCCAAATACTAGCAAGTCATCCATTCTTGAAGACAATGAATAAGACACACGCCACATAATCTCATACATCACCCACAAAAATCTCTAACTTTCGTATGATATCAAAACTAAGTCTCAACACTATAATCCACTTTTCAATTTCATATAGGTGATCAATCAATTATACTTTCAGTATAAATCATGCTAGACATTCAATTCGCAATTTATCACGTTAGAATGTTGGTCGAGAACACGAATGTAAAATATGGCCACCTCTCGATGCACCATATTCGTATCACACTAAATCCACAATTGATAGAATGAATGTGAACACCCTAGATGACTAACACACTATATCTCTATGTGAATTACAATCAAAAAGGGTTGAAGCATAAGTTCTCAATTGGCCACATATGGTGCTTCGGTATATCTCTATCCTAGGCACAAAACTTAAATTCCATCACATGCAGAATTCATGAACACATGCTAGCATAATCAGATCTCAATCTATATTTCCTTTCTCAATTCCATATAGATTATCACATTAATTGATGATCAAGGTAATTAATACATGAAGCGCAAATTATGATATCCAATTCTAAAATGATAACTAACATCAAAGAGAGATAATTCAATTCAAACTAGGTGTTGGGTTCCATTGAAATCTTAGAATAAAAATCTAGTTCATGATAGCTATAAATAACATCATATTCAATTTATACATCATGTTGGATTACAAATTAGAAGGGAAATTAGAGATAAAACCAATTTTGATGGATATTCAGATGTTGCTTGTTGGGTTGATGATAATCTCTAACTTTTCCTCCTTGATTTTGCAATCCTTGATGCTCTAGCTCCTTGGCCTTTGCTTGATATAGCTTGATTTGTAGCACTTTGGCCCTCCTTGGTGATGAATTTGGTAGCTCCCCCCTCTCTTGAATCTGATTTCTGGGGTCTAGGTCTCTCTAAAATGGAGGCTACATATTGTATTTATAGTTCCTAAGGCAAAAACCTAGCTTAGCCCACCAATTTAGACCAAAAATTAGCTGAAATCGCGAAATCTGGCGAATCGGGCGCAGCTGCGCGCTTGGATGCGCTGAATACTGAACTCCCTGGATGCCGGGCGCAGCTGCGCCGACCTTGGCTTGCGTCTGGGCGCAGCTGCGCTGCCCAAATCCACCAAATCTGCAGGAAGGGCGCAGCTGCGCCGGTATTGTACTAGGAAAGGGCGCAGCTGCGCCGGGTAGCAGTTCTGCTGCACTTTCCAGCTCTGACATCTGTTGGGAAAATGGCCATAACCTCTTCGTCCGAACTCGAATTTAGGCGTGTAAATAGGCTATGGAAAGCTAAGGAAGATCTCTACAACTTCCATAACTGGATATCGTCGAGATACAGGCCGGAGCAAGGCTCAAATTGAGCTCGAAGCAACTTCTGCGTAAAATGCATGCAAAATCCTACGGTAAAATGACCATAACTCTCTCATAAGAACTTCAAATTGGATGATTCTGGATGTTCTGGAAAGCTAAGATCAAAATATACAACTTTCATTCTTTGAGTTTTGAGAGATTCGGATTGGAACATGGGTGAAATTGAGAAACAAGCAGCTGAAATGCCAAATTCACGCCGAAAATGCATTGATCCCAAGAGCTTTTATTTCAATACCTACGAAACAAAGTAAAAACACATAAAAGCACACAATTACATATAAAAGTAATACAAAACTACATTACACAACAATAAGATGAAAACACATAAAACCAAACGAAATAGCTAAAGACTTACAAATTATTAAGGCTAAAAGTACCCAATTTGTGTATATAAAACACACTCATCAGGCGTGCTAGGCATATGCAAATGCGTGTCGCTTAGGCGTTCGAATAGACAAGTTTGGCGTACAGACGTGCAAGCGTCGTAACGCCGTAACTAGTGAGTATAACCTTGTTTAATATTTTGTTTCTTATTTGAATGAGACATTATAGAGTTGTATAAATAAATATTTGGTATCTAGTATGTGACTAATTGTATGTGAATATGTACCTAATTGTGTAGGATATTAAGGAGCGTGTGTTGTAATATTGTAGCAGCGCTTCAGGCAAGTTCCCTAACTTTATTCTTTCTACATATTGAATGCAAGTTTTCCCTAACCTTACTCAAATTATATTGAGCAGGTTTCCTATCCTATACAAATATTGAATATTGTGCAAGTTTCCATACCTTAACTCAATTTATTTATTGAGCCAATTTCCTCAACCGTATAACCTTTATTTATTGTGCGAGTTATTTGTTGATTGAGCGAGCATTCTATGTTATTGCAAGTTTCTTAAACTTACTCAACCTTACATTTGGGCAAGTTTCCTATTGATACAAGTGTTGTATATTATTGCAAGTTTCATGACTCAAATCGAGTTGTTACTTTCAGGTTATATTGGTGGATTAATTATTGTCAATTACTCCACATCAAAGATAATTATTGATATTTGCATCTTATGCATTTGAATTCATTGTATGTTGTTGGATTGTGCAAACGTTTAAGTTCTTCATTTATGAACTGTTTAAGGAAATAGTCTACACCATTTGTTTCGGCTAGACATGTACAGATTATTATTTTAAAAGCTATTCAAACCAGTAGTTGGTACGGATTCTTGGACTGAGAGAGCAACCCTGATTAGGGGATTATAATGTGTCGGTTATTCGATGCAGTCAGAGTTAAATGTTATGCATATACATGGTGTACAAGAGGCTGATCCCCTCGAGTACAACTGACGGGGCCAGGTTTTAAAAGAGTTAGTTGAATGATTGACTCTTTGGCCAAAAGTTCATGGTTGGTTGGACCACACAGCAGTAAATAATCATTATTCATTGTTTCATTTGGACTTTGATTATGTCATTTCAGCTAATTCATCAATGTTCATAAATTGTTGATCTATGCAGTTATTATTCTTATTCATTCATGATATATCTTCATTCTTGCTTTTAAACTTGCTGAGCAAAGTAGTTGCTCACCCTTGCTATATCATGAACCTATTGCAGTTAAGCCGGGGAGTTCCAAAGCGGACAAAGGCAAAGGAAAGCTTAAAGAATAGTTATATGTACTATCCCGTTATGTAATCGTGAAATAGTTTTGTATTATTAATGGATTCTACGATGTATTTATTTAAGGTTATAGACCTTGGGACCGTAGTAAACCTTTTGTAATGAACAACATATGTTTATTTTATTCTGCATTAGTTAATTTATATTGTTTAGAGGTGTATGAATGTATTTTATCGTGAGCACCAAATTCGAGGTATTGGTACCTGAATTTGGGGGTGTCACAGAGACGGACAGAGATAAGGTGCAGTGTGCTATATGTAACTTACATCGGTACAAGGAGACAAAACGTGGGGGGAAGGAGAAACATGTGCCCAAGAAGATCCTACGGTATTTTCCTCTTACGTCGAGTCTTCAATGGTTATTCATGTCGTCCCACATGGCTCATCATATGAGTTGGCATAAAACAAGGGATGTCATGCTTGGTCAACTGACACACCCTGTAGATGGAGATGAATGGAAGAAATTTGATGAAAATTTTCCACTGTTAGCGGAGGAAGTCAAGAATGTGAGGCTCGGCATGGCTACGGATGGCTTTTTCCCTTTTAATAATTTTAGCCAGCCTTACTCAATTTGGCTAGTCATAATGGTAGCTTATAATCTTCCATCGTCAATGTACATGAGGGATCCGTATTTGTTCTTGGCTTTACTCATACCGGGTGATAAGAGTCCTACAAAAGACATAAACATGTACCTCAGGCCGTTAGTTAATGAACTAAAGATGCTATGGGAGATGGGGGTCCAGACGTATGATAAATCGATCAACGAGAATTTATTTTTTTATGAAGGCAGCCTTGTTGTGGACTATCACTGACTTTTCGGTTCTTGGGATGATTAGTGGTTGGTTGACTCACAGGAAACTATCATGTCCAGTGTGTATGGGAGATGTGTAAGGTAATCATTACAACATGGGCGAAAATGTAGTTTTTTTGGAACAGCTCGTAGATTCTTGCCTGTTGATCACAATTACAGAAAGATGTCTGCACAGTTTAACAGAAAGACAGAGAAGAAGGGGGCTGTTGGTAGACTATTGGGTAACAAGGTCTTGACCTGGCTGAACGAGTTGACATTTCCACCGTCAGGGAAGGGGCATATGTGTAGGTATATGCGTCGATTAAAGCAGAAAGTGAAAAACAAAGCTCATGTTGAGGGTTCTATTGCCGAACGATATACGGAGGAAGAGCTTGTCAACTTCTGCTCATTGTATTTTGACGTTGTTGGCTCAACGAAGCACAACCGTTTAAGTAGGAATGAGGTCGTCGGTCCCCAATCTCATGCTGATAATGAGTTGGCTGTATTCACATATCCGACTAAACTATTTGGCCATGAGACGATGACTTACTTAAGCGACAAAGATTTGAAAATTGTATCTACATATGTGCCTCTAAATATGCCCGAAGTATCATCATACATCAAGTATGGATTATTATATGTCACATCTAATATAATTTATAAGCGTAATCAACTTATATATTAAACCATTTTATTATTATTTCAGTTCATTCGAAGAAGAAGCGTATGATTCTAACCCGGATTTAACTACAACCTAGTTGGAAGCATTCACCACTGTAACTTTCCAATAGTGGTTTCAGACAAGGGTTGACGCAGAGAACATTTCTGAGTGTTTTAGAGATGTCATCCGTGGTCCTTCTAAGATTGCTTGTTCTTTTCCTGGATGCATCGTGAATGGGTACAGATTTAAGGTCGACAACTTGAATAAACTCACATCAGTCAACTCTGGAGTTGTGGTGTTGGGAAGCTATTACAATGATTCTGAGTCCAATTACTATGGACATCTAAAGGATGTACTTGTGCTTAATTATCCCGGGGGTAAAAAGGTAGTTACATTTAAGTGTCGCTGGTTTGATACTTAAAAACATGTTAAAGTTGATCGTAATAGAATCGTCACAATAGATATCAAGTCAAAACTCAAATCTGATGACGTTTTCGTCTTAGCCAATCAAGCGACTCAAGTGTACTACGCTCCTAACGTCGTAAATAGCAGAAGCTCCTGGTATACAGTTGTCACAATAAAAACACATGCATTTGATAGTGCTAATATGTTGGGGATGGATGAGGCATTTGAAGAAGATGTTAGCAATCTCAGGCAGGTATTGTTAAATGATGAAGATGTGATGACAAATGATGTGGTTGACGTACCCGACGATGAGGAAGTCGATGATTTGGAGGTCATGAATGAGTACGTTATCGTTGAAGATGATAACGACAACGAATCTGATATCGATGATGATGATGAGGAAGAGACTGAATCCGATAATGATACTGATGTTGAATCTGATGGGTTTGATGACGTACAACCTCTAAACGTATTTCAAATTAGTAAATAATTCAATATTAATATATTAGATTTAAATAATTAATATTGTACTTGAAATATAATATAACTTATTTTCGTTATTTCAGTAGCACATTTATGGCTAAAAATAGCGGTGGAGGTCGCCGCGACGGTGGGTGATCAGGATCTGGAGACGCGAGCCAGGCTGGAGGCTCGTCTTCAGGAGCTAGTAAGTAGTCTGATTCATGTAAACGTATAATATATCTCAATATGCATTAGTTTATGTATTTTAACTCAAGTTTTATAATATAATTACAGATGCTCGTCGTCGACGAGACCGACAGACTAACCTCGGTCTCTTCGGTCGTCCGCCGACAGTTCCACATATAGTTCGAGTGGATGTCGGCTCTTCACAGTAAGTATTCTACTTTGACTTAAAAATAAGGAGTTAAATTTCTATAATTTGTTGCATTAGACACTTAACGTAACAATATTCAATTGTTTTTACTGTACTATACTAGACTCGGTGGCTAAGGCGACCATACACGCTATCTATCTGACGTACCTCCCGACTGGGTGCATGCGCTTCAGCCAATACAGCCAGTACGATCCCGCGTTTATGGTCACTGTCTTACGGGAGTTTCACGTAAGTTTATTTTCTTATAAATTAAAAAATTATACGTACATAGTCGTTGCCCAATAATTTAATGGTTCTTAACTTTTAAACTTTTGTTATAGAAATATTTTAGAAATGATGAGGGTATCTCTCAGGCAAACGGCGATGATGTTGTTATTGCACACATCGCTAAGAACTACGCCGGCTGGCTGTATGAGATGCGAAAGAGGGCAGTCCCGGCAGTTGATGACCATCCCGGGACCACGATTAGAGATCACCAGCCCCGCATAGTCTCTGCTGCAGTGTGGGAAACTATGTGTACGCACTGGGATGCTGTCGACTTCAAGAAAAAGTCAGAGCAGGCAAAGAAGAACCGTCGCCAGCTCCGAGTCGTACACACTACTGGCTCACAGTCTTTTGAGGAGGCGAAGTCGGTAAGTGTCATATACTTAGTTGTTTAGTTACTCATTTCTCATAAGTCAACTTAATAACTACTTTATGAATGTATTTATTAGGCCATGCGACAGAGCTTAGGCCGACCTCCGTCCATGTTAGAGTTCTAGGATAGAGCCCACACGCCAAAGGACTCTACTATGTCTCCCGCAGCATTAGCTATACGGGTAAGTGTAATCTTAATTTTACGTAATGTTTAATATTAGGTAGTTCATAAAATGATATAATTAACTCACATATAAGCCATAAATTATAGGACTGATTTCAAGCTTGTCCGGACCAGTGTGTAGCTGAGTTGCAGTTGGTTAGGGGGGATTCTGAGACGTTAAATTCCACCGTCCCTCTGCCTGAGATTGAATTATCTCAAGATGAGGAGCTGGCACTATGGGTCGCGGCTTAAGATCCCCCTACTAGCAGTACCAGCAGATATCGTGTGCTGGGATTGCCGAGAATACCGACGTATACATTACCTAGAGGTAATATTATTTCTAATAAGTTAAGATTAAGTAACTGCATATATTATTAGTAATGGTATATTTATTTATGCAGGTTCTAGCCAGTGTCAGCGCCCGAGAGCTTCTGTTGGACCATCTCATATAGGCGCTGGCTTGGACGACGAGATTTTCCAGAGGATCATGGTTGCGGTGTCGGAGACGTTCCGTGCAGATCCGGTTATCTGTTGTTAGGAGTTGCCCAGCCGAGCCCGCCTTCACCAGCTCGCCAGGATATTGCAGCAGGGGCCACCGTCGATAGTACGGGTATCCTGCATGAGCAGTTCGTTACGATACACGACGAGGTGCTCCGTTTTGTGGTTATATTACTATCGGAGGCTTTTGGCCCGATTGGGAGTCAGCCCCCGCCTACTCAGGTATTATATTTATTTTTACTTATTTAATCTGCATGTTATTAAATTAATACTCTCATACGGACTAATGCGTTATATTTTTAATTGTATCAACAGGATGGCACTGCTGATAACACCGGTGATGGCAAGCGAGGTGACGATGGCGACGGTGACAAAGGGGATGATGACGTGAATTTGCATACACCATAGTCCATGCCCATGCATTGTATATATAGTTTAGTTTGATTAGGTGTTTTGCCTTTAGAATCTACTTAGATGTTTTGTAAATCATATATTGTATAGTTTAGTTTGATTATTTGTAAATCGATGTAATATACTTTAGTTTTGAAAGTATTGTGGCACATAATGAGTTATTCTTTATAGTTTTTAAGTTAGATCATTGTTATTTAACGTTATGGGTTGACTATGATATATGTTGTTGTTAGATGTAGTTATTGGTATTGTTGGGATAAAGCAAGTTACATATACAAAAATGGGGTTTCAAAACTTGGAAAATGATAAAATAAAAAAAATATTTAAAAAAAAACATGTTGTTTCCGACGGAATACTATTGTTTCCGACGGACTTAATTCCGAGGGCGTTATTTCTGGCCGAACATTTCGTTGGAATTAAGGTATTTCTGACGGAATGGGCTTATTTCCGACTGAATATTCCGTCGGAAATAAGCCTTTTTCTTGTAGTGGATGTAATATATTTATGTAATGGCTAAATATATATTATATTACGCCAAACGAATATAAATTAAGTAAGAAATTGGAATTTTGTTACAATAACAAGTGTAACATTTATAGTGGCCTAATAAATAATATATATATATATATATATATATATATTATGCCAAATGAGAATAAATTAAAAATGTGAGATGAAACTCAATATATAAGATATGTGTATTGATATGAAGTTAGTAAATTAAATTTATATTTGAACAAATGATTGAATATATGTTAATATAAAAATAAATTATTTGGAAACAATTTATGGAGAGAAGGAGGAAATTAAATTTAATTGTACAATATTTAATAAGAAAATAAGTTTTGTTAATGCGATAATTAAATAAGGAATTATTTAATTACATGAAAAAGTGAATTATGTGATGTAATCAACTATCAACTATCAAAGTAGGACAACCGATCCTTATTTAATTTCAACTCAGTCAATTTAAAAATTGGTTGAGTCATCTCGGATCAATTGTAAACGATTCCTTTTTCCGCCTTTGGCTTTTCCAATTCTTTCCGTCGATGGATTTTCCCTCTTCTTCTTCTTCCTCTTCCTTTTCCTCTTCCTCTTCTTCTTCCATCAGTCAATTAACTCTTCCTAATTGATACAAATTCATTATCTCCTCCGCAGCTTTGCTAGGGTTTTGGAAGAGAAGAGAGGCATAAGAATTCCAAACTCATCACCATGAGGGCCAAGGTAACTCCTTTATCTCCGTTACATAATTTATCATTTTTATGAAGAATCTAAATCAATTTCACGTTTCAATTCTCAATTTCACACTTTCCTCTTTGCGCTGCTTCAACTCACTTCTTTTCTCTTCTATCTATTCGATTGCCCAATACGTAGTTAATGACATGGTTAAAACCAATTTGATGAAACCCTAAAGAGAGCGTGAATGAAGGATTTTGATGATTTTAAGAGTATGTAGAACGCAACATTAAGCCATTAGCATACAACCCCATTTAGATCTTTTGACACATCCAAAGGTAGTAACTTTTAAATATTTTCTATTTATTAGTCTTTCTACAGGTTATTGATATTATAATTGAGTTTTGTCTGGGTTCATCAGATTAGATGATGAATCTGAATTTCTATTTTTTTGGTTTTTGGTTTTTGAATTTTGGATACTTGAAGCTGACGTGGGAAGATGTACATTACCTGTTTGTTGAAATGCTACAAAAAGGTAAGAATAGTTTTTTTTTTAATTTCTCCCTTCTTTTTACTTCACTACCCCAAATTTCCTCCTCATTAGTCTATTTGCAGTAGTTAATTAACCAAATTGTGCTTCACATTACTGATATATTGTCAAACTGTATGCAGGGGATGAATTACGGTTTTTAGTGGCTATATGTTTATTGAACCCATTCTCTTAGGTAAATTTCAACACCATTTTTATGATTTATAGTTTGCTACTCCCTCCTTTTTCAGTTGTTTGTATTAGAAATTTGGAATTGGATCAACAAATCTTTCTCCCAAGGTTTCTCTCTTTTCTCCCCCTTTCTCTCTTTATATATTGCATTTGGGTGTTTATTTATGCTTTAGATCTGATATTTGGTTGATTTGTTTTTCCTGATTTTTGTTGTTATGAAGGATATTGATTAGATTGTGTAATATACATATAGAAATGAGAAATGGGTAGCTCAGGATTCTCATGAAAATTGGAGGAATACCCAAAGTTGCCTCAGGGGAAGATCACAGCTATGGTGGTTCTCGAGGAGTGAGATGAAGCCAAACCAAATCAGTTCAATTGCATCTCTGTTGCTGATACACCCACCATGGACTCCCTTAAAAATGTACTATTTCTCTTTCCCAAATCTCATTGTACTTTTATCTTATTTTGGCATTGTTGTGTGTGTGAATGAAGTGGATACGAGATGGAATATGGGCTTATTGATATTTGACATGTGTATTGTTTTGAAGGGTGCACCTGATAAATGGAGATTGATGAGGGCTCATGGGACTGCGGTGGGGCATCCAATAGAGGATGACATGGGCAATAGTGAAGTTGGTCACAATGCCCTTGGTGCTGGACGGATATTTGTTCAAGGGTTAGCTTCTTTTTGTTCCTTTTTGTACTCTTGGTGTTATGTAGTTAATTTGTGGAAAATATTAAGTTTTCACATTGTGATACAAAAAACATGTTAGTAAATTGAAAGAGACTTATATATTACGTAATAGTCAATGGATCTGTTTACTTCAAAGAGATACCAAAAACACTACTCTGTTTACATGTATGTGTATGCTCATATTTTCTGAAATTTTATGCTACTCTGTGTATACTGTCTCTCTCTCTCACTCTCGCTACGTGTGTGTATATATATATATGTATATACACACACATGTTGATATGTATGTCTCTATGTGTGTGGAAAGTGATAATGTGTGTATATTTGCAAGTCCAATGTTCATAAATGGTGTTTAATGGATTTTTTTGTAGATCATTTTTTCCCCCAGTGCAATGGGAACAACTTCATTTACTCACTTTTCTCAAGTTCAGTTAATATATAGAAGATGTTGAGACTTTTCAGTTGGACTAACATTTTTATCATGGACTTTGAAATTGAATAAGTCGGTAGATAATACTCAAATTGGTGTTATTGTACAATCTCAAGGTATGTATCTCTCGTCAATTTTTTTCTTTAATATTGACTGAACTCATTACTTAATTTGAAATTATGGGATATGAGTTCACATTGGTACATAGATTGTGTACTTTTAGTTCTTTAGATTGTGTACTTTTAGTTCTTTTTTGAGATGAATGTGTGATAAATTATTAAATCCATTATTTAAACTAGCCCGTGCATTGCACAGACTATCAACTAGTGTTAGTAATGGCAATATGAATATGTATATTATACATGTATATTAAATAAGTTGTTTGAGAAACAATTTACGGAAAGAAGTAAGAAAATATTAATTGAAAAGCTTAAACAAGCTATTTAATGAAATAAATAATAATTATTGAATAATTAGTTGGTTCCATTTTAAGTATTTAGTTTAATTATGAATTCAATTTCATAATTAGTAATTATATGATTATCCAATTTTGATTTACAATTGGAATGCATATTATTATAAGGTAGGAATTAAATTGTATAAGAATACTGTAATATATAATATTACATGTATGTATTACATTAAAATGTGATAATATAATATAGGAAGGTATAAGAAAAATGAAACATTATGTAGTATATGAGAATGTATGTAAGCTGGATTGGAAAAGATATTATATACTGAGTCATTATTAGCCTGAAGCATGAGGTGTTTTAATATTAAAACATAGAAGTAATACTAAGCATAAGCTTAAGCTTAAGCATGAGCCGGAGATTTATACTTCCCTGCCTTCTCTATACTTCAAACTCCATGACCCATTCCCATCGGTTGAAAAGAGAAGGAAAACAGAACCAGCCCTGCTCCCTTTTGTCCGACCTAAAAAAATATAAAGAAAAAAAAAACAAGAAGTTCATCTATTATTATTACAAACCCCCATCAAATTCGTTGTGGGCTAGACTAAATAGCAAATTTGACCCTCCTATTTGTCATGTTTTTGTTAAACTGTTCTTTAAACTTTTTTTTAGCATAACTGTTTCTCAAATATGCATTAGTTATGCAAAAGTATTCCTTCTCTATTTTTGATCAATTTCCGTTAGTCAAGATGTTTTCCGCTAGTCAAATGTTCTTTTGAACTAAATTACAAATCTGACCCTCCACTAAATATAAATATTTATATTATTATTTTCAATTAACTTGATTTAATTAATTAAATTATGAACTTGTGCAATAAATAATATAAATGTCAAAAATAACAAATATTTATTTTATCAAGAAAATAAATTCATACACTTTTTTTAATTAAATTTCTCAAATATTAAAATTTACGTAATATACATTCAAACATAATTTTTTTTTCTAATTTAAAAGTAAAATTTTAATACCCATAAAAAGTGCAAATTAACACAAAAAAAATTATGAATATTAATGTTAACATAATTTAGTATGAATATATATTAGTATGAATATAATTATTAATTAAAACAAAATGAAGTTCAGGTTCAATTTAGTACCAACAATTAACAGGAAATCAAAATCTGAAAATGCTATCAAGTATCAACCATCAAGCAGCAGTCAAATAAAGACAGGCATCTTTTCATTAATTATAAATACGTAGTGGAGTTAATCTACTTTTTTTTTTTCATTTTTATAAAAGTGCACCTATTTTTGTCCGAACCGACGGGAAGTAATAATAAGATTAACATAATTTTTAATACTTTTTTATATGAATTATAAGATTCATTATGTAACAATTTTATTTTTTTTTTAAGTTTGTTTTACGTAAATTTTAATATTTGGAAAAAATATATTTTTTGTGTGTCAATTTGCACTTTTTATGGGTATTAAAAATTTACTTTAACTTTAGAAAAAATTATGTTTGAATGTATATTACGTAAATTTTACTATTTGAGAAATTTAATTAGCAAAAAGTGTATGAATTTATTTTCTTGATAAAATAAATATTTGTTATTTTTTGATATTTATGTTATTTATTGCACAAGTTCATAATTTAATTAATTAAATCAAGTTAAATGAAAATGATAATATACATATTTATATTTAGTGGAGGGTCAGATTTGTAATTTAGTCCAAAAGGAACATTTGACTAACGAAAAATATCTTGTTTGACTAATGGAAATTAACCAAAAATAGAGAAGGAACACTTTTGATAACTAATGCATATTTGAGGAACAGTTGTGCTAAAAAAAAAGTTTAAGGAATAGTTTAGCAAAAATATGAAAATAGGAGGGTCAGATTTGCTATTTAGTCTTGAGAGCTAAGGTTCAAATTGAAGATAAGAAGAATTCGAGCAAGTTGCAAGCTAATTTGGGGAGGAATTAGGGGCAGCACCAGAACAAGGAAGATTTCTAAATTGAATATGAAAGTTTAACTTCCTCAAACTAAATTGGTTATAAGTTGGGTGTTTTTATCAAATTCATAAAGCTAAGATAGACAGTGGTTTGTATTGCCATGTTTATGTGTTTGGTTGTGTAGAAAAGGGAATTTATGATGGATGGAGTGATAAGGGTGAATTTTTTTGGCTAGCCTTCATTTTAAGCTTTATGAAATCTGGGTTCTAAAGCTATGCACAGTACATGCTTGATAGAATGCCTCTAAGAGGATGATTTGCTTTAAAAATTAAGAATTTGTCAATATTGTGAGCAAGAATAAAATCTATAATTATCCTGAAATAAGTTTGTTTTTAATAAAATGGAAAACCATTTAAGGAGAACAATGTGAAATTGGAAAGATGTTTTGACTGGGTGAAAGAAATAGATGCCAACAATAGAATTGGGACCTTTTCGGGAGATTAAGAGGGCAGAGGGGAAGAAATTAAAAAAAAATTTAAATTATTAAACCAAATATTATAAGCCTTGTTAAATTTGGTACGGAAATGAAAAGAACACATGTAGTAAGGACAAATTAGATAATTTCAGAAGAAAATGAGAAGCTATGGGAAGAGGATAATTTAGTATTGGGGAAGATGGTCACAGACATGGAAAGGAACAAATGAAAAAGAAACAGATCAGAGAATTTTAAAAGAACTTAAGGGTATGCAAGTAAGTAAAACTGATTCCCCTGAGGTAGTTGAACATTTTGGAAAAATGGGATGCACGATAGAAGATAGCAGAAACTGGTGTCAGAGAAAGAAATGGTGATGCAAGAGGGGAGACTTAATAACAATTCTTCAAATACTAAGAGTGGAGATCTTGTGAAGTAGAAGAAGAAGACTTTCATTTACTTAAATTCAGATTTAAGAAAAAATTATTGATGTGTGTGGCTTAGATTCGTTAGATGACAGAACTACATATGAGTATTATTACACATGTTTTGATAACCTGAAGGCAACATAGCAGATGACAATGAATTCCATGAGTTCCCAATTTCAACAGGGGTACCTGAGTCCAATTATACTAAACCAGTCTCTCCATCCGATCATGCTATGTCTTCTAAGAAGGCTATCATTTGAAGAAAGAAACATTATATGAAAGAGGTACTTATAAAAGATTCATATATAAACATGGATGAGGTATTTGAAAAATGTAAGGCACTATCCGTTCATTTTGGAAGAAAAAGGGAAGCTAAGTTCATTCTATGTGAACTATATGATTTGAGAAATGTGAGGCATAAGTATTATGAAACATATATAAAATGCAAAGCCTGAGAAAATATGAATCATGTTGAAATATATAAATTATGTGAAATGTGTTAACTGTTAGACTTATTGGGTCGTCGTGCTCACTCTTGCAAATATTTTATTTGCAGATCAATATTTTGAATTATTTGGTGATCATGGCGATAAAGGATTGAAGCGTATATATAATACAAATGTTATCGTTTTCTTTATTAAATGTGTATTAAGTCGTTACAATTGATTGTATTACAAAGGGAACAAGTTGTAATAAACGTTGAAGATTTTGAATGAAAGGTATTCGTTTTGAGGATAAGTTGTAAACTATACGTTATAATTGTAAAGTTAAATTATCTGATTGTATGACATTGTAATAGTCAGAAACTGAACTCTATGTTCACATATAACATTTCGAAATGGATCTTTGTATATATACAATCCTGAACATAAGTACAGATACTAAAGGTTACGAATTCTGGAATTGAGAAAAGATTGAAAAAGCTAAGTTTTAGGATTTATGTTGTTATTGACTGATATGTACAGTAAGAATAAAGTTGAATTGTGACGAAAATTCAAATTATGAAAGAAATTTATAAAAAAAATTAAAATATACGTATTTTATCAATTATAATATTGATAATGATGAAAAATGGGAACGATGTTGTAATTTTACGCACAAGATCGAGAATGAAAATAATTCGGATTTTTGGGGTCATTATAGAAGAGGCAAGGTCAACTTACCAGTTCTAAAGAGAAAATGAGGTTGCAGATTTGATGACTAAGGTTAGAGAGGTTGTTGGAGATAATTTTTCTTATGTGACTCACCTATTTGAGTATTCCAAAGTGGTTGAAGAGGCTGTTGGAGATGCTCTTATATTGATATACTTAAATTTTTTATTAAAAAACAAAAGACAAGATTATTTTATTATACAATGGATTGACGGTAATCCTTTAAAAATTCTACTAGTAAAAATCTACAAATCCTATCCTAAAACTATCTGCCAACAAATCCCAATTATAAATACATGGTAGTTCACGATCTCTAGTTAATATATTTGAGATGGTTGCTCTGTTTAATCCCACTGATCAATATTCCTCCTCCACCTCCTCCTCCTCCTCCGTATTAGTCACAACTTTTGGCGGTCTTACTTCAAGGAATGATCCTTCACTCCCTAATCTAGAGTTATCTATTGTTTTCACAATCAAGTAGTGCTTCCAATCTTCTTCTAATAGACGCATCAAAATAATATTCCTCAATATCACTCGCTCATCATATTTTTTGGCCAATTTCGTAATCGACTCACCATCTTCACCATTCTGCACTTTCATATCCACACAGATTTTCGAGACAAACATCCATTTTCCCATTAGAGAAAATCCAATGGAGGGAAAGAGATACAGGAACTCATATTAACTTGGATAATAATCGCGACGAATTAATTAAGCTAATCTTAAACAAGGCTCATGTGACAGTAAAACAAATACTCGAATTGTGACCGCAAAATACTTACTTTAAGTGTCAACATTGAAAACAACGTAACTCTACCCGATAATGAATACCAAGTAATGGCCATGGACAAAAAAAGGAGACAGATTGCCTGAAACTCAGCCACTTAGTTGCTGATTTGATCCATAATGGTCAACAACATAATACGCCTTGGTATAGTATACTAAGGATGATAAGACAAGGTGTAAACGAGAGCCTAGATCACAACTACCAAGATAACCAAGATAATTTATTGAGGAGATTGTATAATAAAGCTCTGAGGGGTTTGATGCATAGGGAGCAGCCAAGCAAGGAAGATTGCTCTATTTGTTGGGATGAGATATTGATTAAACACCAAAAAGAAGAAAAGGGGATTGGATCGGAACAAATCACCTGCCTGCCTTGTTGTCATGTGTTCCATCGTGACTGCATTGTCTCGTGGCTAAAGAAGAACTCCTCATGTCCGCTGTGTCGATTTGAGGTGCAAACTAGACAAGTTTCTTTTTTCGGTTAACCATGGCTACAGTACTTCACTGAAACACTGTGTATTAAGCAAGTGTTCGGATTATTTATACTGAATTGACAGATTATGTATGAGTTCTCATTCCTAGTGAGAGATTATATCTTAATGTATTTCTTGGTGCGTCAAGATTATTAATTAGATCCAAGTTCAACATCCTCTTTATGTTTCTGTAATGGTGGTTTTACTACAACAAGGATTAAAAAAAAATCAAACTGGTTTATATAGTAATTACTATGCAATTTAAATATAATGAGTCAAAACTCAAAGCAAGTGACTGATATGAATGTAATTCATGCAATAAATTAGAAGATTTATAATAAAGGTGATGGTGGTGTTAATAGTTAGAGATCAATAATTATAAAGAATTGCATCCAGAAAAAATTATGATGAACTCCAAGCATAATTGAATTCACTAGTTTAAGTTCCCAACAAACAAGATTGCTCAACGCAAAACATTGCGCACTACTACAACTCATTTCGATTTCTTACCCTATTTTTTTTTTCACTTCAACAATGTACATTATGCCCTTGCCGTTTGTCCACAAATTTGGAAGGTCCTAGAATTTGATCATATGGCTGGGGAGGATATTTAGTGGAATCCACATGTCATGCATTGGTTGGTTCTCAGTTAGTGGAGGATCAAGAGTTCTAACCGTTGGATCATATGTCTTTTGGTTTTAACGTCCCAGATTCTATCAGACTTAGTATACACAAACCTTATACAATATTTATACGATATATTATAATTTTTTATATACATATAATTTATATTAATTAAACATCCTAATCATATTAATTAAACATCATAATCATAAAGGGGAGGAAAATAAATATATATTAAAAAAATAATTAGTTTTAAATCAATATAAATGATTAAATTTTAATTGCCAATCTTATTTTTTTTTTAAATAACGAGTTTTAAAGTATAGTTCATTAGTGAATGACTGTTAATTTATTTATTTTTAATAAATAAAATAATCAATGCTCTAAATTACAATTCAAATAAGTTTTCATCATTTTTGAAATCCTAAATTTCAAAATGAATGATCTGTTCATTAATAAGTAGATGTTCATTTTATGTGTATGGGGTAATATTGTAGTGTGTATGAATATTTATAATCTATAATTAGATTTAAAAGTTTACATTGAATATTTAATTATTTTTTCTCAAATACTTGATTAAAACTTTAATAATATGTTTACGGGAGATTTATTTATAATTTATCCTCAATACATAGATTACATAGTTATAAAAAAGTTATTTTATTTAGTTATATTTATAAAGAGTGCGAGTTATAATGTATGTGTGACAACTAGTTAATCCAACTTAATCTAAAATTGACCTTGGGCTTACTTTAAATATTTGGACTTCTAGATAATTGGGCAAATGAACGTGATAAATACCCCCTCCACCTGAAAATTCATAAACGTGAATTAATCTATTCAACCCTCCCTCCTAGATTAATTTTAAATTAATTCGAACCTAACACATTTTAATAATAAAATTATATTATCCATTATTCTCTCCTCCCATCATCGCAAGTAAGTTTTGAAAGCAAAAAATTTGTAACAAGTTAATAGCTATATTTTTGTAAGTTAATATATATATATATAAGTTATTAATTAATGAATATAAGTTATTAATATATATATATATATATATATATATATATATATATATACATACACACGTTATTAATATATATAGATACCTATATATTAATAACTTACATTCATTAATTAATAATATATATATATATATGTAAATTATTAATTAATGAATGTAAGTTATTAATATATATATACACATATGTATATATATTTTAAAATTTGCAATATTTATAATCTATAATTACATTCAAAAGTTTACATTGAATATTTAATTATTTTTTCTCAAAATTATATTATTCATTGCTCCTGCCTCTTGGCATCGCAAGTAAGTTTTGAAAGTAAAAAATTTGTAACAAGTTAATAGCTATAGTTTTGTAAGTGAATATATATATATATATATATATATATATATATGTAAGTTATTAATTAATACTTATATATATAAGTTATTAATATACATATATATATATATATATTGTAAGACCCCGAAATTTTAATAAAAAGAATTTTAATTTTCTTACATTTCTTATTCTAAACAGTAAGTTGTTAATTGATAAAATGATAAGTTAAAGGGTGATATGTACAAATTATAAGATAAAAAGTATGTTGAGGAATATTCGTTCTGTCGGAACGTACGCGGTGTTACATAGTAGCACGTGGCATTCCACAGTAGCACACGCTATTGCATAATATTTCATATTATTGACTCAATAATTGTTACAGTAGCAATTACATAGTATTATAACTCAATAATTGTTACAGTAATATCTGCATAATATTTTATATTATTGATTCAATAATTACTACAGTAATATTTGCACAATATTTCATATTATTGATTCAATAATTGACACGACACAGTAACTCATATTATTTAATATGATATTATTAGACCAGTTAGCATTATTGACAATATCCCGAGATTCTGTCAAGGAAAGGGGTTATTTAATTGCGCGCTATTTCTATGGAAGACCCCCTTTTTCTTGGGAACGATTTGGTTGTCAGTATTGTTCGTCTATAATATTAATTGTGAATAATTATTGAAAAATTAATAAAGATGTGAGTAATTGATAAAATATGGGTGAAATAGATTAAAGAAATAGTTTGATTAAAGAAAAAGTGTGAATAATTGATAAAGATGTGAGTAATTGATAAATGATGGGTGAAATAGATTAAAAAAATAGTTTGATTAAAGAAAAAGTGTGAATAATTGATAAAGATATGAGTAATTGATAAATGATGGGTGAAATAGATTAAAGAAATAGTTTGATTAAAGAAAAAATGTGAATAATTGATAAACGTGTGAATAATTGATGAAAAAAATAGTGAAAGATGTTGATTAAGAATAAAGTGTGATAATTGATGTGTGGTAGATGTTGGTTAATTTTTTTCTATAATAGGTGGGCTTAACATAAAGAATTTCATAACTTCCTTACTTATATTCTTCCACTCTCTAAAGATTTCTTAGTATAAGTTTCTCTCTAAGTATGTTAGACTACCTCAAGTATTAGTAAATATCAGTTAGAGTGTTACATTTATATTCAAAGTTATTCCTAGTTTTGAAATATTTTGTTGCATTCTTCTTTGAACTCCTCAGTGGAATTTTCTTATGTTCAGCAACACTTTAGAAAAATCATAGAAAATTCATCATTTGTCAGAATTGAGTAAATCTAAAGCTTGTTTCTTCAGTTTTTTGTCCTCTACAACTTTGAAGAAGTTCATCTGATGTTATTTTCGTGTCTTAAAATGTCGAATACCGTAATTTGTCCTGATTTCATCACTATTTTCAACCCTAGTTTTGAAAATTCATAATTCAATCATATTAACTCCGAATGGAATGATTCTTGATCTATTTCGTGTATCTTTTCGAGAGTTACAATTTTCGTGTAAACATAAAGAGTTTTTGAAAACTCTAGAAGACCTGAAAGTCAGATTATTTACTACTGCAAAGACGAATAAGGAAAGATTTGTTTGACTTTTAATTTTGTGTTTCACAATATCGAGGTAAAGGATATCATTTTCTTTCATACCCGTAAGGAATATCATTTTCTTTCATACTCCTATATTATTGTAAGAGAGTATTATTCGTTCTCCAACTTTATCATTAAATGGTAAAAATTCCTGAAAAATGATTAGAATATCTTTAATAGTTTGTGCTTCATCTAGTATTTTAACCTGAATCTTCCTATTAAATTTTAATTATTATTTTTGAACTGGAAAATTTATATTTTCTTGAACATTATATTTTATCAAGAATTCTATCGAGTTTCTGGATATCGTGTTCACAATTTGGACTTTGGATTAATTAATTGAAAATCACTAATCTTCTGATTATTTCTATCCATTCGTCATATCATGGTTATAATAATTGTGGTGAAATTTCGTTTTGGCCTATGTGCAAAGATGAATTGTTGATTGGTATGATCATGACCATTGGTGTTATAGTTGAATATCTCTGGCCTAGGTACAAAGATGAATTATTGATTGACATGATTATGACCATTAGTATTACAAATAAATATCTTTGGCTTCGGTGCAAAGATGAATGGATCGGCATGATTATGACCAGGAACTGTTGATTGGCACGATTATGATTAGGAGCTGTGAATTGGTATAGTTATGACCTTTGGTATTACAGACAAAGACATGTGGTGAAAGTTATCTTTGGTCTGAGTACAAAGAGGAACTGTTGATTGGTGTTATAGGGATAAAATCTTGATAGTGATTCTTGAACTGGAAAATTTATATTTTCTTGAACATTATATTTTATCAAGAATTCTAATCGAGTTTCTGGATATCGTGTTCACAATTTGGACTTTGGATTAATTAAATTGAAAATCACTAATCTTTTGATTATTTCTGTCCATTCTTCATATCATGGTTATAATCATTGTGGTGAAATTTCTTTTTGGCTTGTGTGCAAAGATGAATTGTTGATTGGTATGATCATGACCATTGGTGTTACAGTTGAATATCTTTGGCCTAGGTGCAAAGATAAATTGTTGATTGACATGATCATGACCATTAATGTTACAATTGAATATCTTTGGCTTCGGTGCAAAGATGAATGGATCGACGTGATTATGACCAGGAACTGTTGATTGGCACAATTATGACTAGGAGCTGTGAATTGGTATAGTCATGATATTTGGTGTTACAGGCAAAGACATATGGTGAAAGTTATCTTTAGTCTGGGTACAAAGAAGAACTGTTGATTGGTGTTATAAGGATAAAATCTTGATGGTGAATATTTCAATTAAAGAAGATAGTAGACATTATGATCTATTTAACTCTTTTAATGAATTGTTCATTCCGCTGCAGATATTGTTAAAAACTTATATCATCTATCATATATTCTAAATATCTGATTTAATGTTGTTGAAGACTATTGATAATTTATTTATCTTAGTAATGATATTCTTTACTGAGTTATTTGTGCTCACCCTTTTGCTTCACAATTCCTTTTAGGAAATAAGAGGATAGTTATATCTAGCAGGGAAAACAGAGGAATAGAGTGATAGTCTGAGACTGTAGTAGTTTCTCAATATATTATAAAATAGTGTGATAATAATTGTATTGAGAACTTAATTTTGGTTTGAATACTGTCATACTATGCACGACACAATAATTGTACTGAGCACTTAAAGTATGTGTTTTGTCGTATGTCTAACTATGTACAAAATCCTTTTACCATAGGATATGGTTGTGCGTATCCGCTTTCTGACTATATTTTCGAGCACTATCTATATAATCTTGAAGTATGGCTGGAGTATAATTCTCAGTTGGACAAGATGGAGATAATTATATGGCAAAAAGATACACACCATTGGAATAAACAAGACAGTAATCTTTTTGTGTTTCTTTGGGGTCTAATGGGTCAACCAACGCTAATTCTTCGTTCCTATGATATTTATTATAACCTATAAGCATGGCCTCCAATGTATGAGGGTATCCTTGATCATTTTCCAAATATTCTGATTTCTAAGACAGTTATTGACTGTACTTTTATGTAAAGTAATATTAAAATTTCGTGTGAATATTGTCGTTGTAAATAGTTGTAAATAGGAAATTTTATGTTTGTAGTATATTTTTTTTGGTGACTCAAATTGGGTGGTGTAAATACGAATTTGGGGGCGTCACATATATGCTAAGTTTTCAGTCTCTTTATTAGATCTTACAATCTTAAAAACCTTAACATTAAATGTTCAAACATTTGGTTTTGAGATGGATCCTTTATCTTCGAATATGGTCTCAATCTATAAGATTTTCGTTAAAGTGATGAATACTGTTACTTCTGACGTTAATTTGAAAAATAATTTTATCAAAGATAAAAGGGGAGAAACTACGGTATTTCAAATAAATCCTATGAAGGCAAATATCTCGGTTCTAAGGACCCTAAAATGGGATCAAATCACCGTACCAGAAGATTGGACGTTAGCCAATGAAGTACCTAAAAGGGCACAAGGATTAGATGGTCAATTACAGAATATCATCGAAAATGCTGATGGATTTGTAATAATCCGATTTGGTAATAGTAGATCTATACGACTAGATCCTTTTGATGAACCAAGTAGAAGTAGTGCTCCACCTTCTAAAAGAAGTATTGGAGAACCATCTAGACGATCAACCTCTTATATTGAAGGAGTGGTTAATTCGCCTTCGGATCCGATTAGTAAGCCAACTTATCAAGTGGAAACACCTTCAGAGGTTCTTAGGGCTCAAAGTCCGACTATGTCAGATTTTGAATATACTAGAGTATTTATAATCTAAATAATTAGTATTTCACTCCGGATCAAACAATGATCAGTGTTATGTTCAATTCTGAAAAGAATAAAGAAAAGCGCGAATGGTTTTTTCAAACATATTCTAGAGAAGATCATAATTGGATAAGAGATGTTTATCATGATTTCTTAAAAGAATCAAAGAAAAACATTGATTTTTTCTGTTTTTTAGAGCATTGGAATAAAATTAAAGGAAATGACTTCCCTTTTTCTGAAAGAAAAGATAACTTAAATGTTATTGAAAATTCTTACAAACCATATAGGATTGTTGATAATCAGGAAGAACATAAATTTATTTTGTCTATTCACCCTCCAGCCTCTGCGGTTTATGTAGGAGGAAAAACAAGAGCAACTCCTTTTAAAAAGGAATTCAATAAAGATTTGGAGAAAAAACATGTTGAAATGTTATGTGCTAATCATATGATTAAGCAAAATAACCATACCAATTTATTTCTTCAATCATTAGGAGCTCAGACCTCAAGAATTAAAAAGGTCATTAACAATAAAGAAAGGCCATTAGTTGCCAGTGCTTCTCCAACAGAAGTTATTACTCTTTTTCCTCAAGGAAGAAAAAAGTAAATCAAAAAAGAAGCATCTAGGATCTATCCCGTGTAAACCTCTTCCTTCTTTGTTAGCTAAATTCAAGATGGGATCTAGTTCGAACGAAATGTTTGAAGAACTCAAAAGTCGACTAGATAAAATGGCTATCAGTCCTTCGATCTCCGTCTTAAAAGATGATGGTCTAAATCTAAATCAGATCATAGATAATATGTAAAAGATTCAAGAAGATCCTCAACCTTGTATTAGCAGGATCAAATGTGGAAAGGTAAAAAACCAACCCTATTATCATCGTCCCTCGCTTATTGATGCACAGTTTAAAAACAAGGCGATCTATGATGGTGCTCAATTTAGTGGCGATAATATCTATGAATGTAACATAGATGGCCTCAGAGATTATCATATCATTGTCCTACTCAAGCATATGACAATCTATGCTTAAACCCTTCGAGTTAAACAAAATTCTGGAAAAAACAAATTGCTCAGGTTTTGGCTTCCGGATTTGTGGGACAGTTAGGTCTTTGGTGGGATAACCTTCTTACTCATGAAGATCAAGAAGGGATCTTTAATTTTCTGGTAGAGAAGGGATGAGATGAGAATAATGCCCCAAGTTTTGGCGAAGATGGAGTAAACACTTTAATCTACACAATCTTACGTCATTTTATGGGAAATAATCAGTTGATAGTCTCAAAAACTTATGAATAACTTAGTAATTTAAAGTGTTAATCCTTATCGAAGTTTAAATACTACCGAGACATGTTCTTTTCTAAAGTCTTTGCGAGAAGTGATTGCAACAGTGATTATTGGAAAGAAAAGTTCGTAGAAGAGTTACCTACTTTATTTTCTCAAAGAGTAAAGACTCGTCTAAAGAATAAAAATGATGGTGTTATTCCATGGTCTGAATATACCTATGGAGAAATCGCTTCAGAAATAGTTGCTGAGAGTGCAGATCTATGTAATACCCTAAAAAATCAGAAGCAATTATCTGAAGAAAGAGCTAAAGGAAAGAAAGCTCTTGGTGATTTTTGTGAACAATATGGTTTTGCTAAAATACCCAAAGCAAACCATAAAAGGAAAACTTTTAAAGAGACTAAACGCTATAAGAAGTTCTGAAGAAAGTCGTCTAAAAAGAAGACTTATGAAGAGAATTATAAGAAAGTTCGATTTTCTAAAAGAAAATCTTCATGTTCTAAACCACCTACGTGCTACAAATATGGTAAGGTAGGTAATTAGAGTCCTGAGTGTACCACAAAGAAGAAAATTAACCAATTGGTTAAAGATGAAGGATAAAAAGGTAGCTTTTGGCTGTGCTAATTGATTCAGACACTGATGAATATGAGTCTTCTTCTTCAGAAGAAAGTAGTTCTGACACATCCAACGAAATTGAAATTTCGATTTCAGATTTGGATGATTGTCAATACAAAAATGAAGATTTATGTTTATGTGCCTTAAATGGATTATCTCTAAATGTCTTACCTAAAGAAGATAGTTTAATATTATACATTATTAATCAACAGGATGATGATGCTAAAAGGCGTCAAATGATCGAGAAGTATATCCAGATTACTAAAAGTAAACAAAAGACTTCTAAAGAGGATGATGAAAGGCTTGATCCTAGTTGATACTCATTATAGGAGATTTTTGATAAAGAAGGAGAAAATATAAAGAACCAAGTCATAAAGAATTAAGGATTATGGTAACAAATGTGCAAGCAATGGATGCAGCCTGTGAAGTTGTCATAAATGATCTTCAAAACGAAGTCAAACAAATTAAAAGAGAAATTAAATGGCTTAAAAGCCGTGATGAAAAGGGAAAGGCTAAAGTTGATTCTCAAACTTCTCAAGGAATTTCATTCCCAAATCCAATTATTGAAGAATTTGGTCATGATGATTTGGCATAAGAAGTTTATGACTTTACCATTCAAGACTGGAGAAATTTTCCCAGTGAAGCTAGTACAAGTGGTACAACTTTAAAAATATATCTGATAGATAGAATTATCACTCAAAAGGGGCATGTCAAAATCAAGATACTCATTGAAAATGAGTTTTCTGTTACAACAGTGGCTCTTATTGATTCTGGTGCTGACTTAAATTGTCTAGCAGAAGGATTAGCTCCTTCTAAATATAATTAAAAAATAACTCAAATTCTTAATATTGTTGATGGTAGTAAATTACAGATTGATTACAAACTTTCGGATGCAGTAGTTTGTAATAATAGAGCCTGCTTCGAAACTCCTTTCTTGCTGGTTAAAAATATGACCTAAGCAACCATTCTTGGTACACCTTTTATTAGTTTACTTTCCCATTAGCCATTGATACTAAAGGGATAAGCACTAATAAGTGGGGAGTTGAAGTTCGATTTGATTTCATCTCCGAACCAAAGTTTAAAGGTATTAACCATCTACTCAAAAGAAAAGAGAATTTTCTTTTCTTTTTTAAGGAAGAAATAGAAATAAAAAGGACTAATGAGCATCTAAAAGATGAAAAGTTTAGACATAAAGTCGAGACTTATCAGAAAGAATTAGGAAATGAGATATATGCTGATATTCCTAATGCCTTTTGGGAAAGAAAGAAATATTCAGTATCTTTTCCTTACATTGAGGGTTTTAACGAAAAGCTTATCCCGACTAAGGCAAGGCCAATCCAAATGAACAAAAGATACTTAAAGTTGTGTCAACAAGAAATTGTTGATCTTCTAGAAAAGGGCCTTATCAGAAAAAGTTTTTCACCTTGGCCATGCCTCGCATTTTATGTAGAAAATGCAGCAGAACTATAAGGAGAAGTTCCATGGCTAGTTATTAATTACAAACCCTGAAATAAGGTCCTTAAATGGATAAAATATCCGATCCCTAACAAAAGGGATTTGTTGAATAGATTACTAAAAGCAAAGATCTTCTCAAAGTTTGATATGAAAAGTGGATATTGGCAAATTTAAATTAAAGAAGAAGATAAATACAAAACGACATTTATCGTTCCATTTGGACATTACGAATGGAATGTTCAAGGTTTTGGGTTGAAAAATGCTCCTTCAGAATTTCAGAATATCATGAATGACATCTTTAATCCTTATATGGATTTTATGATAATCTATATTGATGATGTTTTGGTTTTCTCAAAAAACATTAATCAATATTGGAAACACTTAAACGTGTTTAAATCTGTTATCAAAAAGAGGGCCTCGTTGTTTCAGCAAAGAAAATACAACTTTTCCAAACAGAAGTTAGATTTCTGAGGCATATCATTAATCAAGGGTAATACAAGCTAATTGATAGAGTCATTGTTTTTGCTAAAAAATTCCCTGATGAAATAACTAATAGGACTCAGTTACAGCGTTTTCTAGGAAGTTTAAACTACATTGTTGATTTTTTTTTTATCAAAAATTAGCAATTGATGTCGTTCCTATTTATAAAAGGCTTAATAAACACCCAATAGCCTGGACGGATGAATATACTAAAGCAGTACAAAAAATAAAGCTCAAAGCTAAAGCTTTACCTTATTTAAATCTGTCCGACCCTGAAGCCAAGAAAATCGTTGAAACCGACGCTTCAGACATAGGCTATGGTGGTATTCTTAAGTAGATTAAACATAATAAAGAAATTCTAGTTAGATTTTCTTCGGGAGTGTGGGATCCGACAAAAAAAACTATTCAACCATAAAAAAAAGAAATCCTTTCAATAGTTTTATGTGTTTCTAAATTCCAAGAAGATCTCTTAAATCAGATATTTACTCTTAAAGTCGATTATAAATCGGCTAAAGAAGTTTCGGAGAAGGATGTTATAAACATTGTTTCAAAACAAATCTTTGCTAGATGGCAAGCTTTATTAGTTATCTTTGATTTTGATATTGAATTCATAAAAGAAGAATCAAATTCTCTTCCAGACTTTTTAATGAGAGAATTGTTGCAAAATATTCCTAATATTTGTGTTGTTTTTGTAGACAGGTCTCCAAGAAGAACAGCTAAACCAGCTATAGATCGAAGTAAAGAGGTCCTTAAAGGACAATCTTCCGGATCTATGAAACATCATGACAAGGGAAAAGCTCCCGTGTTAAAAGACTCTAGGATTCCCAGTATATTGACACAATTCTAAAAGAAATTATGATTATTGAAGATATTGACTCAGTAAGAACTCCAAAAGAAGTTGCTAAATTATATCTTTCATACTCTCATGATCTTCCTACAGTCCTTCCGAAAACCAGAGAAGTCTTTGAGAAAATTTTAATAGAAACATGATCTATTAAAATCTCTCATAAGCCAAGAGATCGTTACAATCTGACCTTTTTTGTGTTAAGATCTTAAAGATCATCAGTTTTAAGGATTGGGGTAGTGATTTGAGAAAGCATAAGCATTTTGATAATGGATCAATGTTTCCTAAAGTTTACCATTATTTTGATTATATTATAGCTTGGGAAAAATTTATGTTATATCAAAATGACAAATATTCACATAGTTGGTTTTTTCACCTAAAACTTTTAAAGAGCATGAAGATTGGTGACTTTCCAAAATGGTTCCAAACTTGATTCTACTATTAGGGTCCAGTTTTAGCTATCTTTCCTAAAAAGATTGACGATGTATTTGAAAATTATTATCAAACATTTAGTAGCCTTAATGATGATCAGGCTATGCTGATTTTATGTTGTGTTTATGATATTCCATAGATCTTTAAATGGTCTTATGCTATTAACCAACATGTAGGAATAGGGGTATATCGACTTCTTAGGCAAGTTTCAATAAAATGGTTGCCTAAGTTCGATGTGGAGAGGGTAGCTAAAGACTTATTTGTTCCTGTCAAACCACATTCGTATGATCGAAATGAATTTACCTCTTCTTTAAGAAAGTTAAAATCAACCCTTAAGGGTATCTTTAGAAATGATATTTTAGAATTTCTTCGAAATAATAGTGATACCGAGGACATGCAAGACAGTGACAACGAAGCATCTTCTAGCGATCCTTTTGGTGGTCCATGCGCCCAGACTCAATAATTCAGTTAGAACTAATGTATTCAAGTATCCAATGCTTAAAGTATCTTTGGAGGGTCCCAATATTTTTGTCTTTCCTATGCTGTCTTTTCGACTCCATCTCCTCAAGGACATGCGTAAGCAAAAGGAAATCACTTTTATAAAGTAGGAATCTACTTTATTAAAGTTTTGAATTATTGTCCTTAAAAGGATATTTCTTTTTAAAGTATGTTGTCGTTTGTAATCATAAGGTCTTTTATTATCCTATTTAAGGAGTGTTAGTCTTCAGTTTTAGGTGTGCAAGTTTGAGTGTAAGAAGAACTTTGTAGAAAGAGTTTGCAATGTGCTAAGTTTTCAGTCTCCATATCTATGTAAGTTAAATCATATTACGATTCCACTTTTATATATTTTTTGATTCCATTTTACATATAGTTTTAATCTCTATATGATTCCTAGTTCATATCTTATATATATATATATATATATAGTTTTTTCTATCCACCTTCATTAGTGTATATATATATATAAGTTATTCGGATACGAATTTTGGATATGGATCTGAATCCGAATATCTGCTATCCGTCGAATATATATACGGTCGAATGTTAAACGAATACGAATACGCCTATATCTGTATTCGTATCCATTTATTTGTGGGTGCATTTAAACCAAATACGAATATATCCATTTTTTTCCGAATGCGAATAATATCTGGGTTTTTTCGAATATAGATGCGGACGAATATAAATTTTCCGGTTACCATTTACAACCCTAAATTTTCGCTTTTAAAAAAAGGCCTAACTCAGTCGGATGACCCAAATGAACCCGAGTTAACTGATTTTGGGACACATTGAGACTTTTAAAAATTTAAGGGTCATATCAAAATTAGGTGGTAATTTAGAGGGACAATTTTGCAATTTGACTCCAAATTAATATATGCTGATAATTTTTTTTTATCAATATACATTGTTAGGAATCATGGTTTAAATTTGATGTTGTGCTCTTAATGTATATGTGTATCAGTAGATGAATTGTAAAGTCCTTAATGAAAGATTTGTACAAGGACTTAGAATAGAGAGGATCAAATGTGTTAGGATGATCTAAGCTGTATTGAATATCTATCAGATCTAAGCATATTTGTAAGGTATTGTAAAGTCCTTTATTGAAGGTGATGTACAAACGACTTAAAATATAAAAGATCAAACTTGTTAGGTTGATCTTGTGTACTGATCGTAGAGTACTGCCATAATCCCAGTAAAGGATCGCAGAGAAATCAGCCAACTTTGCAAAGTCAAAGTATGCCATCGCAAGTTTTGCTATACGGTCGTAGAGCTTCCTCAGCAGGACGTAGAGTCTCCTCGGAAGGTCGTAGAGCTTCCTCGATGATGAGTGTATTTTATACACACAATTTGGGTACTTTTGGCCTTGATAATTTGCAAGTCTTTAGGTATTTTATGTGGTTTTTATGTATTTTTATCTTATTTCTACATAAATTAGTTTTTAGTTATTTTTACATGTTTTATGTTGCTTTGATGCATTTTCATTATGTTTGTAGGAATTGAAATAAAGACCGCTCGGATCGTTGTTTGTATTGACTCAGGGTCCGTGCCTGGACGTCTGTGTCCGAATGGTAGTATGATGGAAATTTATGTTTGGCGATTCTCGGGGCTTAATTTGATGACATTTGGAAGTTGGGCGTGCACGGCGTTGGAAGGCGTGCACGGCGTGCGGCGTCGACCAAGCCGCGGGCACGGCGTGCGGCAGACAGGGGCGCCAGCGTGCGGCCCAGGCGCATAGGCGCGGCGTGCGGGCGTGTGCGGCGGGCGCGGGCGCGGGGCGCTGGGCAGCCTCGGCTTTGGGCGCGCGCGCGGGTGGGGCTCGGCGGGCTCAGGGGCCCTCGGCAGTTGGGCATTCGGCCTGCGTGCGGCCCAGGCGCTGGGCGCGGGCGTGCGGCGTGGGCGTGCGGCGTTGGGCGTGCGGCCAGCATGCGGCCCAGGCGCTGGGCGCGGGCGCGCGCGGCGTGGGCGTGCGGCGTTGGGCGTGCGGCCAGCGTGCGGCCCAGGCGCTGGGCGTGGGCGCGCGGCGTGGGCGCTCGGCGTGGGCGTGCGGCGTTGGGCGTGCGACCAGCGTGCGGCCCAGGCGCTGGGCGCGGGCGCGCGCGATGGCGTGCGGCGTGGGCGTGCAGCGTTGGGCGTGCGGCCAGCGTGCGGCCCAGGCGCTGGGCGCAGGTGCGCGCGCTGGCGTGCGGGCGCGCCAACGCCGTGCTGAGTGCGATTCCAGCTGGCCTTTTGGTGCGATCTGAGCGGATTTTTGACCCATAATCTGATTTTTGCTAGGATTTTCATGGAGGCACTATATAATATCTCATTAGGGCTTCATATTTCATAACTAGGGATTGGGAGGCTAGACTAAAACATCAAAATAGAGAGCAAAAGTGCTGCAATACAAGGAAAAACTCAGCACAAACCAAAGAACCAAGAAGGAAAGGATTGTCAAGGCATATCTAGACCTTGGAAGGCTGCACATACTTCATCAAGAAGAGCTTAAGGGCTGCAATTCAAGGAAATTTCTAGCAACAAGCTTAGGAGCTAAAAGAGAAACGAATGCCAAATGAAGAGGAAAAGCTAGAGATTGACATCAACCAAGCAAACAACACATGATTATCTTCTAAATGGGTTTTATCATCTCTTACTTTCTTTTGAATTTGTAATTCTATTTTATGATGAACACCATGTGTTTGATGTTTTTCCTAGCTACCATGAACTAAAGCTTGTATTCTAAGATTTCAATGAAACCCAACACATAGTTTGAATTGACTTCTCTCTCTTTGCTATTAATTACTCATTTGTGAATTGTATGTCATAATTTATGCTTCATATATTAATTTCCTAGCTAGTAATTACCGTGGGAACCTATATGAACTTGACGAACGGATTATAGTGTTTAGACCTTGTTATGATATCATGCGAGAGTTAAAGATTGTTGTGGGTAATTAATTGAGATTTAGTGACGTGTGTCTTGTTGATTATCCTCAATAATAGGTAACTTGATAGTATTTAGGATAGACCTATACCTAGATACCGTGTGCAACCAATGGAGAATCTACTCTTAATGACTTCTTATGTGAAAGTTGGTAATTGAAAGGACGTTTAATGAGATTTAGTGACACGTGTCTTGTTATTTTTCTTGAAATTGGTCTCTTGATAGTGTGTAGGATAGACATATACTTACATGCCGCATTAGGAAGATTCGAATTTGACCATCGACAGAGGCTTATAAGTAGCTTTGATTTCTCGGTTGACATTTCCATGTTGTAAATTAATTCAAATGAGAGAGTTAGGATATTCAAATGAAGTGTTGGGGGAAATTGCAATCTTAGACTTGTTAATATTAGATTTCATTATTTTAACGCTTTCCTAGTTCTTAATTATTACCAAACAACAAAACAAATATCAAATCATCATTTGTCTAATTAAAATCAAGACGATATATAGTTGGTACTTGGGATACACTAGAACAATTCTCTGTGGGTTCGACAACTCTCTTATCATTATATTTCTTGTTGATCGCGTATACTTGCGCGTATTTTTCGGTTGCGAAATCGACCAACAAGTTTTTGGCGCCGTTGCCGCGGAATTGTTCTTCTAGTGTTTTCCAATATTAATGACAATCGAATTGGTTTTAATTTAGACTTGTAAATAATTTGCTTATTATTTATTTTGTTTTATTTTGACTTTGTTTTCAGTTAATGGATGAGCATAACTATCAATGGGATTATGAAAGGACGACGCAACCAAGTTCGTCAAAACTTCTTGAGCAATTGCAAGAACAACTTGCAACGCTTTCAAGGGCTGTTGACACTCTTAAAGGCCAGTCCACTCAAAATGCCTACAGTCAGAATCAAGCTGACTACTACCCAAACTACTATCAACCAGGTTGGCAAGATCATCCAAGCGTTTCTTGGGACAACAGTCAAGATCAATGCTTTGATCCAAGTCTCTCATACCATTCAGAATTTTCATTCCAACCTCCACCACACCATGAAGATACATCTAATGTGGAGGAGATTCTTCCCTTGTTCATTGAGAAACAAGAATTGTTACGAAGCCTCGAGAACCAAATGGCACAACTTCTCGAGGCAGTGCTTATTCACCCGCAAAGTACCTTACCTTGTATTACACAGATTAACCCTATAGAGGAAGGTGAAGAGCATTGTATGGTGAATTCGCATAGTTGTGACAAAGCGGAAAGAAGGAGGGAGGAGCTCATGGCTCATATCTCTCAAAATGAGGTTAGGATGGCAAATATACAAGCTTTAGTGCAGAGCATCATGAACTATGTTGCCAATTCTTACATTATTCATCCGCAATGCACCTTACCTAGCGATACTGAGATTGACCCTATGGAGGAAGGTGAAGAGGGGTGCTTGGTGGATGATCAAGGAAATGGCGCGGAGTCGCACGAAGCTATTAGTGAAAATTTTGAGAGTGTTCATCCTATTGTGGATGAGGATTCTGAGGTTGATGAGACGAGGATCATGAATGGGGATTATGAAAAGGAAATTGAAGATCAAGAAGTCACATTTGAGGTTTTCAAACCCATCGAGCACCCATTGGTTTATGAAGAAGATCTTCATGTCGATCTTGACACAAGTGCAATAATTGATGATGCGGATGAGGAAAGCTTCTTCTTGCCATCGGTTGAAACAAAGTTTGAAGGTCACCAACCAGACATGCATGCCATGCAAATCAAAGAAAGAACAACGAGGCGGCATGCAATGGTCAATTTTGCGATTGAGCCGGATTGATGGGAAATAAAGGAGTCGGGCTAACGACTTTAAACCAAGCGTTTCTTGGGAGGCAACCCAAGTTTACTGTTTTGCTTTTATTTTTGTTTGATTGCATTTTAGTAGTTTAATTGCATTTTTATTTATTTAGTCATTTGCTTTCAGGTACGCTCCCAACTTAGAGGTATTGAAAGATGATATCAATGGCGCTTGGCACGGTTTCAGGGAAGTCTTCTGTTTTAATTTTTCCTATATCAGACATTGAGGACAATGTCAAGTTTAAGTTTGGGGGTAGTATTTCATATTTGTGTGTTTTTATTTTAGTTTTTGTGTGATTTAAGTATGTTTTTCTTTTTATTCAAAAAAAAAATCATTTATTTTTAGGATGTGTCCCTTGAGCATTGTTTTAATTTAATTTGAACCATAATCCATGGTCAATGATAATAGCTTGTTTGAAGAGAGCCTAACTCATGAGATATTGACAATTGTTGCTTAGTCTTTGTGCTTATCGTTCATCGGTTATTATTTTGCTTATGCCTTATTTCACTTTTATGCACTTACCCATGAGTATTAAGCTAGTTGTATGCTTTGGATGGCTTTTATAACCGAATGCTTGTGGAAAACATCTATAAATTCTAGAACGCGTTTAAACATCACTCGAACCAAGGTGTCCAAATTTGTTATGTTTGAATTGATGGTCATATGGTGAGTGAGATAGAGCGTAAAATGCACTCACTCATGGACACATGCGTAGGAGAGATAGAGCGTAAAACGCACTCTCTTATAATTGTGATTAAAGAAAAAAAAATTGTTTATTGCAAATTTTGCATGGGCTTGAGGTTGAGCGTAAAACGCACTCGCCCACATGAGTATGCTTAAGGTTAAGATGGAGCATAAAATGCACTCACCTAGAGCCCTTGATTCTCCAAATTTTTGGAATTGTGATTTGTATACCTTTGTATTGAGTGATGTGTTAAGCGTGTTGTTTTGGGGTTTATTTTGATTATTTTATAAGGTAATGTGGTTGCAAAGTTCATCCGAGCTTGGTTGGTTTAGTGCTATTGGGTACTCACACACACACGGAAGGGGACTTAAGCAAAGTATGACTAGCTAACTGAAATTTTAGACTTGCAACA
The DNA here is from genome assembly GCA_034770075.1 of Aralia elata. Classification (NCBI taxonomy): domain Eukaryota; kingdom Viridiplantae; phylum Streptophyta; class Magnoliopsida; order Apiales; family Araliaceae; genus Aralia; species Aralia elata. Next base: position 77,287,257 of record CM068378.1, read on the forward strand.
CCTTGTTTGTTCTCTTGAGTTCTTTGTGTTGATGCCTTTGAAACCATTGTCGGCTTATTAATTCATTGCTCAAGTTAGGTTATGTTAGAAGTTTTTGAATTGTTTAGTTTAGGTTTGTTTTGCTTGAGGACAAGCAAAGATTTAAGTTTGGGGGTATTTGATGAGTGTATTTTATACACACAATTTGGGTACTTTTGGCCTTGATAATTTGCAAGTCTTTAGGTATTTTATGTGGTTTTTATGTATTTTTATCTTATTTCTACATAAATTAGTTTTTAGTTATTTTTACATGTTTTATGTTTCTTTGATGCATTTTCATTATGTTTGTAGGAATTGAAATAAAGACCGCTCGGATCGTTGTTTGTATTGACTCAATGTCCGTGCCTGGACGTCTGTGCCCGAATGGTAGTATGATGGAAATTTATGTTTGGCGATGCTCGGGCTTAATTTGATGACATTTGGAAGTTGGGCGTGCACGGCGTTGGAAGGCGTGCACGGCGTGTGGCGTCGACCAAGCCGCGGGCACGACGTGCGGCAGACAGGGGCGCCAGCGTGCGGCCCAGGCGCTGGGCGCGGGCGCATGGGCGCGGCGTGCGGGCGTGTTGGCGCGCTGGGCGTGCGGGCGTGTGCGGCGGGCGCGGGCGCTCGGCGCTCGGCGGCACTCGGCAGTTGGGCATGCGGCCAGCGTGCGGCCCAAGCGCTGGGCGCGGGCGCGCGCGCTGGCGTGCGGATGCGCGGCGTGGGCGTGCGGCGTTGGGCGTGCTGCCAGCGTGCGGCCCAGGCGCTGGGCGCGCGGCGTGGGCATGCGGCCAGCGTGTGGCCCAGGCGCTGGGCGCGGGCGCGCGACGTGCGGCGTGGGTGTGCGGCGTTGGGCGTGCGGCCAGCATGCGGCCCAGGCGCTGGGCGCGGGCGCGCGCGCTGGTGTGCGGGCGCGCCAACGCCGTGCTGAGTGCGATTCCAGCTGGCCTTTTGGTGCGATCTGAGCGGATTTTTGACCCATAATCTGATTTTTGCTAGGGTTTTCATGGAGGCACTATATAATATCTCATTGGGGCTTCATATTTCATAACTAGGGATTGGGAGGCTAGACTAAAACATCAAAATAGAGAGCAAAAGTGCTACAATACAAGGAAAAACTCAGCACAAGCCAAAGAACCAAGAAGGAAAGGATTGTCAAGGCATATCTAGACCTTGGAAGGCTGCACATACTTCATCAAGAAGAGCTTAAGGGCTGCAATTCAAGAAAATTTCCAGCAACAAGCTTAGGAGCTAAAAGAGAAACGAATGCCAAATGAAGAGGAAAAGCTAGAGATTGACATCAACCAAGCAAGCAACACATGATTATCTTCTAAATGGGTTTTATCATCTCTTACTTTCCTTTGAATTTGTAATTCTATTTTATGATGAACACCATGTATTTGATGTTTTTCCTAGCTACCATGAACTAAAGCTTGTATTCTAAGATTTCAATGGAACCCAACACATAGTTTGAATTGACTTCTCTCTCTTTGCTATTAATTACTCATTTGTGAATTGTATGTCATAATTTATGCTTCATATATTAATTTCCTAGCTAGTAATTACCGTGGGAACCTATATGAACTTGACGAATGGATTATAGTGTTTAGACCTTGTTATGATATCATGCGAGAGTTAAAGATTGTTGTGGGTAACTAATTGAGATTTAGTGACGCGTGTCTTGTTGATTATCCTTAATAATAGGTAACTTGATAGTATTTAGGATAGACCTATACCTAGATACCGTGTGCGACCAATGGAGAATCTACTCTTAATGACTTCTTATGTGAAAGTTGGTAATTGAAAGGACGTTTAATGAGATTTAGTGACACGTGTCTTGTTATTGTTCTTGAAATTGGTCTCTTGATAGTGTGTAGGATAGACATATACCTACATGCCGCATTAGGAAGATTCGAATTTGACCATCGACAGAGGCTTATAAGTAGCTTTGATTTCTCGGTTGACATTTCCATGTTGTTAATTAATTTAAATGAGAGAGTTAGGATATTCAAATGAAGTGTTGGGGGAAATTACAATCTTAGACTTGTTAATATTAGATTTCATTATTTTAACGCTTTCCTAGTTCTTAATTATTACCAAACAACAAAACAAATATCAAATCATCATTTGTCTAATTAAAATCAAGATGATATATAGTTGGTACTTGGGATACACTAGAACAATTCTCTGTGGGTTCGACAACTCTCTTATCATTATATTACTTGTTGATCGCGTATACTTGCGCGTATTTTTCGGTTGCGAAATCGACCAACACTCGACAGGACGAAAAGTTTCCTCGGCAGGTCGTAGAGTTTCCTCGACATGACGAAGAATTTCCTCGGCAGGTCGTAGAGCTGCCTCGACAGGACGTAGAGCTCTCTCGGCAGGACGTAGAGCTCCCTCGAGAGGACGTAGAGCTCTCTCTCAACAGAACATAGGAATGTCTCTGCATCTCAAGACAAACTCTCAGAATCATAGAGTAGTCTCTGCTAGTATTCACAGACTAAATCAGCACCTCTAAAGAATAACATAAAGGCAAAGTATTGATGTTGTTTCAGAATGATCAAAATGAAGTATGAAGATCACAGTGAACGTCAGCAGGCATCAAACGACTTAAAGCTACAACTCTACAAACACACTGGTGACACTACGACTAGCAAGATCGTAAAGTCAACACGTCAGACGAACAACTCAAATCTGGAATGAATATTCTAAATTGCCCATAACGATTAAACAGTAGAATGACCTGCCTAAGACAGTTGCTGAATATTAAACAAATCAGTAGGGAGCAAACAACTATAGTCTGCAGAGATTCAGAGCACTATCCCTACCACTATCTTGGTACAGGCTAATGGAAGCTGACTCACCCCACTACTGCAGTCAACGAGGAATAAACTATTCCTAAGCTCAACAACATATCTTAACGGTAGGATTATATGCAACGACCACATTTCAATGGAAAGATTTTTTAGAAGCATCTACATAAGGCAGATAGATTGAAGTTTCAGATTAAGAAAGTACAATGAAAAGAAGATAATATCTGAAACATCATAATTCTACAATCCGAAGGGAAACATCTTGCTTTGCTACTGAGCTTATCAGACCATATGCTTTAAGCAACTCAATAACAATAAAACAATCACTCTTTATCAAGTGAAAGGGTCAACAAGTGACCAACCTAAGTCAAGTCCGCTGGACTTGCTGAGTACCAAAGGGTACAAGAGATTATAAGGCTGCTGGTCTTAGTTTACAGAGTTCCAAGGTTCCTGGCTTTGAAGAGTACGTTGTGTACTGGAGTTCCAAGACTGCGGGTCTTGAAGGAATCTTTGTGATTCAGTTGTAACGACATCCTTAGTGGATTTACTACTCGAGGAGTAGAACAATGGACTAGGAGTCTTGTGTGCTCCGAACCACTTAAAGTCTTGTCTCTATCCCTTTGCACTTCTTAACTGCCATAACTGCTATACCTGTTTGATTACTGCTTCATTATATCCTCGACTGCCGCTCTATTTCTAAAAGGGGTTTTTATAAATCATATTCTGTTGTGCTTAGTTATTCACTAAACTGTTAAGTCATTCTTTTGAAAGCAAAAAGAAGGAAAACTTTTAAAAGAATCTATTCAACCCCCCTTCTAGATATCTTTTGTGCCTCTGGAAACTAACAATTGGTATCAGAGCAGGTTCTTTTATCTAAAGCTTAACCCGCTTGAGTAGATTAATGGCACAAACCAGAAATGGATCTGATCTAGGTGGAGGAAACAAACCACCTATGTGCAACAAAGATAAATTTACCAACTAGAAAGTTCGCATACAGGCATACATGGATGCCATTGACGAGGATCTATTTGATGCTGTCATCAGTGGGCCTTATGTACCAACCAAGCTGACGCCAATTGCTGAAGATCCAAATAAAGTCTCAATCAAACTGAAGAAAGATTGGACTAATGTAGAGAAGAAAACAGTTCAGTTAGACAAAAGAGCTAAAAACATTTTGTTCATGGCTCTAGAAGATGAGTTATTTGAAAATGTGGTCAACTGTACAATAACTAAGGAAGTATGGGATGTACTGCTGATCATGAATGAAGGAACGGAAGAAGTCAGAGAAAACAAGTAGTCCTTGCTCACTCAGCAGTATGAAATGGTCACTCACATCTCAGGGGAAAACATCACTTCCACATATGAAAGATTCAACGTACAACTCAACTCTCTTCGAGCATATGGTAAGACCTATCCAAATAAAGATCTCATCATCAAGTTTATGAGAGCATTGTCAAGCAAATGGGATGCCAAAACCACTACCATTAGAGAGTCAAAGAATCTTCATGAAATGACTGTTCAGATGATATATGGCAACCTTCTTACTTATGAACTAGAGCTGACCCAACGAGCAGAAACTCTGTCAGAAGGAAAGAAGAAAGAAAGAGGAATTGCTCTAAAGGCATCTACTACAAAGACAGCTGACTCAGATGATGATGAAGATGATGAACTCAATGATGAAGGAGTTGCTATGCTGGTCAAACACTTCAAAAGGTTTATAAGCAGAAACAGCAGACAAAGAAAGTTCAGCAATAGCTCTAAAGAATAAGTTAATGACTTGTGCTACAATTGCAAACAACCAGGTCATTTCATTATAAACTATCCCAAGCGTCCAAGAAATGATCCAAAGAAGGACAAGAAAAGGTCAGAATTCAAAGGCAACTACAAGGCCAAGAAGAAAAAAAGAGGCTTTATCGCTGAAAGTTCATGGAGTGATTAAGACAACGACTCAAGTCCTGAATCAGGTGAAGATGAAGAACCTCAAAAAGCCAACCTATGCTTAATGGCTAAAGAAGGAAAAAGCAAGAAAGAATTCAACGTGGATGAGGTATTTGACTTTTATTCTTCTGATTTAACTATTGATGATTGATGAGTGGGTTTTATACCTACGAATTGGTACCTTTTAGGCTCAATTCTTTGTTATCTTTTAGTATTTTTAGTTGTATTTTACTTATATTGCATTGTTTTGTAGGATACGACTATAGATGAGCATTTGTGGAATTTTTGGAGTGTCTCTACACTCGGTGCCCTAAAACCACCCGGTTTGGGAGTCATCGGTGGAAAGTTTACTACATGGGTGACATTAAATAGCCTAATAAAGATAGACATTGCACAGTCAAGATTTAAATTAAATAATCAATGAGATGGAGCGTAAAACGCACTCAATTGATAAAAAAAAGTGTGATAACAAGTGAACAGGAGGGGTGCTTGAGTTGTCTATTTATCGCCTTATCTTTAGTCGCACTATGATTTATGGATTGGAATGAAATCTTGATTAATTTGAGCTATTGACTACACACACACACGTAAGGGTTATATTTTTGATGAGATTGGCGTATTGTTACAATTCTGACGGGCATGAATTTGATATTTTGCTGAAATGCTACTTCTTTTCTCTTGAGGCCTGATTTCCATTTCCTATTTTGGTCTGCTGCTATAGGTTTTTAAATCATACATGTGCATTCATATAATAGATCACTTTGGGTATTTTTATCTATCTTGTTTTTGCTTGAGGACAAGCAAAGTCTTAAGTTTGGGGTATTTGATGAGTGAGTTTTATACCTACGAATTGGTTACTTTTTAGGCTCAATTCTTTGTTATCTTTTAGTATTTTTAGTTGTATTTTACTTGTATTGCATTGTTTTGTAGGATAGGACTATAGACGAGCATTTGTGGAATTTTTGGACTTCAGGGGTAAAAGTGTAATTTTGGCAGAATGGTCCACCACCGGGGCGGCAAGCCCAAGCTTGTTTCGCCGCCGGAGCGAGCCCACCGCCGGGGCGGTCTCCCCAGGCATTTTCCATCGTCGGGGCGAGCTCCCTAGGCTTTTTCCACCGCTGGGGCGAGCTCGTCGGGACTGAGGTGCGGCTGGCTTTGTCTTGTCTGCAGATAATGGGTATTCGTTGGAGGAAATTCAGGAGCATGATGGTGACTAGTAAAGAGAGATTAATCAGTGTATTAGGCATCCAAGGAGTTGCATTCGAATTATCCAAGCCTTGCTACACATTTTGGGATCTAGGGTTTGAGCTAAGAACAAGAAGAACAAAAGAAAAGAAAGAACATCATAGCATCACCAAGAAGCTGAGGATACTACAAGCATTGTTGGTCGATTTCGCAACCGATAAATACGCGCAAGTATACGCGGTCAACAAGTAATATAATGATAAGAGAGTTGTCGAACCCACAGAGAATTGTTCTAGTGTATCCCAAGTACCAACTATATATCGTCTTGATTTTAATTAGACAAATGATGATTTGATATTTTTGTTGTTGGTAGTGAATAAGATAATAATAATCAAGTAAAAGATAATTAAATCTAAGATTAACAAGTCTAAGATTGTAATTTCCCCCAACACTTCGTTTGAATCTCCTAACTCTCTCTTTTCAATCAGTTATAACATACGAATTGACAACCGAGAAATCAAAACTACATAAGAGCCTCTGTCGATGGTCAATCACGAATCTTCCTAAGCGGTGCATAGGTATATGTCTATCCTATGCACTATCAAGAGACTAATTTCAGGAATGATTAATAGACACGTGTCACCAAATCTAATTAATCCTCCCCTCAATTACCAACTTTCACATCGGAAGTCATTAAGACTAGATTCTCAATTGGTTGCATGCGGTAATTAGGTATATATCTATCCCAACTACTATCAAGATATCTATTATTGCAGATAATTAATAAGACACGCGTCACTTAATCCGATTAATAACCCACAACAATCTATACTCTCGCATGTTATCATAACTAGGTCTTAACCTATAATCCGTTCGTCAAGTTCATATAGGTTCCCAAGGTAATTACGGGCCAAGCAATTAATCTAGAAAGCAAAGGTTATGACAATCAATTCACAAATGAATAACTAAAATCAATAGAGAGAGAATTCAATTCAACTATGTGTTGGGTTCCATTGAAATCTTAGAATACAAGCTTTAGTTCATGGTAGCTAAGCAAAACATCAAACACATGGTGTTCATCATAAAATTGAAATACAAATTCAAAGGAAAGCAATAGATGATAAAACCCATTTAGCAGATATTCATATGTTGCTTGCTTGGTTGATGTCAATCTCTAGCTTTTCCTCTTCATTTGGCATTCGTTTCTCTTTTTGCTCTTGAGCTTGTTGCTGGAATTTTCTTGATTTGTAGCCCTCAAGCTCTTCTTGATGATGTATGTGCAACCTCCCAAGGTCTAGATATGCCTTGACAATCCCTTCCTTCTTGGTTCTTTGGCTTGTGCTGAGTTTTTCCTTGTATTGCAGTACTTTTGCTCTCAAATTGATGTTTTAGTCTAGCCTCCCAATCCCTAGTTGTCTGATATGAAGCTTAGAAGAGAATATATATAGCCTCCATCAAGAAACCCTAGCAAAAATCGGACAAAATGGAGCTCAGATCGCACTAAAACTGTGTCAGATCGCACTCAGCACGGCGTTGGCGCGCCCGCGCCCAGCGCCTGGGCCGCACGCTGGCCGCACGCCCAACGCCGCGCGCCCGCATGCCAGCGCGCGCGCCCGCACCCAGCGCCTGGGCCGCACGCTGGTTGCACGCCCAATGCCGCACGCCCACGCTGGCTGCCGCACGCCCGCGCCGAGCGCCCGCATGCCAGCGCGCGCGCCCGCGCCCAGCGCCTGGGCCGCACGCTGGTCGCACGCCCAACGCCGCACGCCCACGCCGTACGCTCGCGCCCAGCGCCTGGGCCGCACGCTGGCCGCACGCCCAACGCCCATGGCCGAGGCCCCGCGCCCAGCGCCTGCCGAGGCCCGCACGCGCCCAACGCCGAGGCTGCCGAGCACCCAGCGCATGATGCCGAGGCCCACCGAGCGCCCCGCGCGCGCGCCGCACGGCGTCCGCGCCCAGCGCCTGGCTGGTGCCCCCCGCTGCTGCACGCCGTGCCCGCGGCTTGGTCGACGCCGCACGCCGTGCACGCCTTCCAACGCTGTGCACGCCCAACTTCCAAATGTCATCAAATTAAGCCCCGAGCATCACCAAACATAAATTTTCACCGTGTTATCATTCGGGCACGGATATCTAAGCACGGGCTTGCCCTCGTGGCTTGGCCGACGCCGCACGCCGTGCACGCTTTCCGACGCCGTGCACGCCCAACTACCAAATGTTATCAAATTAAGCACCGAGCGTCGCCAAGCACAAATTTCCATCATACTACCATTCGGGCACAGACGTCCAAGCACGGACATTGAGTCAATACAAACAACGATCCGAGCGGTCTTTATTTCAATTCCTACAAACATAATGAAAATGCATCAAAGCAACATAAAACATGTAAAAATAACTAAAAACTAATTTATGTAGAAATAAGATAAAAATACATAAAAACCACATAAAATACCTAAAGACTTGCAAATTATCAAGGCCAAAAGTACCCAAATTGTATGTATAAAATACACTCATCAAGCATCAATTTGTGAATTAATCCAAAGAAGGGGTTTATCATTCTAACTTCTAGTATTTCATTCCTATTTTGTAAAGCTATGTACTGTAATCTGAATATGATGTTACCTAAGGCTATTATGAGCTAATTCTTCAATTCTAAGATTCAATGGAACCTAACTCGTAGTTTGCTTTGAATGCTCTCTTTTGAATATTAGTTAGACTCTTGTGAATTCGAGTTCATAGCCTATGTTTATGGATTAATTGCTTGGCCCATAATTAACTTAGTAATCTATATGAAATTGAGAAATGGAATATAGGTTGAGACCTAGTTATGAATTCATATAAAAGTTGGATATTCTTTATGGATAATGTATGAGATTATGTGACGTGAGTCTTGTGTATTATTCTCGAGGGTTGATAATTTGATTGTATTTAGAATAGACATTACCTAAATAACACATGTATCCAATTGAGAATCCTTAATGATTTCTATTGTGAAAGTTGGTAATTGATAGAATGGTTAATGAGATTTTACGTGACATGTATCTTATTGATTGTTCTTGATACGAGATTCTTGCTAGTGTGTAGAATAGAGATATATCTATACACCACAATAGGAAATACGTATTCGACCATCGAGAGAGGCTTATATATACTTGTGATTTCTCGGGTAACAATTCTTATGTTCTAACTAGTTGAAAGAGAGAGAGAGAGTTGTGATTTACAAATGAAGAGTTGGGGGAAATTGTAATCTTAGATATTTTTATCTTGAATTCTACCCATGTTTAGTTAAACCTTGTTTTTTTCATTGTCTTTATTTAGATTTAATCAACAACAAAATCAAATCATATTGTCATTGTTTAAATTAGATTAATTTGTCTTGCGATTGATAATTGGTAGTTATTTGACATAATTCCTCATGGGTTCGACACTTTACTTATCTTATATTACTTGTGGACTGCATATACTTGCGCGTGTTTTATTGATTGCGAAATCGAGCAACAAGTTTTTGGCGCCGTTGCCGGGGAATTATTTTACAATAATTCTACCAATATTGATTATAGCCGAATTGATCTTAATTTAGACTTGTGCTTAATATTTCACTTGATTGTATAGGTACTCTTGATTTGTATGCGCCAATCACAAAATCTTGAGTTATTTCCTTACGATCCCGAGATTGAGAGAAATACCCGAAGACTAAGAAGAGAAAGAATCAGGGGTTCTAACAATCAAAAAACTATGGCGGCAGAGGAACAAAAAGCATTGAGAGACTATATAACGTCGCAGATAAGTGATTTACAGTCTAGTATCACAAGGCCGGCAATAACTGCTAATGCCTTTGAAATTAGACCGGGAACAATACAAATGGTGCAAAATTCGGTACAGTTTGGGGGTTTGGCTAATGATAACCCTAATGAGCATTTATTGAACTTCATTGAGATATGTGATACTTTCAAATTTAATGGAGTGACGGATGATGCTTTGAGACTTAGACTTTTTCCGTTCACTTTGAGAGACAAAGCTAAGAGTTGGCTTCACTCATTACCACCAGGGTCCATCACTAAATGGGCAAACTTAGCACAAAAATTTTTGGCAAAATTCTTCTCTCCTGCAAAGTCTGCTAGATTGAGAAATGAAATTGCAACCTTTGAACAACATCACGGAGAATCATTGTTTGAGGCATGGGAGAGATATAAAGATTTGCTTCGAAGATGCCCGCATCATGGATTACCTCCATGGATGCAATTGAATACCTTTTACAATGGAGTGGGATCTCACACTCGGTCTTGCATTGATGCAACTGCGGGGGGATCTTTCATGGCTAAGAATTATGGAGAAGCACTTGATTTATTAGAGGTCATGGTTGCAAATAACTACCAATAGCCAACTTCTAGAATGAATCAACCGAAAGTAGCCGGGGTATTAGAAGTGGATGCCATCACGTCCTTAGCAGCTCAGATGGCAGCAATGTCAAAGAAAATTGATTCATTGGCTGATTCAAAAGTGCAGCAGGTAGCTCTTGTTTGTGAGTTATGTGTAGGGACACATGCCACCGACTAATGTCCCATTAATCCCGAGGCAGTTCAGTTTGTGAGTAGCTACCAGAGACCACCAAATCCATACCAAAACACCTACAATGCTGGAAATAGGAACCACCCTAAATTGTCATGGAGCAACAATCAAAATTATCAACAAGCTCCAAAACCACACCATCCACCAGGGTTCCAAAATCAGCAACAACATCATGCAGCGCAAACTGAACAACCAGAGAGAAAGTCAAATTTTGAAGAGTTGATGTTGAAACACATGGCTAACTATGATGTGATGATAAAGAGCCAAGCAGCAGTAATCAAAAATTTGGTAAATCAAATTGGACAAATGGCTAGTTCGTTGTCAAATAGACCCAGGGATCTCTTCCTAGTAACACAGAAACTAATCCAAAGAGAGATGGGAAAGAGGAATGTCAAGCAGTAACACTCAGAAGTGGAAAACAAACCCTACAGGAGCCTGAGGTGCAAAAGGAGGCAGCCCATTCATGTCCTTCTCCAAATTTGATTTCAGTAGATTTTTCTAAGGAAATGGACAGCAGTGTGCCACTTGAGCTAGAACAGAGAGATACCATAAATAAACCTAGTGTTATTCCTACACCGAAAGTGTTTCCACCAGTGCCTTTACCTCAAAGACTACAAAAACAAAAGTTAGATAAACAGTTTGCCAAATTCCTGGAGGTCTTCAAAAAGCAACAAATTAACATTCCTTTTGCAGAGGCCTTAGAACAGATGCCAAGCTATGCTAAATTTATGAAGGGTATTCTATCTAGAAAGAAGAGATTAAATGATTTTGAAACAGTGGCTTTAACTGAGGAATGTAGTGCAATGTTGCAAAGAAAGCTACTGCCCAAATTGAAGGATCCAGGCAGTTTCACTATACCGTGCACTATTGGTAGCCTATCATTTAACAAATATTTGTGTGACTTGGGTACTAGCATTAATCTCATGTCGTTATCAGTGTATACTCAGTTGGGACTTCCTGCTCCAAAGCCAACAAACATTTCTCTTCAGCTTGCCGATAGGTCGGTTACTTACCCAAGAGGAATTATATAAGACATTCTTGTAAAGGTGGATAAGTTCATCTTTCCGGCTGATTTTATCATCCTAGATTTTGAGGAAGATAAAAACATCCCTATTATTCTTGGGAGACCATTTCTAGCCATTGGGAGAACTCTAATCGATGTGCAAAAGGGAGAGTTCACTATGAGGGTCCAGGAACAAGAGGTCACATTCAATGTGTTTAAGGCCATGAAATTTCCTTCGGATGAGGAAGAATGCTTTCAAGTGGATGTGATTGAGCAAGTTGTAAATGATGAGCTTTTGAATGTGTTGAATAATGATCCATTGGAGACTACACTTTTGGGAGAGTTTGACATGGATGATCCAAATTTAGTTGAGTATTTACAAATTTTGGATATAGTGCCATGGGGAAGCAAGTTTCAAATCCCGTTTGAATCTCTGGAATATGCTGTGAATGCTACAGATTGGTTGAGACCACCTCTTGAGATACCTTTGGTCGATTTCGCAACCGAAAAATACGCGCAAGTATACGCGGTCAACAAGTAACAAAGAGTAAGTAAAGTATCGATCCCACGAGGAATTATTTCTAATGTTTACCAAGTATTAACCCTTTTATCATTTCAATCCTATTTAAACAATGAAAACTTGAGTTTTTTTTTGACTAATTGACAAGCTTTTAAGATAATAAAAATCTAGTATTAACAAGTCTAAGATTACAATTTTCCCCAACACTTCATTTAAATCTCTTAACTCTCTCTTTTTCAACTAGTTAAATCACAAGAATTGTTAACCGAGAAATTCACCTTATTCATAAGCCTTAGTGTATGGTCATATGAAAATCACCCATACACGACACATAGGTATATGTTTATCCCACATGCCAACAATCCATTCAATTCCATGAATAATCAACAAGACACACGCCACATAATCTTAGTCAATCTTCCCATCAAACGAATGAACCTCCGTGTAGGGAGTCATTAAGTTTGTAATCTCATAATGGTTACACACGGCATTTAGGTATATCTCTATCCCAAATACTAGCAAGTCATCCATTCTTGAATACAATGAATAAGACACACGCCACATAATCTCATACATCGCCCACAAAAATCTCTAACTTTCGTATGATATCAAAACTAAGTCTCAACACTATAATCCACTTTTTAATTTCATATAGGTGATCAATCAATTAAACTTTCATTATAAATCATGCTAGACATTCAATTCGTAATTTATTACGTTAGAATGTTGGTCGAGAACACGAATGTAAAATATGGCCACCTCTCGATGCACCATATTCGTATCACACTAAATCCACAATTGATAGAATGAATGTGAACACCCTAGATAACTAACGCACTATATCTCTATGTGAATTACAATCAAAAAGGGTTGAAGCATAAGTTCTCAATTGGCCACATATGGTGCTTCGGTATATCTCTATCCTAGGCACGAAACTTAAATTCCATCACATGTAGAATTCATGAACACATGCTAGCATAATCAGATCTCAATCTATATTTCATTTCTCAATTCCATATAGATTATCACATTAATTGATGATCAAGGTAATTAATACATGAAGCGTAAATTATGATATCCAATTCTAAAATGATAACTAATATCAAAGAGAAATAATTTGATTTAAACTAGGTGTTGGGTTCCATTGAAATCTTAGAATAAAAATCTAGTTCATGGTAGCTACAAATAACATCATATTCAAATTATACATCATGTTGGATTACAAATTAGAAGGGAAATTAGAGATAAAACCAATTTTGATGGATATTTAGATGTTGCTTATTGGGTTGATGATGATCTCTAGCTTTTCCTTCTTGATTTTGCAATCCTTGATGCTTTAGCTCCTTGGCCTTTGCTTGATATAGCTTGATTTGTAGCACTTTGGCCCTCCTTGGTGATGAATTTGGTAGCTCCCCCTCTCTTGAATCTGGTTTCTAGGGTCTAGGTCTCATACAAATGGAGGCTACATATTGTATTTATAGTTCTTTAAGCAAAAACCTAGCTTAGCCCAGGAATTTAGACCAAAAATTAGCTGAAATCGCGAAATCTGGCGAATCGGGCGCAGCTGCGCGCAAGGATGCGCTGAATAGTGAACTCCCTGTATGTCGGGCGCAGCTACGCTGACTTTGGCTTACGTCCGGGCGCAGCTGCGCAGCCCAAATCTGCCGATTCTGCAGGTTGGGCGCAGCTGCGCCGAAATTGTACTAGGAATGGGCGCAGCTATGCCGGGCAGTACTTCTGCTACATTTTCCAACACTGACGTCTGTTGGTAAAATGGTCATAACTTCTTCGTTCGAACTTGGATTTAGGCGTGTAAATATGCTATCGAAAGCTAAGAAAGAGCTTTACAACTTTCATAACTGAAGCGGGACGAGATACAGGTCGTAGCAAGGCTCAAATTGAGCCTGAAGAAACTGCTGCGTAAAATTCATGCAAAATCCGATGGTAAAATGACCATAACTCTCTCATACGAACTTCAAATTGGATGATTCTGGATGTTCTGGAAAGCTAAGACAAAGATCAACAACTTTCGTTCTTTGAGTTTGGAGATATTCGGCTTGCATCATGGGTCAAATTGAGAAACAAGCAGCGGGAATGCTAGATTCAAGCCGAAAACGCATTGATCCCAAGGGCTTTTATTTCAATACCTACAAAACAACGTAAAAATACATAAAAGTACACAATTACATATAAAAGTAATACAAAACTATATTACGCAACAATAAGATGAAAACACATAAAATCAAACGAAATAGTTAAAGACTTACAAATTATTAAGGCTAAAAGTACCCAATTTGTGTATATAAAACACACTCATCAAATACCCCCAAACTTAAACCTTTGCTTGTCCTCAAGCAAAATACACAAACTATAAAAATTAAATATTTCTAAATAAACTACTTCTCTTGAGCAATGAGTTAATAAGCTTGAACAATGGTCTCAAAGCATAAACACATGAAAACTCACGGAAACTTTCAAAGCGCTGCAAGTTTAGATTTACAATTAGTTAGTCATAGCTCGCTTTAGGTCTCTTCCGTGTGTGTGTGTGTACCCAATAGCACTAAACCAATCAACCTCGGATGAAGCTATGCAACCACATTACCTTATGAAATAATCAAAATAAACCCCGAAACAACATGTTTAACACATCACTCAATACAAAGGTATACAAATCACAATTTCCAAAAATTTGAAATCAAAAGACTCTAGGTAAGTGCATTTTATGCTCCATCTTATCCTAAGTCCACCCTTGTGAGTGAGTGCATTTTACGCTCCATCTCAATTCAACACAAGATTTGATAAACATAAATGTCTTACTTTTATCAAAATTATAAGAGAGTGCGTTTTACGCTCTATCTCTCCTACGCATGTGTCCATGAGTGAGTGCGTTTTACGCTCCATCTCAACTCACCACATGACCATCAATTCAAACACAACAAATTGGGACACCTTGCTTCGAGTGATGTTTAAACGAGTTCTAGAGTTTATAGATATTTCCCACAAACATTCGGTTATAAAAGCCTTCTCTAAGCATACGACTAGCTCAATACTCATGGGTGAGTGCATAAAACTAAAAGGACGCATAAGCAAAACAATAACCAACAATAACGATAAGCACAAAGACTAAGCAACATTTATCCATTTTCCATGAGTTAGAATCAATTCAAACAAGCCATTATCATAGACCATGGATTATGGTTCAAATCAAATTAAAACAATGCTCAAGGGACATATCTTAAAAATAAATGATTTTTTTTTGAACAAAAATACATAACTTAAATCACATAAAAACTAAATTAAAAACACACAAATACGAAGTACTACCCCCAAACTTAAACTTGACATTGTCCTCAATGTCTGATATAGGAAAAATTAAAATAGAAGACTTCCCTAAAACCGTGTCAAGCGCCATTGATATCATCTTTCAATACCCCTAAGTTGGGAGCGTACCTGAAAGCAAATGACTAAAGAAATTAAAATGCAATTAAACCACTAAAATGCAATCAAACAAAAATAAAAACAAAATAGTAAACTTGGGTTGCCTCCCAAGAAGCGCTTGGTTTAAAGTTGTTAGCCCGACTCCTCATTTCAATCCGGCTCAATCGCAAAATTGACCATTGCATGCCGCCTCGCTGTTCTTTCTTTGATTTGCATGGCACGCATGCCTGGTTGGTGACCCCCAAACTTAATTTCAATTAATGGCACAAAGAAGCTTTCCTCGCCCGCTTCATCCATTGGTAGTGATGGAACATTTGAGGGTTTCGCTTTAGTATGAGTCATTGTATCAAAATCACCTAGTTTGTTCTTTTTAGATAAGTGCCCAATTGCGAACGTTGACAAACTAGGTGCTTCTTCTTCCGTTGTGTCTATGATAAGATTGGGGCATTGGGGCTTGACAAGCACAACGGGCTCTTCTTCTTTCTTCTTTTCCTCGGCCCACCATTGTTCCAAGTTTATGTTAGCTCTCATGTCAAAAGGAGCTTTGCCGACGAAATGACTACCAATTGGGCATGGTTTTGCAAAACTGACTGGATTCTTGACTTTTGCTGACGAAGGCACTTGGCGCACTAATACAATCGGCTCATCTTCGTTAGCACTTACAAATAGATCTTCGGTGGCCTCATTTTCCATAGCCCCACTTGTCTCCGCTTTGTCGACATCTTGTGGCGCATCCAGTTGTAGATTTGGCTCGGGCTCACCGTCAGTCTCAAAATCCATGTATTGAGGACCATTGGTTGAGGTATTGATGATTTGTTCCATCAGATTTTTAATTTGTTTGGATAATGTTTCCTTCCTCATATTAAAATCTTCGTGGAGTTTCAAAACCTTATCCATGCCAATATCCAACCTCCTCGAAAGTGTCTCAATTTGTGCTGACATAGCAGGTGGGCATGAGAATTCCGGTGTGTACGTTGGATTTGGAGCATAGTATTGATCTTCATAGTTATAGCTCCCTGAAAAATCCGGGTGATACCCCCAAGCTTGGTGATAATCGGTATAAGCATAGTTGTTGGGGAAATCACCACCGTAATGTACCGGTTCAAAATTGACAGTGCATTGATGACTCGGATGATTGTCATCATAATGACCACAAGTAATTAATCTACTTTGAGTGCTTTTTGCTTCAAAAGCATCCATCTTCCTTTCAAGTATCTTAATTTGTGCTGAAATTGAAGAAAATACATTGAGTCCATCAATTCACGTCTCCTTTGGTTGAGTCGTATTTGTGTACGACCATTGATCATTATAGCCATCCATGGTGTGCCTCGCAAAGAAGAAAGCATAAAAACAGAAAAATGTTAAACTAAGGCAAAAACAAATTTATATACAAGTTTAAATTAAGACCAATTTGATTATAATTAATATCGAAAAAACATTAGAAAAATAACTCCCCGGCAACGGCGCCAAAAACTTGTTGGTCGATTTCGCAACCGAAAAATACGCGCAAGTAAACGCGGTCAACAAGTAATAAAGAGTAAGTAAAGTATCGATCCCACGAGGAATTGTTTCTAATGTTTACCAAGTATTAACCCTTTTATCATTTCAATCTTATTTAAACAATGAAAACTTGAGTTTTTTTTTTGACTAATTGACAAGCTTTTAAGATAATAAAAATCTAGTATTAACAAGTCTAAGATTATAATTTCCCCCAACACTTCATCTAAATCTCTTAACTCTCTTTTTTTCAACTAGTTAAATCACAAGAATTGTTAACCGAGAAATTCACCTTATTCATAAGCCTTAGTGTATGGTCATATGAAAATCACCCATACACGACACATAGGTATATGTTTATCCCACATGCCAACAATCCATTCAATTCCATGAATAATCAACAAGACACACGCCACATAATCTTAGTCAATCTTCTCATCAAACGAATGAACCTCCGTGTAGGGAGTCATTAAGTTTGTAATCTCATAATGGTTACACACGGCATTTAGGTATATCTCTATCCCAAATACTAGCAAGTCATCCATTCTTGAAGACAATGAATAAGACACACGCCACATAATCTCATACATCGCCCACAAAAATCTCTAACTTTCGTATGATATCAAAACTAAGTCTCAACACTATAATCCACTTTTTAATTTCATATAGGTGATCAATCAATTAAACTTTCATTATAAATCATGCTAGACATTCAATTCGCAATTTATTACGTTAGAATATTGGTCGAGAACACGAATGTAAAATATGGCCACCTCTCGATGCACCATATTCGTATCACACTAAATCCACAATTGATAGAATGAATGTGAACACCCTAGATAACTAACGCACTATATCTCTATGTGAATTACAATCAAAAAGGGTTGAAGCATAAGTTCTCAATTGGCCACATATGGTGCTTCGGTATATCTCTATCCTAGGCACGAAACTTAAATTTCATCACATGTAGAATTCATGAACACATGCTAGCATAATCAGATCTCAATCTATATTTCCTTTCTCAATTCCATATAGATTATCACATTAATTGATGATCAAGGTAATTAATACATGAAGCGCAAATTATGATATCCAATTCTAAAATGATAACTAATATCAAAGAGAGATAATTTGATTCAAACTAGGTGTTGGGTTCCATTGAAATCTTAGAATAAAAATCTAGTTCATGGTAGCTACAAATAACATCATATTCAAATTATACATCATGTTGGATTACAAATTAGAAGGGAAATTAGAGATAAAACCAATTTTGATGGATATTCAGATGTTGCTTGTTGGGTTGATGATGATCTCTAGCTTTTCCTTCTTGATTTTGCAATCCTTGATGCTTTAGCTCCTAGGCCTTTGCTTGATATAGCTTGATTTGTAGCACTTTGGCCCTCCTTGGTGATGAATTTGGTAGCTCCCCCCTCTCTTGAATCTGATTTCTAGGGTCTAGGTCTCATACAAATGGAGGCTACATATTGTATTTATAGTTCTTTAAGCAAAAACGTCTTATGTATAGCTGCGCCGGGCAGTATTTCTGCTACATTTTCTAGCACTAACGTCTGTTGGTAAAATGGTCATAACGTCTTCGTCTGAACTTGGATTTAGGCGTGTAAATATGCTATGGAAAGCTAAGAAAGAGCTCTACAACGTTCATAACTGAAGCGGGACGAGATACAGGTCGTAGCAAGGCTCAAATTGAGCCCGAAGCAACTGCTGCGTAAAATTCATGCAAAATCCGATGGTAAAATGACCATAACTCTCTCATACGAACTTCAAATTGGATGATTCTGAATGTTCTGGAAAGCTAAGACAAAGATCTACAACTTTTGAGAAACAAGCAGCGGGAATGCTAGATTCAAGCCGAAAACGCATTGATCCCAAGGGATTTTATTTCAATACCTACAAAACAACGTAAAAACACATAAAAGTACACAAATACATATAAAAGTAATACAAAACTATATTACACAACAATAAGATGAAAACACATAAAACCAAACGAAATAGCTAAAGACTTACAAATTATTAAGGCTAAAAGTACCCAGTTTGTGTATATAAAATACACTCATCAGATACCTCCTTCACTTGAGCTCAAACCATTGCCTAATCATCTCAGGTATGCATATTTGGGTGAATCATCTACTTTACCTGTTATTATTGCCTCTGTACTTAACGAGTTTCAGGAAAGTAAGCTGTTACGAGTTCTTAGAGAGTACAAAACTGTTATTGGGTGTCATCGCCGACATCAAGGGAATAAACCCATCATTCTGTATGCACAAAATCTTGATGGAGGATGATAGTAAACCCACTGTTGAACATCAAAGGAGACTCAACCCAATCATGAAAGAGGTGGTAAAGAAATAGATTTTGAAGTGGTTAGATGCTGGAATTATATACCCCATTTCTGACAGTTCTTGGGTGAGCCCAGTTCAATGTGTACCAAAGAAAGGAGATATGACTGTTGTGGCCAATGAAAATAATGAGTTGATTCCGACAAGGACAGTGACTGGTTGGAGGGTTTGCATGGACTACCAAAAACTTAACAAAGCAACCCAAAAAGATCATTTCCCACTACCTTTCATTGATCAGATGTTAGATAGACTGGCAGGACATGGGTACTATTGCTTGTTGGATGGTTATTCGGGCTACAATCAGATTGCTATTGCTCCTGAGGATCAGGAAAAGACCATATTCACATGTCCATATGGTACTTTTGCCTTTAGAAGGGTCTCATTCGGATTGTGTAACGCACCGGCAACTTTTCAGAGGTGCATGATGGCAATTTTCTCGGATTTGGTAGAACGCAATGTAGAGGTTTCATGGATGACTTTTCAGTGTTTGGTGACTCATTTGACAATTGCTTGGAAAACTTAGTCATGATATTAAAAAGGTGCGTGGAAACTAATTTGGTGCTCAATTGGGAAAAGTGTCATTTCATGGTGCAAGAAGGGATTGTCCTAGGGCATAAGGTGTCGTCAAAAGGTTTGGAAGTGGATAGGGCCAAGCTAGAAACAATTGAGAATTTACCACCACCAGCTTCAGTGAAGGGAATTCGCAGTTTTTTGGGATATGCCGGGTTTTACCGAAGATTCATAAAGGACTTTTCCAAAATCTCAAAGCCTTTATGCAGTTTACTAGAGAAAGATGTCTCATTCAAGTTTGACGAAGAGTGTTTGATAACATTTGAGCTATTAAAGAAGAAATTAACCATGGCACCAGTGATAGTTGCACCGAATTGGTCAAAGCCATTCGAATTGATGTGTGATGCCAGTGATTATGCAGTTGGGGCTATTTTGGGACAGCGCAAGGAGAAGGTTTTTCATGCTATTTACTACGCCAGCAAAACCTTAACTGATGCACAACTCAACTACACCACTACGGAGAAGGAGTTGCTTGCAATAGTTTATGCTTTTGACAAGTTTCGATCATACTTGATTGGAACAAAGGTGGTGGTATTCACGGACCATTCAGCTATTCGGTATCTAATTGAAAAGAAAGATGTTAAGCCGAGATTGATTAGATGGATCCTATTGTTGCAGGAGTTTGATTTAAAAATTCAGGACAGAAAGGGAACTGAAAACCAGGTAGCTGACATTTGTCTAGATTGGAGAATCTGGGTCATGATAAGGAAGACAAAGTTCTAATCAATGAGTCTTTCCAGGATGAGCAGCTATTTGTGGTTCAAGGCGAAATCCCATGATATGCTGATTTTGCTAACTACTTGGTTAGTAACACACTCCCCCCGGACTTGTCGTGGCAGCAAAAGAAAAAGTATCTACATGACGTGAAGAGGTACATGTGAGATGAGCCATATCTGTTCAAACACTGCGTAGATCAAATGATACGGCGGTGTATTCCACAAAGTGAGGTTGATAGAATTCTACATCACTGTTACGATTCACTATATGGAGGACACTACGGGGGTGAAAAGACAGCCACTAAGGTGTTGCAAGTAGGATTTTTCTGGCCAACATTGTTTAAAGATGCTCACCATTTTGTTCAAAGATGTGATAGATGTCAAAGAATGGGGAACATCTTCAAACGTCATGAAATGCCATTGAACACAATCCTAGAAGTTGAAGTCTTTGATGTTTGGGGAATAGACTTCATGGGGCCATTTCCGTCCTCTTTCAACAATCTATACATTCTCTTGGCTGTGGACTATGTATCTAAATGGGTGGAGGCAGCTGCTTTACCTACTAATGATGCCAAAATAGTGCTGAAATTTCTACAAAAGAATATCTTCACAAGGTTCGGTACCCCAAGGGCAATGATCAGTGACGAAGGGAGCCATTTTTGCAATAAGTACTTTGCAACTCTCTTGGCAAAATATGGGGTTAGTCACAGAATTGCTACTGCCTATCACCCCCAGACCAATGGTCAGGCAGAAGTCTCTAACAGGGAAGTGAAGAGAATTCTAGAAAAGATCGTCAATCCTGCAAGAAATGATTGGTCAATGAAGCTGGATGATGCACTTTGGGCGTACAGAACGGCTTATAAGACGCCTATTGGCATGCCATCATACCAGCTAGTCTATGGCAAGGCATGCCATCTCCGGGTTGAACTTGAGCATAAGGCGTACTGGGCCATAAGAAAGATGAATTTTGATCTCACAGCTGCAGGCGAGAAAAGGCTTCTTCAGCTCAATGAACTTGATGAGTTCCGACTGTAAGTTTATGAGAACTCAAAATTATACAAGGAAAAAGTTAAAAAATGGCATGACAAGAAAATTGTTGACAGAAAATTCGAGCCAGGCCAAGCGGTACTGCTCTACAACTCTAGATTGAGGCTTTTTCCAAGAAAGCTCAAGTCACGTTGGTCTGGGCCTTTCATTGTCAAGCACGCATTTCCTCACGGTGCTGTGGAAGTTTATGTTAAAAATCCGAAAGAATCATTCAAAGTTAACGGACAGCGTCTTAAACATTATTGGGGTGGCGGTTTCGCTCGCCAGAAAACCTCGATCACTCTAGCCGATCAAGTTTGAATCAATGAGAAGTCGGGTCGAGGACTTTAAACCACGCACTGGATGGGAGGCAACCCATTATCTATATCCGTATCCTTTATGTTTTGTTGTTTTATTTCAATTTCACAAGTTTCGCATTTTCAAGTTCTAAGTTTTTAATATTTGTGTTGTGGATAGCTTAGTTTGTGCTCTCGATTTGCTCTAAAAGATGTTTTTTTGTACAATATGGTTAAAATATGTGTGGTATGTTGTTTATGACAGGTTGGGAGAGTTGAAATTGGCCTTGGAATTAAATTGTAAAAATGCAATTTTTGGGGATACAGGGAGTTGTCGCCCCAACGGTAGGATTTAAGTCATTTTCACCGCCCCGGCGACGAGCTCACCCCAGCGGCTTACCAAGTTTATTTTCACCGCCCCGACGACGAGCTCGCCCCGGCGGCCAAATTCAGGCTTATTCTATCGCCCCGGCGGTAGACGCAGAATTCAGTTTTTAAAAAACCCTTCCAGGCAGTTCCTCTTCTCCATTCTCTTCCTTCTCCTTCACAGCCCCAGCTCATTTTTTTTCTCCCCCAAATCATCTGAACCCTAGTGAGAGCTTGCAACAACCAATTTTATCCCCTCCCAATCAAATTAAACACATCCCATACCCAATTTCAGCCAAAAATTGGGAATTTCTGTTGTCAAATGTGAAGCTTCATGCTAGGGCTCTTCTTTTGCGAATTCTCCATCTGACATTGTTAAGGTATGCCATTGTTGTGCTTCGTTCTTATTGCTTCTGCATATTGATCATCAACATTGCAACTTGATTAAACAGTGAGGTTAATAGTTAATTGTTGTGAACTGTGAACTGTCAAGTTATAATTCCATTTATCTGAACTAGTTGGGTTATGTTTACT
This sequence comes from Aralia elata, assembly GCA_034770075.1. Lineage (NCBI taxonomy): Eukaryota > Viridiplantae > Streptophyta > Magnoliopsida > Apiales > Araliaceae > Aralia > Aralia elata. The sequence goes on from CM068378.1 coordinate 77,310,106, forward strand.
GTTATTCACTGTGAAGTTGGGATTGTGCTACCACTGTAATTTGTTGGGCCAATTGAGTTTGTGTTGGCTCAATTGGATGTTTGGAATATATATACTGCTGGAATTGAATTTGTTGCAGAGAAATTGAAATTGTCAGTATAAATCAAGTTTGGGGGAATCTGTGAGGGTAATTGTCGGCCAGTGCACATCAGGTGCTTGGGTGTTGGTTCCATAGGGGATTGTGGTTTCTTGTGCACTTCTGGTCAGTATCTTTGGGCACTGTTGTTGCTTTTGCTGAAATTGTCAAGCCATGCCTCCCAAAAGATTCAGGAGTGAGAGTTCCTCCTCAACACCAGAGCGACCCTATGACCATAGCAAATTTGTGAGTGCTGAGACCGCTGACAGATTCGAGACATTTGTATCGGGTAAAGCTCTAACTCCCGAGTGTGGCCTCAAGCTGGATTTGAGGGTTAACGGAGAGATGGGAGATCAGATTACAGAGAGGGAATGGGACACCTTTACTGATCAGCCCGAGGCAGCAGTTGTGGCCATTGTCCAGGAATTCTACGCCAATGCAAAGGACATGCCACCGTACACCGTTACTGTTCGGGGCAGGACTGTTCCATTCAGCGCCCAGACCATTAATGATTACTACTTATTAGAGACTCCTGCAGTTTGCCAGTATTCTGAGTTCCTGCGCTCCAACCCCGACTATGACAGGATTGTGACTGATTTGTGCAGGCCTAGCACCACTTGGGTGATTAAGGGCAACAGGATTTGATTTGCTTTCCTTTGCGCCAAGCTGATGCCCACCCTGTATGTCAGCGATGTAACGAAGGATAGGGATGCACTGTTATATGCTATGGTCATGGACTACGCGATTGATGTGGGTCGCATCATTGAGGCTAATATCCGCAGGCTTTTGAGGAGCAATGTTCATGGAGGGCTACCACACCCATCGCTTATATGCGAATTGTGTCGCGCTGCTGATGTGCAGTGGTCTGAGGATGAGGTAATTCAGCAGCCCTTACAGATCCTGGACCATAGGCTCATTGCTAGATACACAGTTTGGGACCAGGCACAGTCACACCCGCGGGGGCGAGGCTTCATCATCCAACCTCAGGCAGATTCAGAGGGGGATCCTGATTCACCTACCGCGTCTAGCTCACATCCGAGAGCTCGTTTCAGCAGTTAGTTCAGAAATCTGCAAATGCTTATTGAAGAACGAGCTAGGAGGCTAGAGTGACAAAACCAGTGACTGGCAGAGCGGCAGGAGCACATGTTCAGCTACACCACGAGCTTCAACGCAGTTTTGGCCGAGCAGTTTGCTAGACTGAATCCAGGGGCCCTCCTATCCCATTTTAAGTGCCCCAGCCACTACCTCCCTATCCACCGTCCGATGCTGAGGTTGAGGATATCAACCAACCATGACACCACATTTATCAGGGAAGTCCTCAGTTTTAAATTATGTATTCTTTAGACAATGAGGACATTGTCCCTCTTAAGTTTGGGGGTATTTTAGATTTACTTTTCTAGTAGTCGTATCTAGTAGTTAAGTATGATTTAATGTTTTAGCATGGTAGTTGTAGTTAGTAAGCATGTTTTCATGTTTTTAAGGATTGTTGCAGTTATGTTTATGTTTTTAAAGGATTGTTATTATTAGAAATAATCATGTGAAATATCATCATAATTTCATGTGAAATATCATCAAAATGACTTTTCTTGCGTTAATGTTCTGATCTAAGTTGTTCATAACATTTTGATGATTGTTTTAAAAGAAAAGAAAAAAAATAAAAAATAAAAAAAATTGCATTTAGGAGCATTGCAGCAGTCTATTTTAGGCAGGCCAATGATATGCTATTATTCTAATTGTTAATGCATTTAGTATTATGGATAAGGATTGCAATGTTAGGAATGCTAACTATTGCTAGTTTTATTAAATTTGTAACCCTTTCATCTCATAATTGTACGAGTCAATGCTTTGAACTGGTTAGATTTTAATCCAATCTTATGAATAAGTGCCCATTAAAGACATGAAAACCTCTATCACTTGTTGGAACTCAAAAATTGCTAATAATGCTTCGATGTTTGTCTATATTGCAAGGAATAGTAAAAAATTTGACTAAGTGAGAGTTATAGACAGATATGAGCAATTTTTGGCTAGTTTATCTTTGTGGCCTTTGTCATTCAAACGAGTAAGCCCTTTGGAGTGTCTCTACACTCGGTGCCCTAAAACCACCCGGTTTGGGAGTCATCGGTGGAAAGTTTGCTACATGGATGACATTGAATAGCCTAATAAAGATAGACATTGCACAGTCAAGATTTAGATTAAACAATCAATGAGATGGAGCGTAAAACGCACTCAATTGATAAAAAAAAGTGTGATAACAAGTGAACAAGAGGGGTGCTTGAGTTATCTATTTATCGCCTTATCTTTAGTCGCACTGTGATTCATGGATTGGAATGAAATCTTGATTAATTTGAGCTATTGACTACACACACACACGTAAGGGTTATATTTTTGATGAGATTGGCGTATTGTTACAATTCTGACGGGCATAAATTTGATATTTTGCTGAAATGCTATTTCATTTCTCTTGAGGCCTGATTTCCATTTCCTATTTTGGTCTGCTGCTATAGGTTTTTAAATCATGCATGTGCATTCATATAGTAGATCGCTTTGGGTATTTTTATCTATCTTGTTTTTGCTTGAGGACAAGCAAAGTCTTAAGTTTGGGGGTATTTGATGAGTGGGTTTTATACCTACGAATTGGTTGCCTTTTAAGCTCAATTCTTTGTTATCTTTTAGTATTTTTAGTTGTATTTTACTTGTATTGCATTATTTTGTAGGATAGGACTATAGACGAGCATTTGTGGAATTTTTGGACTTCAGAGGTAAATGTGTAATTTTGGCAGAATGGTCCACCGCTGGGGCGACAAGCCCAAGCTTGTTTCGCCGCCGGGGCGAGCCCACTACTGGGGCGGTATCCCCAGGCATTTTCCACCGTCGGGGCGACGCCACCGCCGGGGCGAGCTCCCTAGGCTTTTTCCACCGCCGGGGCGAGCTCGTCGGGACTGAGGTGCGACTAGCTTTGTCTTGTTTGCAGATAATGAGTATTCGTTGGAGGAAATTCAGGAGCACGATGGTGACTAGTAGAGAGAGATTAATCAGTGTATTAGGCATCTAGGGAGTTGCATTCGAATTATCCAAGCCTTGCTACACATTTTGAGAGCTAGGGTTTGAGCTAAGAACAAGAAGCTGAGGATTACATTACTGAAAGGAAAGCTAGAGAGAAGGATACTACAAGCATCAATTCGTGAATTAATCCAAAGAGGGGTTTTATCATTCTAACTTCTAGTATTTCATTCCTATTTTATAATTCCAAACCTATGTATTGTAATCTGAAGATGATGTTACTTAAGGCTATTATGAGCTAATTCTTCAATTCTAAGATTCAATGGAACCCAACTCGTAGTTTGTTTTGAATGCTCTCTCTTTTGAATATTAGTTAGACTCTTGTGAATTGGAGTTCATAGCCTATGTTTATGGATTAATTGCTTGGCCCGTAATTACCTTGGTAATCTATATGAAATTGAGAAATGGAATATAGGTTGAGACCTAGTTATGAATTCATATAAAAGTTGGATATTCTTTATGGATAATGTATGAGATTATGTGACATGAGTCTTGTGTATTATTCTCGAGGGTTGATAATTTGATTGTATTTAGGATAGACATATACCTAAATAACACATGTATCCAATTGAGAATCCTTACTTAATGATTTCTATTGTGAAAGTTGGTAATTGATAGAATGGTTAATGAGATTTTACGTGACATGTATCTTATTGATTGTTTTTGATACGAGATTCTTGCTAGTGTGTAGAATAGAGATATATCTATACACCACAATAGGAAATATGTATTCGACCATCGAGAGAGGCTTATATATACTTGTAATTTCTTGGGTAACAATTCTTATGTTCTAACTAGTTGATAAAGAGAGAGTTGTGATTTACAAATGAAGAGTTGGGGAAATTGTAATCTTAGATCTTTTTATCTTGAATTCTACCCGTGTTTAGTTAAACCTTGTTTTCTTCATTGTCTTTATTTAGTTTTAATCAACAACAAAATCAAATCATATTGTCATTGTTTAAATAAGATTAATTTGTCTTGCCATTGATAATTGGTAGTTATTTGACATAATTCCTTGTGGGTTCGACACTTTACTTATCTTATATTACTTGTGGACCGCGTATACTTGCGCGTATTTTATTGATTGCGAAATCGAGCAACAATGATTTTAGAGAAGGAATGCATGACTCTATGATAGAACTGCATAAATATATGAAACTATTTAGAATTCTATCAAAGGATCACTCTCTTTTTTAAGAGGAAAAAGAGAATGCAGTCGTAGAGTTGGAAACTGCTCTACAAACTGCTAACTCTTGTACCAGTCTTGAGGCTGAGAATGCTAACTTAAGACAGATAAATGAGCTTAGCACTCAGAAAGAGTGTTGCTCGATTTCGCAATCAATAAACACGCGCAAGTATACGCGGTCCACAAGTAATATAAGATAAGTAAAGTGTCGAACCCACGAGGAATTATGTTAAATAATTGCCAAATATCAATCGCATGTAAAATCAATCTAATTTAAACAATGACAATATGGTTTGTGTTTGTTGTTGATTATAACTAAAATAAAGACAATTTAGAAAGCAAGGTTTTACTAACACGGATAAATTTCAAGATAAAAAGGTCTAAGATTACAATATCCCCCAACTATTCATTTAAACAACATACTCTCTCTTGTTTGGTAAATTAGAACATAAGAATTGCTATCCGAAAAATCACAAGTATATATAAGCCTCTCTCGATGGTCGAATACGTATTTTCTATTGTGGTGTATAGATATATTTCTATTCTACACACTAGCAAGAATCTCATATCAAGAACAATTAATAAGACACATGTCACGTAAAATCCCACTAACCATTCTATCAATTACCAACTTTCACAATAGAAATCATTAAACACGGATTCTCAATTGGATACATGTGGTATTTAGGTATATGTCTATCCTAAATACAATCAAATTATCAACCCTCAAGAATAATACATAAGACTCACGTCACATAATCTCATACATTATCCATAAAGAACCTCTAATTTTCACATGAATTCATAACTAGGTCTCAACTTATACTTCCTCTCTCAATTCCATATAAGTTACCAAAGTAATTACGAGCCAAGCAATTAATCCTTAAGCAAAGGTTATAAACTCCAATTCACAAAATGCCTAATTGCCATTCAAGAGAGAGCATTCAATTTAAACTACAAGTTGGGTTCCATTGCAATCTTAGAATGAAGAGTTTAGCTCATATTAAATCTCAATAACATCATAATCTGATTATAGTACATGGTTGACGTTACAAAATAAGAAAGTAGAACTAAAACGTATGAAGATACACCCTTTTTGTGATAAAAATCTCAAATTGGTGTGGTGTAGTTCTTCTTCTCTAATCCTTGCTCTCCTATTTCGTGCTCCTAGCCTCCTTGGTTGATGAAATTCTGATAATTTTTCCTTTAGTTCCTTTGTTCTTCCCTCTTTAGCTCCAAACCCTAGCTTTTTCAATATGTGTAACCAAGCTTGAATGATGCAATACCAACTCCCTGGATGCCTGATAATTCCTCTCTCTCTCCTCATTTTCCCGTTCCTGAATTTCCTCCACTAGTGCGCCACAAATGCAGAACAGACAAAGCAAGCCGCTCCAGAAAATCGCGCTCTCGCCCCGGCGAGAAAACCAGCCTGGGGAGCTCGCCCCGGCGAAGTTTTAAGCCTTGGAGGCTCGCCCCGGCGAGGAAAATGGCCTGGGGAGCTCGCCGCGGCGAGGTCTCATGTCCTGCAGAAATTACACTTTTGCCCCTGGACTTGCTAAAAACCGCCACGATCGTCCACAACTGCCCTCTGCACCACAAAAGCATAAAACAAGTAAATAGATACTATAAACACCTAAGGATAGCAAAGAATTGAGTTCAAAAGATAACTAATTCGTAGGTATAAAACCCACTCATCAAATACCCCCAAACTTAAGACTTTGCTTGTCCTCAAGCAAAAACAACGGAAATGAAAAATACACAATGCAACTAATTAAATGAATGCAAATGCATGAACTATAAGCCTAGAGCAGCCAAGATAAGGAAATCAAGCCTCAACAATCAAAAATAACTAAACAACATCTCAACTGTAGGACTATCAGAAATGAGACATGCACCAAATTTCGCCAAATGATTAACCCTTATGCGTGTGTGTGGTCAGAGAGACAGAGTACGCAATGATCATAATTCGATCTAAGAACTATAGTGCTCAAAAGAAGATAAAATAGTCAAAAACCACCACTAGCATCTCACATGCTCACTAGCTTTTATTTTCACACTTTTTTTTTCTTTTTTTTTAGCTATATTCTATAACAATCACCGAGTGCGTTTTACGCTCCATCTCGATGATAGGTTTATTTACATCTAGATCTGTGCAATGTTTATCTTCATTAGGCTATTTAATGTCACCCATGTAGCAAACTTTCCACCGATGACTCCCAAACCAGATGGTTTTAGGGCATCAAGCGTAAAATGCTCCAACGGGCTTACTTGTTCGAATGACAAAGGCCATAAAGATAAACTAATCAAGATTTGCTCATATCTGTCCATATTTCATTTTTCAATTATAACAAGCATTCAAGACAGACATCGAAGCAGTAAATAAGCATAGAATATATATATATATATATATATATATATATTTACTATCCTATCTTTTAATGAGCAACAATAGTTTCAAAGATCTGAACTTACAATCTCACGTACTCAACAACACTGATATGTGCATTAGTAACTCAAAGGGTTAAAAATTTAAGAAAATTAGGCACGAGTTAACATTTATACTACAGCATTTCGGATCCAAAGTGTTGAATATCATAAAAAAATTATCACCATGTCATCATTGGCTCTCCTTAAGCGCGCTGCTCAAAAGCTTTCTAAATGCAAAATTTTAAATTTTTTTTTTTTAACAAAGCAGACGATGAATATATACAATAATCATCACACAAATGACAAGAACAGCAATAATCATTAAAAGCAAGAAAAGTCATTTTGATGATATTATAAATGCTTAATTATAACATAAGTTTGAAACATCCTACGTGAATGCAAAACTACAACTAAATGCAGCATACTAAAATACTATAACTTAAAACTAATTATAACATAAGTTTGAAACATCCTATGTGAATGCAAAACTACAACTAAATGCAGCATACTAAAATACTATAACTTAAAACTAAAAGCTCTAAACACCCCCAAACTTGGAAATAACAATGTCCTCATTGTAGAAAAGAGAAAGACATGAAGAACTGAGGACTTCCCTTTGATATCACTCGGCGGGGTGATCGTCCGTCTCCTCGACGTCAGAGTCTGATGGTGGGAAAGGTGGCAGTGGCGTAGGCAAGGGAAAGGGGAGTGGAGCTGCACCCGGGTGCTGTGCTGCTAGAGCCGCGCTGAAGCTGGTAGTGAAGTTCCACATGTGCTCCTGCCTCTCTGCTATGCGCTGATTCTGCCTCTCTAGCCTCTTAGCTTGTCTGTCTATCAGTAACTGGAGGCTGCGGATCTGAAAGCTGAACTTAGCCTTAGGCCGCGATGAACTAGCAGGCAACTGCACATCCTCCTCCTCCTCCTCCTCGGAGGTAGCCACAATGATAAAGCCTCGGCCTCGAGGATGTGACTCGGCTCCGTCCCATACCTTGTACCTCGCGATCAGTCTGTGGTCGAGGATCTGTGATGGCTGCTGTGTGACCTCATCATCTCGCCACTGTACCCCTGCCTGTCTGCACAAACCACAAATGAGGGAGGGGTGAGGTAGTCCGCCCTGAACATTACCCCTCAGAAGCCGGCGGATACTACCCTCAATGATGTTCCCTACATCAATCGAGAAATCTATAACAATAGCGTATAGTAACGCTGCCTTCTCCTTCGAAACATCGCTCACGTGCTGGGAAGGCATGAGCTTGGCACTCAGGAAGGCGTACCAAATCTTTCCATACAGGCTGAGGTCCTTGCTGGGGAAGAGAGAAGCACCTCTTTCTCGCCTAGTGATCCATGTGGTACCTGGTTTGCACAACTCTGTTACAATCTTGTCAAAATCAGGCTGCGAGCGAATGAACTCTGTGTACTGGCATAATGCAGGAGGCACCAAGTTGTAGTAGTGATTAATAGCCTGTGCACTAAAGTGTACCCTCATCCCCCTGACTATGGCCTCAAAAGGCTGTCTGTCCTGAGCGTTGGCGTAAAACTCCTGTACCACTGGAACCACTGCTGGGTCGGGGTGGTGGGTGAAAGTGTCCCACACCCTCTCATCAATCTTCTCCCAAATCTCCCCATCAACCCCCATCTCTGGCCTGAGTCCGCGCTCGGGAGTTAGAGCTTTACCCGTGATGAAGTCATCAAACCTGTCTGCCGCCTCGGCACTAACAAATTTACTGTGGTCATACTGTCTGGGTGGTGCGGAAGAGGATCCCTCTATACGAGATCTCTTAGGAGGCATTGCAGCAAAAATCAGAATCTTCTATTCAGAACAGACCCAAACCCCACTGATTTCAACTCACTGATAGAAAGAAATTTCCCCCAAACTTGAATTTTTCACACACCAAAATTTTCCTGCAAGAGTCTCCAAATACACAAAATATATCCCCAATCCAGCAGTTGAGCCAACACAACTCAACTGGGAATCCAATAACACAGTGCAGTAAATGAATGGCAGTGCAAAAATCAACACAGACACGCCCAAATCAGTGCTAAAGATACTCAATTACAACCCAAATGTATTCTCAGATGCAATAATAAACCAAATTAACAGTAAACACAGCCAAATGCAATGAAAATTCAGTCCACAATGGTATACCTTGCCACTGTCAGTTTCAAGTATGAAGAAGGAGGAATTGCCTGCTTGAATTCATAAAATTGTGACTTGAATCCTTACTGAGATGTATGGATACTGAATCCCAGCCCCAATTCCTCAAAATGAATGACCAAGTTCGAGCGGCAACAATGGTGGCAACTGTCACTGGTGGGACTTGATTGAAACCCTAATTGGAAGTAGATTGTATGGAAACGGGTTGTTCAATCCTTAATTAAATTGAAATTGACAGTGGGTTTGTGCTAGGGTTAGGTTTCGAATGCTTTAGGATGGATTGGGGGTGCTGGGTTTTAGGTTGCAGAGAATTGGGAAGGGGGGAGAATGGTGCAGAGTCGAACGGGAGGAAGTTTTAAGTTCTGTAATTCCGCTTCTCTCGCCGGGGCGAGAGATTTCCACATGATTTTCTCGCCGGGGCGAGCTCTCGCCGGGGCGAGAGATTCCAAGCCTAAAAACCTCGCCGCGGCAAGCCCCCCTGCTGAAGCAAAATTTTGATTTTTGAAAATTGAATATAGGGGCTATGTTTGATACTTGCTCCCTGTATCCCTGCAACCTACAAAACATACATTAGAAACAATAGGCCAAAAATGACCCTCCAAAGTGACTTGGTGCTAAAAGAAATCCAAAATTAACACACAATACACTAAATATGAAAAACTTAAAAACTAACAACCATGAAAATGTAATAATTAAGATACACTACCGAAACATAAAAGGATACGAAAAACGGTGGGTTGCCTCCCACCAAGCGCGTGGTTTAAAGTCCTCAGCCCGACTTCACATCCATTCAAGGCTAATCGGCTAAAGTGATCGAGGTCTTCTGGCGAGCGAAGCTGCCACCCCAATAATGCTTAAGGCGCTGCCCGTTAACTTTGAACGTCACTTCCGGATTATCACCATAGACTTCAACAGTTCCGTGTGGAAATGCATGCTTAACAATGAAAGAACCCGACCAACGTGATTTGAGCTTTCCGGGAAAAAGCCTCAATCTAGAGTTGTATAGCAATACCGCTTGGCCAGGCTCAAATTTTCTGTCAACAATCTTCTTATCATGCCACCTTTTTACCTTCTCCTTGTACAATTTTGAATTTTCATAAGCTTGCAGTCGGAACTCATCAAGTTCATTGAGCTGAAGAAGCCTTTTCTCGCCTGCAGCTGTGAGATCAAAATTCAACTTTCTAATGGCCCAGAACGCCTTATGTTCAAGTTCAACCGGGAGATGGCATGCTTTGCCATAGACAAGCTGGTATGGTGACATACCAATGGGTGTTTTAAAAGCCGTTTTGTACGCCCACAGTGCATCATCTAGCTTTGTTGACCAATCCTTTCTTGTGGGATTGACGATCTTTTCCAGGATTTTCTTCACTTCTCAATTGGAAACCTCCGCTTGTCCATTGGTCTGGGGGTGATATGCAGTAGCAATTCTATGAGTGACCCCATATTTTCCCAAGAGGGCAGCAAAGTGCTTATTGCAGAAGTGACTCCCTTCATCACTGATCATAGCCCTCGGAGTACCGAATCTTGTGAAGATATTCTTTTGAAGGAACTTCAGCACTACCTTGGAATCATTAGTGGGAAATGCGGCTGCCTCCACCCATTTAGATACATAATCTACTGCCAAGAGAATGTATAGATTGTTGAAAGAGGGTGGGAATGGCCCCATAAAGTCTATACCCCAAACATCAAAGACTTCAACCTCCAGGATCATGTTTAAAGGCATTTCATGCCTTTTAGAAATGTTCCCCATCCGTTGACATCTATCGCATCTTAGCACAAACTGATGAGCATCCTTAAACAAAGTTGGCCAAAAGAACCCTGCTTGCAACACCTTAGTGGTTATTTTCTCACCTCCGTAGTGTCCTCCATATAACGAATCATGACAGTGATGAAGAATGCTCTCGACCTCGCTCTGTGGAACACACCTTCGAATCATTTGGTCCACACAATGCTTGAACAAATATGGCTCATCCCACATATACCTATTAACGTCATGAAGAAAATTTTTCTTTTGCTGCCACGACAAGTCCGGTGGGAGTGTGTTACTAACCAAGTAGTTAGCAAAATCAGCATACCAAGGTATTTCGCCTTGAACCACAAATAGCTGTTCATCCGGGAAAGATTCATTTATTAGAACTTTGTCTTCCTTATCAAGACCCGGATTCTCCAATCTAGATAGATGGTCTGCTACTTGGTTATCAGTTCCCTTTCTATCCCGAATCTCCAAGTCAAACTCTTGCAACAATAAGATCCATCGAATCAATCTCGGTTTAGCATCTTTCTTTGCAATGAGATACCGAATAGCTGAATGATCCGTGAATACAACCACCCTTGTTCCAATCAAGTAAGATCGAAACTTGTCAAATGCATAAACTACTGCAAGCAACTCCTTCTCGGTAGTGGTGTAATTGAGCTGTGCATCAGTTAAGGTTTTGCTGGCGTAGTAAATAGCATGAAAAACCTTCTCCTTGCGCTGTCCCAAAACAGCCCCAACCGCATAATCACTGGCATCACACATCAATTCGAAGGGTTTTGACCAATCCGGAGCAATGATCACTGGTGCAGTGGTTAACTTCTTCTTTAAAAGTTCAAAAGCGATCAAGCACTCTTCATCAAACTTGAATGGCACATCTTTCTCTAATAGACTGCATAAAGGCTTTGTGATCTTAGAAAAATCCTTAATGAATCTTCGGTAAAACCCCGCATGTCCCAGAAAACTACGAATGCCCTTCACTGAGGTTGGTGGAGGTAAATTTTCAATTGTTTCAAGTTTTGCTCTATCTACCTCAAGACCCTTTGATGACACTTTATGCCCAAGTATTATCCCCTCTTGCACCATGAAGTGACATTTTTCCCAGTTGAGCACTAGATTAGTTTCCACACATCTCTTCAGTATTAGAATTAGATTTTCCAAGCAGTTGTCAAATGAATCACCAAACACTGAGAAGTCATCCATGAAAACTTCAACATTGCGTTCTACCAAATCTGAGAAAATAGCCATCATGCACCTTTGAAAAGTGGTGGGTGCATTACACAATCCGAATGAGACCCTTCTAAAAGCAAAAGTACCAAATGGGCATGTGAAGGTAGTCTTTTCTTGATCTTCTGGAGCAATAGCAATCTGATTATATCCCGAATATCCATCCAACAAGCAATAGAACTCATGTCCAGTTAGTCTATCCAATATTTGATCAATGAAGGGTAATGGGAAATGATCCTTTCGAGTTGCTTTGTTAAGTCTCCTGTAATCCATGCACACCCTCCAACCAGTTACTGTTCTTGTTGGAATCAATTCATTATTCTCATTGGCTACAACTGTCATGCCCCCTTTCTTGGGTACACACTGAACTGGGCTCACCCACGCACTATCAGAGATAGGATAAATTATTCCAGCATCTAACCACTTCAAAATCTCTTTCTTTACCACCTCCTTCATGATTGGGTTGAGTCTCCTCTGATGTTCCACAGTGGGCTTACTATCATCTTCCATCAAGATTTTGTGCATACAGTAAGATGGGCTTATTCCCTTGATGTCGGCGATGGTCCATCCAATAGCAGATTTGTACTCCCTAAGAACCCGCAACAGCTTGCTTTCCTGAAACTCGTTAAGCACAGATGCAATAATAACAGGTAAAGTAGTTGAATCACCTAAATATGCATACCTGAGATGGTTGGGCAAGGGTTTTAGCTCAAGTGATGGAGGTGTCTCAAGGGATGGTTTCAACCGATCTATAGCATTCTCAGCATGTTCAAGAGATTCAAACGGGATTTGAAACTTGCTCCCCTGTGGCACTGTATCCAAAATCTGAAGATATTCAACCAAATCTGGATCTTCCATGTTAAACTCTCCCAGAAGTGCAGTCTCTAATGGATCATTGTTTAACACATTCAGAAACTCGTCATTCACAACTTGCTCGATAACATCCACTTGAAAACATTCTTCCTCATCCGAAGGGAATTTCATGGCCTTAAATACATTGAAGGTCACTTCTTGATCCTGAACCCTCATAATGAGCTCTCCCTTTTGCACATCGATTAAAGTTCTTCCAGTGGCTAAAAATGGTCTCCCCAGAATAATAGGAATGTTTTTATCTTCCTCAAAATCTAAGATGATAAAATCAGCCGGGAAGATGAATTTATCCACCTTAACAAGAATGTCTTCAACAATTCCCCTTGGGTATGTAACCGACCTATCGGCAAGCTGAAGAGAAATGTTTGTAGGCTTTGGTGCAGGAAGCCCCAACTAAGTATACACGGATAATGGCATGAGATTAATACTAGCACCCAAGTCACACAAACATTTGTTGAAAGAAAGGCTACCAATAGTACACGGTATAGTGAAGCTGCCTGGATCTTTTAACTTAGGAGGTAGCTTTCTTTGCAGCACGGCACTACATTCCTCTGTCAAAGCCACTGTCTCAAAGTCATTTAGCCTTTTCTTCCTAGACAGAATTCCTTTCATAAATTTGGCATAGCTAGGCATCTGTTCTAAGGCCTCTGCAAAAGGAATATTAATTTGTAGCTTCTTGAAGACCTCCAGGAATTTGGCAAACTGTTTATCTAACTTCTGCTTCTGCAATCTCTGGGGGAAAGGTACTGGTGGATACACTTTTGGAATAGGCTCAACACTAGGTTTATCTGTGGTATCTCTCTGCTCTGACTCAGGTGGTACACTGCTGTCCATTTCCTTAGAAAAATCAGCATTGTTCAAGTCCGGAGGAGAGCTTGAGTGGGCTGCCCCCTTTTGCAATTCGGGCTCCTGTAAGGTTTGTTTACCACTTCTGAGAGTTACTGCCTGACATTCCTCTTTCCCATCTCTTCTTGGATTAGTCTCTGTGTTACTAGGAAGAGATCCCTGAGGTCTATTTGACATGGAACTAGCCATCTGCCCAATTTGATTTTCCAAAGCTTTAAGTGCTGCTGCTTGGTTTTTAATCAAGATATCTTGGTTAGCCATGTGTTTCAATAACAACTCCTCAAAATCTGATTTTCTCTCTGGTTGTGATTGTGAGGTTTGAGCTGTATGATGTTGTGGCTGACTTTGGAACCCTGGTGGATGGTGTGGCTTAGGAGCTTGCTGAAAATTTTGATTGTTGCTCCATGAAAAGTTAGGATGGTTCCTATTCCCAGCATTGTAAGTGTTTTGGTACTGATTTGGCGGTCTTTGGTAGCTACTTACAAACTAAACTGCCTCGTGATCAAATGGGCATTGGTCGTTGGCATGTGTCCCTGCACAAACTTCACAAACAACAGCCACCTGCTGCACTTTTGAATCAGTCAAGGAATCAAGTTTCTTTGACATTGCTGCCATCTGAGCTGCTAAGGCTGTGATGGCATCCACCTCTAATACTCCGGCTACCTTTGGTTGACTCATCCTAGTAGTAGGCCATTGGTAGTTATTTGCAGCCATAACCTCCAATAAATCAAGTGCTTCCCCATAATTTTTAGCCATAAAAGATCCTCCCGCAGCTGCATCTAAACTAGACCGATTGTGAGATCCCAATCCATTGTAGAAGGTATTCAATTGCATCCATGGAAGGAATCCATGATGTGGGCATCTCCGAAGCAAATCTCTAAATCTTTCCCAAGCTTCATACAATGATTCTCCATGGTGCTGTTCAAAGGTAGCAATTTCATTTCTCAATCTAGCGGACTTTGCAGGAGGGAAGAACTTTGCCAAAAATTTCTGTGCTAAGTCTGCCCATGTAGTGATGGATCCCGGTGGCAATGAGTGAAGCCAACTCTTAGCTTTATCTCTCAAAGTGAACGGAAAAAGTCTAAGTCTCAAAGCATCATCCGTCACTCCAACAAATTTGAAAGTATCACATATCTCAATGAAGCTCAACAAATGCTCATTAGGGTTGTCATTAGCCAAACCCCCAAACTGTAACGAATTTTGCACCATTTGTATTGTCCCCGGTTTAATTTCAAAGGCATTTGCAGTTATTGCCGGTCTTGTGATACTAGACTGTAAATCACTTATCTGCGGTGTTACATAGTCTCTCAATGCTTTTTGTTCCTCTGCCGCCATAGTTTCTTGATTGTTAGAATCCCTGATTCTTTCTCTTCTTAGTCTTCGGGTATTTCTCTCGATCTCGGGATCGTAAGGAAATAACTCAAGACTTTGTGATCGGCGCATACAATTCAAGGGTACCTACACAATCAAGTAAATAAAAATTAAAAACAAGTCTAAATTAAGATCAATTCAACTATAATCAATATTGGTAAAATTATTGTAAAATAATTCCTCGGCAACGGCGCCAAAAACTTGTTGCTCGATTTCGCAATCAATAAACACGCGCAAGTATACGCGGTCCACAAGTAATATAAGATAAGTAAAGTGTCGAACCCACGAGGAATTATGTTAAATAATTGCCAAATATCAATCGCATGTAAAATCAATCTAATTTAAACAATGACAATATGGTTTGTGTTTGTTGTTGATTATAACTAAAATAAAGACAATTTAGAAAGCAAGGTTTTACTAACACGGATAAATTTCAAGATAAAAAGGTCTAAGATTACAATATCCCCCAACTCTTCATTTAAACAATATACTCTCTCTTGTTTGGTAAATTAGAACATAAGAATTGCTATCCGAGAAATCACAAGTATATATAAGCCTCTCTCGATGGTCGAATACGTATTTTCTATTGTGGTGTATAGATATATTTCTATTCTACACACTAGCAAGAATCTCATATCAAGAACAATTAATAAGACACATGTCACGTAAAATCCCATTAACCATTCTATCAATTACCAACTTTCACAATAGAAATCATTAAACACGGATTCTCAATTGGATACATGTGGTATTTAGGTATATGTCTATCCTAAATACAATCAAATTATCAACCCTCAAGAATAATACATAAGACTCACGTCACATAATCTCATACATTATCCATAAAGAACCTCTAATTTTCACATGAATTCATAACTAGGTCTCAACGTATACTTCCTCTCTCAATTCCATATAAGTTACCAAAGTAATTACGGGCCAAGCAATTAATCCTTAAGCAAAGGTTATAAACTCCAATTCACAAAATGCCTAATTGCCATTCAAGAGAGAGCATTCAATTTAAACTACAAGTTGGGTTCCATTGCAATCTTAGAATGAAGAGTTTAGCTCATATTAAATCTCAATAACATCATAATCTGATTATAGTACATGGTTGAAGTTACAAAATAAGAAAGTAGAACTAAAACGTATGAAGATACACCCTTTTTGTGATAAAAATCTCGAATTGGTGTAGTGTAGTTCTTCTTCTCTAATCCTTGCTCTCCTATTTCGTGCTCCTAGCCTCCTTGGTTGATGAAATTCTGATAATCTTTCCTTTAGTTCCTTTGTTCTTCCCTCTTTAGCTCCAAACCCTAGCTTTTTCAATATGTGTAACCAAGCTTGAATGATGCAATACCAACTCCTTGGATGCCTGATAATTCCTCTCTCTCTCCTCATTTTCCCGTTCCTGAATTTCCTCCACTAGTGCGCCACAAATGCAGAATAGACAAAGCAAGCCGCTCCAGAAAATCGCGCTCTCGCCCCGGCGAGAAAAACAGCCTGGGGAGCTCGCCCCGGCGAAGTTTTAAGCCTTGGAGGCTCGCCCCGGCGAAAGCTCGCCCCGGCGAGGAAAATGGCCTGGGGAGCTCGCCGCGGCGAGGTCTCATGTCCTGCGGAAATTACACTTTTGCCCCTGGACTTGCTAAAAACCGCCACGATCGTCCACAACTGCCCTCTGCACCACAAAAGCATAAAACAAGTAAATAGATACTATAAACACCTAAGGATAACAAAGAATTGAGTTCAAAAGATAACTAATTCGTAGGTATAAAACCCACTCATCAAAGAGTTAATTCTAGTTTCCAAAATTCAGGAACTAGAAAAGACTATTTCCTCATGGAACAAGTCCTTTCTGTCTATGGATACCATGATCTCTAGCCAAAGATTAGTGGCTAACAAATTAGGACTAGGTTTCTGCAATCCTCTTTCAGAAACCTCAGTGGTCAAACCTATGGAAACAAATGATAACAGTTCTCCTAAATTTAATAAGGGAATTGTGTTTATTAAATCCTCACAGACAGTTAATCCAAACTCTGCAAATCAAGTTATTGGATCCCACACAAATCTAGGATTCAAGAAATCAAAGAGTAAGTCAACGTCTACATTCAAGCCTCAAAGGATCGTAGAGTATGGCAAAACTCACTCTACGAACCAACCTGGCAGGAAATGTAGAGTTGACTTCCGCTTGACGAAAACTTTGAATTATGGAGTTGTGGGAAGGCAGAAGGAATTTAAGCCAAAAGGAGAAGCTGTGAGCCACTACTACTCACATATGTTTAAGACTAGAAGGAATCTATACTCACACACAAGCATGCATTATATTCAATGTTTCACTTGTCATAAACATGGTCATAAAGCTGCAGAATATTATTTCAATTATTTCTATCCTGTACTGCACAGACCCAAAATCAAACAGATTTGGGTTCCCAAGGTTACTAATGAATATGGACCCAAGCAATTTTGGGTACCAAAATGAAAGTTGATCCTTTCTGCAAGTACAAAGCTCCACTGAGTCAAAATGGTACCTTGATAGTGGATGCTCAAGACATATGACATGCAACAAGGCTCTCCTGTCAAACTTTGAAGAAAAAGATGGTCCTGCAATCATATTTGGTGATAACAAATCTGGAAAGACAAGAAGATATGGCTCTGCTGGGAATGGTGTTGTGTTTTTCAGCAAAGTGGCATATGTTGAAGGACTGAGGCACAATCTTCTCAGTATCAGCCAACTGTGTGATAAAAATCATCAAGTCACCTTTCTCAACAATCAGTGTCAAGTCAAAGACTTGAAGACCAACTCATTGAAGCTGATGAGAACCAGAGAAGGAAATGTCTATACTGTCAATCTTGCTGAGTTAAGACCAGACGAAGCAGTATGTTTTCTTGACAAAACTTCTGAAGATCAGTGTTGGCTATGGCATAGGAGATTGTCTCATTTAAACTTCAAAAGCATGACAAGACTTGCCTCCAATCAACTAGTAGCAGGACTACCAACGCTCAACTTCATCAAAGAGAAACCTTGCAGAGCATGTCAGTTTGGAAAGCAAACAAAGAGCTCATTCAAAAGCAAAGCAATTAACTCAAATGATAAGCCCCTTATGTTACTCCATATAGATCTCTTTGGGCCTATCCCAACTGCAAGCCTTGGTGGAAAGAAATACTATCTGGTGGTAGTGGATGACTACACCAGATTCACATGGGTATTCTTTCTGAGCTCTAAAGATGAAACCAGCTCTCACCTTATCAAGCTGTTCAAACTTGTCATGAATGAGAAAGATGAGAAGATCAAGGCTATCATGAGTGATCATGGAAGAGAATTTGATTTCACTGTGGTAGAACTTTACTGTGAAGAAAATGGCATCAATCACAACTTTTCAGCCCTAAGAACTCCACATCAAAATGGAGTAGCTGAAAGGAAGAATAGGACATTGATTGAAGCAGGGAGAACACTAATGGCACCTGCTCAACTTCTTGAGTATTTTTGGACAGAAGCAGTCAGCACTGCATGCTACACTCAGAACAGATCTCTCATTCACTCCCTCCTCAAGAAGACTCCCTACGAATTATGGAAAGGAAGGAAGCCAAACATTAGTTACTTTCGTGCCTTTGGTTGTCTATGCTACATCCTCAACAATGGCAAGAAGTATCTGAGCAAATTCCAACCTAAGTTAGATGAAGGAATCTTCCTCGGTTATGCTATGGACAACAAGGCCTACAGAGTATTCAACAAGGAATCATTAAGTGTTGAAGTCTCTATTCATGTCACATTTGATGAGTCAGAATCAAAGAAGAAAACTTCTTTACTCAACAATCCAGCAGAAAAGAACTCTACGATCATTGAGTCCAAAATCGTAGAATTAGACACTACGATCGTCGAGCCAGAAGCAGAAATCACAGAGCAAGAAGAACCAAACGTAGAGCTCACTATGCCAGATAATGAGACTCTACGACCTGAACCAGAAATCAACTTGGAAGAACTCAGACAAGAAGGCACAAGAACTAATGATCCAAGAAGGAGAAAATGGACAAAGGATCACACTAAAGATCTGATAATTGGAGATCCTAATGCAAGATTTAGGACAAGATCAGCAACTCAAAATGAATACATCTACCTAAGCTTTCTCTCTCAAATAGAGCCCAAAAAGGTAGAAGAAGCATTAGGAGATTCAAGCTGGATAGAGGTCATGCAAGAGGAGCTCAACCAGCTTAAAAGAAGTAAAGTCTAGAGACTAGTTGAAAGGCCAAAACAGCATCCAGTCATTGGCACCAAATGGGTTTTCAGAAACAAGATGGATGAAGATGGTGTTATCACAAGGAACAAAGCAAGATTGGTAGCTAAAGGTTACTTACAAGAAGAAGGGATTGACTATGATGAAACCTTTGCTCCTGTTGCAAGATTGGAAGCAATCATAATTTTTCTTGCCCATGCAGCCCACATGAGATTTAAAGTCTTCCAAATGGATGTTAAGAGTGCCTTCCTCAATGGAGAACTTCAAGAAGAAGTCTATGTGGAATAACCTCTAGGTTTTATCAATCCAACTCTTTCTGATTATGTTTATAGATTAGACAAAGCATTGTATGGATTAAAACAAGCACCTAGAGCATGGTATGAAACACTCACTAACTTTCTCATTGAAAAAGGATTCACTAGAGGTAGAGTAGATACCACCTTATTCCTAAGGAAACATAAGGATAAATCAGTTCTAGTTCAAATCTATATAGATGATATTATATTTGGTTCTACTGATGAAAAATTATGTGAAAGGTTTGCCAAGCTAACGCAGAGCAAGTTCGAAATGAGCATGATGGGAGAACTGAATTTCTTCCTTGGACTTCAAGTGAAGCAAACTGGTGAAGGTATATTCATCAACCAAGCCAAATACATTAAAGACCTATTAAAGAAATATGGCATGGAGTCAGCCTCCATCATGAAAACTCTCATGGCACCTGCAACGAAGCTTGACAAGGATGAGAAAGGTAAAAGTATTGATATTACTCAATATAGAGGTATGATTGGATCTCTCCTATATCGAACTGCTAGTAGACCAGATATCATGTTTGCCACTTGTATTTGTGCTAGATTTCAAGCTAATCCTAAGAAATCTCATTTATTGGTTGTAAAAAGAATTTTCAGGTATCTTAAAGGTACTCCAAATTTGGGACTTTGGTATCCCAAGGAGTCACCTTCTGAGTTAATGGGATATTCATATGCTGACTATGCAGGATGTAAGATAGACAGGAAAAACACAAGTGGTACATGTCAATTTTTTGGAAATAGACTTGTCTCCTGGTTTAGCAAAAAGCAAAACTCAGTTTCAACCTCTACTGTAGAAGCTGAATATACTGCTGCAGGCAGTTGCTATGCACAAATCCTATGGATGAAAAATCAGTTAGCTGACTATGGTTTTGAGTTTAAATCTATCCTTGTTCATTGTGATAATACTAGTGCCATTGCTATAACTCACAATCCTGTCGTGCATTCAAGAACCAAGCACATAGATATAAGATATCATTTCATTAAAGATCATGTGCAAAGTGTTAATATATCATTACACTATATTCCTACTGAAAATCAGCTTGTTGATGTATTTACAAAACCTCTAGATGAATCTAGATTCAACATGTTAATAAGTGAACTTGGAATGCTAAATCTACATCCATAATATTATGCTTTGAAATCTACTAACTCTGCAGAAAGAAAGTTCATAGAGTGACGTCAGAAATCGTCGAATGAAAATTGGAAAAACGTAGAGCTCAAAGGAAGTCATGTTGTCGAGACTTACTCTACGATCGTCGAGTAAGATGGAAATCGTAGAGTAGAAAAGACTCAAAAATAAAACGTAGAGCTCAGAAGAAGCTAAGGGCAAAACAGTCTTTTCCGCTGGCCTAATACGTGCACCAGACATGTAGCCCACTCAACAAAACAAGAGGGAAGTTTTTCGCTAACTCATTTCAAATTGTTCATTTCATCTGAAAACTTTCCCTCTCCCTCTTCGCTGAAACCCTAGTTCTCTATTTCAATCAAACTCTGAGCAAATTTCGTCCTTGTGCAGCAAAATCAAAGAAACTCTCAAATGACATTCTCTCCAGTCATATCAGGTAACTCTCTCGATTTTGAAAACTTTGCCACAGCTGAGATGAAGTACAAGAGAATCATCTCTCTCCTACAGCGATCAAGACTCTACGAAGCCCTTGACACTAACACTCGAGTATATCCAGAACTGGTGAGGGAATTCTACTCAAATGGGATTTTTGGTGATGGAATCCTGTCCACAAAGGTCAAAGGGGTGTCGCTACAGCTAAGTGCTTCAGAAATCAATGTAGCCCTAGGATTAAACAATGACGGGCTTACAACTCTCCAGTTCACCAACACCGAAGAAGGGTTGAAGCAAATGCACCATGAGAACAACCCAAGGCTGAGGGGATTAAAGAAAAAGGAATTTCCTTAAAAGTATGAATTTCTTGCTGATGTTGTTGGTAAACGCATTCTGTGCAAGGATTCGGCTCATGATTCTGTCAACGACATTCAGCTTAGAATCATAACTGCAATTGTGAAGAAGATCCAACTGAACTATGGCGCACTACTCCTAGAATGGATTGGAAACTGGGTGTCAAATGATGGAAAGATCAAAGGGGCAAGGAATATGTTTTATGGCAGGTTCATAAGTATTATTCTTTAAAAAGCACTAGGAGATCGAATTGGGGATGATGAAGGAGAAGCTATAAATTTCCACAAAAGGATCACTCAAAAGTTATTTATGAACTGGAAAAGAAATCTAGCTGGGAATTTGAAGTCAGCTCAGACAGAAGATAGTGAGAAAACTCAGAGTGAAGTCAGAAAACCCTCCATGAAAAATATGTCTGTAGTTGTAGAAGAAACTGATGAGGTAGATCAGGAGGTGCCGGCTCTAACCAGAAAGAGCAAAGGGAAAAAGAAGGTGGTATCCCAATCAAATGAAGGACCTACACCTTCTATTGCTCAATCAAGGCATTCTTTATCTTCTGAAGTAGGGAAGAAGAAGAGAAAACAAATGGAAGAAGCTTCTGGAGAAACACCACCAAGTTTAAAGGTGTATCATAAGAAGGGAAAACGCAGCTCTAAGCAAAGCCTCCATATGATCGCTGAGAATTCTCACTCTACGATCGTAGAGTTAAGAACTGAAGAAGCTGCTAAAAATGTTGGTCAGCCTGTCTCTATGGCCATTACTGCTGAACAATTGGCTGGGAAGGTTGCTGAACCTGAGCCAAAGAAAATGAAGAAGAAGTTGATGACCTTAGCTCAAAAAGAGCTTAATGAAGTAATAATAAGGATCAAAGAAGAAGAAATGAGACTGGGAAATCAAACTGTCACTCCAACTGAGGGGGAGCAACAAGAAGCTGGTGAACAGAGAGGTGCTCATGTTGAGGGGGAGACACCTGATGTTCCTGAACCTGTCACTGCTCAGATTGAGGGGGAACAATCTGAAGAACAATATAAAGATCCATCAATCCCTGAAAAGACTAGTACTCATGCTGATAAGGATGAAGAGAATGTGGAGATCAGTGGTGAAAGGGAAGAAGAAAAGGAAGAGACAATGGCTGAACCGGATGAGGTTGTGAAGATCAGTGATGGATCAAATGATGAAGACGAGGATGAAAGCCTAGAAATCATTGCTGAAGGCAGAAATGGAGAGAGGCATTTCATCTATAACTGCATATTTTCCTACTTACCAAGAATGTCATTCCATCAAGCACTACTACTCAATTTTCTTGGGATCACATGTTCTGGGCCTTCAAGACCTATCCAGCCATTTCAATGCTTGCCCAAGAATTCCCCAGTATTGGCTCCTTTGCTCAGAAGCTGTTAACCAACCACCCATCTCAAGTTAACGAGCAAAAGGTATACTTCATTCCTTCATTATTTAAGTTAAACCTCTCTCCATTGCCATATTTCTATAGTTTTGATGAGATACCAGGATGGAATGAGGTCATCTTTGACCCAAGGAGTCCACTTCCAGTTACAGGGTCTTAAAACTTTGTCCCTGATGAACCAGATGCCCAACCATCTCCAGTCGTAGAGTCCCTAAACTCTATGACTGATGCTCAGCTCACCCTCCAAACCCAAAAGATAGAGTCAACCCACTCTACGATCAACTCTATGATTGTAGAGTGTGCTGACCCTACAAACGACAATCAAATTGTTTCCTCTCCCACACTTCAAACAACTGCCCCAAATATTCCTGCTGATATCCCATCCTCCTCCCATAATGAATATTTTGACCTGGCCATTGCTTTGGCCAATCTCCAAGATAGCAACAAGGAAGAATCTCCACATGAGATCAAGTAAATTCTTGAGCTCGTCAAACTTATCCCCACAACAGAAGAATTGACTGATCTCACTGTTGGTATGGCCAAGGATATGGAGGAAAATCTTGAAGCAAATTCTCTCGCCCTCCATAGAAGATTCAATGAGCTTGTTGACGCTGCTAATGCTCACACCAACAATCTTGGTACTGAATTGACCAAAAGGTTGAGGGAAATCATCAAAGAATTAATGAACGACATTGACAGAAGGGACAAATTCTATCAAAAGGAAATTGCTGATCACAAATCTATAGTTCTCTCCCTTCAGGAGTCTCAGGCAGCTCAAAACAAGCTAGTAACTGAGAAACTCTTTAATTTGAGCACCTCCATCAACAACTTCCAGCGCCTATCCCTCTAACAGATGGAAAGGACTGATAATGCTCTCGCACTTATGCATCAACAAAGAGAAAGGTCTGAAGCCCAATTCGTAGAACAAAAAGCTGACAACACTCAATCTCGATCTCAAATGCAAGAATTGGTGCGAGGTGTTGAGCAGCTCTCCCAAGAGGTTCGAAAGTTAGATGCTGACATAAAAGGGGAGAAAACAAAAGGCAAAGAAAAGGGGGAATCAAGCAGAAGTAGGGGAAGAAAGCAACCATGGCAACCAAGGCAGTTTAAGCAGTCTGAATCATCAAATCCAACAGAAGAGGAGCCCATAAATGCCATTTCCATAAGAAGTGAAGTCCCTGGATCCTACAGAAGAATGCCTGATGTAACTCCAACAGGAATTCACATACCATCAGGTAATCCTGCAGTGTTAAATCGACACTTGCATGGGACTCACCCCTATACTGAAGGAGGAAGTCATATGCCCTCTTCTGGCCTCAGTCAAGAGCAGATTGAAGAATTCCAAAGGATGACTGAGGAAGGCAGGGAAAACTACAGAAGAAGAGTTGCATATGAAAGAGCCAATCCTCCAAGGACCAAGAGAGGCGCAAGAGGAAGGAGAAACTGAGGTTTGAAATCTTTTGTAATTTTCTCTTTCTCTTTATTGATGAAACTGTCATATGATGTAATATTCAATTAACCATCAATAAAATTCATGATTTCATCTAGAAATACAGTTGCTCACTGTACTATAAGGCATGCTTATTTTTATAAGCATCTACATTAGAACTGATGATATGATTCAACTACTGGTTATGTCAACATCAAATAGGGGGAGATTGTTAGGAATCATGGTTTAAATTTGATGTTGTGCTCTTAATGTATATGTGTATCAGTAGCTGAATTGTAAAGTCTTTAATGAAAGATTTGTACAAGGACTTAGAATAGAAAAGATCAAATGTGTTAGGATGATCTAAGCTGTATTGAATATCTATCAGATCTAAGCATATTTGTAAAGTATTGTAAAGTCCTTTTATTGAAGGTGTTGTACAAAGGACTTAGAATAGAAAAGATCAAACTTGTTAGGTTGATCTTGTGTGCTGATCGTAGAGTCCTACCATAATCCCAGTAAAGGATCGTAGAGAAATCAGCCAACTTTACAGAGTCAAAGTATGCCATCGCAAGTTTTGCCATACGGTCGTAGAGCTTCCTCGGCAGGACGTAGAGTCTCCTCGGAAGGTCGAAGAGCTTCTTCGACAGGACGAAGAGTTTCCTTGGCAGGTCGTAGAGCTTCCTCGACAGGACGAAGAATTTCTTCGGCAGGTCGTTGAGCTTCCTCGACAGGACGAAGAATTTCCTCGGCAGGTCGTAGAGCTACCTCGACAGGTCGTAGAGCTACCTCGACAGGACGTAGAGCTCTCTCGGCAAGACATAGAGCTCTCTCTCGGCAGAACGTAGAGCTCCCTCGGCAGGACGTAGAACTCTCTCTCGGCAGAACGTAGGGATGTCTCTGCATCTTAAGACAAACTCTCAGAATCATAGAGTAGTCTCTGCCAGTATTCACAGACTAAATCAGCACCTCTGAAGAAGAACATAAAGGCAAAGTATTGATGCTATTTCAGAATGATCAAAATGAAGTATGAAGATCACAGTGAACGTTAGCAGGCATCAAACGACTTAGAGCTACAACTCTACAAACACACTGGTGACACTACGACTAGCAAGATCGTAAAGTTAACACGTCAAACGAGCAACTCAGATCTGGAATGAATATTCTAAGTTGCCCATAACGATTAAACAGTAGAATGACCTACCCAAGACAGTTGCTGAATATTAAACAAATCAGTGGGGAGCAAACAGCTATAGTCTGTAGAGATTCAGAGCACTATCCCTACCACTATCTTGGTACAGGTTAATAGAAGCTGACTCACCCCACAACCGCAGTCAACGAGGAATAAACTATTCCTAAGCTCAGCAACATATCTCAATGGTAGGATTAGATGCAACGACCACATTTCAACGAAAAGATTTTTCAGAAGCATTTACATAAGGCAAACAGATTGAAGTTTCAGATTAAGCAAGTACAATGAAAAGAAGATAATATCTGAAACATCATCATTCTATAATCCGAAGGGAAACATCTTGCTTTATTACTGAGCTTATCAGACCATATGCTTCAAGCAACTCAGTAGCAACAAAACAATCACTCTCTATCAAGTGAAAGGGTCAACAGGTGACCAACCTAAGTCAAGTCTGCTGGATTTGTTGAGTACCAAAGGGTACAAGAGATTCTAAGGCTGCTGGTCTTGGTCTACAGAGTTCCAAGGCTGCTGGCTTTAAAGAGTACGTTGTGTACTGGAGTTCTTAGACTGCGGGTCTTGAAGGAATCTTTGTGATTCAGTTGTAACGATATCCTTAGTGGATTTGCTACTCGAGGAGTAGAACAGTAGAGTAGGAGTCTTGTGTGCTCCGAACCACTTAAAGTCTTGTCTCTATCTCTTTGCACTTCTTAACTGTCATAACTGCTATAACTGTTTGATTACTACTTCATTACATTCTCTACTACCGCTCTATTTCTAAAAGGGGTTTTTATAAATCATATTCCGCTGTGTTTAGTTATTCACTAAATTGTTAAGTCATTCTTTTGAAAGCAAAAAGAAGGAAAACTTTTAAAAGAATCTATTCAACCCCCCTTCTAGATATCTTTTGTGCCTCTGAAAACTAACATACATGAATTGAAAAAATACTAAATTTTGTTTATTAGACATTATCTTCATCTAGGAGACTGGTTATAGATACACATTAGTTCATCTCACTTATGTATAGTTATCTAATAGAAACAATTATTTCACTTGTATAGTTTATCTCCATCTATGTACTATATATATGAAAGACTTTTATGTGCAATTGAAATCACATGTTTATTTCTAAGAGTTTTTTTATTTGACATATATCTACTTATGCAAATTACAAAATTTTGTCCAGTTATAAAAACTTTTCAGTTATAAAATTTAAAATTAACTTTCTACTAAAAATCAATCAATTATTAAAAAACTATTATGTCATAAAAAAAAACTATCTAACTATAAAAAATAGTAATCAAATCGTATTTTCGATGAAAAATTGACCGGAATAATAAATATTCTTTCCGTCCCAAAATAAAAATCATGGTTAATTTTTTGCACATATTAAAATAGAGGATAAAATGACAACATTGTCTATATTTAAATTCTCATTTAGTTGCATGATTTATTGCACATAGTGTTGCTCTATAAATATATATAGAGAATAGAAATATGACAATTAATATTAAGGGTATTATGGACAAATTATTGTAAAAAATAAATTATTTAAGGTAAGTAGACATTTAACTTGGAACTAACTAAAATAATAATGAGAACTTTTTATCTTGGGACAAATGGAGTTAGGGATGCACAAAAGGCTCGCGCCCTGCAGCCTAGCCTTGGTTCGACTTGGGTCTGGCTTGATCAAAGCCCATCCTGGTCAAGGCCTGGACTGGTCAGGCATGGCTTGGAAGGCTTGAAAATACCACTATTTTAAGACAGAAATTTGGCATGACCTGGCCTGCAAAAAAGTCTGGTCTGGGATGAGGCCTAACCCGATTCTTTATCCAGTTATTTATAAATTTGAACTTTAAAGTTATAATTATTCATCAATAAAGTATATTTTTTTACTTATTCATTATTGTAATTTATAAATTATAATACATTAGTTTTAATTAATACATCAATAAAGTTTAAAGTTTTAATTATTCATTTTTGATTTCTTGTAAATATATTTAATATTAATAATAAGTTAGTTTATTACAAATACTAAATTACTAATATTTAACATTAAAATTTTAATAATATTCCTTGCTACTTTTATTGTTAAATATTAACATCAATTAATACATCAATAAACTAACTTTTAATATTAAATATTAATAATAAGTTAGTTTCTTGCAAATACTCAAGTTCTTCATTAATTTGGATATGCTAAATTCTTATAGGAATTTATGATTTTGGTTATTTTTCACGTATTCTGTTGTAGCAATTTAAAGAATAATTCAATGAAACAATTAGAAAACTAATTAAAAAAAATAATTGAGATATAACTATGTAAGTGTTTAATGACTATAAAAGAAAAGATATATGTATATTTAAAATTTACAAAATACATGTCCAACTGATCCTAGTACTAAAAAAATAAAATAGAAACTAACTTTATATTCAAAATATAAAAGTGTAATCTAGAGTAAGTTAATTTTATTTTGCATTTATAGTCATATGTATCGCAATAGATTGTATTCAAATTATATTTTTTATGAAGACAAACTGTGCATAGTAGATATACATTTAGAAAAAGGCCACAACCTACCTTGACAGACCTAAGTCAACGCCCTGCCCTGCCCTGGTCAAAGCCCAAGATCTGGCAGGCCCATGTCAGGCCAGACCAGGTCAACCTATTGTGCATGTCTAGATGGAGTACTAAATAAGAACATTCATTTAATAAAAATCAATCTACAGATTGGACAAATTATTCACTGAGAGGAAAAAACTTAAAAATATAACTGATAGAACAAGCATAATCAGAAATAAAATAAAGAGCATTACAAAAGAAAAACAAATAACTCTAGGAATAAATAGTAGTCCTAATAAAAGAAGTCATAATGTAGAATTGTCAAAAGCTATTTGGCAAATATTAAAAAGAAGAAATACTCGATTAATCTGTAAATTACAGCTTTTTCTAAAAATTTTCATTGAAAAAATATACATAGATATCTTTCTATATATCATTAATATTGCCAGAAAGTATACACAACTTGTTCTTGAATCAACAAAAAAAATTATTCAAAAATATAAATACATTTACAATAATGAAACAAACCAAGAAACAATTAATAAAACAAATCAAAATACAATTCACTTTATTTCGACTATAAAAAAGTCACTTTATAATATTAGGAATAGTAAGAAAAATTCACATCTTTTTTTTTCGACTATATTTTTAGCAAACTTTGAGAATACAATTGCAAATTTTCATACTTTGAGGTTCAAAATGAAATCCATCCAAATTCTGAGGGACAATTTCGTCATAATCTCCCATTATCAAATAAGTGCCTGCCTCCCCTCTCACTTTCCAGTCTCTCTGACTCCCACCTTTTTAAAAGTTCTAATCTAAAAGTCGTATTTCCAAACATTGCCTTCGTATCTTGCTGGTTAATGTATCTACTCGGTAGCGAAGTGTTCATTTCTGCAGATTCAGGAAAAACCCTTCAATTATTCTGTAAGTAAAATCAAAAGTGCGCTTAGCATTCAATTTTGCTTTCTTTCTAATAGAAGTTCTTGCATTTCCCTAATTTGTTATTGTTAATATTCTATCAGCAGAATCTGGATATGTAATTTGCTAATTTGTATCCAACTTTGTCCCAAATTTGATGAAATATCATTTTTGAGATTAGCTATATATGTTAGCTTGTTAATTTAATGCTTGTTTGGTTTCTATGAAGATAATTTAAGGAAATTGATATTTTCACATCACATTTTGATATTTCCACACATATGGCCCACATATTAGCCAATAAAATTTTGACACGTCAGCTAATATGTAGGCCATACGTGTGGAAATATCAAAATATTATGTGGAAATAGCAGTTTCCTAATTTAAACATTGCATATGTTCTATAATGTTAGTCATACATTATACATTAGTTGTGACCATAAAATATCAGAAGTATAGGTAGATGACGATCATTTAAAATCGGCGCGATTCATGTAATTTTGAAAACAATAAATTTACAATTACTAAGCGCACATAGCTCCTTCTTTATTGTTTTGGGTGTGAAGCAGTGTCAGAACACTATACCCAACAAACATTAGCTCTGACGACTAGTTTTCTAATTTTAAGAAGAAACTGCTTTCCTTGGTAGTTGTTACATATGTACAGGGAGCAGCATAGGGACTGTGGAAACATTGGTGATTTTTTCTTCCAGTGTTGTTTTAAACAATTTATAACATCTATAATTTCCCACATCAAACTTATCCATTATTTTATTAAATCATTGCAAACTAACCATTAACTAATAATTATATTGGAGCTGAGCGCTTAAATCTTAGCAGCTTGTGCCAAGATGCAACAGGTAATTAAACTGGATATGAATCTTAATAGATGGTGTTATGACTTTTAATAGGGCCAGTGGTAGGAATATTAGAAATAGTCTTTTATTCCCTTTGCCTTGGTATTAGTAGGATGTAAAGTCCTGCTTTGCAGATTAATGAATGAAAAATATACTTTTTCCCCAAAATCTTTCTTCTTTTCTCTAATTTCTGGAGTTTGATCCAAACTCGAATTGGATCACTTGGAGTTCGTACGGAGACTCGAATATCCGTAACAAATGGTGCTTTCATTGAGAGATTCCATGGTGGAATCAAACAACAAACAATCCATGGACTCAATTACCACACGATCGGAAGACATTACTGATTTCGCGGATCAATTGCGAAGCTATGAAACAAAGAACTGACGAGTCTTAACAACAAGGGAGATTCAGATTTTTGAGTTGGCGCACAACGAATATGTGATGAATTATTTCATATATCACCAACAATTCAACTCCATAGTTGAGTATGAGACTTCATTCTTGCAGTTGAAACGTTGGGCAGAGACTTGGAGTGAAGAAAGCTTTGATGAAGATTGGGTTGTGAGTCGATTTGTTGCTGGGTTGAAGGAAGAAATCAGGAACTATGTGAATTTGTGGCGTCCAGATTCCTTACAAAGGGCCATTGTTTTGGCCAAATGGCAAGTTGTGCCTTGTAAATAAGGTGTTTGACAATAATCTTGAGCCAACTGAAGCTAAAGCTAATTCTGAAATCGAAAAGGAATTTGTATACCATGAGAAAATTGAGCGAGAGCCAAGCATGAAGGTTAATTCCATTGGCCCTTTCTCTCTCATTTCTTCTTGTCATGTCTTTGTGTTTGCTCCTTTTATCTCCTCATCACTCAAGCATTTGAAAAAAAATACTTGGAAGAGTTGAAAATTTCTGGTTCTAAATTGAAGGAAAATGGGTGGTATTGGGGTGAAAGGGGAAAAATTGAGAGCACTGAATTTTATTTTAGCAATTTCTTAAAACCATTTTTGTTGAATTATGATGGTTGCACAATGTTAGTTGGCTGTAATTTCTTGTGTTTGGGTGATGTTAATGAATTGGGACTTCAAGAATTCTGCCTTGAGGGAGAAAAGTATATGGAAGGCGGTCATAAATATCTGGGACTATTGACTTAGAATTTCATCATTCTCTTCCTTTGGTCGAATGTGGAGATCATCTTCTTGGGCGAGGCTGCTATGAGAACTAAAGTTAGGTGGCTGTATGTTATCGTAAATGAGTTGCCTTATATGGATTTCATTAAAAAGACCCATCACCCAGATTCAAGGAGACTTACCTTAAGGTGGCTATGGTTAGGAGGACATTTTCAAAATGCATATGGTAAGGACCCAATTCTCTGCAATAGGAAAAGTAGATTTGGGATTGAGTTTGAGAATACTGGTTTAATAAAGTGCAAGGTGGTTCCATCAGTTGATGTCGTTATTGGCCTGGCTAAGAAAACACAATTGCAAACACATGCTAAATGTGAAAATCTTACAAATCTTGTTGTTATAAGCAATTTTAAGGAGAGATTAAGGCATAATTATCAACTTGGTCCATATGCTCATATACATGTGCGTGAGGTTTCAACTTCTGATAATAACAAAGTGAAGCCGGATTGTGATTGGGAAAAAGAAATGGGTTTCTCTTATAATTTGATTACGTGTAATCCTTAGTTTCAAATGATTGCTTTATTTCTTTGGTTGCATTTTGGGGGAAATGGCCCTCCTAATTTCTCAAACTCTGAAATTGTGAAAGATCAAAAAAAGATTGAAGCTGATAAGGGGCTTGATGAAATACTTAAAGGAGATATTATTGACAGCAAGACCATCCTTAAGTTTTGGAGTTACAGCAAGTACATGATTATTGCAGGTGCTTTTAAATGCCAAGAGGTTGGTTGGAATCCTAAAGAACAAATATTCGAAGGCTACTCAAAATCTATAGATCATTGTTAGCCACAGTTCATGCTCTTGACATTGACTGGGACCAAAGAAAGGAAGCAATACTCTGCATAGGTGCTACCGGTGGAGCGGAAACTATGTTTAAATTTTTAAGATGCAGTTTTGATGTAGGGGGAATAATCTTGCTCACCACTTATGGTGAAGAAATCAACTGGTGGAATAAACTAGTTCCGGGTAATGGATTGTCTGTTGAGTCTAGTAATACTGTTCATGGAATTTTTTGTGAACAAGAGGGGGATATTGATAGTTCTTATGTTGCAATAGGAAAAGATAACTTTGTTAGGATATGCATGTTTAAATTTGATGATGTGGTTATAATAGTGTATAATTGTTTAGTAGTTTTTGTAAAGTCCTTAAATGAGATATAATTGTACAAGGACTTAGAGTAGTACGATCAAACTTGTTAGGTTGATCCTTTAAGTTGATTTTGTGTATAGTTGATAGGATCAAATCTATTGTATAGTTGTGCTAAACGATCGTAGAGTTACTCTACCTGTTCGTAGAGTTATTATTGTTCGCAGAGTAAGTCTTGTGTTCGTAGAGCAGCAGTCAGTTGATCGTAGAGCTACAATGAAGTATCTGAGTTGAAGGTAGAATCGCAGAGTAAAGAAAAGTTCGCAGAGTTCTGATCAAGCATTGTAGAGTGCTCGTCGTAGAGAGCCCTTAGTAAAGCAGATCGTAGAGCTGCATATGCAATCGTAGAACAATTGTTCATAGAGTTCAGAATGTCGAGTAAAGCTAGTCAAGACTTTATGTTCCTCTTCGAGCTCTATGATCAGACAAACATGTCAGAATTGTCAGAAGACTGACAAATGCAGAGAGTTTCAGAGTGAAGATTTCAAGAATGTTTTTCACCATCTTCAAATTCAAACAAAAGATCAAATTAGAGATGTGTCTAAACTGCTAGAATGAAGATGTGGTAGGTGAGACTGCAGTCTAATGTGACTTGCCAGGGCCGAAAGTAACCTAGTGTCTACCCTTAAAGTCAACATCAGATAACATCTTGGAGCAGAGCATTAAATGCACCAACGGGAACTCTCCAACGGGATGATTTTCAGAGGTCTATAAAAGAGTACAAGGATCCTGATCCAAGTATGAATCACCAAGTACAAAAAGTTGAACCTCTGCAAAACTAAAAGCTCAACTCCACGACTCAGTACTTGTTCAAGTTGCTAAGTACCAAAGAAGTCAAGCCTATTGCAAGCTTAGCAGCACCTCAACCAATCAACATTCATTTGTGATTCACTTGGTCTTAGTGACCATTATACAAAGTCTAAGTGACTTGAAGAGTTCTAAGTGAACTGGACTAAGCAGTGTTCTAAAAGGCCCCGCCTAGGCGCTAGGCCCCCCTGGCGCCGCGCCTAGGCAAAAAAATCCCCTAGGTCGCCTAGGTGGGGCCTAGGCCGCTCCCGCCCGCCTAGGCAGGGCCTAGGCGGGGCCTAGGCGAGGCAAGGCGGACAAAAAAGAATTTTTGTCTGATAATGACACGGAGAAAGAGGGAGATGAGGAGTGCGAGTCCGATGGGGACATTATCTTGGAGGGATATGGAAAAGAAGAGTTAGAGATATATAGGGATACAGAGATGAGGACTATTAGTTTGTATTTTTTATTATTTGTTTGTGTTTGAACTTTGAACAATTGCATGTTTGTGTTTGAACTTTGACATTGACAATGTGGATATGTGTTTGAACTTTAAGAAAATGCCTTTATTATCTTTATTATAGATTGTTTTGCTTTATATTATTGTTTTGTTTAGATAAATGTAAGATAAAATATTAAAATTGGCTTAAAATAAAAAATCCGCCTAGGCTCCGCCTAGGCCCCCTAGGCGCTAGGCCCCCCCCCGGCCGCCCGCCTCTCGCCTAGCGCCTTTTAGAACCTTGGGACTAAGTGTTCTATTCTGAGTGACCTTGCCAAGGTTTAGTGACTTGAAGGAACCTTAATGGTTCAGTTGTAAGAGATTTTAGTAATCTGGTTTTTGTGACCCTATCCTTAGTGGATTTCCTACTTGTTGAAGTAGAAGAGTGGACTATGAGTTGTTTGTACTCCGAACCACTTAAACATCTTGTGTCATTTATTTTCAGTCTTTACATTATGTTATTAACTACTATATCGTACGTAGAGTGACAAATATCCACAAGTGCTAAAGTTAGAACTGAGATTTCATTAAATCTTTAAGGGGATTTTAAACTAATATTCCGTTGTGCTAAATTAATTGAACTAATTAATTATCTGGTAATTAATCTTTAAACAACCAAAAGCTTTAAATAATTTATTCAACCCCCCTTCTAGATCTCTTTTGTGCCTCTGGGAAACAACAAACTTTGAAAGTATATTACGTGGGCAAAATGATCAATTCTCAAATGGGTTTAGAGAGCATAATCTCGAAACTTTAAATTGGCTGACTGATTTGATTAAGGGTGATGATTGCTCATACACAAAATATGTGAGTCATCACTCACATATATCTAATGCTCAATTGCTCCTTATACTCAATGATCTGGTTAGAGCTAATATAGGTGACTCAAGAGCATTCATTAACATCGGAACAATGCGTGAGCATGGAATTTTGGCTGCTCATCAATTGAGCACTGATCACAAGCCTGAGCTACCTAAGGAAGCAAATCTGGTTGGAGAAAAATACAATATAGGAACATTCATTTGGCAAAATTTGAGTGATGCTGCAGTGAGATTTAGAATACGACTAGTGAGGAAATGAGAGATCTGCATTGAAGTTCAAGGTGAAAATGTGGCTGAGATAATAACACCATTCAAGTTTTTGAGATTTGTATTTGATTTGGTAGGAATAATGCTGCTAACTACAAGAAGTTCCTATATAGATCGTCAGTTGAAGTCAAGTTTGAGATTTTCTTTTCCTTTCTTTTACTTGTTTTGTTATCTTTGAGTTGTGTTTTATTACTCATTACAACTATTCTTGAGGACAAGGATGTTTTGAAGGGGTAGGAAATGTTATTACTTTTAATAGGGCCAGTGGTAGGAATATTAGAAATAGTCTTTTATGCCCTTTATCTTAGTATTAATAGGATGTAAAGTCCTGCTTTGCAGATTAATGAATGAAAAATATATTTTTTCCCCAAAATCTCTCTTCTTATCTCTAATTTCTAGAGTTCGATCCAAACTCGAATTGGATCACTTGGAGTTCGTACGGAGACTCGAATATCTGTAACAGATGGTGCAGTATACTAGTCATTAATTCTCAAGGTCTACTATAATTAGACAGGGTCGAGAAATAAATAGGTTAATGCACCGTAAATGAGCTGTTCTAGATTCGACCGAAATAGGATAAAACTCCCTAAAGTCCTGAAGAATCACTTCTCAAACTTTATATTTGTTGTACTGTTGGCATCATAAATGATTTTAGCACCACATCTTGGTTGACCTAGATGGTGCTATTTATCTTATCAGAGCAATGTATCCTGACCTTTCCCCGCAACGCGCTTAATAAATGTACAAGCAGTCGATATGATGTTCAAAAATTTCTTCCACATTTCAAAGGATTAATTTGATCTTTTCCTCATGTAATTTATTAAATTATGCCATTACCTGTTCATTCGATTATAGGAGTCATGTATAATACCGGAGATTCTAGATGTGCATAAATAGAGATTGGAGACTATACCGGAGATCCTTGCTTCCCTAGTAATAGTCAGTTACAGACTATTACAACAAACATACTTCATTATTTCATGATTTATACCAAAACATTTAAAACAAAAATCTAGAAAATTAGATAATTGTTAAACTTGCTTGCTATTCTCCTGGAAACGTCTCAATATTTCTAGAAATGTGCTTTTATTTTCTTGAGTGTTACCACGTCTTTCATGTTGGCCCTGTCCACAGGTGAAATTGTCGAAGAATTCATGGTCAAACTCAAAATTGATGATACACATTGCAGCTTCACATGTATATTTCTGCCCTCTTCCCTTATCAAATTGGTATCGACAACTTGAACTATTGAACCATGAGATGCTTGACTTACCCAACTATTCAAGCTCATCCCGCATGAACAAATTTCATCTGTTGGCTTCTTCCTTGTAAATGTTTCCATCAACATAACACCATAACTGTAAACATCTCCTTTTACGGATACTATTCCTTCCATTCCATATTCTGCGCACGACATGAACGTTCACTTTGACTTCAGTTAATAAAAACTTAACGAGAAATGAAACAAGTAATTCCTTTTTACATGATAAAATCTTTAATGAAATTAATCCGTAAACATGGAATTGGGAACATCACCTGGAGCCATATATCCATTTGTTGCCAAAGTATTAGTTTGTTCTATAAACTCTTCTTCACCTAAGAATTTTGCAATACCAAAATCACAAACATGCGCAATCATATCTTCATCAAGCAGGACATAGCTAGGCTTCAAATCACAGTGGACAACTGGTGTTGTCAGACCATGATGTAGATATTCGAAGGCCGATGCCACATCTATCATTATGTTTAAACGCTGTAGGATGTCCAAACAATAGTTGTGAGAGTACAACCAATTTTCAAGGTTCCTATTAGGCATTATTCTAATATCAAGGCTTTGAAATTTAAGTTTGTGCAACTACTGATGATTTTCATAAAGTTTCGATGACGAATAGTTCACATTACTTCACATTTGACGTCAAAACTCTTGAATGCTCCTCCATATTGTAGATTGAAAACCTTTATTGCTATAATCATCCCATTTGGAAGTGTTCCTTCATAAACTGAGCCCATACCCATTCACCAATCAGGTTGCTTATACTAAATACGCCGGTTGCTTGTAAAAGTTCATGGTATGAAACCTTTCTCGAGTCAATTGATAATGAATTAGCTTCCGTTAATAATTTGATGTTCCTTCTTCACCGATTTCTCAACACAAATACCAAGGCCAATGCAAGGATTGCTACTATTATTGATTGCATAATATACTTCAGTAAATTCACAAATTTTGACCGTGATCGATGGAGAGTTTTGGTTTTGCAGGGCAGGACTTGCAGACGTTGGGCACCACATAACACATCATTTTGCATAAATGATTCGGCTGTGAAATTTGCAAATATTCCTTTAGTAGGAATTTCTCCCTGCAACCTATTAAAAGACGCACTAAAAAATCTGAGGTATCTGAGTGCCCATAAGGACTTGAGAATTACTCCAGACAAATTGTTATTGGATAGATCCAAGAATCCCAAGCTTATCAAGTTGCCTAATGTTTGAGGAATGGATCCCCACAGTTTATTATGTGCCAAGGAAAGAGAACTTAACGTTTGTGCTCCTCATCCGGTGCTTGGAGTAGAACCTGATAACTGATTCCATGATAAGCTGATTTCTGTTATGACCTCCAGTTTTTGAATTCTCATTGGCACATAGCCACTCATTAAATTTGAGGACAGGTTTAGACCCAAAAAATGTTTAAGGCTCCACAAGGTCGATGGTATGGTGGAAGTCAATTTGTTGGAGTCCAAGTATAGCCTTCTCAAAGATTTAAGGTCTCCCATGCATTGTGGTATAGATCCATAGAGCTTGTTATCACTTGAATATTAGTCTCCCATGTTTTTAACTGACAAAGGTCCATGCTTATCAAGGCGTCGCCTAGTCGACGCTTAGGCGTCTGAGCGGTAACCATCCGGCAAAGCGAGGCTACACCTTGGTGTAACTAGGTTAAACACTTAGATCCACATCACACAAACCACACCAGTGCAAAAAACAAGAAAAAACGAGCCTCCTTGAAAAATTTCAGTGACAAAAGGAGTTGTCACGCGCCGGCAAAGGGAGGTGCGTGAATCGCCAGAGAATGTTCCGATGGATCACGCTGGCGCATGAATCCTTGTTTCCTGTCGGAAACTGTACCATCATGCTCGTCTTGTTTAGACGCACCTTACGGTATGTTTAGATATTGAAGGGACTTGGCAAATATAGATCTAAGATTTTTTGGCTTGCCTTTTTCTTATCGCTGGTGATATGTATTAAGGTATCTGGTATTCTGAACTCTGAAGACTGCAGGTTATATGGCATTAAGGTATTCTGAATTTGTTCACATGGGTGTGGGCCTGCTTTGCTTTAGTTACCTGCTGGTGACCCTTATTTAATTGGGTGGTATACTTTTTGTGTTCTCACAGCATGGTCATTTTATCATTGAACTGAGTGCTGGTTGTAGCTGTATCCCATTTCCTATCTGGGGGTTATAAATGGTAATAGTTCATCTCACAATTATTATAATAATATATAACAACTATGATATTTTAATATTATATAGTTCATCTCACAATTATTATAATAATTTATAACAACTATTATATTTTAATATTATATTCATATTTATATATATATGTCTGTATTTGTATATTGTTATATATTATTTATATTACAATTTTTTCAAAAATATAATATTTATATATGTGATGTATTTTAAAATTTCAATACAAATAAAATAAACTTGTACATCATAAATTTTATATTATAAACGACTTGCCGCCTTATGGACGACTAAGCGGGCGCCTTATGGACGATTAAGCGGGCGCCTTATCGCCTAAGCGCTTAAGCAGTAGGCCACCGCCTT
Source organism: Aralia elata (assembly GCA_034770075.1). Taxonomy (NCBI): domain Eukaryota; kingdom Viridiplantae; phylum Streptophyta; class Magnoliopsida; order Apiales; family Araliaceae; genus Aralia; species Aralia elata. The sequence continues at coordinate 77,348,449 of CM068378.1, forward strand.
GCCTCGCCTTACCGCCTTGATAACTATGCAAAGGTCATTTGGAATGGACCCTTGAAGTTTATTGTGTTCAAGACCCAAGAGCATTAGCCACAATTGGTATGAAGATCCTTGGGTCTCAATTGCAGAATTTTAATTTTGTGGATTTTCGATTGTGTTTCTTAACTTGTGTTCTTGTTTTTGGTGAGTTTTGTTGTGTGAGATCTTTTGAAAGGTTTGATGTAAAAGGGAAGTTTGTGATGGCTTTATCCATGCCTTTTGGATATACCATGGACGTATCTTATAGGTGATAATAAAATAAATTTTTGCTGATCAAAAAAAAAAAAAAAAGAAGATACAAACGTGCCAAACTTTTTAATCCTCCAACTGTTGGTGGAATGGGTCCTGTCAACTCATTGCTATCCAAAAGTTTGGCTTCCATGCTGCTCAAATTTCCTATTCCGGAGGGAATTTCACCCTTAAGTTTGCATCCAAATGCTTCAAACCGGTAGAGAGAGGTGGACAGGTTTCCAACTGATGTTGGGAGGACACCATTCAGCTGATTTTGTGCTACCGATAAAGTTTCCAAATATTGGCAATTTGATAAAGAAGAAAAGAATTTCAATTTTGGAGTTGAAGATTCCCTTGTCAGATTATTTCCCCCTAGTAAGAGCCGCCGCAGGAGTCTCAAATTTCCAATTATATTGGGTATAGAATCACTGAAAGAGTTGGTGCTCAAGTCTAAAATGACAAGCTTAGAAGCATTTGAAAGAGAGATTAGAATTGTTCCGCTGAGTTTGTTGGCACTAAGGTAAAGCTCTTCAAGATTGGGAAGCCAAAGTCCAGTGCTTGATGGGAGTTTTCCTGAAAAGTGATTCTCAGTCAAGTCAATTTTCTTCAGTGTTGACATATCGAAGATTTGGAATGGAATGAGGCTGGTGTGGCTGTTCTTGCGGAGACTCAGCGTCTCGAGATTAAGGTTTCCAATCTACTCAGGTATTGAATCTGAAACAAATTTAAACACCCTTGCTTTATTAATGAAGAACTAATCATGTCTTCGGTTAGTTTTATTTGGTGCAAGTAAAATATGTCTTCCCTTATGATTTAATTCTTTTTAAGATCAGGGCAAGCTAATTGGAGAATTTAGAAAGAACTACTAGAATCATAATAGCAGCAAAGGTGACTTACCTGTCAAATTGTTACCACCTAGATAAAGATCATTGAGCATTGTGAGGTTCCCAATCTCCAGAGGCATGGTACCTGTGAAATTATTAGATGATAGAGATAATTGTTGAAGCCTCTGAAATTTCCCCAAGTAAGATGGAATTTTTCCAATCAGCTGATTGAAAGAAAGAATTAGCACTTCTAGAAGAGGGAGATCATAATGATCACCCATTGAAAGACTTCCGGACAGAATGTTGTTAGAGAAATCAATCATTCCCAAAAAATGAGATGTTAAAGATAGAAGAAGGAATAGGTCCTGTTAAAGAGCTATTCTGAAAGCTCAATATCTCCAAATTTATAAGGTTGCCTATCTCCGATGGAATTGAACCTGCAAAGTCATCAATAGCAAGAATTGAACTTGCCAATTTTTGAAAGCTACCTGCACCTGAAGGTAGTACTTTTCGTATAAACTTGTTTGTCTACTATAAAGTTTAATGAAGCTGTTTTAATTAGGGGTGGTTATTTGTAACACGACACGAACATGACATATAATAAGTGGGTTAGTGTTGAGTATAAACGGTTTCCGCGTGATAAACAAGTTGACACGTTTAACACAAAATTTAAAAGGGTCATATACGGGTTATAAACGGGTTGACACATTTGACACAATTAGACACGTTTATTTAAAATAATTAGGAAATAAATATTACATGACGTTATAATGTACCTTAATATTGAGTTTTAGCTTTCTTAAATACTTTTTAAAGCATGTTTTCTTTTATTTTGTTAAATATATATTGTTGTGATGAATAAATAGTGTTATTATTCAATAAATAAGTGAATGACGTTGTATTTTTTTATTTACAAATTTTAATTTGTGTACGAAATGGGTTAAACGGGACACGTTTAACACGAGTAATAAACAGGTTAGCGTTAGTGTTAAGGATCTTGACACGGTTAATTAAATGGGTCGGGTTAGTGTTAACTTATTTAGTGTAATACTTATGATCTGATACGACACGAATTTGCCCAACCCGTCACGATTGCCACCCCTAGTTTTTATTCACTTGATGAGAAGTACTAGCAGTTGGTCTATATTTCTCATCGACTTCATATTATGCTCTATGTTGCTCTATTCATGAGGGCTGTTGGGTTTGTTTTTGCAGGTACAAAGTGTTACTGCTGATTTCTTCCTGTGACTATGCATCAGGATTTAGGGATTCAAGGGCATTATAGTGTGCTGCGCCGAATTGCATCATCCAAATTCTCTATAAATGATCAGAAGCAAGCTATTAAAGTGTAAGTCATACCTTCAAATTGGTTTACACCAAGATATAGCAATTTCAGCATAGTCAAGTTGCCAATTTCTCTAGGTATGCTACCATTAAATCCATTACAAGAAAACGATATATACTCAAGCTTCTGGCACTTATATAAAGTAGATGGAATTTTCTGTGAAACTGATTAGAAGATAGAGTCCTTCCAGTTTAGGAAGATGATCACACATATCTACTCTGAGAATACCAGATATACAATTACCTGTTATATCAACTATTCTTAAAGAAGACATATTGAATATAACATAGGGAATGGAACCTGTAAGCTGGTTGTATTTCAAGTCCAAGAAATAAAGATTGGAAAGACTCCCAATCTCTTTGGAATATGCCCACTTAGATCATTCTACGCCAAGCTCAAAATCTCCAGCTTTGAGATGTTGCATATAGAAATTGGAATGATACCTGATAAGATATTATTTTTCAAGGCTATCGCTCAAAGTTGTGGTAAAGAGAAGATGTTTACCATCCAAAGTCTGAATGTTTTAGAAACTTAGAAGATGTTCACAGAAATCTCCAAGAGCTCTCTTTCCTTTAGTTCTTTCTTCTGATAATTGCTTTTGTATTTTTAAGGTATTGCACAAGTCTGCACCCTCAGCAACTATCTCCGAAGCTATTTCCCCATATGTGTATTCATTCCAAGGAATAACACAATCATTTTTATTCTTCGAACGGGTTTTTACCCTCTGGAAAAATAGGTAATCCCTCGACGAACTTTTCTTTCCAGTAATCACTATTGCAATCGTGTCTCTCAAAAACTTTAGAAAAGAACGTATCACGGTAGTATTTAAACTCTGATAGGGATTTGCACTTTAAGTTACTGAGTTGCTCATAAGTCTTTGAGACTATCAATTGGCTGTTTCGAACGAAATGACGTAGATAGTGTAAATCAAAGTATTTACTGCATCTTCGCCGAAAATAGGAGCGTTGTTTTCATCTTTACCCTTTTCTACTAAAAAATTGAAGATACCTTTGTGATCTTCATGGGTAAGTAGATTATCCCACCAGAGACCTAATTGTCCAACAAATCCAGACGCCAAAGCTTGAGCAATTCTTTTTTCAGAATTCCCTTTAACTCTAAGAGCTTGAGCATAAATTGTCATATACTTAAGAAGGACAATAATCTGGTAATCTGTGAAGCCATCAATATTCCATTCACAAATATTATCTCCACTAAACTGCGTATCATAAACAGCTTTGATTCTATTAAGACTTGGTTGAGGATCATTATGCAAAGTCTCTCTTAACCATGTATGGTAGGTGATCAGCCTACTCGCACTCTCGTTACATGTAACACTTTCATACCATAATTCTACGGCATATTGTCGGCATACCGACATTCTTAACCAGTATCCCTATATAATAGGGTTGTTCATTCTTAGTTTAAAGCTTAAGGAATCCGTCCCAAGATAAGGCTGAATGACACTTTTGTCCCTTCAAGTTGCCACCCGCTTTTAAAGTTGTCCCTAAAGTTCATTTTCATCAATTAAGTCCTTAAAGTGACATTTTTTGTCGATTCCGTTCCTTCTACCCGATTTGACTGTAACCCGACCCAGTTTAACCTGACCCCAATTTCACCACTTTAATTTTTGTTTTTAAAAAAAATTAATAAGTTTTAAAATTATTAAAATATAGATCCAATTATTAAAATATAAAAAAAAACTGATTCAATTTTTAAAAAAAAGAAATTAAAAAGTTTTAAAAATAATTATTATTTTCAGGAAAAAAAAGTAGAAAATTTTTCATTTTTTAAATAAATGAGTAAAGTTTTATAAAATATAGATTCAAAAAATTAAAACAAAAAAATATAACTTTATTTTCAGAAAAAAATAGAAAATTTTATTTTTTTTAAAATGAGTAAAGTTTCATAAAATATAGATTTAAAAAAAGTAAATAAAAAAAACTTTATATTCATAAAACAAAATTAGGAATCTTTTATTTTAAAAAAAATGAGTAATAGCCATTTCTGCCCCAACTTTCACTAATTACTATAATTCAAAATTAAGTCCAAAAATTCTAAATTTTGGACAGACCCTTAATATTATTTCAGATCAATTCCAAAGTTTCATGTTTATATCATTTACGGAGAGCAAGTTATGCTCGGGGTTTTAATTACCCGAAACTGTTTTATTTCTAATTAATTCATTAGAACTCCGATTGAGCTCAAATGATCAGTAGCACCTCCTTTGTAAACTCAGTTTTCTATAGCCAGGAGTCCAGGGTCTGCCGTGCCCTCGAACTCCAACACGAGCAACAAATTCAGCTCTGCCCCTGTTTTGGACCAGCCACCTTGCAAAAATTGTAATAAATAATCTAACCACAGAAAAAATCTCAAAATTTCAGGAAACGTAGTTAACTTCCATGTCTACAACATATCAAAAATTCAAGCTCTAACTCCTTATGGTTTAGGAGATATGGAATTTATAAAATCAGGGCAGAGATTGCCCTTATTTCCTTTTTTCTAGGTTTTTCTAGCTTCGTTTGTTTTATGTTTTTGATTCCTCTTTCATAATCCAAGGTTACATACCACTAGAGACATATCATTAATATCTTTACATGTTAGGAGATTCAAAGATTTCATAAGAAAAGAAATTACAAAATTTTCTATGGACTAAAAGTAGGGTTAGGATTATTTAGCAAAAAAAAAAGTAGGGTTAGGATTTAGCTTTGCTAGTTTAGTTTTTTTCCCCTTCTCCTCTTGTTTTCCTTGCTTCAAAGCCTTGGTTTCTCCCTCTTCTTCTCTTCACTCTGCCGAGCTCTCCCTCTCTATCCCTCTTGGAGTAGCCGAGCTTGGTGTGTAAAATATGGGAAGTATTTTGCTCCCCCTCTCTTATATATATATATATATATCATAGTTTTGCAATTTTCTAAGTTGGTCACTTAAGATGTTTCTCCTATAGTCAAACCCTTTAGTTTTTAGTTATTATAATCTTGCCCCATCATTAGTGTAACTAATCTTGCTTAAGTTACCCTCTTTAACTAATTAATTATGGAGTAAACAAATTAAAGCTTCCTTAGTAAAGCTTCTTTGCCCAAAAAATCTTGGGAGGCTTCCTTGAGAAGCCTCCTCCGATATATATATATATATATATATATATATATATATATATATATATCCTACTTATCCATTCCTTTTGGCTTTTTCTTTTTCTTTAAATATATACATATACTTTAACATACATTTTAAATGTATTAGAATAAAAATTTAACTTTCATACATATTTGCATTCATATAATATTTACATTTACATTGCCGTTACATTCGGATTTAGGGTTTCGAAGTATTACAGTCCTTGAGCAAACACTTGCTTCATAGCAAATAGTTTCAACCAACGAGAGTCCAACAATTAAAGGTGAAAAAATAACGAAATTTAGTAATACTTGATGATTGTTGAACTTTACCTACTATTTTTTAACCATCTCTATCTTTCCTATAGACGTGCTTTTAATTTTGTTGAGTTTAATTGCAGCGTTTGATATGCTGATCCTTTCCGCAGGTGAATTTGTTGAACAATTCATGGCCAATTCCAAGATGGATGACACACATTGCAGCTTCACAGATGAATGCTCGTCGTCCTTTTCTATCAAATTGGTATCTAAGACTTGAATTAATGAACCATGTAAGGCTTCATTCACCCAGCTTCTCAAGTTTATTTCACCGAAAAACATTTCATCTGTTGGCCTCTTCCTTGTGAATGTTTCCATCATCATAACTCCATAACTATAGACATCACCTTCCGCAGATACAATTCCTTCCATTCCATATTCTGTGCGAGACATGAACATCGTTTTCAAATTCAGTTAGTCAAAACTTATAGTTATATAAAACTAGTTTAATTTCTCAAATAGAATAGAAATTGTGAACATAAGAGTATTACCTGGGGCCATGTATCCAATTGTTCCCAGGGTCTTAGTATGTGTCATATTCTCTTCTTCACCCAACAGTTTTGCAATACCAAAATCGCAAACATGTGCAACTATATCTTCATCAAGCAGGACATTGCTAGGCTTTATATCACAGTGAACGATTGGCGTTGTAAGACCATAATGTAGATATTCTAAGGCTGATGCCACATCTATCATTATGTTTAACCGTTGCAGAATATCTAAACAATTGTTATATGAGTACAACAAAGTCTCGAGGCTCCCATTAGGCATGTACTCTAATACCAAGGCTTTGAAAGTCAAATTTGTGCAACTGCTGATGATTTTTGTAAGATTGCGATGACGAATACCACCCAGCAATTGACATTCAACGTCAAAACTCTTGCATGCTCCTCCGGATTGCATATTGAAAACCTTGACCGCGATAATAATCCCATTTGGAAGTGTTCCTTTATAAATTGAGCCCACACCCCCTTTACTAATCAGGTTGCTTTCACAAAATCCATCGGTTGCTTGTAAAAGTTCATGGTGTGAAATCCTTCTCCAAGAACGAGATAGCAAATTAACTTGGGTTTGTAATATGATGTTCCTTATTCGCTGTTTTTTCAGCACAAATATTAGGGCCAATGCAAGGATTGCTACTGTTATTGATGGAAAAATATATTTAAGTAGAGACACAAATTGACTGTGATTGTTGGAGAGTTTTGGTTTTGCATGGCTGGACTTGCAGACGAGGGGCACCACATAGCGCATCATTTTGCATAAATGATCGGGCTGTGATGTTTGCAAATATTCCTCCAGTAGGAATCTCTCCTTGCAGCCTATTCAACGACACATTGAAAAATTGGAGGTATCTGAGTGCCTTCAAGGACTTGGGAATACCTCCAGACAAATTGTTGTTAGATAGATCTAAGAATTCCAAGCTTATCAAGTTGCCTAATGTTTGAGGAATGGATCCCTGTAGTTTATTATGTGCCAAGGAAAGAGAACTTAGCATTTGTGCTCCTCCAATGGTGGTTGGAATAGAACCCGATAATTGATTCCATGATAAGCCGATTTCTGTTACCACCTTTAAATTTTGGATTTCCATTGGCACATAGCCACTCAGAAAATTTGAGGACAGATTTAGACCCAAAAGATCTTTAAGGCTCCACAAGGTCGATGGTATGGTGGAGGTCAATTTGTTGGAGTCCAAGTATAGCCTTCTCAAAGATTTAAGGTCTCCCAAGCATTGTGGTATAGATCCATAGAGCTTGTTATCACTTAAATATAAGTCTCCCATGTTTTTTGACTGACAAAGGTCATTTGGAATGGATCCTTGAAGTTTATTGTGTTCAAGATATAAACGTGCCAAATTTTTTAATCCTCCAACTGTTGGTGGAATGGGTCCTGTCAACTCATTGCTATCCAAAAGTATGGCTTCTAAGCTGCTCAAATTTCCAATTCCGGAGGGAATTTCACCCTTAATTTTGGATCCAAATGCTTCAAACCGGTAGAGAGAAGTAGAAGGGTTTCCGACTGATGTTGGGAGGACAACATTCAACTGATTTTGTGCTGCCGATAAAATTTTCAGATATTGGCAGTTTGATAAAGAAGAAATGAATTTCAATTCTGGAGTCGAAGATTCTCTCGTCAAATTATTTTCTCCTAGTAAGAGCCGCTGCAGGAGTCTCAAGTTACCAATTGTATTGGGTATAGATCCACTGAATGAATTTCTGGTCATTCCTAGAATGACAAGCTTAGTAGCATTTGAAACAAATCTTGGAATTGTTCCGCTGAGTTTGTTGGCGCCAAGGTAAAGCTCTTCAAGATTGGGAAGCAAAAGTCCAGTGCTTGATGGGAGATGCCCAGAAAAATTATTCTCACTTAAGTCAAGTTTCTTCATTGTTGACATATTGAAGATTTGGAATGGAATGAGGCTGCTGTGGCTGCTCCCGCGGAGACTCAACCTCACGAGATTAAGGCTTCCAATCTCCTCAGGTATTGAACCTGAAACAAATTTGAACAGCCTTGCTTTATTAATCAAGAACTAAACATTTCTTCAGTTATTTTTATCTGGTGCAAGTAAAATATGTCTTCCCTTCTTATTTAATTCTTTTTAAGATCAGGGCAAGCTAATTGGAGAATTTAGAAAGAACTACTAGTATCATAGGAGCAGCAAAGGTGACTTACCTGTCAAATTGATACCACCAAGGTAAAGATCATTGAGCATTGTGAGGTTCCCAAACTCCTGAGGCATGCTGCCTGTGAATTTATTATATGATAAAGATAATTGTTGAAGCCTCCGAAATTTCCCCAAGTTGGATGGAATTTTTCCATTGAGCTGATTGAAAGAAAGATATAGCACTTCTAGAAGAGGGGGATCATAATGATCACCCATTGAAAGATTTCCAGACAGAATGTTGTTAGAGAAATCAATCATTCTCATAGATGAAATGTTAAAGATAGAAGAAGGAATAGGTCCTCTTAAAGAGCTATTCTGGAAGCTCAATATCTCCAAATTTATAAGGTTGCCTATCTCTGATGGAATTGAACCTGCAAAGTCATCAATAGCAAGGATTGAGTTTACCAATTTTTGAAAGCTACCTACAACTGAAGGTAGTACTTTTTCCAGTATTCTAAAAATTCCCCGCCAGGGTCCAACTAACCCCCCTCGCCTAGGCGTCAGTCGGTCCTCTACTGCCTCGATTTGGCTAGGCGCCTAGGCAAAATTAGATCTCTACTTTAAAGCTCTAAAATACTTAAAATGAATATGTTAAGCCTTAAAACATTATTTTCTTAGTAATGTTTAATGTAAAGTTTTACAAAATTACATCTATTATATGCTTTTTATAGTATAACAAGTATGCACAATAGAAAAATAAATAAATGAGATCACCTAAGAAAACACCTTGTCTGCTTAGAAAAACGTTTAGGCACCGCCTAGATTCGCCTAACAATGTTTAGAACACTGACTTTTTCGTATAAATTTGTTTGTCTACTATAAAGTTTAATGAAGCTGTTTTTATTCACTTGATGACAAGTACTAGAATTTGGTCTAGATTTCTCATCAACTTCATATTATGCTCTATGTTACTCTATTCATGAGGCCTGTTGGTTTTGTTTTTGCAGGCACAAAGTGTTCCTGCTGATTTCTTCCTGTGATTATGCATCAGGATTCAGGGATTTAGGGGCATTATAGTGTGCTGCGCTGAATTGCATGATCCAAATTCTCTATAAATGATCAGAATCAAGCTATTAAAGCGTAAATCATACCTTCAAATTGGTTTACACCAAGATATAGCCATTTCAGCATAGTCAAGTTGCCAATTTCTCTGGGTATGCTACCACTAAATCCATTATAAGAAAACGATATACGCTCAAGCTTCTGGCACTTGTATATAGTAGTTGGAATTTGCCCGTGAAACTGATTAAAAGAGAGAGAGAGCCCTTCCAGTTTAGGAAGATGATCACACATATCTACTGGGAGAATGTCAGATATACCATTACCTGTTATATCAACTATTCTCAAAGAAGACATATTGAATATTACATAGGGAATAGAACCTGTAAGCTGGTTGTATTTCAAGTCCGACAAATAAAGATTGGAAAGATTCCCAATCTCTTTTGGGATATGCCCATTTAGATTATTGTACCCCAAACTTAAAATCTCCAGCTTTGAAATGTTGCATATGGAAATTGGAATGATACCTGAGAAGCTATTATTTTTCAAGGCTATTGCTTGAAGTTGTGGCAAGGCCTCGAACCACAATGGTACCTCTCCAGTGAAGTTGTTAAATTCTAAATAAATTTCTTCTAGTCGACGCAAACGAGCCAATTCTTTGGGTATTGAACCATGGAAGTTATTGGAAGTAAGATCAAGTGAAGTAAGAAAAGTGAGGTTTCCAATATCCGTTGGAATTGTGCCATTGAGACCCATGTCGGAGAGATTTAAGGCTGCGACTCTTTGGTGTTTAACACCACAGGAGACACCAATCCAGGTGCAAATGGCGGCGGCGGCAGTGGTGGTGGTGGACCAATTTTTGGCTAAGATTTTATAAGGGTCATTAGTAATATGGGCTTTGAGAGCAAGAAGAGACAATTGATCAGTAGTTAAGTTAGTTGAACAAGCCATGAAAGAGCTTAGCAGAAACACTAATACTGCATAAGGAAGCATATTGGAATTTTGAGTCATACTTGAGAACCTGGGATGGACTTTAAAGTCTAATGTTTTGTTATAGGTATATAAAAAGGTCGTAATTGTCAGCTATCCAATGGGAGTATGGGGCCATATAGTACATAGCTTTAATGTTTGTCGGTCATTATTAATGTTTGGTTGTGGAGTATCTTATTTTTATTAACATGTGGTTGAATGTCTCAAAGTTGTAACTTACTTTTAAAGTCATTTCTAAAGTCCATTTTTCATCGATTAAGTCTTTAAAGTAATATTTTTCGGCGTTTTCGTTCTTTTTACTCAATTTGATCACAACTCGACTCATTTTGACCAAATTTTGACCCAACCCGACTCAGTTTGACCTAACCTTAATTTCACCAATTAATTTTTTTTAAAAAAACTAAAAAGTTTTAAAATAATTTGAAAATAATAATTTTTAATATTTTAAAATAAAATATTATTTTTTTAAAATTTTTAAAAATAATTATTATTTTTAGGAAAAATTATTAGAAACTTTTATTTTTTTAAAAATGAGTAAAGTTTCATAAAATATAGATTCAAAAAAATCAAAGTTTAAAATTTTTTAATTCTTAATTATTTTTATGAAAATTTACACATCTTTTAAAAAATAAAAAATTTCTAATTTTTTTATGAAAATAAATTTTTTTATTTACTTTTTTTGAATCTATATTTTATGAAATTTTACTCATTTTTTAAAAAAATAAAAATTTATATATATTTTTTTGAAAATAAAGTTTTATTTTTTTGAATCTATATTTTATAAAACTTCACTCTTTTTTAAAAAAAAATTAAAAATTTTCTAATTTATTTTCCTAAAAATAATAATTATTTTTTAAACTTTTTAAATTTTTTTTAAAAAAAATTTAATCAGTTTTTTTATTTATCTTTTACTATTTTTTATATTTTAATTTGTATTTTTAGTTTTTGTTTTTAAAAATTATAATATTAAGAATACATATAATAATGGTAAAGACATAAAAAAAAATTTCTCTAAAAATATAGTTTTACATAAAAATGAAAAAAAATCTACTTTTATTTTTTTGAAAATAAAGTTTTATTTTCTTATTTACTTTTTTCAAATCTATATTTTATGAAACTTTAATCATTTTATTAAAAAATAAAAGTTTCTAATATTTTTTTTCTTGAAAATAATAATTTTTTTAAAAAAATATTTAAAATAATAATTATTTTTAATATTTTAAAGTAAAATATAATTTAAAATAATAATAACTTTTAAAATAATAATAATTTTTAAAATAATTTTAAAATTATGACTAAAGTACACTTTGGACCCCAAACTTTACACCATTGTTGAGTTTTGCACCCCAAACTCGAAAAGGTGCCTTAGTACACCCCAAACTTCATTTCATCTAAACAAAACACACACTTTGAGGTTTTAACCGCTCAAAAGTGACTGATACTTCCGGTCATTTAATTTTTTTAAGGATAAAACAGAGAAAACATGTTAAAATGAACTAAAAACATTTAAAAATAATAAAAATATAATAACAATATTAAAAACTAAAATCCTATTCTAAACTCAAACCCTCTTTCTCTTCATCGTGCCCTTTGTTTCTCCGGTGAGCATTGAAAATTCAACCATGACTAGCTAAGTTGTGGACAATAAATCAGGAAGAAGGAAGTGGAGAAGAGAAGAAAAAAGGAAAGGAATGAGGAGAGAGAGAGGGTCTAACAAGCCATAATCCCAAAATCATCCTCAAATTAAAAATCCCAAACCAAAATATTAACCCCAAACTCAAACCCAACCTAACACCCAAATTCTAACTTAACCACACTTTGCTTTGCCAAATCAAGTAAAGAAGAAAGAAATTTGTGAATGAAGAAATAGATTTCTTTAACCTATTATTGAGGAGTTTATCTTCATTAATTCGTGTTCATGGAAGCTCCAATTGCAGCACCGCGGAGGTATAAAATTCTATCGGCGAATACACCTCCCCGTGCCAACTTCGGGCGCTTCATACCTCCCAAAACTCCATTCTCATCTCTGAAATCTCCGACACCCCCACTATTTGGCACAATCACAATAAGCTCTCTGTCACCGTCGTTGCCAACTTCGGTCGCGCCGATGCCGGAAGCCGAAACCTCCACACATCAACCATGTTCAAACAACAAATCCCCAATTTTCTCATTTCTAATCACAATTTTGGTAACCCCAAGGTGATTTTCCACGACATGAGCCCGCACATTATTTTCTACACCCGCAAAATCAAATTCCTTAATTTCTGTGACGAATCAGATGCAATCAGAGCTATCCTCAATGGCGACGTCGACGTCGGAGCGAAAGAGAAGCTCGAAGATCTTGCTGAAGACGAGAGGAAGGCAGCAAAGCTAGCTTTCTAGGGGAAATCCACTAACAGGGGTTGAGTTAGTGATGTTAGGTGGGGTTTGGGTATTTGGATTTATTTAATATTGTTTATTATAATTTTTTAATGTTTTTAATTTTTTTTTAAAAGCATATAAAACCTATTTTACCCTTCAAAAATTGTGTTACAGGCATAACCAGTCACTTTTGACCGGTTAAAGCCTCAAAGAGTGCGTTTTGTTTAGATGAAATAAAGTTTGGGGTGTACTAAGGCACCTTTTCGAGTTTGGGGTGCAAAACTCAACAATGGTGTAAAGTTTGGGGTACAAAGTGTACTTTAGTCTAAAACTTTTTATTTTTTTTTAAAAAATAATTGGTGAAATTACCATTCAACTACATATTATTAAAGATAAGGTACTCCACAGCCAATTTATGGAGAAATTTGAAGGCAATAAATGGCTTGCCGACTAGACACTATCATTTGTAAATAAATACAAACTTGAGGACAATTCACCCATGTGCCTCCTCGACATATCATTTCCAGACGGAAGAATCGCAAAAGCGTTCGTCCAATTTGATACTTACTTTCATTTTGGCCCTTTAAGTGACAAAATCATCAACTGAATCCTTTAAGAGGCTAATTTGATTCAATTGACTCATGGTGTACCATTAATTATTCTCAACGTCAAGAGCCAATTGAATCAGAATGGTCACTTAAATGACTCAATTGAAAATTTTGCCACTTAACGAGCTAAATTGAAATTGAGTGACAACTTGGAGGAACACTTTGCAATTCGTCCTTTGCTGAATTAAATCAAACACTGCGTAACTAGAGCTCTTAGTGCATGTTAAGTGATGAATTTCTCCAATAATTTATGGGATTGATATTTTTACAAGTAAAATTTGATATTTTGACAATATGTCTCTCACATTAATTAGTGTGAGACCCATATAATATAAGGACTTGTGGAATTATTACTTTTATTTGTAAAAATATCAATTTCTTAATTTATTAAAAAATGAGCCAAATAATACATAATATATTTCGGAGTGGAATAATATAATTACCATGATGAAGAAGAAAATATAAAAATTTTATATGGGTTATGTGGGTTAAAACCAAATAGTTATAGGTCTAATATAGATCGACCCCTATTTCAAATTTTAAGTTTACTATTATTATGTCCCAATAAAATAAATGACTATATATATATTGATTTTTTTTATTCCCTTAACTTATCTCTCCAATTTTTTTCATACATTCTCTCTCTAAATTTTTTTTATACACTCAATGTTTTACATTCTCTCTCTAAAATTTTTATAACTCTCTAAAATTACCTGTCTCTATAAATTTGAAGCATTGATTGGTTTCTTTTTTCTACAGGGTTATGTGCTTGCATTTCTGTTTGAATTTGCTATACCTAAATATGTATTAAATAACATGCATGGATAATATATGAACCCAACAGCCTCCATAACTCTTTATTTTCTGTCTGTGACAATAATATATGAACAAGGCGTGTTTGCCCTCAATCCACCACGTTGGGTCCTAAGACCCAATAAGCAAAATTAGAAAATAAAAACTTTAGTTACAACTTTATTCAATGATAGATAGTGAAAGCTGAAAAGAATATATGGAAAAATAAAATTTTAAGTATACCGAAAAAAGAAAATCAATTTTATCATAAACTTGGTTTGGTTTCACCAATTTTTGGTTCAACTTTCCTATTAATATTAGCATAAGTACTATCTAAATTTGTATAAATTAAATATGATCCAAATTTAAAAATATTTCTATCCCTAATAGGAATAGAAAAAGAAAGATCTTTTTTTTTTCAATTCAAATTAGTATATATAAGTACAATACAAATTTATAATAATTAAACATATAGTATCCAAGTTTGTAAAGTATTCAAAAGTATCCAAATTTGAAAATTTATTAAAACTTGAAATTATACTCAATCACATGATTAATTTTATTAATAATACATGTGAACATAATGACTGTAAAATTAGTTGAAAAATTATAGTGAATTCATTACTAATTAATTGCCATAACTAAATTAAAACTTATTAGAGCCTGAGTTTCAATTTCTATTCGGATTATAATTTCAAGTAAATTTTGTCAATATAGACATTAATATAGAATTCTATTAAACTTAAATGAAATTAAAATAATTATTTTTCACAAAAACATAACTAAATAAAAATGCGCTCTATTCAAATGTTTAGCTTATAATTGATCGAAGTAACCTATAATATATAATTCAATATTTATTATTTAAGGAAGGATAATTGACAAGGTTGGCCTGACGAGATGTGTTAATTAATACGGGTCAAAACTAGTTAAACTAATTTCAACCCATATTTTTAATTCATAATACGAGTCCAAAATCAAACCAATTCATAACCTAAAAACTAGTTAACCACTCAATAAGACCCAAGTAATTATAGGTTTAATAAGAGTTTATTACATCTTATTATTGTTGATGTCACTGCCTACCTTGAGGCATTGGTTCAGTATTTGCTAGAAATTTGATTTTGATTTTGTCGAGTCTAACCACAACCTCTTCCATATTGACTCTCCTTGTATGTGATTTTCTTGTACAATCCATGGCCAAATCAAAGAGGGATGAAACACATTGGTCCTTGGCAGAAATTTGTTCATCCTCTGTACTAATCAAATTGATGTCCAAAACTTGACTTACAGAACCAAGTGCGGCTGCTTTCACCCAATCTCTTAAGCTCATTTGGCTAGAAAATATTTCGTCGGTTGGCCTCTTCCTTGTGAATGTTTCGATTAACATAATACCATAACTATAAACATCGCCTTTTATAGAGACAATTCCTTGTGTTCCATACTCTGCGCATAAGATGAAGATTCATATAAGTTTAGTTAATAAAATAAAGGCTTATTGAGCAAAAAGAGCATTGAATTCTTGTTAAGCTATTAAAAAGACAAATTGTTTGTTTTGCACCATAACCATTGAGCTTTCAAATAATTGTCAAAAATGCTCAAAATTTGACCAGTTCATACGTACGCGTCAGCATACATGTCATCTCATATGATTAAATTTTGGGCATTTACTAGTATTTGAAAGTTGAAGGGTATTTGTAAAAAAAAATATATAGTTTGCATATTTTTTTGATAGCTTGACAAGAGTTCAATGATTTTTTTGGTCATTAAGTCTTCAAAGAAAATGACTCAAAAGAAAATGAAATCTGTAAAAAAAAATTGCAAAGGAAATAAGAAACTTTAACTCAAAATTGTGAATGACATGGAATATCACCTGGGGCCATATATCCAATTGTTGCCAAGGTCTTAGTTTGGGCCATAAACTCTTCTTCACCTAAGAGTTTCCCAATACCAAAATCACAAACATGTGCAATCATATCTTCATCAAGCAGAACATTGCTAGGCTTCAAATCACAGTGAACAATAGGTCTTGTATGACCATGATGTAGATATTCCAAGGCTGATGCCACATCTATCATTATGTTTATCCGTTGCAGGATATCCAAACAATAGTTATGAGAGTACAACCACTTCTCCAGGCTCCCATTAGGCATGTATGCTAACACCAAGGCTTTGATATCCAAGTTTGTGCAACTGCTGATGATCTTAGTAAGATTTCGATGACGAATATTACGCATTACTTCACATTCAACATCAAAACTCTTGAATGCTCCTTCAGACTGCAAATTGAAAACCTTTACTGCAACTATCATCCCATTTTGAAGTGTTCCTTTATAAACTGAACCGACACTGCCTAAACCAATTAGGTTGCTTTCATTAAACCCTTCTGTAGCTTGTAAAAGCTCATGGTATGCAATCCTTTTCCAAGAATGAGGTAATGAATCTACTCGAATCAATAATTTCTTGTTTTTCCTGCACGATCTTGTCAACACAAATATTACTGCCAACGCAAGGATTGCAACTGCTATTGAGGGAACAATATATTTCAGGAAATTTAACCACGGTTGTTTGTGAGTTTTTGTTTTGCAAGGGGAGAGCTCTAGTCGAGGGGAACCACAAAGAGCATCATTTTGCATAAATGACTGAGCCGTGAAGTTTGCAAAACATCCTCCGGTGGGAATTTCTCCTCCAAGTCGATTGAAAGAAACATTAAATGATTGGAGATATCTGAGTACCTCCAAGGACTTGGGAATCACTCCCGACAAATTGTTATTAGATAGATCCAAAAACCCCAAATTTATCAAGTTGCCTAATGTTTGAGGAATTGATCCTTGCAATTTATTATGTGCCAACGAAAAAGAACTTAGCTTTTGTAATTCTCCAATGGTGCTAGGAATTTTACCTGATAACTGATTCCATGATAAGTCGAGTTCTATCAGGACCTTCAAATTTCCAATATCTGATGGTACAGAACCACTTAGCAAATTCGACGACAGGTTTAGACCCCATACATCTTCAAGCCTCCACAACGTCGATGGTATGGTGGAATTCAATTTGTTCGAATCCAAATACAGCCTTCGCAAAGATTTAAGGTCTCCCAAGCAAGCTGGTATGGGTCCATAGAGCTTGTTATCACTTAAATATATATCTCCGATTCTTTTTAATACACAAAGCTCAGTTGGGATGGATCCCTCCAGCTTATTGTGTTCAAGATACAAAAGCTCTAGGTATCTCATTCTTCCAAGTGTTGACGGAATAAATCCTGTCAACTCATTGCTATCTAAACTCATAGCTGCCAGACTGCTCAAATTCCCAATTTCAATAGGGATTTCACCCTTAAATTTGCAGTCAAATGCTTGAAACAATCTAAGGGAAGTAGAGAGGTTTCCAATTGATGTTGGAAGGACGCCATTCAGCTGATTATACGACATTATTAATATCTCCAAATATCTACAATTTGCCAAAGAAGTGAAAATTTTCAGCTCTGGGGTAGAAGAATCCCCTGTCAAGTTATTTTCTGCTAGCAAGAGGCGGCGCAAGAGTCTTAAATCACCGATAATATGTGGTATTGAGCCACTGAATTTGTTTGTGAGTAAATCGAGGACTTCGAGCTGAGAAGCATTGGAGATAGAGCTTGGGATTGATCCAGTGAGCTTATTAGTGCCTAGGAAAAGTTGTTTAAGATTTGGAAGCCAAAGCCCAGTGCTTGATGGTAGATTGCCCGATAAGTGATTCTGGCTCAAGTCAATCATCTTAGCTTTTGACATATTGAAGATGTGTGACGGAATAAGGCCAGTGAGGTTGCTGCGGTGGAGACTCAGCACCTCAAGATTAAGGTTGCCAATCTCTTCAGGGATTGTAACTGCAACAATGTCAACACTAATGCTTAATGTATTGATATTTAAGATATGACATATTCTTATTCTTTTTCTTCTTCTTTTTTTCTTTTTTTGAAGCCTCATATTTTGGGAAGTACGATATAATCTTATAATCAAGTACATCAGTTATTATTACAATACCAAAGAACCAACCAAACCTCATTAGAAGGACTATAACCATAAGCACTTATCTAAAAATATCGTAATGTACCACATCTTAGCTATGTGGCAGAACTTTGACTTCATTTATCGCCATTTTTATTATACTGAACTTCTCAAAAATGCCTATTATTTGAAGATCCTTTCCAGATATATTATTGTAACATTTTTATTCATAAAATAGGATTACGAAATTCTGAAATCTGAAATAAGATGACTTACCTGTGAAATGGTTACCACCAAGATAAAGATGTGTGAGCATTGTGAGGTTCCCAATCTCCTTAGGAATGCTCCCTGTGAAGTTATTATCTGCTAATACCAGAATTTGGAGACCTCCAAGTTTACCCAAACTGGAAGGAATTCGCCCGCTGAGACGATTATAATTGAGATACAGCCCATTAAGAAGAGGGAGATTATAATGAATATCGTCAACGGGAAGACTTCCAGACAGACTGTTGTTATTGAAATCGATCATTCTCAAAGACGAAATGTTAAAGATGGCAGATGGAATAGGCCCTGTTAGATAGAAACCATTTTGAAAGCTCAACATCTCCAAATTTATAAGGTTTCCTATTTCCAAAGGAATTGAACCTGCAAAATCATAATAAACATTAAGAATCGAGGAATTACGAATTTTAGACTGAAATGTCTACAATCACGACGTTTCCTAATTCAGAAACTCTTTTACTTCTAATTTTACTACTTTAGTTGTCCACTATTCACTTTAACAAAGCAGCTATCAAATTCAATTTTCTCTGTTGTGAATTATTGTATCAGCTTTGTCAATAGTCATTAGATTGTTTTGATGTGTTTGTTGCTTTTAGAGCTGTAAATGAGTCGAACCGAGTTAGACTTTAACTTACCGAGCTCGAATTTGTTTAAAAATAAAACAAATCGAATTAAGTCGAGTCGAGTCGATATTTAAACGAGTACGAATTTGACCCGTTTAAGTCGAGGTCGTGGGCTTAAACGAGCCAAGCCTAGTTGAGTTTAAACTTGACTTGTTTAACTTTTTTTATTATAGAAATAAGAAAAAATAACTAATTAAATGCTAAACGAGACAGACTGACTTGATCCTGGCCTAAATGAGCTGGGCTCGAGCCTGACACTACATTGTTTGAGTTCGACTTATTTAACTAAACAAGCAAAGAGCTTGTCAAGCTTGAGCCGGGCTTAACCAAGCTGGGCTCACGGGCACCTGGTCTGTTTACGACTCTAGTTGTTTGCATGGGGAATGCCCCAAATCTGTTTTATTTTCTATTTCAAGGTTATAGGGATCTGCTTTAGTGTACAATATATAAAAGCTGAGAATTGTAGTCATAATTGAATAAATCTAGCTAACTGAAAGTTAAAGGCCATAGGACAGGACTTCTAGATGCGTATGCCATTGTGCATGTATACGCAGGTGTTGCAGTAAGCATAATCAAGTCAATGTTCAAAATTCTCTAAAAGTATTGAAAACAAACTCTTCATCTAAATGCAAAAAGTAAACATACCTTCAAATTTGTTGCCACCAAGAAATAGCTTTCTGAGCATAGTCAAGTTGCCAATTTCTCTAGCTATACTCCCGCTGAATTCGTTATAAGAAACTGACAATTGCCGTAGCTGTTGACACTTGTATAATGAAGACGGAATTTCTCCGTGAAAATAATTGTAAGCGATACTAATTACTTCCAATTTAGAATGATGATCACACATATCTACAGGAAGACTATCAGAAAGACCATTAAATTTTACATCAATTGTTCTCAATGAAGACATGTTGAAAATAACATAAGGAATGGAACCTATAAGCTGATTAGAATTAATATCTAAGATTTGGAGTTTAGAAAGATTCCCAATCTCTTTAGGAATATTCCCAGTTAAGAGATTACCGCCTAAATTGATTGTCTCGACCTTTGAAATGTTGCAGATTGAAGCTGGAATTGTACCATAGAAGCTATTATTATTCAAGATTATGTGTTGAAGCTTGGGTAAGCTCTCGAACCATGATGGTATTTGTCTGCTGAAGTTGTTATAGCCTAGATTGATTTCTTGTAGACGACGCAAATGAGCTAATTCTGTTGGGAGAAAACCATGGAGATCATTGTAACTTAGGTCGAGTGAAGCGAGGAAAGTGAGGTTCCCAAGGTGTGGAGAAATGGTGCCAATTAGGCCGGTGTTAGAGAGATTCAAGGCGGTGACTCTTTGGTGGTTAGTGCCGCAGGTGACACCAATCCAGCTGCAAATGCTGGTGGATTTTGTGGTGGTGGTGGACCATTTTGCTAAGATGTTAAAAGGGTCATTAGTGATATGGGATTTGAAGGAAAGAAGAGCAGATTGATCGGTAGTTAAGTAAGTTATAGTCTGAGCTGAGCATGTCACAAAAGAATATGTGAGAAAAACTAGCTTAGCAAAAGGAAGCATATCAGAATGTAGGGACTTGGTATTCAGGGACTTACTGATAACTGAAATCAGAAGTCTGATAGATTAGGATGGGCATATATAATGGGGAAAAGATTTGTGTTGCAACTAAAAATGTCAACTTTTGTTGTAAGTAGACACCTAAATCAATTGGTCATGTATTTGTATTAGTTTACACTTTATAGAATATGTCAGTGTACGTACTAAGAGTCAAAATAATTTTTGTCATGATACATAGGACTCTAGATAATAGTACTAAGAGTCAGAATTGTTTTTGTCATGATACATAGGACTCTGGATAATAGTACTTGGCAGCTGCCAATAATGCAATCCTATCTCCAATAATAGCTAGTATTTAAACTTGTGGGACATTTTACAAATCTTGTTGTTGTGGGACATTGCACATTCAATAAAGTATCAACAACCAACCACTTTGAGTAATGAGCAATCACATTCAAATTTTTGTTCTCGTATACAAAACGTCAGGCAACAAGAATTGTATGATAATTGTCTGATAACCCAGTATAAAAGTTAACATATAAGGAACAAAGTCTTGATAAGAATGAGATCATCTAAATTTATTACACCAGTCAAAACTAGTAACATTAAAATCATAAAATATTTCAAGTTTTTAACTCTTTGAATGAATGCATATTGCTACCAAATTAATCCCCAGCAACCACCCATTTATTATGTAACAGTTTCATTAGGCAGTACGTACAAATCAAATAATTCATGACCAAGTTCAAATCAGCTTATTTTCAGTACTACAACAAGTGGACTATCAAAATCCTTTACTTATGCACTTGTTAAATATATATGTCAAGGATTTCGTGTCGCCTTCAAAATATTTCTTTCTTTATTGATCTCCAAAATATAAGACCACTTGCATTTTGAAACTAAAATAGTACTCCCTCATTTCCAAAATTAGATATATAATTTGACTTTTGAGGTCATACGCCGGTATATTAAACTTCAAATTGATATGAATTTATTTAATTTTAATTGTTACAATAATTATAATTGTATAATATTTAACAAAAACTATTAATCACAAAATTTATTTTATTCTAAATTTGTATGAGTCATACCAATTTTGAAGTTTAATATGTCGTCGTTTGATCTCAAAAGTCAAATTATATATCCAATTTTGGAACGGAGGGAATAGTAATTATTTTTCAATAACAAACTCTAATATTAATATTAAGTGATAATTATAGCAATAACTTACATAGATTAGGATTCCCATTACACTTGTTCCTCAATTTCTCCTAATACCTCGTAAAGATACTCCATTAATAATCTTTGGTTACGTTATGAAAGAAGTAAAATAACACAAAAAAGAAAAAGAAATTACAGGATACGCGGTATGCTACATAACTAATATGCAGTACGTTAGAGTATCTTTATTTGAATGCTTATAGTTAACAATTATATTAGAATCTAAATATAATAAACTTAAGTTTTGTAGAAGAGTTTCAATTGAATCAAGAAATTGATTGTTTTATAAATAATTTTGTAAAATGTGATGTCGTTTTGAACATTTAATATTAAGTTAGGATATTGATATTGTGCAATTATAAGTAAAATAACAGAGAGATTTTTCAATACGCTAATTTAAAGTTTTGGTAGGTCAATAAGAATATCTAATAACTCTGGTATCAACCGGTCAATGCCACCATTTAAAAACTAGTTGGCCTTAGCGAATTCTGTTTGATTAATAACAAACTCATTAATTAGTACAGAGATGCATATTGGAACACACTCATACTTTGAAAACTGACATGAACTTGCTGATATATAGCTGTCATGCATACCGTGAAGATGTGGAACTGGCAGGAACTTTCAAAATATAGTAAATGTGCTGACTCGTAGTTTGTTTAGTTGTGATGCAACCAGATGACATAGTTTTTAAAACTCATTATTTCTTCTTTCACCATAAACCACTCAGATTTAATCAAAGATTTGGACTTTCATACTATTTATTGAGCCTGTAATACAAAGTTTGGCTTTCATACTGTTAAAATCAACATCATTATTTCACTTACAACCATATTAGTGATCTTCTATTTATTTATTTGAAAAAATTCTCAACTTCTTTTAATTCCAGTTATTAATTAAGAATTGCGTTGATAAATTATTAATTACTTGAAGTATTAATTTTGAAGGACGTACAACTTCAATATATATATATATATATATATATGTGTATATATATATGTGTGTGTGTGTGTGTGTGTGTATATATATATATATATATATATATATATATATATATATATATATATATATTTACATCATAGTATGTGAGATTTGGTAGGTTAAATTTTTAAAGCATTTCTGTTGAGATTATTATATCAATGTAATACAACACAATCCTGCTTTATCTAATGTATTTAACAGGATGCTTTGGACTATGTATCATACCCAATTCAGCATCTTCAGAAGAAGCCAAATTGTGGGGGTAGTTCTAACTCATGGAATGCTTATTTTGTTGCGGTACGAATCCCTCTCTTGTATCATCCATAAATATAAACTCGAATTTTATTTATAACTTAATACCATTTCAAAGTTATATGCAAGCTTTCAGGTTATATGGCAACATAGTTTCTCATGAAACACTATCGACCGCTGTGCACTAGATTAATGACATCTTTCTTTTTATTTTTTAATTGAATTTATTTTCAGTACTATAACAAGTGGACTATCAAAGTCCTTTTCTTATGCACTTGTTAAATATATAATGTTAAGGATTTCGTTTTTCAAACAAATAAAAGTGTCAATTTCTCAATAATATTTAGATACACTGCCAAATCTTCTACTGGACATGACCAATGACCTCACCTTTAAGAGCCTGTTCGGCACCTACTTATAAGTTGGTCAACCCAACTTATAAGTAGTTTAGCTAAAAAAAGTGTTTGGGAACTACTTCTTTTTCTACTTATAAGTTAAAAAAAAGTCAAAAAAAATAAGTAAGTTTTAGTTGCTTAAAAAAATGACTTATAAGTCATTTTTTTTAAGTTGGTCAACCACTATGAAATGACATAAATGTCCTCTTTTATTTTTTTAATGTTCTTTATATTGAAGGACATTTTAGTAATCTTTATATTTATTTTAACTTATAAGTCATTATTAGCCGAACACATCCACAACTATTACTTATAATTCCCGACTTATAAGTAAAAATGATGCCGAACACTTTTACTTATAAATCTACTAAAATTTTAACTTTAAGTCAAAAAAAATAAGTCATTCCCGAACAGGCCCTAAAACGTCGCCTTCAAAATATTTCTTTCTTTATTGATCTCTTAAATATAAGACCACTTGCATTTTGAAACTAAAATAGTACTCCCTTCTTTCCAAAATTAGATATATAATTTGACTTTTGAGGTCAAACGACGGTATATTAAACTTCAAATTGATATGAATTTATTTAATTTTAATTGTTACAATAATTATAATTGTATAATATTTAACAAAAATTATTAATCACAAAATTTATTTTATTCTAAATTTGTATGAGTCATACCAATTTTGAAGTTTAATATGTCGTCGTTTGACCTCAAAAGTTAAATTGTATATCTAATTTTGGAACGGAAGGAGTAGTAATTATTTTTCAATAACAAACTCTAATATTAATATTTAGTGAAAATTATAGCAATAACTTACATAGATTAGGATTCCCATTACGCGTGTTCCTCAATTTCTCCCAATACCTCATAAAGATTCTCCGATAATCTTTTGTTGCATTATGAAAGAAGTAAAATAACACAAAAAGAAAAAGAAATTACAGAATACGCGGTATGCTACATAACTAATATGCGGTACGCTAGAGTATCTTTATTTGAGTGCTTATAATTAGGAATTATCTTAAAATCTAAATATAATAAACTTAAGTTTGTAGAAGAGTTTCAGTTGAATCAAGAAATTAATTGTGTTTTATAAATAATTTTGTAAAACGTGATATCGTTTTGAACATTTAATACTAAGTTAGGATATTAATATTGTGCAATTATAAGTAAAACAACAAATATTTTTCGGTATTTAGAGTTTTGGTATACAAGTACCAATACGCGGTTCGCTAGGTTAATGAGAGTATCTTATAACTCTGGTATCAGCTGGTCAATGCGACCATTTAAAAACTAGTTGGCCTTTAGCGAATTCTGTTTGATTAATAACAAACTCATTAATTAGTACAGGGATGCATATTGGAACGTAGACTCGTACTTTGAAAACTGACATGAACTTGCTGATATATAGTTGTCATGCATACTGTGAAGATGTGGAAACTGGCAGGAACTTTCAAAACATAGTAAATGTGCTAACTCGTAGTTTGTTTAGTTGTGATGCAACCAGACGACGTAGTTTTTAAAACTCATTATTTCTTCTTTCACCATAAACCACTCAGATTTAATCAAAGATTTGGACTTTCATTGTAACACCCCCTTCCCGAAACAGGAAAGGAAGGTCACGTGCAAAACACAACAAACCTCAAAATTAATAATCAGAGCACTAATATATTCAAAATATATAATAATGACACACCATCAATGATGAACTGAATACCATTCTCCAAAAAAAGACAAAATAATCAAAACCTAAAATCAAATAAACCTAGATGGTCAAAGGCAACTCTCTCATCACACTAGCCCCGAATCACCCCTGCAACCTGCTGGAAGAAAAACACAGCATAAGCCAAATGCTCAGTACGGATATGGATATGCAAAGATTTACAACTGAAATACGGAAACAACTGAGACAAAATACTGAACAAGGTTGAGAAAAAAAAATATAACCTCCAACGATCTGAACAGAATATATCTGAATCAACAGAATTAACGAAACAAACAGAAGAGTAGAGAAATAATGAACTCAAATATCTAACTTAATTAAATGAATTGAATTGAAACGAACAAAACTAACACAATGAAATAATAGGCTGAATCAAATGGCTGAGTGTTTTTTCATACCGAGCTCAGAAATATACCTTGCCACATAGGCAAGTCAAATAATGCCCATATAGGCAATCACAATAATACCACACAGGCAAATCACACATTGGACCGCGAATCCAAATGTATACAAATCAGATAGGTGTGTTTGGCACAACATCACCAATCCGCAGAACAGAAACTAGGGTTAACCCATACGCCTCCCACAACAAAACACCAAGTTGCCCACTTCCTCCGGAGCACAAAAATGGAGACGTCGTGGACTGATCACACTGCCACGAAAAGTGTCATGTCTCTCGTGCCGAGACGACATGTATGTGGTACCCCCACAGGTAGTTATAGCTCAGGTATACCCTATCGCTTATTCTACAAAGATATGATGTCACAACACATGCAACATAATACCAACAAAGGGTTCTAAACGTACATGTTGAACCAAACCAAATCATAAACATAATGTCTCCAAAAGAAGGTAACAACATGTACCGCTCTACAAAGATCAATAAAGTTTTATACATGAAAAATAAATTCAAAAGATTACAAAATATGGAGTTTGAAACATCTAGATCAAACCAAAGCAAAATAAGGATCTAATTAGAAATGAAATAATTAAGTGAGAACCAAATTTTGAACGATTAGCAAAATAAACAAATCAATATGATGAGAGTATCGCTGAAAAACTATGGAATATGTTCAAATTATAATAGAAGGAAAGGAGTTCAAATTACAGATAAAATCAAAGTATTAAAGATCAAACTTTTATTCAAGAGTGTCAACAGGAATATAAGAAAAATGTAACGGATAACGAGATATCACAAGATATATAGAATCAATAATCAGAGGAGTGGAGTACGGAATCTGTACCTGATACGCAAAATCTCTTATATCACACTCCACAAAATCTTAACCTCCAATGCCAACGATATCAAATACGAAATCTTAATCACCACATAAATATATTAGCCTCAAATTAAATATAATCCAAACTAATAATTCCATAATAGTTCGTAACTCACTTAAGATGCCTTTAATTATCGCCTTAGATCACTATTAATATTTCAAAACTTAAAAGTCAATAACAAAACTTAAGAAATCTTAAAACCCCAATATGACAACTATTTTTAATACGTCAGTTCGCTATTCTGATCTTATCACCATTAATTAAAATTTATTTGTCAAATTAACTAATTTTAACATAAATTAGACTTCAAACACTCCAATTTAGCCACGAGAATCACCCAACTCGAATTTAAAATCATTAAATTATACACTTTTAAATATTAGAACTTGTTGTTGAAAATTCTGCTACAAAAATTTTAGATCAGTCCTTTCTTAAAATTCATAACAAATTATACGTTAATCTTTAATGGTTCAAAATTAGTGAACACATTCTAAATTATATATGTATAACATATCCAAAAATTATAACGATCCAACGACCGGATTAAGAGATATAACCCACACAATTATACCTAAAAATATAGAAAACTGATTTTCAGATTTTAACGCGTACGTTCAATCAAATTATATTCCTCTGTATAAATTTATCTCCTCTTTCCGACTATCATGATATCTAATTTCATGCCTATATTTTATTTAAAAATAATCACTAATTTAAAAATTCTCATAACTAAACTTAAAATCAAAATACGAAATAATATTTACCTTCCTTGTTCACCTTTCTTCAATACGCAGCAGTAAAGAATCTGACTTTTGGGTCTTCTAGAATCTTCAAAATCTCTTCATGTCTCATGTAAATTGTAGTTCTCGAAAAAATACACGAAATAGGCTCAAGAATCACTCGATTCGAAGTTAATATGACTGAGTTACGAATTTTTTAAACTAGGGTTGAAAATAGTTGCGAGAATTATAACAGATTATGGTTTCCAGTAATTTCAGACATGAATATGATGTCAAATAACTCTTCTAGCTCTTTAGAATTGTAGAGAATGAAAAACTGAAGAAATAGGCTTTGGATTCACTCAATTCCGACATCGGATGAATCAATTATGATTTTTCTAATGAGTTGCACTGCGTATATGTATTCTACGCGGAAATTTAACTAACCAAATTAGAATAGGCTTAGAGTTACATTTTCACTCTTTAAATATAAATAGGAATTAATATGGGAGTTACCAAAACACTAATGGACTTCTCAATTTTAATTTAATCAATTATTTAATTGTCTACTAAAAGAATTTAACTTTCCAAACAAAACAAGGAAGGAAAGAAAAAAAATAGTAACTTACTGATAGGTCTCCAACTTTTATGGGATATTTTGATGATAACAATAATTAGGAAAAGATTAATTAAAGGGTAGAATCCTCTCCATAGGATTTATTTATATAAATTATTTTTAACTATCTTATCTATTTTGAACAAAAATATTTTTCATCCTAAAATTGAATTAATATTTTTTCCTGACCTTGATAAATTAATATCAAGTGTTAGAAAGATTAATTCAAAACGTAACATTTCCTAAGGCAAGGAGAATTCCTATTGTTTTCTAAAAATAGTCTTTTCGCTAAATGCTTTCAAAATAAATATATGATATATATATAAACTATTTTTTTAATGAAAGCGTTAAAGAAACAAAAGGCTTTTTGCCTTTGTTTCATCCGAATGTGATCTGTGAATTGGAAGCTTGGAATGGGTTTGATTTGCTAGTGGGACCCATGAGCTAAATTGAAAAATGAATTTATAAGGCTTAAAGCCTATGCCAGCTTTGACCGAGTATGCTGGGCATGTGAAAATTTGAAATGTGGGTGATAAATTAGTGGGACCCATGTGCTTTAAATTGAAATTAGATTTGCTGAGATTTGAACTTTGAGTGCATTAACTATGTACATGGACTGGCAAAATTTTGTTTGACAAAATCTTTGATCTTCATCCGTGTGTTGTCCTTCATCCGAAATTCTCATTTTCAAACAAATCAATCTGAGCCGTTTATTTCAAAACCAACTTCCAAATTTACTAGATTGCCCTCGGCTACAAAATTCCTATAAAAAGCAAAGCTTTCTTCAGTTTTAAAATTGCCAATTTCCAAGATTAAGAAAAGCTTATACTCTCCTTGCCTACATTCTCTCTCTCCAAAAAGCTTTCTATTCTCTTCTACAAGTTCTGATTTTTGAAGAGAAAAATTGGTCAAAGTATTTTTTGAGATAAGTTATTAAATTGATTTATTTATATTATCTCATATCTGTTTATATTTATAGATATACAAATATAAATTGTTATACACATTTATATATATCTATATTTCATCTATTCCTATCAATTAAGAGATCAATTGTAGATACCGCTATTTGAGGGTATTCCTTAAACAAGAATATCATTCAAACGGTGCTTGAAGTTCTAAGTGATCGCTTATTGATATAATTTATTTATATAAATATCGTAAAGTAGATCATTAATTAAATACTGAAACAATTCGGAAATCTCTTCGACCGGTATTTAAAATCATAAGTGATCTATCGAAAATATTTATATAAATATCAATTGTGAAACTTTAAATTCGGTCAGTTTAGATACCGCTATTTGAACGTATTCTTTAAACAAGAATAACCATTCGAACGGTGTTTAAAGTTCTAAGTGACCTTATTTAATATTCACATAATAGATAAAATATATTGTTATATATATTTTCGAGTTAAACAAATTTATTTGTTATATCAAGTATTATTTAATTGATAAATCTATTATACTTGATATCTGTCATCACAAGTATTTTGCACATAAAGTCATTTGTTCTTAAATACTTGTTGCATAAATATAAAAGTTATTCAAACCTTTATATCACAAATATTAGTGAATTTATCTGCTTAAAAAGAAGCATATTACTCACTATAAAAGTTATTTAAACTTTTATATCTGAAACTAAAGTTATATCAGTTTAACATAGAAACACATTCTTTATTTATAAAGGAAAAATAATCTCTTTATATATCTGCACTAAATTATATACTTGCTTATTCAGAAGAAACTTTTATAACTGCGCACAAATTAATATTTGCTTACACAGAAGCACATTCATATAATTATAAGAGTCGTTGAACTGTTATATATATATCTGATCTTTAATTTGTATCTGCTTATTTAAGAAGCATCAAATATAAAAGTTATTTAAACTTTTATACCTGTACTGAATTATATCTGCTTGTTCTAGAAGCATATCTCTCTCTCTCTCAACTTTTGTAAAAGGGAAAAGGGTAGAGTTAGTTTATTTTATGTACCTGTGAGAAAGACGTATAATTCTTTGACCAAGACCAGAGTCTTAGAGAGGTCAGCTAGGAGTTGGGTCTCTAGTAAACTTGTGAGGTAAAGAAGAAACTGTTGTTTCAAGACCAGATCATAAAATAGAACTGAACTCAAAGGAAAGGTACAACAAAGCTTGAGGAAGGAGCTGGGAGCTTGCTGTCCAACATAGTTAGTTGAGAATAGTTGTAAGTTTGTCTATAAAACTTTGTAAAGGCTTCTCCGCCTGTTGAAGGAGTATTTATTACTGATAGTAATAGGATCTCAAGTCCTGGAGAGGAGCTTGAGACTGGACGTAGCAACATACCCGTGATGTATGTTGTGAACCAGATAAATCTCTTTGTATTATGTGATTGAATTTTTATTATCTTGCATATTAATTTCTATCACTGCGAATTAATTAACTAAAAATTCAAAAAGGCCAAAGATAATTTTTTAATTAGTAATAATCTATTCAACCCCCCCCTTCTAGATTATTATTGGACTTTCAATTGGTATCAGAGCGGTGCTCTTTAACTTGTTTGTTAAGTGAATACAGGCATATCTAAGAGTAGATCCATCTATGGCCTACAATGCTACTGGTTGCGGAGAAGGACTATCAATGTCTAGACCTCCACTATTTGATGGCACAAATTTTGCCACATGGAAAAACAGATTCTAAATCTATGCCAAATCACAAGGAATCAAAGTTTGGATGGCAATAGAACGAGGTGTAAAAATTCCCACAAAAATTGAAGATGAAAAGATCGTTGAGAAGGATGTTGTTGAATT
The DNA here is from genome assembly GCA_034770075.1 of Aralia elata. Classification (NCBI taxonomy): domain Eukaryota; kingdom Viridiplantae; phylum Streptophyta; class Magnoliopsida; order Apiales; family Araliaceae; genus Aralia; species Aralia elata. The sequence goes on from CM068378.1 coordinate 77,379,139, forward strand.
TACCACTGAAGATGAAGAGGCTATGAATATAGCTTGTAGAGCCGAACAAGTATTGACTAGTGCTCTTATTGAAAAAGAGTACAAAAGAGTTAGCAACTGCAAGAATGCAAAAGAAATTTGGGAAAAATTAATTGTAACCTATGAAGGAACCAATCATATCAAAGAAACCAGAAAAGATGCTCTAATCCAAGAGTATGAAAGTTTCAAGCTGGAAGAAGGAGAAAAAATCATTGATATGGAAACACGTTTTTCCAGAATCATTGATGAGCTGGAACAACTAGGGAAGGCATACACAACTAATGAGAAAAATAGAAGAATTCTCAAAGCTCTTCCATCCGTATGGAAAATGAAAGTTACAGCCATCAAGGAAATGCAAGTTCTAACTGTCTATCCCCTTGATAGCCTCATTGAAAATCTCCGTGCTCACGAAGTCGACATGCTAGTCAAAAAAGCAGGATCAGATACAGATCTCAAGAAGAAAGGAATTGCTTTTAAAGCTCTACTTGTAGATCAAGAAAGCGATGATGAGGAGCTAAATGAAGAACTCTTGAGTTTAGATAATAATGAAGTTGCACTGTTATCAAGACAACTCAGGAGAGTAATCCAAAGCAAAGCCAGAAAATATGGCAAAGGCTTTCTGAAGACAAACAACAACTTCAACAACTTCAAAGGCAAAAAAGTCTTCAGGCCAAAAGCACAAGGAGGAAATTTCAAAGCAAATAATAATAGCAACTTCAGAAATGCCAACTCCAACGAAAATTCAAGTACATGTTTTGAATGCAACCAGCCTGGACATTTTAAAAAGGACTGTCCAAAACTAGTCAACAACAAAGTACTAGTAGCTGAGGAAGGCTGGGATCTAAGTGATGAAGAAGAATCTGCTGAGCAAACTGAGGAAATTGCAAATCTATGTTTAATGGCAGATAATGACTCGTCACCAAGATCTGAGGTAAATTCTGAGCACCAATTACCTAGTACTTCATTTGTCACATATACTATAGATAATATTAATGAAGAGCATCATGAATTACAAGAAGCTTATAATTGCCTATATGAAGATAATGAAATTATCAAAGAAGATTTTATCAAACTAAAAATTTCATTAGAAAAATTGATTAAGACCAACAGAAATCTTGAAATTGAAAATTCAAATTTAATTGTTATTAATGAAAGTTTAAAAAAAGAAAAAGAAAAACTAGAAAATGATTCTTCAGAAAATTTATTACTAAAGGAAGAATTAGAAAAATTAAGAAACATAAATAAGAATCTTGAGATAGAAAATTCAACACTCATTATTTCTATTGAAAATCTCGAAGTTGAAAATTCAACGCTAGCAATTATTAATGAGGATACTCACATACAAAATCAAGTGTTGAATGAAGATATTAAAAATCTCAAACTTGAAAATTCATCTCTAAAAACAGAATTAGAAAAACAAAGTGTAGACTCTTCTTTAATAGAGCAAATTGAAATTCTGACTAAAGAACGTGATGATTTGAGCACCACTGTTATTAAATTCACAAAAGGAAAAGAAAATCTTGATGTCATGCTTAATCAACAAAGATGTGGCTTTAACAAAGAAGGATTAGGATACATTGGGGAATCTAGTAAAACAAAAGGCAAAGGACTCTATCATGTTAAGAGTAAAGAAAAAGAAAATCATATATCTCCCTTTACTAAATGCACTTACTGTAACCGAAATGGTCATTCTATTTACATGTGCAATGCTCGAAATGGGAACTATAAAGGAAAAATGATCTGGGTTCCAAAAGGAACTTACACTACACCTATTACTGTGAAGAATACAAGAAAAGAATTCTATAATAAAAGATCTTATAGAAATCATCATCAAAAATTTTCAGGATATAAAAATAGAGTAATCCATGCTTTTCATAGACCTACTGCTCATAGAATGCTTATGTCTACTAAGACTGATTATCCTGAACCCAGTTTTGTAAAGGAAAACACAAATATTCCTTATACAAAATGGAAAACTTACCCAAAGGACCCTTCTTATTAAAGGGTACCAGTTTATAAAATTAATATACATTGCAGGTATGTCTTGCCGCTAATACTAGCAAAAACAGATGGTATCTTGATAGCGGTTGTTCAAGACATATGACGGGAGACAAATCAAAATTGAACAATCTACAAGCTACAAACTGTGGTGAGGTAACCTTTGGAGATAGCAACAAAGGTAAAGTAATTGGAATTGGAAGTGTTGGTAATAAGCACATAACAATTTCTAATGTACAGTTAGTCATGGGACTCAGGTATAATCTTCTATCCATTAGTCAACTATGTGATAGTGGCTTTAAAATATTTTTCAGTCCTTATAACTGTTCAATATTTGATCAATTTGGTAAATTGGTTTTGTTATGTCCTAGAAATCAGAATGTGTACACGTGTGACCTAGATGCATATTCTCACCTAGACAATGTTTGTTTTGTGTCTACAAATGATGATCCATGGCTTTGGCATCGCAGATTAGGACATATTAACATGAAACTGATCAACAACATTTCTTCTAAAGAACATGTTCGTGGTCTTCCAAAACTAAAGTTTTTAAAAGATCACATTTGTGAAGCCTGTGAATTAGGAAAACAAATTCATGCATCTCATAAACCTAAACTCACTGTATCAACCTCTCGACCTTTAGAACTCTTGCATATGGACCTAGTAGGACCTATTCCTAAACATAGCATGGGTGGTGCTGTATATATATATTTTAGTTTTGGTTGATGACTACTCTCGATTTACATGGGTTGATTTTCTGAAATTTAAAAATGAAGCTATAAATTCTTTTTCTGCATTGTGTAAGAAAATCCAGAATCAACAAGGAAGTCCTATTGTTTATATTCGATCTGATCACGGAAGAGAATTTGACAATTTTGATTTTATTATGTTCTGTGATTAGCACGGTATAAGTCATAACTTTTCTGTCCCTTATACCCCACAATCAAATGGTATGGTTGAAAGGAAAAATTGAACCTTACAGGAAATGGCTAATACTATGTTAAATGAATATCGCTTTCCTAAATATTTTTGGGGTGAGGCAGTAGCAACGTCCAGTTATATTTTAAACCGAGTCTTATTAAGACCAATTTTGCTCAAAACTCCCTATGAGCTTTATTATAAAAGAACTCCAAAAATAAATTATTTTCGTGCTTTTGGGAGTAAATGTTTTATTTTAAATACAAAAGGACATCTGCTAAAGTTTGATCCCAAATCTGATGAGGGAATTTTTCTGGGATATTCACTTAATAGTAAAGCATACAGAGTTTTTAACAAAAGAAGTCTAGTTGTTGAGGAATCAATGAATGTAACTTTTGATGAGTCTCAGCCACCTCCCAAATATAAAGAGTTAGTTGACAGTGACGTGGTCATTGAAGACATTCTAAGAAATATGGAGGAACCAAAGCTAGAAAATGCATCTTCACCTATCAATATTAATCCTCTTGAAAATCCCAATCCTCAGTTAATTGACTTACCCAAAGAGTCACATGTTGTCAAGAATCATCCTTTAGAAAATGTGTTTGGTGACATTGACAGAGGAATTCTCACAAGATCACAAACACATAACTTGGTTGGTCATTTATCCTTCTTATCCCAAATTGAGCCTAAAAATATAAAAGATGCTTTACTAGACGAAGATTGGATAATAGCCATGTAGGATGAACTTGAACAGTTCACTAGAAACAAAGTTTGGGAGTTAGTTCCACAACCCGAAGATACTTCCATTATTGGAACTCGATGGGTTTTTCGTAACAAGTTAGATGAAAGTGGAACCATCATTCGCAACAAGGCAAGATTAGTTGCACAAGGGTATAATCAACTTGAAGGTATTGATTATGATGAAAAATATGCTCCTGTTGCTAGAATTGAATCTATACGCATGTTATTAGCTTTTGCATGCCACAAAGATTTCAAATTGTTTCAAATGGATGTCAAATCTGCTTTTTTAAATGGTGTTATTGAAGAGGAAGTTTATGTTAAACAACCTCCTGGTTTTAAAGATTTTGATCATCCTGGATATGTGTATAAGTTGCATAAAGCTTTATATGGTTTAAAATAGGCCCCTAGAGCATGGTATAAACGCTTAAGTAAATTTCTGCTAGAAAATGGTTTTAAAAGAGGAACTGTCGATACTACTATGTTTACTAAATATAAAAATGATGATATTCTTATTATTCAAATTTATGTTGATGACATCATTTTTGGTTCTACTGATATCACTATGTACAATAATTTCTCTGAAAGCATGAGTAAGGAATTTGAAATGAGCATGATGGGAGAATTAAACTTCTTCCTAGGATTGCAAATCAAGCAAGGCGAAAAAGGTATTCATATCTCTCAATCCAAATATTGCAAAGAAATGATTAAGAAATTTGGTTTAGAGTCTGTGAAACCTCTTAATACTCCTATGTCAACTTCTGATAAGTTAACTGCTGATGAAAATGGAAAAAGTGTTGATACAAAGAAGTATAGAGGAATGATTAGAAGTCTGCTATACATTACAGCAAGTAGACCTGACATTATGTTCAGTGTCTGCAAATGTGCCAGATTTCAGTCAAATCCTAAAGAATCACATTTGATTGCCGTCAAAAGAATTTTTCGATATCTTAAAGGAACCACAGACTTAGGTCTATGGTATCCTAAAGGTCAACCATTTAATCTTGTGTGCTTCTCAGATTCTGACTATGCAGGTCATCATGTTGATTGAAAAAGTACTAGTGGAACTTGTCAGTTTTTGGGTGGATGTTTAGTTTCTTGGTTCTCTAAGAAACAAAACTCCGTATCTATTTCAACCACCGAAGTCGAATATATAGCTGCTGCACGTTGTTGTGCACAGATACTGTGGATGAAATAGACCCTTGCTGATTATAATATAAAATTTAATTGCGTATCAATATTATGTGATAATACCAGTGCCATTAACTTAAGTAAAAATACAGTATTGCATGCTAGATCAAAACATATAGATGTTAGACATCATTTTTTGCGTGATCATGTAAACAGTGGCAATATCAAATTAGATCACATTGATACAGAATTAAATATTGCTGATATATTCACTAAACCTTTAAGTTCTGATAGATTTTGTAAATTACGAATTGAATTAGGCATGCTAGATATTTCTTCTTAATATTTTATGCATTTTTCATATATATTTATAATTTTAAAAAAATATATTTTATATTATTGTATTACTTAATTAATATATTTTTGTAACTATTATCACCTAACTATATTTATTGATATCATTAATATTAGTTTAAATATTTTATTACATATAAAACCCACTAATATAAGTATTATTTTTTATTATTTAAAAAAAAAATATTTATGCGTTAATTTTTTTTATGTACGTTCCATTATTTTTTTAAAAACATTCATCTCAATATTCAATATATCTTAATTAAACCTTACTGTTTCATTTCAATTATACATACTTGTTGAATATATTTTAATTTCTATCTTTAATAACAATATTTACTCATATAAATGCTTATTATTCATATTTGTTAATATATTCTAACAATTACATTTTTTATTTTATTTTTAATATTTTAAAAAAAATTTAAATTATTATAAATATAATTATAAATATTTCTTTTGCTGATTTCTTAAATATATATATATATATATATATATATATATATATATATATATATTCGGATCAAATCTGCATCGTCGGATCAAATGAATTTAAATCCAATGTTCAATAGTATCCATCCGTGTTCCTCCAAATGAACCAATCAGAATGTATCACGTGGATCAAGCATGGCAGCCATTCGATCATCAAAGAAAGCACAAACTCGCCTCTGCCGTTGGATCAAGGGTTATTTAGTCAACCCAACTACTTAAATCTCAGGTTTCATCACAACCGTCGCATTCTTTTGAGATTAATTTCTAGCCATCGGATCGATCAGATTAACCTAGCTATAAATAGAAATTTTTTTCTTTTTCATTCATTTTCCTCTTCTTCTCTCTCTCTCCTCCGCCGCTCAACTTCTCTCTCTCTCAAACCCTAATTCGTTTTACAAAATCTTTGATTTATAATTTTTTGTTTTCAACACCGATTAATCGATTCTTCGTCATCTTAATCATATGATTACCGATTACTTTTCCTTCAAAACAATCTCTGCAAAATATTTTTGGTCCAAATCTAAGATCTGACAAACCCTAGCTCTTCTCTGCCAAAAATTCTGAGTTTTGATTCGATTTCGCTAAAAATAATCAGATTACACGTTTTTTTTTCTTCATATCTTTACCGATTAATTTCGTCAACAATATTTCTTACAATTTTTTTTAGTCTCTTTCAAAAATCCGTCTAATAAAAAAAAATGTTTTTGCATTTTTTTTCAAATCTCTGCCAGTTTCTTTTGGTTTTTGAATCGATCAAAATAAATGTCTGTAAAACCCTATTTTTTAAACTGCTGATATTCGAACATTATTTTATTCGATCTAAATCAGATTTGTAAAATCTGATGAAGTTCCTTTAATCTCAAAATGATTTTTTTGTTCAATCTTTTATTTTTGTTCAGAACAATATTTACATATTCATACCCTCTAAAATATACTGATAAGTGTATATATATATATATATATATATATATATATATATATATATATATATATATATATGGATTACTATGTAATACGATTCTGATATAAAGATGGCAAAGTTGTGCATGCACCTCCTATTTTTTTTCGCAGCCACTAAGGTAATATTTCTAGGCTTATTTTAGTTGCTCGTTGACACAATTCTGCCTTCATCTTCTCTGAGCTAAGCCTCTATGAATGATTATATGAACTGATAGGATTACTTGTTTTTATCATTACTCTGGACTGCTACTCTGGACTAAGTTGAACTGTGATGATGAAATTTTTTTTTTTCGTCTAAAATTGGATAAAGACTTAAATGCTTGACTACTATATGTTGAAATTGTATGTGCCGAACTCTGTTGTCGGCTGTGGATTTTTTTTTGTCACAATTCTCTCTCTGTTTAAAAACTAAAATGGGTGTGAATTTTTCTCTCTCTTCTTTTTCTATTTAAAGATTGAACTCAGTGGTTGAAATTCTTTTTGGCCAATGGTTATACTCCAACTGATATTACTTGATTGACTCTTCTGTGTATAGTCTCATTTATTACACTACACAATAATTTGAATGTAAAGACACTATTTTCTGGATACTTTGATTTCTTGGAAAAGGTTTAAACAGTTCAAAGTATGGTGATATTGCTTGCAAGTGTTTACTTACATTACTGAGTATATGTGAGTCAGCTACTTTCCATATCTTTGCATTAAATGTTGGATCGTTGCACCTAGTTGTGAATTACATGTATAAATTAAACTTGCTAAAACAGATTTCAGTCATCTCTGAGTCTTATTCTCTTCATCTGTTTTTGTCTCTCTCTCTCTCTCTCCGTTTTGTCATCTGGATCTTATTTTTTTTGCATACTCTCTCTGTTTAAGTGTTTTATTTTTCTTTAAAATGGAAAACACTTCATCTTCTAAACGTAAAAAGAAAAAATCTGCATTGTACTCTGAGGTCCATCCTGATACATGCATTCCACACTTAATCATTCCACAAGCACAGTCTAAATACGTGCATATGAGACATAATCTCTCTCTTGGTTTGGGAATAACCTTTAACAGTTTTCCCAATCTTTTGAAAAAACTGATAAGCATAGGATGGGAGTCCTTGGTGGTCTTTAATAATAGAAATATATATCCTGGCCTCATAGCTGAGTTTTACTCTCATATGACCTTTCATAGAAACAACTCTGGTGTGTTAGTTAGTATCACCACATGCATTCAAGGCATAGAATTTACACTTGATGAACAACTACTTGTTCATGCCTTACATTTGAGACAGTCAATGTTAGAACTACCTAGACTAAATGAATATGCCTGTCCAATAGGATTTTCTATGACTGCATGCATGACATTCAAGCAAAATTTGGCAACTGTAACTGAACAAATTGTTCCTGCATTTGCTTTTGATTTCCCAGTTAATATTGGTATGGAATTTTTAACTGCTCAATCTCAATTTCTGGGAAAAATTATGAGAAAGAATTTCATGCCAGTTAGGGATGATAGAAGTTTATCTCCTTTTGACTTAGAACTCATGAGATGTGTTTTACATGAATTTATGCCCTACAACTTGGCTTACTTCATCTTGACATCCTTTGAACATTGTTTTCATCATAATTGCATGGGCTATGGTCTTCTTTTGACTCGTATCTTCAAATTTCTTGGTATTGATATTCTTCCCCACAAATCTCAATTGATTCCAAATAGTAATATTGTCTCTCATTTAAAGCTTCCTCCAAGACCTTTAGTTGTTTTCAAAGAATCCAATCATGATCATATTGAAACTCACCTCAATATGATTTCTCAATTAGAAACACTAAGTAACATGAATCAACTCATGTTACAAAATCACGGAGACATGATAGTTAAATTTGATGAAATGCAACAAACAGTTCTTCGCCTTAAAGAAATGATACATTTCTTGCTGGAAAACCACAAGCTGTCTGTTCCCCCATACCACTTCTCCTCAAGTACAAGCTCTGCTCATGTTGGGACAATGGCAACATCTCCTCCAGATACTTCTCTTTCTCCTATCAAAATGAAGTTTTCTCCTCTTAACTTGGGAGAGTTCTGACTAACTATTTGGGCATGTATTACATATATATATATACACTATTAACTAACTATTTGGGATGACTGTAACTAATATGCTAACTAAGTATGTAGGTATGCTTGCTTTAGTTTCTAACAGTCACTTTACAGACTTCCTACTCACCTTTTTGCAGGTTGGTACCTTATATAACATATGATACTAACTTTTCTGTAGGTTGCTTTTAATTTTTAGAAATTCTTTCCCCCTATTTTTATAATGACAAAGGGGGAGAAGAAAAATATTACAGGACATTGTCAGTGACTGGATATACTGCTATACTGTCATGTGATGGATATAACTGACTGATATTCACTGCTGATATACTGCTATGAACAGGGTTATAACAAATTATACGTTAATCTTTAATGGTTCAAAATTAGTGAACACATTCTAAATTATATATGTATAACATATCCAAAAATTATAACGATCCAACGACCGGATTAAGAGATATAACCCACACAATTATACCTAAAAGTATAGAAAACTGATTTTCAGATTTTAACGCGTACGTTCAATCAAATTATATTCCTCTGTATAAATTTATCTCCTCTTTCCGACTATCATGATATCTAATTTCATGCCTATATTTTATTTAAAAATAATCACTAATTTAAAAATTCTCATAACTAAACTTAAAATCAAAATACGAAATAATATTTACCCTCCTTGTTCATCTTTCTTCAATACGCAGCAGTAAAGAATCTGACTTGTGGGTCCTCTAGAATCTTCAAAATCTCTTCATGTCTCATGTAAATTGTAGTTCTCGAAAAAATACACGAAATAGGCTCAAGAATCACTCGATTCGGAGTTAATATGACTGAGTTACGAATTTTTAAAACTAGGGTTGAAAATAATTGCGAGAATTATAACAGATTATGGTTTCCAGTAATTTCAGACATGAATATGATGTCAAATAACTCTTCTAGCTCTTTAGAATTGTAGAGAATGAAAAACTGAAGAAATAGGCTTTGGATTCACTCAATTCCGACATCGGATGAATTAATTATGATTTTTCTAATGAGTTGCACTGCGTATATGTATTCTACGCGGGAATTTAACTAACCAAATTAGAATAGGCTTAGGGTTACATTTTCACTCTTTAAATATAAATAGGAATTAATATGGGAGTTACCAAAACACTAATGGACTTCTCAATTTTAATTTAATCAATTATTTAATTGTCTACTAAAAGAATTTAACTTTCCAAACAAAACAAGGAAGGAAAGAAAAAAAATAGTAACTTACTGATAGGTCTCCAACTTTTATGGGATATTTTGATGATAACAATAATTAGGAAAAGATTAATTAAAGGGTAGAATCCTCTCCATAGGATTTATTTATATAAATTATTTTTAACTATCTTATCTATTTTGAACAAAAATATTTTTCATCCTAAAATTGAATTAATATTTTTTCCTGACCTTGATAAATTAATATCAAGTGTTAGAAAGATTAATTCAAAAAGCAACATTTCTTAAGGCAAGGAGAATTCCTATTGTTTTCTAAAATAGTCTTTTCGCTAAATGCTTTCAAAATAAATATATGATATATATATATATAAACTATTTTTTTTAAAGCGTTAAAGAAAAAAAAGGCTTTTTGCCTTTGTTTCATCCGAATGGGATATGTGAATTAGAAGCTTGGAATGGGTTTGATTTGCTTGTGGGACCCGTGAGCTAAATTGAGAAATGAATTTATAAGGCTTAAAGCCTTTGCTAGCTTTGACCGAGTGTGCTGGTCATGTAACAATTTGAAATGTGGGTGATAAATTAGTGAGACCCATGTGCTTTAAATTAAAATTAGATTTGCTGAGATTTGAACTTTGAGTGCATAAACTGGCAAATTTTGTTTGACAAAATCTTTGATCTTCATCCGTGTGTTGTCCTTCATCCGAAATTCTCATTTTCAAACAAATCAATCTGAGCCATTTATTTCAAACCAACTTCCAAATTTACTAGATTGCCCTGGGCTACAAAATTCCTATAAAAAGCAAAGCTTTCTTCCGTTTCAATTCGCCAATTTCCAAGATTAAGAAAAGCTTATACTTTCCTTGCCTACATTCTCTCTTTCTAAAAAGCTTTCTATACTCTTCTACAAGTTCTGATTTTTGAAGAGAAAAAATAGTCAAAGTATTTTTGAGATACGTTATTAAATTGATTTATTTATATTATCTCATATCTGTTTATATTTATAGATATACAAATATAAATTGTTATACACATTTATATATATCTATATTTCATCTATTCCTATCAATTAAGAGATCAATTGTAGATACCGCTATTTGAGGGTATTCCTTAAACAAGAATATCATTCAAACGGTGCTTGAAGTTCTAAGTGATCGCTTATTGATATAATTTATTTATATAAATATCGTAAAGTAGATCATTAATTAAATACTGAAACAATTCGGAAATCTCTCCAACCGGTATTTAAAATCATAAGTGATCTATCGAAAATATTTATATAAATATCAATTGTGAAACTTTAAATTCGGTCAGTTTTAGATACCGCTATTTGAAGGTATTCCTTAAACAAGAATAACCATTCGAACGGTGTTTAAAGTTCTAAGTGGCCTTATTTAATATTCGCATAATAGATAAAATATATTGTTATATATATTTTCGAGTTAAACAAATTTATTTGTTATATCAAGTATTATTTAATTGATAAATCTATTATACTTGATATCTGTCATCACAAGTATTTCGCACATAAAGTCATTTGTTCTTAAATACTTGTTGCATAAATCTAAAAGTTATTCAAACCTTTATATCACAAATATTAGGAATTTATCTGCTTAAAAAGAAGCATATTACTCACTATAAAAGTTATTTAAATTTTTATATCTGAAACTAAAGTTATATCAGTTTAACATAGAAACACATTCTTTATTTATAAAGGAAAAATAATCTCTTTATATATCTGCACTAAATTATATACTTGCTTATTCAGAAGAAACTTTTATAACTGCGCACAAATTAATATTTTGCTTACACAGAAGCACATTCATATAATTATAAGAGTCGTTGAACTGTTATATATATATCTGATCTTTAATTTGTATCTGCTTATTTAAGAAGCATCAAATATAAAAGTTATTTAAACTTTTATACCTGTACTGAATTATATCTGTTTGTTCTAGAAGCATATCTCTCTCTCAACTTTTGAAAAAGGGAAAAGGGTAGAGTTAGTTTATTTTATGTACCTGTGAGAAAGACGTATAATTCTTTGACCAAGACCAGAGTCTTAGAGAGGTCAGCTAGGAGTTGGGTCTCTAGTAAACTTGTGAGGTAAAGAAGAAACTGTTGTTTCAAGACCAGATCATAAAATAGAACTGAACTCAAAGGAAAGGTACAACTAAGCTTGAGGAAGGAGCTGGGAGCTTGCTGTCCAACATAGTTAGTTGAGAATAGTTGTAAGTTTGTCTATAAAACTTTGTAAAGGCTTCTCCGCCTGTTGAAGGAGTATTTATTACTGATAGTAATAGGATCTCAAGTCCTGGAGAGGAGCTTGAGACTGGACGTAGCAACATACCCGTGATGTATGTTGTGAACCAGATAAATCTCTTTGCATTGTGTGATTGAATTTTTATTATCTTGCATATTAATTTCTATCACTGCGAATTAATTAACTAAAAATTCAAAAAGGCCAAAGATAATTTTTTAATTAGTAATAATCTATTCAACCCCCCCCCCCTTCTAGATTATTATTGGACTTTCACTTACCTTTTCCAATTCAATTATACTATTATAAATGAAATCAATTAATATTTAATTATTAACAAAAATATGGGTTATTACATTCTTTCCCCCTTAAAAATAATTTCTTCCTCGAAATTCAAATATGTTATAGAAAGTTTTATTTATTTTTCTATTTAAATTGAATAATTAGTCATGAACTTTAGTTAAGACGTAGTATCTCCCTTTGTAACGATCAAGACTGATAAGTCCATCGGTCCACAGAATTATCCATGTACTTATAGAAGATTTGACAGCTACAACATCAAGCGTTGGTAAGGTTCTTCGTTTTGCATCAAGATAAACCACATGCTCCACAGCTGGTGCGTCCCCGTCAATTTCTTGATTTTCATTCTTGCAAACGTACTCTTCAGAACGTAATTCGAAAACACATAATTTTCTCCACATCCATAATCGAGTTCGAATACCCAAAATATTCAAATTAATCTTTAATTGGTAAAAATTTTATATTCCACACATGACTAGGATCTAACAAATTATTATATAAAAAAAAATTCATGCAAAACTCCAATAACATCAGATAAACAAAATAACTCTACAAATTATATCACTAACCCTTCCTAAGTTCTTCAAGAGCCTCAATCCAAATTAATTCTCAAATATCATTACACCAAATAATATACTACTAAGATCTCTTCATCACCATATCAAACTCCAAGTCACATATTCTACTATCTGCCTATGGAATATGTTCAAATTATAATAGAAGGAAAGGAGTTCAAATTACAGAATAAAATCAAAGTATTAAAGATCAAACTTCTATTCAAGAGTGTCAATAGGAATATAAGAAAAATGTAACGAATAACGAGATATCACAAGATATATATAATCAATAATCAGAGGAGTAGAGTACAGAATCCGTACCTGATACGCAAAATCTCTTATATCACACTTCACAAAATCTTAACCTCCAATGCCAACGATATCAAATACGAAATCTTAATCACCACCTAAATATAGTCGCCTCAAATTAAATATAATCCAAACTAATAATTCCATAATAGTTCGTAACTCACTTAAGATGCCTTTAATTATCGCCTTAGATCACTATTAATATTTCAAAACTTAAAAGTCAATAACAAAACTTAAGAAATCTTAAAACCCCAATATGACAACTATTTTTAATACGTCAGTTCGCTATTCTGATCTTATCACCATTAATTAAAATTTATTTGTCAAATTAAGTAATTTTAACATAAATTAGACTTCAAATACTCCAATTTAGCCACGAGAATCACCCAAATCGAATTTAAAATCATTAAATTATACACTTTTAAATATTAGAACTTGTTGCTGAAAATTCTGCTACAAAAATTTTAGATCAGCCCTTTCTTAAAATTCATAACAAATTATATGTTAATATTTAATGGTTCAAAATTAGTGAACACATTCTAAATTATATATGTATAACATATCCAAAAATTATAACGATCCAACGGCCGGATTAAGAGATATAACCCACACAATTATACCTAAAAATATAGAAAACTGATTTTCAGATTTTAACGCGTACGTTCAATCAAATTATATTCCTCTGTATAAATTTATCTCCTCTTTCTGACTATCATGATATCTAATTTCATGCCTATATTTTATTTAAAAATAATCACTAATTTAAAAATTCTCATAACTAAACTTAAAATCAAAATACGAAATAATATTTACCTTCCTTGTTCTCACCTTTCTTCAATACGCAGCAGTAAAGAATCTGACTTGTGGGTCTTCTAGAATCTTCAAAATCTCTTCATGTCTCATGTAAATTGTAGTTCTCAAAAAAATACACGAAATAGGCTCAAGAATCACTCGATTCGGAGTTAATATGACTGAGTTACGAATTTTTAAAACTAGGGTTGAAAATAGTTGCGAGAATTAGAACATATTATGGTTTCGAGTAATTTCAGACATGAATATGATGTCAAATAACTCTTCTAGCTCTTTAGAATTGTAGAGAATGAAAAACTGAAGAAATAGGCTTTGGATTCCCTCAATTCCGACATCGGATGAATTAGTTAAGATTTTTCTAATGAGTTGCACTGCGTATAAGTATTCTACGCGGGAATTTAACTAACCAAATTAGAATAGGCTTAGGGTTACATTTTCACTCTTTAAATATAAATAGGAATTAATATGGGAGTTACCAAAACACTAATGGACTTCTCAATTTTAATTTAATCAATTATTTAATTGTCTACTAAAAGAATTTAACTTTCCAAACAAAACAAGGAAGGAAAGAAAAAAAATAGTAACTTACTGATAGGTCTCCAACTTTTATGGGATATTTTGATGATAACAATAATTAGGAAAAGATTAATTAAAGGGTAGAATCCTCTCCATAGGATTTATTTATATAAATTATTTTTAACTATCTTGTCTATTTTGAACAAAAATATTTTTCATCCTAAAATTGAATTAATATTTTTTCCTGACCTTGATAAATTAATATCAAGTGTTAGAAAGATTAATTCAAAAAGTAACATTTCCTAAGGCAAGGAGAATTCCTATTGTTTTCTAAAAATAGTCTTTTCGCTAAATGCTTTCAAAATAAATATATGATATATATATAAACTATTTTTTTAATGAAAGCGTTAAAGAAACAAAAGGCTTTTTGCCTTTGTTTCATCCGAATGTGATCTGTGAATTGGAAGCTTGGAATGGGTTTGATTTGCTAGTGGGACCCATGAGCTAAATTGAAAAATGAATTTATAAGGCTTAAAGCCTATGCCAGCTTTGACCGAGTATGCTGGGCATGTGAAAATTTGAAATGTGGGTGATAAATTAGTGGGACCCATGTGCTTTAAATTGAAATTAGATTTGCTGAGATTTGAACTTTGAGTGCATTAACTATGTACATGGACTGGCAAAATTTTGTTTGACAAAATCTTTGATCTTCATCCGTGTGTTGTCCTTCATACCGAAATTCTCATTTTCAAACAAATCAATCTGAGCCGTTTATTTCAAAACCAACTTCCAAATTTACTAGATTTCCCTCGGCTACAAAATTCCTATAAAAAGCAAAGCTTTCTTCAGTTTTAAAATTGCCAATTTCCAAGATTAAGAAAAGCTTATACTCTCCTTGCCTACATTCTCTCTCTCTAAAAAGCTTTCTATTCTCTTCTACAAGTTCTGATTTTTGAAGAGAAAAATTGGTCAAAGTATTTTTTGAGATAAGTTATTAAATTGATTTATTTATATTATCTCATATCTGTTTATATTTATAGATATACAAATATAAATTGTTATACACATTTATATATATCTATATTTCATCTATTCCTATCAATTAAGAGATCAATTGTAGATACCGCTATTTGAGGGTATTCCTTAAACAAGAATATCATTCAAACGGTGCTTGAAGTTCTAAGTGATCGCTTATTGATATAATTTATTTATATAAATATCGTAAAGTAGATCATTAATTAAATACTGAAACAATTCGGAAATCTCTCCAACCGGTATTTAAAATCATAAGTGATCTATCGAAAATATTTATATAAATATCAATTGTGAAACTTTAAATTCGGTCAGTTTTAGATACCGCTATTTGAAGGTATTCCTTAAACAAGAATAACCATTCGAACGGTGTTTAAAGTTCTAAGTGGCCTTATTTAATATTCGCATAATAGATAAAATATATTGTTATATATATTTTCGAGTTAAACAAATTTATTTGTTATATCAAGTATTATTTAATTGATAAATCTATTATACTTGATATCTGTCATCACAAGTATTTCGCACATAAAGTCATTTGTTCTTAAATACTTGTTGCATAAATCTAAAAGTTATTCAAACCTTTATATCACAAATATTAGGAATTTATCTGCTTAAAAAGAAGCATATTACTCACTATAAAAGTTATTTAAACTTTTATATCTGAAACTAAAGTTATATCAGTTTAACATAGAAACACATTCTTTATTTATAAAGGAAAAATAATCTCTTTATATATCTGCACTAAATTATATACTTGCTTATTCAGAAGAAACTTTTATAACTGCGCACAAATTAATATTTGCTTACACAGAAGCACATTCATATAATTATAAGAGTCGTTGAACTGTTATATATATATCTGATCTTTAATTTGTATCTGCTTATTTAAGAAGCATCAAATATAAAAGTTATTTAAACTTTTATACCTGTACTGAATTATATCTGCTTGTTCTAGAAGCATATCTCTCTCTCAACTTTTGAAAAAGGGAAAAGGGTAGAGTTAGTTTATTTTATGTACCTGTGAGAAAGACGTATAATTCTTTGACCAAGACCAGAGTCTTAGAGAGGTCAGCTAGGAGTTGGGTCTCTAGTAAACTTGTGAGGTAAAGAAGAAACTGTTGTTTCAAGACCAGATCATAAAATAGAACTGAACTCAAAGGAAAGGTACAACTAAGCTTGAGGAAGGAGCTGGGAGCTTGCTGTCCAAGATAGTTAGTTGAGAATAGTTGTAAGTTTGTCTATAAAACTTTGTAAAGGCTTCTCCGCCTGTTGAAGGAGTATTTATTACTGATAGTAATAGGATCTCAAGTCCTGGAGAGGAGCTTGAGACTGGACGTAGCAACATACCCGTGATGTATGTTGTGAACCAGATAAATCTCTTTGCATTGTGTGATTGAATTTTTATTATCTTGCATATTAATTTCTATCACTCACTTCGAATTAATTAACTAACAATACAAAAAGGCCAAAGATAATTTTTTAATTAGTAATAATCTATTCAACCCCCCCCCCCTTCTAGATTATTATTGGACTTTCACTTACCTTTTCCAATTCAATTATACTATTATAAATGAAATCAATTAATATTTAATTATTAACAAAAATATGGGTTATTACATTCTTTCCCCCTTAAAAAAAATAATTTTCGTCCCTCGAAATTCAAATAAGTTATAGAAAGTTTTATTTTTATTTTTATTTAAATTGAATAATTAGTCATGAACTTTAGTTAAGACGTAGTATCTCCCTTTGTAACGATCAAGACTGATAAGTCCATCGGTCCACAGAATTATCCATGTACTTGTAGAAGATTTGACAGCTACAACATCAAGCGTTGGTAAGGTTCTTCGTTTTGCATCAAGATAAACCACATGCTCCACAGCTGGTGCGGCCCCGTCAATTTTTTGATTTTCATTCTTGCAAACGTACTCTTCAGAACGTAATTCGAAAACACATAATTTTCTCCACATCCATAATCGAGTTCGAATACCCAAAATATTCAAAGTAATCTTTAATTGGTAAAAATTTTATATTCCACACATGACTAGGATCTAACAAATTATTATATAAAAAAAAATTCATGCAAAACTCCAATAACATCAGATAAACAAAATAACTCTACAAATTATATCACTAACTCTTCCTAAGTTCTTCAAGAGCCTCAATCCAAATTAATTCTCAAATATCATTACACCAAATAATATACTACTAAGATCTCTTCATCACCATATCAAACTCCAAGTCACATATTCTACTATCTGCCTATGGAATATGTTCAAATTATAATAGAAGGAAAGGAGTTCAAATTACAGAATAAAATCAAAGTATTAAAGATCAAACTTCTATTCAAGAGTGTCAACAGGAATATAAGAAAAATGTAACGGATAACGAGATATCACAAGATATATATAATCAATAATCAGAGGAGTGGAGTACGGAATCCGTACCTGATACGCAAAATCTCTTATATCACACTTCACAAAATCTTAATCTCCAATGCCAACGATATCAAATACAAAATCTTAATCACCACCTAAATATATTCGCCTCAAATTAAAATATAATCCAAACTAATAATTCCATAATAGTTCGTAACTCACTTAAGATGCCTTTAATTATCGCCTTAGATCACTATTAATATTTCAAAACTTAAAAGTCAATAACAAAACTTAAGAAATCTTAAAACCCCAATATGACAACTATTTTTAATACGTCAGTTCGCTATTCTGATCTTATCAGCATTAATTAAAATTTATTTGTCAAATTAACTAATTTTAACATAAATTAGACTTCAAACACTCCAATTTAGCCACGAGAATCACCCAAATCGAATTTAAAATCATTAAATTATACACTTTTAAATATTAGAACTTGTTGCTGAAAATTCTGCTACAAAAATTTTAGATCAGCCATTTCTTAAAATTCATAACAAATTATACGTTAATATTTAATGGTTCAAAATTAGTGAACACATTCTAAATTATATATGTATAACATATCCAAAAATTATAACGATCCAACGGCCGGATTAAGAGATATAACCCACACAATTATACCTAAAAATATAGAAAACTGATTTTCAGATTTTAACGCGTACGTTCAATCAAATTATATTCCTCTGTATAAATTTATCTCCTCTTTCCGACTATCATGATATCTAATTTCATGCCTATATTTTATTTAAAAATAATCATTAATTTAAAAATTCTCATAACTAAACTTAAAATCAAAATACGAAATAATATTTACCTTCCTTGTTCTCACCTTTCTTCAATACGCAGCAGTAAAGAATCTGACTTGTGGGTCTTCTAGAATCTTCAAAATCTCTTCATATCTCATGTAAATTGTAGTTCTCAAAAAAATACACGAAATAGGCTCAAGAATCACTCGATTCGGAGTTAATATGACTGAGTTACGAATTTTTAAAACTAGGGTTGAAAATAGTTGCGAGAATTAGAACATATTATGGTTTCGAGTAATTTCAGACATGAATATGATGTCAAATAACTCTTCTAGCTCTTTAGAATCGTAGAGAATGAAAAACTGAAGAAATAGGCTTTGGATTCCCTCAATTCCGACATCGGATGAATTAGTTAAGATTTTTCTAATGAGTTGCACTGCGTATAAGTATTCTACGCGGGAATTTAACTAACCAAATTAGAATAGGCTTAGGATTACATTTTCACTCTTTAAATATAAATAGGAATCAATATGGGAGTTACCAAAACACTAATGGACTTCTCAATTTTAATTTAATCAATTATTTAATTGTCTACTAAAAGAATTTAACTTTCCAAACAAAACAAGGAAGGAAAGAAAAAAAAATAGTAACTTACCTTTTCCAATTCAATTATACTATTATAAATGAAATCAATTAATATTTAATTATTAACAAAAATATGGGTTATTACATTCTTTCCCCCTTAAAAATAATTTCGTCCTCGAAATTCAAATAAGTTATAGAAAGTTTTATTTTTATTTTTATTTAAATTGAATAATTAGTCATGAACTTTAGTTAAGACGTAGTATCTCCCTTTGTAACGATCAAGACTGATAAGTCCATCGGTCCACAGAATTATCCATGTACTTGTAGAAGATTTGACAGCTACAACATCAAGCGTTGGTAAGGTTCTTCGTTTTGCATCAAGATAAACCACATGCTCCACAGCTGGTGCGGCCCCGTCAATTTTTTGATTTTCATTCTTGCAAACGTACTCTTCAGAACGTAATTCGAAAACACATAATTTTCTCCACATCCATAATCGAGTTCGAATACCCAAAATATTCAAAGTAATCTTTAATTGGTAAAAATTTTATATTCCACACATGACTAGGATCTAACAAATTATTATATAAAAAAAAATTCATGCAAAACTCCAATAACATCAGATAAACAAAATAACTCTACAAATTATATCACTAACTCTTCCTAAGTTCTTCAAGAGCCTCAATCCAAATTAATTCTCAAATATCATTACACCAAATAATATACTACTAAGATCTCTTCATCACCATATCAAACTCCAAGTCACATATTCTACTATCTGCCTATGGAATATGTTCAAATTATAATAGAAGGAAAGGAGTTCAAATTACAGAATAAAATCAAAGTATTAAAGATCAAACTTCTATTCAAGAGTGTCAACAGGAATATAAGAAAAATGTAACGGATAACGAGATATCACAAGATATATATAATCAATAATCAGAGGAGTGGAGTACGGAATCCGTACCTGATACGCAAAATCTCTTATATCACACTTCACAAAATCTTAATCTCCAATGCCAACGATATCAAATACAAAATCTTAATCACCACCTAAATATATTCGCCTCAAATTAAATATAATCCAAACTAATAATTCCATAATAGTTCGTAACTCACTTAAGATGCCTTTAATTATCGCCTTAGATCACTATTAATATTTCAAAACTTAAAAGTCAATAACAAAACTTAAGAAATCTTAAAACCCCAATATGACAACTATTTTTAATACGTCAGTTCGCTATTTCTGATCTTATCACCATTAATTAAAATTTATTTGTCAAATTAACTAATTTTAACATAAATTAGACTTCAAACACTCCAATTTAGCCACGAGAATCACCCAAATCGAATTTAAAATCATTAAATTATACACTTTTAAATATTAGAACTTGTTGCTGAAAATTCTGCTACAAAAAATTTTAGATCAGCCCTTTCTTAAAATTCATAACAAATTATACGTTAATATTTAATGGTTTCAAAATAAGTGAACACATTCTAAATTATATATGTATAACATATCCAAAAATTATAACGATCCAACGGCCGGATTAAGAGATATAACCCACACAATTATACCTAAAAATATAGAAAACTGATTTTCAGATTTTAACGCGTACGTTCAATCAAATTATATTCCTCTGTATAAATTTATCTCCTCTTTCCGACTATCATGATATCTAATTTCATGCCTATATTTTATTTAAAAATAATCACTAATTTAAAAATTCTCATAACTAAACTTAAAATCAAAATACGAAATAATATTTACCTTCCTTGTTCTCACCTTTCTTCAATACGCAGCAGTAAAGAATCTGACTTGTGGGTCTTCTAGAATCTTCAAAATCTCTTCATGTCTCATGTAAATTGTAGTTCTCAAAAAAATACACGAAATAGGCTCAAGAATCACTCGATTCGGAGTTAATATGACTGAGTTACGAATTTTTAAAACTAGGGTTGAAAATAGTTGCGAGAATTAGAACATATTATGGTTTCGAGTAATTTCAGACATGAATATGATGTCAAATAACTCTTCTAGCTCTTTAGAATTGTAGAGAATGAAAAACTGAAGAAATAGGCTTTGGATTCCCTCAATTCCCGACATCGGATGAATTAGTTAAGATTTTTCTAATGAGTTTGCACTGCGTATAAGTATTCTACGCGGGAATTTAAACTAACCAAATTAGAATAGGCTTAAGGATTACATTTTCACTCTTTAAATATAAATAGGAATCAATATGGGAGTTACCAAAACACTAATGGACTTCTCAATTTTAATTTAATCAATTATTTAATTGTCTACTAAAAGAATTTAACTTTCCAAACAAAACAAGGAAGGAAAGAAAAAAAAATAGTAACTTACCTTTTCCAATTCAATTATACTATTATAAATGAAATCAATTAATATTTAATTATTAACAAAAATATGGGTTATTACATTCTTTCCCCCTTAAAAATAATTTCGTCCTCGAAATTCAAATAAGTTATAGAAAGTTTTATTTTTATTTTTATTTAAATTGAATAATTAGTCATGAACTTTAGTTAAGACGTAGTATCTCCCTTTGTAACGATCAAGACTGATAAGTCCATCGGTCCACAGAATTATCCATGTACTTGTAGAAGATTTGACAGCTACAACATCAAGCGTTGGTAAGGTTCTTCGTTTTGCATCAAGATAAACCACATGCTCCACAGCTGGTGCGGCCCCGTCAATTTTTTGATTTTCATTTTTGCAAACGTACTCTTCAGAACGTAATTCGAAAACACATAATTTTCTCCACATCCATAATCGAGTTCGAATACCCAAAATATTCAAAGTAATCTTTAATTGGTAAAAATTTTATATTCCACACATGACTAGGATCTAACAAATTATTATATAAAAAAAAATTCATGCAAAACTCCAATAACATCAGATAAACAAAATAACTCTACAAATTATATCACTAACTCTTCCTAAGTTCTTCAAGAGCCTCAATCCAAATTAATTCTCAAATATCATTACACCAAATAATATACTACTAAGATCTCTTCATCACCATATCAAACTCCAAGTCACATATTCTACTATCTGCCTATGGAATATGTTCAAATTATAATAGAAGGAAAGGAGTTCAAATTACAGAATAAAATCAAAGTATTAAAGATCAAACTTCTATTCAAGAGTGTCAACAAGAATATAAGAAAAATGTAACGGATAACGAGATATCACAAGATATATATAATCAATAATCAGAGGAGTGGAGTACGGAATCCGTACCTGATACGCAAAATCTCTTATATCACACTTCACAAAATCTTAATCTCCAATGCCAACGATATCAAATACAAAATCTTAATCACCACCTAAATATATTCGCCTCAAATTAAATATAATCCAAACTAATAATTCCATAATAGTTCGTAACTCACTTAAGATGCCTTTAATTATCGCCTTAGATCACTATTAATATTTCAAAACTTAAAAGTCAATAACAAAACTTAAGAAATCTTAAAACCCCAATATGACAACTATTTTTAATACGTCAGTTCGCTATTCTGATCTTATCACCATTAATTAAAATTTATTTGTCAAATTAACTAATTTTAACATAAATTAGACTTCAAACACTCCAATTTAGCCACGAGAATCACCCAAATCGAATTTAAAATCATTAAATTATACACTTTTAAATATTAGAACTTGTTGCTGAAAATTCTGCTACAAAAATTTTAGATCAGCCCTTTCTTAAAATTCATAACAAATTATACGTTAATATTTAATGGTTCAAAATTAGTGAACACATTCTAAATTATATATGTATAACATATCCAAAAATTATAACGATCCAACGGCCGGATTAAGAGATATAACCCACACAATTATACCTAAAAATATAGAAAACTGATTTTCAGATTTTAACGCGTACGTTCAATCAAATTATATTCCTCTGTATAAATTTATCTCCTCTTTCCGACTATCATGATATCTAATTTCATGCCTATATTTTATTTAAAAATAATCACTAATTTAAAAATTCTCATAACTAAACTTAAAATCAAAATACGAAATAATATTTACCTTCCTTGTTCTCACCTTTCTTCAATACGCAGCAGTAAAGAATCTGACTTGTGGGTCCTCTAGAATCTTCAAAATCTCTTCATGTCTCATGTAAATTGTAGTTCTCGAAAAAATACACCAAATAGGCTCAAGAATCACTCGATTCGGAGTTAATATGACTGAGTTACGAATTTTTAAAACTAGGGTTGAAAATAGTTGCGAGAATTAGAACATATTATGGTTTCCAGTAATTTCAGACATGAATATGATGTCAAATAACTCTTCTAGCTCTTTAGAATTGTAGAGAATGAAAAACTGAAGAAATAGGCTTTGGATTCACTCAATTCCGACATCGGATGAATTAGTTATGATTTTTCTAATGAGTTGCACTGCGTATAAGTATTCTACGCGGGAATTTAACTAACCAAATTAGAATAGGCTTAGGGTTACATTTTCACTCTTTAAATATAAATAGGAATCAATATGGGAGTTACCAAAACACTAATGGACTTCTCAATTTTAATTTAATCAATTATTTAATTGTCTACTAAAAGAATTTAACTTTCTAAACAAAACAAGGAAGGAAAGAAAAAAAAATAGTAACTTACCTTTTCCAATTCAATTATACTATTATAAATGAAATCAATTAATATTTAATTATTAAAAAAAATATGGGTTATTACATTCTTTCCCCCTTAAAAATAATTTCGTCCTCGAAATTCAAATAAGTTATAGAAAGTTTTATTTTTATTTTTATTTAAATTGAATAATTAGTCATGAACTTTAGTTAAGACGTAGTATTTCCCTTTGTAACGATCAAGACTGATAAGTCCATCGGTCCACAGAATTATCCATGTACTTGTAGAAGATTTGACAGCTACAACATCAAGCGTTCGTAAGGTTCTTCGTTTTGCATCAAGATAAACCACATGCTCCACAGCTGGTGCGGCCCCGTCAATTTTTTGATTTTCATTCTTGCAAACGTACTCTTCAAAACGTAATTCGAAAACACATAATTTTCTCCACATCCATAATCGAGTTCGAATACCCAAAATATTCAAAGTAATCTTTAATTGGTAAAAATTTTATATTCCACACATGACTAGGATCTAACAAATTATTATATAAAAACAAATTCATGCAAAACTCCAATAACATCAGATAAACAAAATAACTCTACAAATTATATCACTAACTCTTCCTAAGTTCTTCAAGAGCCTCAATCCAAATTAATTCTCAAATATCATTACACCAAATAATATACTACTAAGATCTCTTCATCACCATATCAAACTCCAAGTCACATATTCTACTATCTGCCTAAGCAAACTGTCTACTCTAAACTGTTCAAGGTCTCTCAAAATTTATTGAATTTCATCACTTAGTTTCTAATCATTTAATGATTTAATCATTCTCTTATTGCAAACATTCATATTAAGGTAATTAAACCTTTATACCAGGGAAACCAATATTATGAATGGTTACCAACTCAATATTATACACTAACCAAAATTAATCTAATTAGTAACCATAATTTATTCATATTGCAGTTGGTAACCAAACATTCATAGCAAGGTAACCAAACATTCATAGCAAGGTAATTAAGCCTTTATACCAAGGTAACCAATATTATGAATGGTTACCAACTCAACATTATACAGTAACCAAAATTAATCTATTTAGTAACCATAAATCTGAAACACACCCAAATCCATTTCAACTCATTAATTTAAACCTAAGTAACCAAATACTTATACGACAGTAACAAACGCACTAAGTGTCGCAGTGGTTGGGGTGGTGGCTTCGGAGGTAGTGGCCAGTAGCGGGTTCGGAGGTGGCGGCGACGGCTTTGGAGAAGGTGGCGGCGACGGCTTTGGAGAAGGTGGTGGAGGAGGTTTCGCAGGAGGTGCAGAAGCAGTTTTGGAGGCGGTGGTGGAGGAGGCGGTGGTTGTCGGCGGAGATAGAAGATACTCTAAGAAGAAGAAGAAGATCGGCATGGTGGAAAGCGGCGACAGAAGGCGGAGGAAGAAGGAGGTTGAGTAAAATAATTTTTTGCTGTAATATTCCATGGCAGAGAGAGAAAGAGAGGAAGGAGAATCGGTAACTGCAACATATGGCAGTAATTTCTCCTTGATTTTAGGTTTCCTTATTTATTTGAAATTGAATGATCTGATTTGTTTATTGTGTTGCACTCTTTTTGAAATTATTTTGTGGATGCACTTATCTTGTAATTATTTTCTAAATGTTATATAGTATTGTAAAGAACCCTTTAATAAATACTCATTTCGTTTCAAAAAAATTAGCTTAATTTAAAATTTTAAATTAAATTGATCATTTTTAAAATTTAAATTTATAGTATTTCTTAAAAATATAATGGGAAAAACTATGATCATAATAAAGTAGATCGAATGTACTATTAACTTCAATCATTCATGAGCTTAAAATTTTAAATAAATATGTTTAATTAGTAATCTAAAAATGCTCAATTTGACTTAAAAAGACAAATTAAGTCCGTCTTTATGGGACAAAGAGAGTATATATATTTCCAGCCAGACAATCCTTCCCTTGAGAATTCCAACAACTAGTAAAAATATTTGAGGAAAAATTGAATTCTCTCGGTCTAGTTCTTTTTAAATAAGTAATCTTGTACCAAACGAGGTTTTGGAGTGTACCATTTAATGATTTGCCTGAAATTGCACTGTAAGAATTTTAGCTCAGGGAAAGGCGAACCTACTCAGATCTCTCTTTTTCTCTGTAATAAAAAATTTCTTGTTCTTTTAGTAGGGAATAATTTAATATAAAGCTCAGTAATACCTTAAACTTCACATCAAAGTAATGGTATCTAATTATTCTACCGACTATATATAGTCTTTAAGAGTAGTAATAGGGATCTTAAATATTTTTTTTAATTTTTTTATTATCTCCATATAATATTTAAATGATGTGATACTATTACATGTTAATTGCACTTTTTATGTTATGTTATGAATTATTATTTATCTTTATTCAATAACACATCATTTAAAATAAATTTAAGATAAAAAGAATTAAATTTCTAAAAGAATCTAGGCTCTATATATTTTAGAGGAGTTTTGTGTGCATTCTTAAAATTATTATGGAAAAATATATATAATAAATTTAGAAATTTAATTTTTATGATTCATATAGAAAATTGTTATTTTCATAAGAGTTTGATATTTCTGCATACTCTTGCTCACGTGAACATGAATCTCATTTATAATTAATGTGAAAAAAATCGCATAGAATTGTCAAATTTCCTTCCCGAAATAACTCCTCTCTCAACAACTTTTCACACAATTTGGACTAACAGACCTTTATGGCCTATATTTAATTTGATAATATTTTCTATATAAGAGATCAAATAATAAAATTGACCAGACCTTTATAGCCTATATCTTAAAATTTTCAATACGTTTGTATTTTGAAATATTGCACCCGTGCTATTTTACTAACAAGAGAAAATTGTATTTACAAATGCAGTAAATTTATGAAATGCAGAACATATCATTCAGCTAAATGGATGATCACACCCCACAAACTGCACTTCGAATTTTTCAGAAGCTTGCACCACATTTCACAAGTGAACCAATTAGAATGTTTCATACTTACAACCCCCCCCCCCCCCACCACACCACACACACACACAAGATGTTTGATTCTATAGTATTTACAGACACACACACACACACACAAGATGTTTGATTCTATAGTATTTTGCCAAATATATATCCCCCCAAAAATATGAAACTTTCCATTATTTTCAACATCTTCCAAGACACCTTACAAGTTTTTATTAAACCACTCAAGATGTTTGATTCCATAGTATTTTGCCATATCCTCAAAACAATAATAAAAATTTGACAAAGAGATATAATAAGAGGGAAGGTGGGGGAGGTTCCAAACAAAGTCGCTTTAACTTCCTTCTTGAGCAGGTACTGTAAGTATGCAAAATCACAATCATATTGGAATGTTTGCTTTGATTTGGAAATTTGTTTTGTTTTTGCAGTTGATGTTTTGATTTTTCTGCAGTTGATGTTTTGGTTTTGCTGTTGTTGTTGCAATTGATGTTTTGGTTTTGGTGGTGTTGTTGCTATGCTGCTGCAGTTGATTGTTATGATGCTATGCTTCGAAGGGTTAGTAATTATGTCGTCCGCTAGCGGACTGATTTAAAGAATTGTCACAATAAAGCAGAAGTAGTGAAGGTTGAGTAATTAAGCCGTCGGCTAGAATACATGGGTGATTTTTTCATTTTGACCAGTGTTACTTGAGGTTTGTGAGGGCATAATCGTCCAATAATGTTATTAATCATGTCCACTAGAATTTCTAGCGGACGTCATGTTGACTAATTTATTCTCAGCCCTTGATATTTATAATGGAAGGTAGGGATGATATTTGTCCATTTTTGGTCCATAGTATGTACTGTGGATCATTGCCTATATATATGTATATATATACTAGTAATTGCCCGTGCCTGAAGACACAAAATAACAAAAAATTATATTAAAATTCAAAAAATATTACATTACCTAAAGACTCTTTGTAACCTAAAATAACTTACAATCAGACAGAACAATTATCATAATTAACCATACAATCACAATAATTAATACATACTCAATCATCAACACATATTCAATCATCAAAACATCAAACTAGTCGTTACTAATTTAAAGAAATTTCGGCAGATTTTCCTTTAAAAATAGATATCCAGCAAAATCTAAACTTGTATACAAAACTTACAATCATCAGTGCATATACAAACCACCAAAACAACCACCATTCCATACCAAAAAAATATACACATGCAGCCTATAGAGAAACAACTTCGTATTATTTACAGATTACACCAAGTATCCTTCAATATATACCTGAAAATATTTGAAATATAAAAAGGAAATTGTTAAATCCACAACACTTTTTGTTATTTCCACAACAAAAGTGTCGCTATAGATGTATACTGACGGTTAAAACCGTCGCTATACATCTATAGCGACACTTTTGTTGTGGAAATAATATTTTTTATTGTGGATTTAACAATTTCCTATAAAAATTATCGAAATATGTGAGTTAAAATAAAATAATTGTAAATCTGAAACATAAGACCCCTTATTTTAGACTAATTAGCAAATTTGACCCTCCTATTTGTCATGTGTTTTGTTAAAGTGTTCCTTATATATTTTTTTGGCACAACTGTTCCTCAAATATGCATTAGTTGTGTAAAAGTGTTTCTTCTCTATTTTTGGTCAATTTTCGTTAGTCAAACCGTTAGTCAAATGTTTTTTCAAACTCTTATCATTTTCATTTATATATCCACTAAATATAAATACGTATATTATCATTTTCATTTAACTTGATTTAATTAATCAAATTATGAACTTGTGCGATAAATAACATAAATGTTAAAAAATAAATTCATACATTTTTTGTTAATTAAATTTCTCAAATATTAAAATTTCCGTAATATACATTAAAACATAATTTTTTCTAATGTAAAAATAAAATTTTAATACCCATAAAAAGTGCAAATTAAAACAAAAAAAATTATATTTTTTTCTAAATATTAAAATTTACGTAAAACAAACTTAGAAAAATTTTATTACGAAACGAATCTTATATATCATATAAAAAATATTAAAAATTATGTTAATTATCACATCTAGTATTTTAACTTTAGATATCACATCATGCCAACAATTAACCAATTTTCTAATTTGTTAATATTTGTTCTATTTGATAAAGAAAAATAAAAAAAAAAGAAAAAAGAAAAAGAATATATTTAATTTTTTGATTTTGTAACCATTGATGTTTTTTATGTATTATACATTTAAAAATATGTATACTACAAAAAATTGTTACAATTTAAAATAAAATATTAAAATATTAATTAATTAAATAAATGGAGGAAGAGAGAGGAGAGAGAAAGAGAAGGAGGAGAGGAATAGGAGGAGAGAGAAAGAGAGAAAATAGGATTTAAAATGGACCGTTGGATGTTGAAGTCTTAATTGATTTGAGATCGTCGGATGTTGAAGCCTTTATTGATTTGCGAGCCGCTCTGTTTATATATATAACCTGAGTTTAGACCGAGTGATTCTTGATACGACAAGATTTGGAGCTCTTCAAAAAGATTAAGCCCGTTAAAAAATAGGGCCCAGTTCAGTTTTAATAAATACTCATTTCATCTGATAAAGATTAGCTTAATTTAATTTTTTAAATTAAATTAATAATTTTTAAAATTTAAATTTATACTATTTCTTAAAAATATAATGAGAAGAACTATGATCATAATAAAGTAGATCGAATGTACTATTAACTTCAATCGTTCACGAGCTTAAAATTTTAAATAAATATATTTAATTAGTAATTTAAAAATGCTCAATTTAACTTAAAAAACCAAATTAAATCCGTCTTTATGGGACAAATAGAGTATATATATTTCCAGCGAGACAATCCTTCCCTTGAGAATTCCAACAACCAGTGAAAATATTTGAGGAAAAATTAAATTCTCTCAGTCTAGTTCTTTTTAAATAAATAATTTTGTACCAAACGAGGTTTTGGAGTGTACCATTTAACGATTTGCCTGAGTTCCTCACAAAGTACCCGTTTACTATCTTTAATCCATTAGTCAACCACTAAATAGTATTCCTTCCTCCGAAATTTAAAATTTAAAAAAAAAAATCTCATTTGTAAAATTTATAAATATCAATGATATTTTTTTTGTTATGTATTCAAAAAATAGTAAATTGTTTGTTTAGTAGTGTGACTTGAGAAGATTGACTTTTATACTACTGTCACAAAAAAGTGAGCTCCTTTTGTAAAATAAATAAAAATCTACAAGATTAAATTGAGTATAAAATATAAAAATTACCCTTTTAAACTTTATTGAAAAGATGAAAATAAACAAATTAGTATTTAATATTTACAGATAATATGAAAAAATAAGTCATTAATTTTTTTTTAACATTTACAAATAATAGATAAAAAAGAAACATTTTTTTTTCTCTCTAAAAAAACAAATAGAAGGAAGCAGAGGGAGTATAAGTCAACCCTTCATTTAATCTCATTGACCTAACTCTAGCAATACTAAAGTAAAGCTTTTAAGAGTGCTTGGTTAACACTACAGTTTTATGGGAACTTACATGCTTAGTACAGTACTTTTTACTAATAAGACTGCTAAAAAATTAGTATTTTATTAATAAACAAATTAGTATTTTATTAATTATTTAATAAAGTAGGTAGCTGATATGTAATAAGACAAAGACTTCATAGTCTTTGTTTACTCATAAATGGTTGTTGGGCACATGTTTTATCCAATTTTTAAAATACCATGAGGAACCTTAACAAATAATTGCTACTTCTATATAATGCACATACTGATTTCTGCACCAAATCAAGTCAACCACCATTTTTGCAATGGCAAAAGTACTTGCAGTCTGTTCTGTATTTCTTCTTTTTCTGTTAGTCGTTAACGCGAATGACAGATATTCGCCTTACAATGCTACAGAACTAGTTTCAGATGGCAAAAATGAAGAATCCATATCTTCATTTTTACATCTCAAAGGGATGGATTCTTGTGAAGGGCAATGTGAGCATATGTATGGGTTTTTGCCCTGTTCAGAAAATCTTCTAGGCCATCTTTTCCTTATTTTGGTTTATGAGCACCTATTGTTTCATGGTGAATCCTATCTTCTTTATGGAGGTGGTCGGATTTTTGAGATTCTTGGCACCGGATACTTTTCCGGTCATTGCTCAGCTTCCGGAGCCTTTGATACTTCTGGGTATGTTCTCTTTCATGATCTTATCATCTGTATTATTGGATTTTAGAAAAATGTTTTGAAATATCATTTTTACAGTAACATATATTCAAACTTAGTTAAGATAGGACTTAAATTCTAATTTTCTCTACATGTGACTGTAGTTTCCTGATAAGATCTGCAATTCGAAGTATATTGACGAACAGAGTGTTTATTTTCATTACTCAGAAATGAAGCTTACAAGAAGGTATTTATATCACCTGTAGTCTATCTATACATACGGTATACATATATGAAGGAAAATAACAAACTGACAAAAACTAGTGTGACAACTGTGCTATCCCTACTATCAAACTAGGACAGCTGTGCTATATCTCCACGTGCAACATGTGCTAGGCATTGCTGTAACTGATGCTTTATTTCTTGTGTTGGACTTGGGTCTTGGATTACAATCAACAACTTGTTTATTTCTTTGAGTCTGTGCAACGACAACTGTAGCTTGTATATCAGAAGTTTGTTTTGGACCATATTCTCTAATATTTCCGCAATCAACTAGGCTGTAGTTGCAGCAACTCAGTTGCTTTGACAACTATCTCAAAACAATATAATTTTATTATTAAAATAGTAAAATAATATCATTAATGAAACTGGTTAAATGACATATTTACTACTCCTCCGTCTCATAATATATGACGTTTTAGATGATTTATTTTTCTCAAATTATTTAACGTTTTATATAATCTAGGAGAATTAACCACAATCTTTTCAAAAGTACCCCTTAGTAGAAAATGTTACAGATGAGAGAGAGAGGATGAGATAAATATATGGTAAATAGTATTATAGATAATTAATATTATATTTAATACTACACAATTATTTTTTTAATTCTTATGCACAACTCTAAAACGTCATATATTATGGAACGGAGGGAGTACTATCAAAATACTTAAACCGCAATTAGATGACTGTGGTGACCAGCCATATATGTGTATATATATATATATATATATATATATATATATATATATAGGAAGAGGATCAAGTGCATACCCCTTGATTTTACATACCTTGCATACTCCCTTTAGCGATGGACTGGACAATGGTTCGGTCCGTCGTTATAGGTTCGATCCGTCATCTTAGGTTCGGTCCGTCGCTATATGTTGTCCGTCGCTAAAAACTAAGACGACGGTTCTATGATATAGCGACGGATCGAACCGTAGCCCGGTTCGTCGCTAAATGGAGTATGTATAAGGTATGTAAATTAGGAGGGTATGCATTTGAAATGGACTCTCTCTCTCTCTCTCTATATATATATATATATATATATATATATAATTTAATGATTAGTCTATGATGTGTTCCTTGTTACGTGGACTTGGTCTTCTTTAATAAATTACCACATGCCCTGCATTTTACACTAATAAAATCACAAACTCAACTCGAGGGATGTATTAAAAAGTGAAGCTTTTGAATAGCTTATAATTGACATAACTTTGTCAGTTGTTTCTCTAATCTAACAAATTACACTTCATTTGTAAATTAGATATATAATTTAAAACGAGAATTTTTAAGAATAAATTTATGTTTTCAAATAGAGTCATGTTATGTATTGCGAAAAATTTACGCCAAATTATAACTACAAAACTTATTAATATATGAGATTGATAGAAGTTATAGAATGCCCCACTTATTACACACCTCTTTAAAAAAGTTACTACTAATACTTATCTATGTAATTGATAATCAAATAGTCGGCGTAAATATTCGCAATACATATCATTTTCCTTTCAAATATACCACTCATAATAGTTAATAACCTAGTACTACCAGCCATCCATTGGTCTAGGGTATTTAAGTGGGTTGTTTATCTCCCTCAAAACTTGAATTCGATTCTCATCCGTAGTGGATATATGATTGGTGGCAATTCTATGAATTACACGCTATTCATAAAGGAATCATGAGTTTCGCCCCTATATAGGTAGGGTGGAGGTTTCTTTTTGTGTATGTAGTTGTTGTAGGCACAATGTGTCATGTCGGGAGTTTGAGATACCTTATGATGCGAACTCCATACTAAACTGTAAGAGATAGTCCCACATTGATTACAAATATAACTTGATGTGGGTTGATATATGCCTTAATCCTCTCAGACAACTAACTTATTAAGGTGTGTCATAGAGTTTACGATTTTTGTCATCAGTGTATGTATGCATGTGGGCTACAATTAGATAACTATGGTGACCGCAGTCATCCTAAACCCATATTTATGTATGAATGAATTAATTTATATAATTGTTGATCAGCCTATGATGTGTTCTTTGCTGTCAAATGGCATGACTTTGTCAGCTGCTTCTCTAATCTTAAAAATTGCGCTTCATTCCTAAATTCAAAATACATTTTTAAAATGGTAACTATTAAGAATAAATTTATATTTCTACTCATATAAAACTATCTAAACGTACCGCATTTTTATTTCTGTAGAGTACAACGACCTGTATCAGTTCCACGAACTGAAACCATCTGTGTTCCTAGTAACACAACAATAGACAATGCTTAAGCAACTACTTTTAATTTATTATTTTTAAACAATTGTTTTTAAATTGATGGTTCTCCAAGTCTTTTTTGGTTCTTTTCCTCTTCTATATATTTTTCTACCTCTTATAGCAGTATCTGGACTGTTTAGTAGCGATGAGGGAGCTCAAGAGAATGTGTTAACTGGAGTGGGCTTGCTAGCCGGGTCAACAATAATTCATCTCACATTACTATGGGGAACTTGTCTATACATGGGCAAACAAGTTTTTTCTTCTAATTCCAATTTTAGTCCTTCTGCCGGCTTAAATTCTGCAGAAACTGAACAGAAAAAATCACTATCGAGATGGACAGGTTTGTTTGCTTCATATACCCCTTATTCATTTGTATAAAAGTTGAAATGGACTAACATTTTTGGAGTGGAAAGCGATTCATATCAAATGGTGGTTATAGGGGGGCGTTAACTGGCTACCAGATCTTGCGGCGTCCATTGCAAGATCTGACCGTCAGGATTTAATAATAATAAAAAAAAACGAGACCCTCCGTAACATTATGTTGCATAGGGAAAGTTACCTTATTGTTAATGCTAAATTAATAAGGCTATGGATATTTCCACAACATTTTTTGATATTTTCACAACAAAAGTGTCGCTATAGATCTTATTGCGACCGTTTTTACCGTCGCTATACATCTATAGCGACACTTTTGTTGTGGAAATATCAAAAAGTGTTGTGAAAATATCAGTTCCCATTAATAATTATAATCTTTCCATCCGCATGGTAGTTAAGTTGGTCCATAACACAGTGGTGTTGTGACAACCCCATCTTTTTTAAATTTTGACTGTCAGATCCTGCAATAGATGCACAAGAGATCCGGTTGTCGTTTAAGTCCGAATATGCCCTATTAATTTGCTATGGATTTGTCCCTTAAACAATGGTACTGCTAACAACCAGAATTGTGTAAGCAACCTTATTCTTTATCTTTTTATTCTAATTCATATTCTTTTATGCAGATTTTGGTGTGGTTACAGATTCAGAGACTAGTTATGCAGCTGGAATTATGATTCTTTCACTCGTACCATTTATAGTCATACTAATCCCAAAAAGTTTAGGTGTACCATATGCTTCTAAGGGTTATAAGATTGACATTTTAATCACTTTTATTGTTTCAGTTATCTCCTTACTTGGATACTTCTACTTTCAGGTATTAAATTTATTTGCAGATGAAGAATTTAAAATATAAATAAATTATATTAGCATGCTAACAATTTCTTCACACTTTTGAAATTGTAATTCTTGTTTTTCGTTGGTTTTGTAGATTTCTAACAGTCCGATACAAAAGAGGCGACTGGAATATCTGGAAGTTGAACATCAGACCCATTTATTAGCTGTGATAAACCATGTGCAGGAATACATACCAGAAAGACTACTCGATGAGTTTGGTGCACCAAATGAAAGTGCTATAAACAGGTTTGTTTTTATGGTTTTTGTTATATAAGACAACATTTTTTTGTCGATAGTAGGTACTGATTATGAGGATATATGAGATAAGATAATAAGGAAGAGACTCACACATTATTTTCTATTTTATTTTTTATAATTTTACGTTAATAGCAATCCACATCGGACATGAAATGAATAGTCACATAAATCATTTGAGTAAAATATATCTCAGATCAACCTAATATAAGTTATCTTCGGTCACTTTCAATATAACATCATTTTGTTAACTTAATAATATAACCGTACAGAGGTAATTAACATGCAAAAATATGAGAGTAAGTATAAAATTTCCGTTTGATTTAAGGCATTAGAATATCGATCATTTTTATAGTAGTGTAAATAATATGTATTTAAGTATATTTCGACAACTCAGATTTTAACTTCTATTATTATAAAGTTGCTTATGCATAACCTGAAATCAAATAAAATTTTACACAATCTCATATTTTTACACACTCTTTACATTCGTACACTTAGATTATTAAGTTGACAATTAAATATTGTTGTATTAGAAGTGACCTAAGATATCTTAAATCAATCTAAGATACCTGTTAGGTAACCAACTCATTTATCAAGGGAAAGGTATAGCGAGAAGACTTGATTACAAGACTTTGCACAACATACACACCCATATAAAGGGCAACATACTATCAGGAAGATTTGAACCCAAGATTTTGCACACCAGATACCATGTTAGGTAACCAACTCATCTAAAAACTTAAGCTGCTAAAAAGAAGCACCAATAATGTATATCAAACCAATAATACCTTTTACCCAAATCATTTTCCCTATTATAAGCAACTTCATTTGTTCTCTTTTAGTGTATGAAACTTTGAAAATGTGTTCTGATAAATATTATTTTTGATCACACTGCAGGCTATTTCAGAAGATAGATAAGAATGGAGATAATCACTTGTCCGTGACTGAACTTACAGAGCTTTTCAATAAAATCAGACTTAGTAAATCAGCTTTGAATAGAGAAAAAGTGATGGAAAAAATTCTGAAAGATCTTGATCATAATGGCGATGAGCAAATCAGTTGGGACGAATTTAAACATACATTTAAGAAATGGCTTCAGGAGACAATGTGTGCAATGGATGAACCGATCAAGCATTCTAACCACTCGGAAAAACCAATTAAGCATTTAGATGAGGTGACCCTCTCATTACAGTTATGCTACTTTTAGATTAAGGAATGAAATTAAGGTATTCTTGTAATATTTAAGGAAATGGAGTGGAATAAGTCATTTCACAACCCCCTAAAAGGAATGAGAATGGTTCATATTCCAATAGAACAAGCTTCTCAATCCATGGAAATGAGTCATTTCATTTCCCTTATGATTCTTGTAATCCAAACGCATCTATACTGTTGATTTGATCATAAATTAAAATCGAGCATTTAATTTTGTTGGCTGATCTTTACTTAGATGTTATATTTATGGTACTCGAATTTTGGTTTTAAGCTCCTTCGAATGTCTTTTGCAGGCTATCCATTATATGATAGAAGAACAAGAAAAGATGAAGCACCTAAAAAAGGAAATTATTAAGCAGGTTCGGAGCTCTCCAATTGGGAACTTTTGTGCAGCAAATGGAACACCTGATGAATCTACCATAAGAAAGTAAGGAAAAATAAAATGGTTGAAATCATGTTTAGCAGAACAAAGTATAAACTTTGTTTTGGGCTGAATTACATACTGTCACTCCAAGTTACCAATCAGTTTTTAAAGTGGTCCCTCAATTCAAATTAAATACTTGTCTCCTTATAGCTGTCACTTAGTGTCAATTTTATATCTTGGGTTGATTTTATTTATTTATTTATTTTTTTCTTCATAATTTCGAGTCACGTTATAGTCATTCACTTGTTTAATGATGGTATCTTTGTCATTTGACGATGTAGAATATACCTCGTTCTCATGACTAACATGTTAACTGTGTGAATTGGGTAATTTACATCATCATTTGACAAAGAGATCATCATTTTTAAATAGGTGCATGACTAGAACACGAAACAAATTGAAAAAAAAAATCAACAGAAAGAACAAAATTGATACTAAGTGGCAACTATAGAGAGGCAAGTGTTCTCTTTAGTAATTGAGGAGGGGATATTCTGAAACTAGTTAGCAACTTGGAGGGAAATACAACCTTTTGTTTTTTCTTCTTATTTTTTATTATTAAATTTTTTTTGTCATCAGGCTCATAGTGTCCAAGTTCAATTATTGAATCTAAATCATGCTATTGAATTTTCAGGTTGTTTGAAAAGCTTGATGTCGACAAAAATAATACCATATCACAATCGGAACTGAAAAAATTGATCTCAGATGTCAACTTTGGGAAGATGCCTATGGGTGAAGATGAAGCGGTGGTGAAAATAATGGAAGATCTTGATATCGATGGAGATAAAGAGATTAATGAAGAAGAATTCACAAAAGGATTTAAAAGATGGATCAATTCGCATGCCATTGATGAATACCAAGTAAGACATTAAATTATGGCTTCTTCAAATAATTTCATAGTTTTTTCCTCTTTGGGAAATTGGATTCGTTTGGTACAGTAAAAACGTTGTTTGCTAATTATTTTTGAGTATGAAAAGTGGAAGCAAAACCTTTTATGGCAGCAAAAAAGTGAAAACACTAAAAAAACTTGCTCCTTCAATTTTGGGAACTAATGGAGAGTCATTCTAACTTTAATGAGCTCCTGATATCAAATTTTAATGACAAAATTTAGAACTTCATTTCTACATAAAATACGATAAAATCTAATGTTTAAATTTAGTTACCAAACAGTATTTCCTGAATTATATTTCCCCTTGTGAAAGCAAGTGAAATCGAAACATTTGAAAAAAAAACATGGAAATAAAAACAGTTACCAAATGATTAGTTTTAAGGATTTTCTGACTATGTTGCCTCTGACAGTGGCAACTAATTTTAGCCAGAATGGTTGACAATCCTAAATTCGCAATTTTTATTTTTAATTTCAATGGCCTAAATATAACTATAGATAAATGTTCAATTTGTCGATAAATTGATTAAAAAGTCTCAAGTAAATGACTCACTATGCAGGTGGACAAGTCTGCAGGGGCATGGGCAAAGGCTATACTGCTATTGGTGCTTGGAATAGCTATGTTAGCAGTGTTAGCTGAGCCTCTTATACATACTGTTCAGAAATTTTCAACATCTGCAAATATACCATCTTTTTATGCGTCTTTTGTTTTAGTTCCACTAGCTACAAGTGCCAGAACAGCAATTTCAGCTATCCGAGCTGCTAAACAGAAGATACCAAAAACCACTTCTTTGACATTTTCTAAGGTTTGTCCCTCCTTTTCTTCATACACAATTTTCCCAGTTTTTTATTTGCAAAGTTTGTGACTAACAAAGATATATATATTTGTTTGGTGGAATGATAGATTTGTCTCTTCAATTTGTCATTCAATTTTAAATAAAGTAACCCCTCTATTATTAAAGTGAAATCTTTGTCTCCTAATAATTGCCATAATGTAATTTTTTTTTTCTTTGCTTGATTTTTTTTCAATTTCATGTCACGTGCTAGTCATACCCCTATTTAATAAGGATATTTTTTTCATTTGACTATGTAAAACACTCAATTCACGTAATTCACGCGTTATTCATGAGAACTGGGTATTTTACATTGTCAAATGACAAAAATTCCCTCATTAAATAGATGCATTATTAACATACGACACGAAATAGAGGAAAATTCAACCCAAGGAACATAATTGATACCAAGTGGAAGGTATAAGGAGGCAAGTATTAAATTTGGTAATTGAGGGGCTGCTTTTGAGATGACTGGCAACTTGGAGGGACAAATTTATAATTCATTCATTTTTCCATGTATAACCCTAAAAATAAAAGGTTGTTAGTTTACATTGTGGTAACTTAAAGAAATTATGATGACAAATTTGAAGATAGTGTTATTTGACACTATCACTATCGCTAAAAAGAGGACGCTTTATGGAATATTTTTTTTCCCAGTGGTAAATGACTCTTTTTGTGTAAAGGAATATTAGACAACAATATTTGATGGTTGATTGGAATATTGAATTCTATATTTTATTGCAGATATATGATGGAGTGTTCATGAACAATGTTCTTGGATTTTCTGTTCTTCTATCGATTGTATATTTTCGTGGCTTGACATGGCATTTCTCCACTGAAGTGATGACCGTGTTCATCGTTTGTGCCATAATGGGCCTTATTGCAACTTCGAGATCGAAGTTCCCAGTTTGGATTATGTTTATAGCATATCTGCTCAATCCATTATCTTTGATCCTGGTTTATGTTGTTGATGATTACTTTTGGTTGCCCTAAAATTGCTTGGAATGTGTAGGTGTTAAAGCTATTGTAACATCTTGATGTAAAAATTGTAGCTCAAAAATAAATTGATTTAAACAGTTTGATTTAAATAAATTTTCCAATGCATGCATTCATTTTATTAGTCTTGGTATTGTAATACTACTTGTGATATATATAAATAAATTTCAACAACTAGCTATATATAAAGATTATTGAATTACCAAAAAAGTTTATAAAGTGACAAAAAAAACAAGGTCAGTGTAATACCCCAGAATTTCCAAATAATGAAATAAGAATTTTAAATGAGTAGTGAGTAATGAGAATTGAGGTTTTAATGAAAATATAATTGAGAATAAAGGAACTATACAGTTCAAAATTCAAATTTGAGTTCAGAAGGGAATTTTGAGACGCGAACTGCACCGTTGAGTCCGAAACGTCGAATTTGGTAGATAAAGACTGTAATTACGATATGGTGTCGAAATTGACTTTTTGGGTCAAAGTCAACCGTTAACTTTTATAAGAGAAAAAAAGATTATAAAAATGAAATAATTCCATTTTGGGAAACTTTTCATTTAAGGAAAGTTTTCAAATTGAGAAATATCTAGCCAAGCATATCCATTCTCTTGCCTTTCCACGTTGCTGATGTACCCAAGTTAGTGGGTGGCAAATGATTAGCCACCTCTTTTACATCTAGGAGGTTAAGGATAAAGAATAAAAAAAGAAAAGAAAAGAGATGGAAATGTGGAAAAGAAAAGGGAAGGGTAGCGGGGGAGAGGAAGAGCATGCAAGAGAAAGAGGAGGAATTCAACTTTGAAGGTAATCACTCCCTCTTGTTATTATGCTATACTTTATAAGCATATATTAGAGTCGTCTTGGTGATAATATACGTGGAGAACGATAAGTTTTGCCAAGGAAACCTCACCACCGGTTATGGCTCAACGGTGAGCTAAATGAGATGTTAAAAAGAGAGGTGATGCCTCTGTTTATGGCTTAATTTTATAGAACATGATCACAAAAACGTTTTAAAATTTAAAACATTGTAAAGAACGCGTGTTTTAGACACAGAAACTATACCACCTGGCCATGGTGGAAACCTTGATGGGTTTGCTAATTACCAGATTTTAAGCTATAATATATGCATGAGTCTGTAGAGAGAATTCTCAGGAATCTAACAAGCTAAACGATCCGTTATATGGTTGAGAAACTAAGGAGAAACGAAGAAAAGAAAGCTTTGCCGGAATATATTTTCGAAATAACATTTGACTTGAAAATGATAACGACTTTCAAAACAAAACACATGGTTGGACTCCTGGTCTGTAATAGAGCAGATCTGGGCAAGAAAATTCAAGAAAACTTGCCGGAAAACCTGCCACCCCCGCCAGAGAAGATGACCGACAACTTTTTTGGTAAGCCCATTTCTCTATGTTAGAGACAGAATTTGGAGAAATTTTGTATTACAATATTGTAGTGAATTAAATTTCATGTGGAATTTTCGAATAATCGGTTTGATTATTATGAATTTTTGAAGTTTCAGCACTTTGAAAAATTATAATTAATTACCGAAAAATGGTTTTGAGTTAATTTTCTTTACAGTAATCTTATAATATTATTTAAGAATTACTAAAAAAAATTGGTGAATTATTGAAGAGCATAAGTATTTATCATAATTTTAAGCCATTTAAAATTAGTTTAAAAATAGTTAAAATTTGATAGAAAATTTAGTGAATGGTGGAAAATTATGAAACTTGGTGAACAATCTTTTAATAATATAAGATAAATATTTGTGGTATTTCAAGAATAGAAAAATATGTGGAGATATTATTTCTATTTTTAAGTTATTAAACAATAGTTTTATAAATAGAAATAATTACAGAAAATTGTCGATTAATCCGAAAAATGTGAAAATTGGTTGGAAAGTCTAAAATAATATTCTAAATACTTAGAAGGTTTAGTGGATTCATGAGGTGTTGGGATGTTTGGATTTTGTGTGAATGATTGGTCAATGTGCATAACAATCTTTTCACATGAGGGTCGAGAATTGATCAAAAGAATTTGAATATACTTTTATGGTATAATTGTGAGAACCGTGAATATTGTATAGTACATATTGTGAATAAAATAATATTTTATTTCAAATATATGTTTTAGTAGGGGTGAGCATGGTGCGGTTTGAAGCCCAAATCACACACGAAACCGCTTAGGTGCGGTTTGACAAATCAAAAACCGCACATGAAACTACTTGTAATTGGTGCGATGCGGTTTTGAACAGTGCGGTACGGTTTCATTTGGTGCGATTTCGGTTACAAACCAATTGAAACAAATATAAATATAAATTTAAAATTATCAAAAAAAACCCTAATTAACGTAGGCAAGTAATTAAATCTATCATTAAAAAAATGAAGAGGCATGCCCGAAGTGTAAAGATATTCTATATAATTTATTTTTATTTTAAATATAAAGAAACTTCAATCTCTTACCTCCATTGCTGTAACATTAGATAGAAGCAAAGTCACAAGAAGCTGGTGTTGCTTCTGAACAACTGGGAAGATGACAGCTGAAAATAGGAATACCAAATGAAATTTATCCGAAAATGCATAATAGAAGACCATACATACGCTTCTTGAAACATTATAATTATGCCAGTCAGAGCACTACGTTAAAATGAACCACGTGTTTGTTCATCCATTATGCTATTTGTGTTTTATACTTTATAGAATATGAGAACAAAACTGGGCTCCCTAATTTTTGTTAATTTTTAGTTGTTTGCAGTTATTATATTTTAAAGTCCAACATATTAGCACGTGTCAGAAATATTAAAGTAAAATTAAGTTTTTCTCAAGCAATCACCTTTCCCATGACTATCTAATAATTTCATTTGATTTTTTCATATATAGAAAATGGAAATTTTATTAGAAAGGTTAAAGGAGAGTAGGGAATGGGAATCCTCAAGAAAAGAAAGAAAGAAAGACGAAAAAACAAGGCCTTCAATGAAATGCAACCAGCCAGGAAGTCAACACTATGAATATCAGAAATAAAAACCCAGCCAGCTAACACTATGAAGATCAGAAACAAAAACTTTGGGAAGACCTCAAATGCAGAAGCCTATAGAGAAGATAAAAAATGTCACTCTCTCCCACAACAGATCCAAAATGCAAAGA
Organism: Aralia elata; assembly: GCA_034770075.1. Classification (NCBI taxonomy): domain Eukaryota; kingdom Viridiplantae; phylum Streptophyta; class Magnoliopsida; order Apiales; family Araliaceae; genus Aralia; species Aralia elata. The sequence continues at coordinate 77,421,880 of CM068378.1, forward strand.
TCTGCCATGAAAAATTTACACATTCCTCTCCGACCATAATCCCCAAAACCTCATTGATCATATAGTGGTGAAAACTCAAAAGAGATTGGAGAATAAGTTACTAGAAAGCAGAGGAGTAAACTAATGGTGAGAAACAAATACTTTCAATAGGAAATCCTTTGCAAAGCAAGAATAGTATAAACTTTGCCTCACAACAAAACATGAGTTACCCACCATGCAGATTAAAAACGTCCACACATTTAACAATTCATCTCCCCTGCTTCTGATCGTATCTGTCTACTTTTATAAAACTACTTTACACATCAATTTGATATATAGCTTACATTTTCATAATTGCTATATTTCTGCCATACAAACAAACACAAAGCCACTCCAGTATTTCCAAAATTACATTAACATCGAACAATTATATATCGATTTATCAATCATATAACACATCAATACATGAGCAATTACAAATACAGAGATAATACATATCTATCCAATTGAAATGGAGAAACTAAGAGAGAGAAAAATAGTGAATTGCCAGCTTATTTCTTCTCAGCGGGGGTGCCCCTGCGCTAGAGGATCTCAAGGTCAACGAGACCGAGTGACATTAAACCTAAGGTGAGTCCGGACATTATGCCAGCGAAGAGGACAAGAAAGTAGGAGAACCCTAAATCCAATACAACAAATACATCAAATAAATTGAATTGGGTTTAATCCCAAGTCCCCAATCAACAACAAATTCAAACAAACTATAAATTTTAAATTATCAAATAAAAAACCCTAATTTTGTTACTTTTTCAATCTCATATGTGCAAGTCGCAAGAGGCGAGAGGTAGAGACTGCAATATAATGAGAAGAGGAGACGAGGTCGCGAGAAAAGGAGAAGTCGCGGACTCACGGTGGACCGATGGATGGTGGTCGCAGACTCGCAGTGCTTGGCCAAACAGTGAAGCTCTCGCCACTCTCTAATTCTATGTAAGCCTGTATGCAGTAGTAGGGAATTAGGAATATTAGATAGGATGGATAATTAGATATTTTTCTTTTGCCCCACCAAGTTAAACTTATTTATTGATCTGCCCCCTTGAGTTTACTAACTTATAAATTCCGTCCCCATGAATTTACCTATTAAAAAAAGAAAAAAAAAGTGAGCATAGATACATGCTCCCTGCTGCCCTGCATACATACATACACACATGGTGCAGTTTCGGTTTTATGCGTGCGGTTTTGGCCAGTAACCAAACTCAAACCATAAATTTAGTTTTTCAACTCACCTAAAATCACAATATACGCCGGAACCGTCGGTGTAGTTTTAATTGGTGCGGTTTGTGCGATTTTTAGTGCGGTTTCGGTTTCAATTTGATTCCTTAGTCAGCCCTATGTTTTAGGATTAAATATCTATAATTGTGATATGTGGCAATCTTGATGTTATGAATTATTTGAGATATAGAAATGGGAATAAATGAAAAATAGAAATTTTGTAAAGTAAAGATTAACTTATTAATCATTTTATAAGAGAAATATTAAGTTTATTAAATAATTTAATAGATAAAGAAGGAACTAATGATTATTTAGTTATTTGAGAAAGGAAATGGTATATTATATATATATATATATATATATATATATTTAATGATATAATATGTGTAAATAAATCAAATAATGCAAATTAAATTATTTGATTTAAGTGAGTAACATATTATTATTATAATTGTTTAAGAACAATATAAGAAAGAAAAATGAGGGGAAATAATATATATATATATATATATATATATATATAATAATAATAATTAGCAAAATGGTTAGTTCATTATAAGAAGTTATTTTAAAATTATGAATCTAATTTCATACTCCCTCCGTCTCAAATTAATTGCTCAGTTTTGACTTTTTTAAGTCAAATTGACTATTTTTAGAATTAATAATTAAGCATATATAAATATATTTCTAAATTTATAAAAATTAGGGTTAGTAATAAATTGTATATATATTTTTTTGGTTATAATCTCTTCACCTATATTTTAGCAAAAATAGTAAAAAGATTAGTTTTAAAAATGGTTAATTTGACTTTAAAAGGTTAAAATTGAGTAATTAATTTGGGACGGAGGGAGTAATTACTAAGGTAAATATTATACATGTTATTATTGTATAAGTATCCAAAGGTAATAAATAGATAATTTATGTAATATATGAATTATATATATAAATTATGTGTGATGGAGCTATTATATATATATATATAGTGTAATGCGTTAGTATGTAAGTATTACTATGTTATACTCCCTCCGTCACAGGATAAAAGTCTTTATTACTATTTTAGGTAGTTCCAAGTTAAATGTATACTTACCTTAAATAATCTATTTTTTATAATAATTTATCCATAATACCCTTAGTATTAATTGTCATATTTTTATTCCCTATGCATATTTATGGAGCATCACTAGTCATGTGCAAAAAATTATGCAATTAAATGAGAATTTAAATATGAACAATTTTGTTATTTTATCCTCTTTCTTAATATGCGCAAAAAGTCAACTAGAACTTTTATTCTGGGACGGAGGGAGTATAATGTACTGTAAAGCAATGTTGGATTTAGGCTGGGACTAGATATAAACCCGCGCGTTGCGGCGGGATTATTCATTTTGTTAATAATAAATTTATATGTGTAATTAATAAATTAAAATATAATAAGAAGATGGTAGATTGTTGTGCGATGGTCAAATTTTGGTAGCATATGTTACATAGAGGTGGGTAAAAGTTTTGTGCGCAAAAACATATCCAAGTATATAATTAATCTGATCAATAAACCTTATGATCATGAGAGACTTTTGTTTCGGAGGTTTAGGGGATTACTTTTTGTGGGTGTAGAGAAATATTTGAGGGGGGAAGCGTTGGGTTAGGGTTTAGAGAAGTTTATAAATTAAGTACAATTTTTTTATTTAAATAAGAATTTTTGTTTTGAATGGTAGACAGGCGATAATTAATTTTATTTGAATTTTTTTTATTACATATTAACTAAAGTCAGTTAATAATTTTAAGAGAAATTAAAAAATAATAATTGGTTTGCATAAGCATAAAATTTATGAAAATACATTAGTAATAAGTTAAGAAACCCTAGTTTAATTTGATTGTTTATTGTATTTGACATCGTACAATATACTCAGTTAACATGCATACTTAGGTAAATATTGTTGTAATAACTGGCATAAATCACAATATTTTTGTAACAGGCATACTCACATTGTTTCTGTCATAACAGACATGGTCACATTGTTTGTGTCATAACAGGCATACCTGGGTACTTTTAATGGGAGAGTATTAATCAATTGTATAAATAAGATAGTATTTTTTAAAGACCAAATAATCAGTTTTGTATTTTTTTTTGTGTTGGTTTATATTATGTAAGATGCCATAATCATGTTGAATATACTGAATCATATAACAAAACTACACAATATCCAATAATAAGGAAGTTTCATTCAAATAATCTATTTTAAAAACTCAAAGATGAAACAGTAAAGTTGTCATCTTTCTCGATAAATGTAAAGTATAAGATAAATGTTTAGCAAAAAATAATAAGAAGTAGATAATTGTTTGTAGCATGAGTTGTTGTGTAATAGTTAGTATGTATTTATAGGAAGAAAATTAGGTTAAATAACGAAGAGTAATGATAGCTTAGTAATGATAATATCATAAAGTAGTGATTTTAGGAAAAAATAATTAAATTAGAAAGGATAATATCAGAACAATTGATATTACCAAAACAGTTTAGATTTGTAGTGATTTAGGGGCTTATAAATTCAAAACATTAATTTGAGATTTAAAAAGTAGTGATTTCAGGAGATAATAATTAAAATAGTAATGATAATATCAGAACAATTTAGATTTGTAGTGATTTAAGGGATTATAAAATCAAAATATTAATGGATGAGCAAATTAATTATATAGGAAAGGATAATATCAAAACAGTTGACATTACCAAACCAGTTTAGATTTGTAGTGATTTAGGGGCTTATAAATTCAAAATATTAATTTGAGATTTAAAAAGCAGTGATTTCAAGAGATAATAATTAAAATAGTAATGATAATATCAGAACAGTTTAGATTTGTAGTCATTTAGGGGATTACAAAATCAAAATATTAATGGATGAGCAAATTAATTAAGTAGGACATGTGTTACAATTTGTGAATGACAGATGTCATGCAATGGTGTTATGTATTGCAATTTATTGTATTTAATAGATAACGAAGAGTAATGATAATAGCTCAGTAATGATAATATCATAAAGTAGTGATTTTAGGAGATAATAAGTCAATTAGGAAGGATAATATCAGAACATTTGACATTACCAAAACAGTTTAGATTTGTAGTGATTTAGGGGCTTATAAATTCAAAATATTATTTTAAGATTTAAAAAACAGTGATTTCAGAAGATAATAATTAAAATAATAATGATAATATCAGAACAGTTTAGATTTGCAGTGATTTAGGGGATTATAAAATCAAAATATTAATGGATGAGCAAATTAATTATGTAGGAAAGGATAATATTAGAATATTTGACATTACCAAAACAGTTTAGATTTGTAGTGATTTAGGGGCTTATAAATTCAAAATATTAATTTGAGATTTATAAAGTAGTGATTTTAGATGATATTAATAATTAAAATAGTAATAATAATATTTAGATTTGTAGTGATTTAGGGGATTATAAAATCAAAATATTAATGGATGAACAAATTAATTATGTAGGACATGTGTTGCAATTTGTGAATGACAGATGTCATGCAATGGTGTTATGTACTGTAATTTAGTATATTTAATAGATTAATAGATAATAGATTAGTATATATCTTAGATTATTAAAATATTTAAATTAGTGTATATCCACCCCAATTATTTCTAGATAAAATTTTAAAATGCAGTTACAGATAAAAGATATATATTGTTTGGTACTTGAAGTACAACCAGTGATGCATACACCAAATTAGTAATGCAAAAATAATACGGATAGAAGTTATAAAGAATGCAAAAACAAATAAACAAATTTCATATATTGATATATACGGATAAAGGTCACCTTAAATTTATAAAATGCAGTTATAATCACAGATTAAATTGATATACAACAGTAGTAAATTGATATACAACAGTATTAAGATGAAGAAAACAAATTGTGATAGTCACGGATTAAATTAGTGTATATCTGTGTTTATTTTAAAAGTTTTAAATTATTAAAATTTTAAAATGCAGTTAAAGATAAAATATATATATCGTTTGGTTCTGGCTCAAACCAATTCATCAATGCATCAGTTTATGCACTCAAGAGTTAGTTTAGATTTGTAGTGATTTTAGGATATTGAAAAAAATTAAGAATATTATGGAATTTAAATAGTATAGAAATTATATTACATACTCATAGGTTAAAGAGGGTAAGTTTTATTATCCTAATATTTTTTTTAGTATAAATTGTTTAATTTATTGTGTAAGATTAAAGTAATTAAAAATAATTTTTAAATAAGTAGATTAGTTTAATTATGAGGTTAAAGAAAAACATTAGTGAGATGTGTATTTGATAGTAATTGGGTTAAAGATAGATGTATAATGTATTTGGGGTTTATAAAATCAACATATTAATGTGTTTGGATTAGTATATGTTTTATTTAAAGATATTAAGTTATTATAGTGATTTGATAATATTAGAATTATTAGATATGTAGTGATTTGATAATTATTAGATTAACGTAGTTGTAGGTATAATATTATTAAAATATTAGAAAAACAGAAAAAACGGAGATATGGTGTGTGTATAATGTGTGTGTGTGTGTGTATATATATATATATATATATATATATATATATATATATAAATAAGTGTATTAACACCATCTGGAAGACCTATACCTAATTCTTCATTGAATATAGGGTTTCCTTCTTCATCACGTTGAATAGCATAAATAATAGTAGTTCGGGCATCCTCTGTAAGGTGTTTTTCCCACCAAGACCTAAGAATACCAGTGAAACCACTAACTAGAAGTTCAACTACTTCTGCCTGGGCAAGATTACTATAATTAGTGACGTAACTATTTGCAACCATGGACATATGATTTAGCTTATTAAGAATTTCTTGCTCACTTAAGCCATCAATATTCCATTCATAAATTTTATTAGAAGATACAGAAAATTGATTATCTAGATTCCTCTCTTCAAATTGAAGATCTGGAGGTGTAGGTCTAGTATACCAATTTCTTGTAATACCTGTATGATTAAAAGTTAATCTGTTTAACTGATCATTAATAGTTTGATTACTATTGGTAGTTGAATCAGAACCTGAGTCAGTGTCTGACTCAGAGTTAGCACTATTGCTAACCTGATCAATAGTAGCAAGGGTATTACTAGGTCCACTACCATCTTGCATTTTTCTAAACATTTTATCTAATTGTTGGGCGATTAAATCGTCTTTATTAGGCAAACCTAAACTTGACCTATTTTCGGGTAATTTTAGTAAAGGTTGTTCAATTTTACTAGTTGGATTTTTAACAATCGATTCATCAAATTTTTCTTCAATTTTATCTAACTGCTTACCTATGACAGCTAGGCACTGGTTAGTAAAATTGTTTTGTTCAATAATTTTCTTTTCATCTTTATTGCCATCTGGAATTTTAAAAGGACTGGCAACAACAGAATTATTTTTAACAGGAATTACTATTGTTTCAAGTGGAGGATGACAAGAAAATACTTTGGACTTATCTTCTTTAGTCCATTTATTTTTTGTCAAAACACTACACTTACCATGATATTTTTCATACCAGGTAAAAAATGTAATATTTATTTTTTCATCACGAATAAATCTTTTCCAACGATTTACTATTTTTTCTCTTTCTTTTTCTGGGTGATTAGTACGGAAAATGTGTCTATTACTCTTATTTTCTTTAGAGTTGAAATCATCTGCAAGATAATCCCAATCTAACTTGAATTCTTTAGTGATGACTCTTAACTGATGACAAATAGGGGCCTCAAAATCTGTCTGAGTAGGTGATGATTGCTCATCGTCTACAGATTCATTAGTATAACAGGGATGATTAGTTTGACCTTCATTTAATATGCCTTTTAATTTAATATCTTGAACTGTAACATTACTAGCCGTTTCAGCATCTCTTTTAGAAGATGTTTCTGAAGGAGCTATGGTACTATTATAATCTTCAATAACTAGTGGTCTTCTGGTACGTTCAAAGTTGATTTGAACAGTGCCATCTGAAAATTGTCTAACATTTTCAATATTTAATAAATTATTAGTGACTGGCCTTTGGGGCACTTCAGTAGGTAAGGTCCATCTATTTGGTAAAGTAATATCCTTCCAGAGAATTGTTCTTGGAATCTGGATATTGGCATCACTAGTACTGCTTTGAATTAAAACAGTTTGTCCTTTAGGACTCTTATTAAGAGCATGGACATTTAAATTGGTTTTCATTTTCCCGTTTGGTTTACCAGATGGTGGTCTAGACATGGATCAACGTTTGATATCATGCCTCAAGACCTGAAAACTCAAATTAATCATTTTACACTCCATAGTAAATACAACAAAAAGAATGAAGGCATTTCTGTTTATATATATATATATATATATATATATATATATATATATATATATATATATATATATATATATATATATATATATATATATATTAGATTAGATACAACCCTGCGCGTTGCAGAGGGATTATTTATTTTGTTAATTATAAATTTATATATGTAATTTTAATAAATTACATTATAATAAGAAGACGGTATATATGTAAATTGAAAATTTATCTGACAAATGTATAACAAAAAACCCAATTATGAGATAATAAAAAAATTCAAAATCAAATTATTGGATAATATCAAATATTTGTGTGTTATAGTTATTTGCAAAAATGGGAATAGTAAAAAAAAATTATAAATCAAATTATTGGATAATATCAATTTAGAATTGCTGCAATATTGGGATATAATGTTACATTTTTTTATGTGAGTATAGAACTAAAAAAGAGTAAAATACACTGGTATCCCATGTAGATAATTATAATAACACTTGTCACCCCTCTAGTTTTTCAATTAACAGTCAGTAATAATTTTGCGTTGCGGTGGGATTATTCATTTTGTTGATTATAAGACAAATAATATTTTCTATTGTTAAACGCCAAAAACTAAACTATCAGCATACTCAATTACTCTAATTAGAACAACCCCATTAAAATATATTGTTTAAAAAGATATATATTATTCATGAATTAAAATTTGATGACATGTAAGGATAAATATGTCACTTTATTTATTTAGTCAACCCTAAAAATTTGTAGGGGTACTGACTGATACTTAAAAATTTAGATGGCAGTTGAGTATTATTATGATTGTCTAAAATGTAAATGTAATTATCATAATTGAAAAACCAATTTATTGAATAATATCAATTTGGAATTGGTGCAATTTTGGGATATAATATTAATTTAGACTTTTTATTCTAACCTTAGCTAATAGATATAATAAAAAAATAGAGAGTAATAATTATAATATAAATATTTCTTGGGTGATTTTATGAGATATTATTTGATATCAGTTCAAAAATCAAATTATTGGATAATATCAGATATTTGTATGTTCGAGTTATCTGCAAAAATGGGATAATAAAAAAAATTCAAAAGTCCAAAGTCCAAACTCAAGCGTTGTGACGGGGTGTTATTTAGTTTGTTGATTATAAATTTGTATTTTATGAAATAACCCTTAGTATGCTTGTTTCTTGTTTGATAATCTGAGACTGTAATATTTTTTTTAAGATGGTATTTTTAAATTAAAATTGATTGATTATAGTACCTATAAATAATTAAATATTAATTATGTAATTGTTTAATTACAACGTAATTATTATAAGTCGTTCGCACCTGAGAAAAATTAATGTACATAAAAAATTATAAAAATAAGATAGTACTCAATCAATATAACTAAATAAAATTATCCCAAAGAATTAAAATAATACGATCATAAAATAAGAATATCAGTTTAGATTTTTAGGGTGAGAATGAAGTTAAAGTTTGGATTTTTAGGGTGAGAATAAAATTTAAAAAAATTGAAAAATTTTAGACGTGAAAATTATATGTAAATTAAATTCAATAGTTCAATTTATGATTTTTATGTTATAATATTGAGAAATTAAATTAGTTGATAATATTAAAATAGTTTAAATTTTAGATTTTTTTTATATTGGTAGTTTTTAAAAGTTGGATATAAATTTATATTACAGATTGTTGTGTAAGCATGTATAATATAAATAATATTATAAATGTATCTGTAATTTGGATTCGTTTTTGGTAGTATTTGTTTAAGGAATTTTTTATTTTAGTAATTGTTAAAATTTTGGTTAGAAATCTATTACATAATGTTGTGTGAGGGGTAATTAATGTTGCAGGAGAGGTAGTGCATTTTAGTATGTATAATAGATAATAGATAATAGTAGATAATAGATTGGGGAGCATTAATGAGGCATGACAAGTGTTGAATTGTGGGATTGACAAATGTCATGATGTGGTCATGTTAACTGTGTTTTAGTATAATTAATAGATTTAAGAATTTGGGAAAATTAAAATGAGTTAGTGGATTGTATAAGTCATAAAATCATGTAGCACGTGGCAGTTAAATGGTGGCAGTTAAATGGTTGCTTATGAAGCCACTAAGCTGAAGTTAATTAAGAGCAGGCAAGTCTGTAAGTAAGTTGGTAATATATACTCCTATCCATGTCATGTTCCTTCTCTTCCTGACAAGTTCCGTTCCACTCTCTCTCTAAATTCCCTATGAATCAAGTGTTGTAAAAACCAAGAAGCTTGCTAAATTACTTTCATATTCGGCAATTAGTAATGTAGAAATGTGTTGATTGACAAAGAATTCGGGCAAGAAGAGGCTGATCGAGTTGGTTCTAAAAAGCTATAATATCATCTAATTCAAAGAGAATTCAAGGTTAGTACTCTGTTTTTGAATATTTCATATGAAACAAGAAAGTTAGTATGAGTTTTATGAGAATTCATAATAATTAGTTAGTATGATATGAATTATGGGCTGTAATAGCTATGAATTAGCAAGAAGGAGACTAGTTGTTTTGGAGAAAATTTATGGGTTTAACACTCCTTAAACTCTTATATACTCTGCCCCTAAATCTAATGCACACAAGGTGTTTGAAAAATGTCCTCTTAGGGGTTGTTAAGCCAAATAAAGGAATTTAGTGAAGTTTGAGATTAAGAACACCTTTATATATGTGATATAATGTAAAGTGAATAATTTACACAAGCTAAATGAAGTTAAAAGCCTGTTTTGAAGCGAATGTGAAAATTAGGCTCGATTGGAAAAAAAAACTGACCGACGGGCCAGTTTTAAGGCCATATAAAATGGGTCTGAGAGGTCTGTTTTGAATGGTTAACATTTTTTAAAAATAGTTTGCCATATCATGTACAACATAGGAAGAGTTGGTTTTGATTGGACTTATGGTTTAATAGTTAGAAATTTGCAAAATGGCCTAGTTGATTAGAAAACTGTTTTGGCAGGGTAGATTGGGCACTCTATAAAACCCACTTACGTTGATTGTTTGGGTTGTCTTATATTTTTTAAAAATAGCTTGCTATGCCTTCTACAACATACCAAAAATTAATTTCTATCGGAAGTACGGTTTGAGAATTATAAATTAGCAAAGTGGGCAGCTTGATGTTGGTGGCAGCAGGCCATAGCTGCAGCTGCAGGCAGCAGCAGCCACAGCTGCACGCAAGCGCGCTGCTGGCTGTACTGCTCTAAAGCAGCCAGCTAAGTTTGTTTGCTATGATGTTGATGATTAGCTCATGAAAAATGGAAACAAATCCATAAGTATATATAAACTAATATATTAGTTATAGTTAATATCTATAAAATCATTAATAAATTCAAAAATTGAATTAAATTAGAAATAAACTATTTAAGTGCAAGGTTAAGCTAAATGTTTGATGTATTGTTATATATTGAACTACGAATGATTTTAACTACATCCTAAAGCTAATAAAAGAAATAGTTATGTACTAAATGGATTAAGTTGGATATAATTACATAAAATTATGTGTATTAAGCTATTAAAAGATTAAAAAGCAATAAAAGCTTGTGTTATGAATATATATGATAAGTCCATTAATATGGGTGGAATTAAAGTTGGAATGTTAAGTTTGAAAACTCAAGTTTAGGTTAAAGCTTACGAAATATATTAGTGTTAAGCTATATAGTAATCTTACGTGTATTACATAGGTGTGGTACGAGATAATACCGTTTCGAGGACACCACCACGAGTTGAATCGATAACATTTCGACGCGAAGGCAAGTATACTAACTTTCCTTTCTACGTTACAAATCTTGAACAAAGATTCTTGTTAAGCTTAAAATGAATGTTTGGCATCTTGAATTGGTAATTCTCTTATGAATTTATTAGTCAAATGCTATTGAACCTTTCTTTGATACAAGAATTCGTATTGTAAGTCTAAGCTATTTGAGTTTGACTAGACTATAATTGATAAATGTTTTAAGATTCGCCATGAAGTTGTGCTCATCAGATTCTTTTAATTTGAACTCTTGTGATAGACTGAGTTGAACAACCCTTTAAATAGGGGACATGTTATCGGAGACTATGGTTTGGAATTACGTTGTTGCGTTAATATGTTTGTGCACAATATATAGTTACAAAAGGCTGATCCCCCTGCATACAAAAATGGTCGTCCACAGTCTTTGACTGATAAAAGTTAAGGTAGAGATACATGTAACCTGGGACATAGTTCAATGGTCTTGTTACCCTCAGTTATTTATTTAAATCCTTTATTACGAATCTTTGCATTGAAAATTTCTTGTTCTAAAGACTTTACAGAACTCCTCAATTGAAGCTTGATTTTATTCAAACGATACTCCTTTCAGTTATTGGGCTATTATTTGTCTCCTTATTAATTGTTTGTTTTAAATAAGTATTACTTGCTGAGCAATTCTGTTGCTCATTCTTGCTAAATGAATTTCAGTTAAAAATGAAAAGACTGGAGGATCATCATCTGACAAGGGAACAAAAGGAAAACTACAAGAGTAGTTGTGTAGTTAACTATAAACTTTTGTATTGTATTATGTAGTAATGTAAGTAAATATTTTTGGATGGAATGTAATATTTTTGATATCATTATATGTAATGTTAAGGTTAGAAAACCTGGGATACATTGATGTAAATATTATATTTTGTAAAGACGGTTGTAATAATACAGGTTATCGAATGTGATTGGGTAGAATATCAAGTGATGTAGATGATCGTGAGCCCTGAATCTGAGGGTAAAGATACCCGGATTTGGGGGCGTCACAATAATATTAGCGTTTAGTGTTAATATATCACTAAAATGTGGTTGTGGACTTTGAATTAATGTTTTAGATCAAAACGAGCTAGTTTGACCTAATTCAGAAACTAGAAGTTGAACCGAGACGTTGTGATACTAGAGGCAAGTTCCTTGAGCTATTGCAAGTTCCGTGAATTATGAAATTTCTTATTTTTGAGTTTATGTGCCAGTTCCCTAGTTGTTGCAAGTTTCTCTGAACTATTTGATATTTTTAAATTGAGCAAGTTATAAATTCATGACAAACTATTTATTTGAACACGTTCCTTATTTATTAAAATTTTGCAAGTCATGCAAATTCCTATGATTGAGCTGAGCTATAAGTTTTGGAGATATATACGAGTTCTTGAACTCATATTGTTATGATAGGTTCTTGAACCTATAATTAGTTTGGTAGGTTGTTGAATCTATAGTATTATGGTAAGTTCTTGATAAGTTCTTGAACTCATATTATTATGACAAGTTCCTGAACTCATAATGTATGGTAAACACATTGAATGAAGTGTTATTTCTAAATTTATTGAATTGTAGAGTATGCCAATTGTTCTGACTACTCCACTATGAAACTAATTCGGGCTGAGAATGAACAACCCTATAATATAGGAGAATATTTATTGAGAGTTTTTCAGTTTATGTGACTGTTAAACACTTATGGAGAGTCAGCAATTTATATAATTGTGGGAGAGTTTATGGTCCTTACGACCACTCAGTAATGATTCGAAGATAAAGATTTTAATATTAATTACTTCTTGATAATCATGTGCTGATGCACATTCCTAAAGTTTCAAATATTGAAAATTTATATTGACGAGCTATTCATTGCTTCAAAGCATATTTATTTATTATTAAGTTATTTTGACAAGTCATTGTGTACTACAATGAGGTAACATGTTACAGGTCATATTAAGTACTGCTAGGCTGATCACCTACAGTACAATTCGAAAGAACTCTTGGTCCTTTATGACCATTCAAGTAACTAAAGTTGATAATCCTTACAATTCAAAAATATTGAATTATTGATTCATGTTTACTCGTTGAATTGTTTCATTTCAGTTTCATACTTGTTGAGCATATATTTGATGCTCACCCTTGCAATCATTAATATATTGTAGGTAGAAATGAATAATAGGGTTGGAAAGGCCAGGAGCTAGAAAGTAAGATAAAGAGAAATCATGTAATGGTCACAGGTTGGTATCAGGTAAGAAGGGCAAAACCTAAGTTCCAGTTGGGATCCTGGGACGAGGTATGTGATATAATGTCTAAATAGACTAGTTAAATCAGTAAAAATATTGATAGATGTTATGGAAGATGTGTATCGTGATGAACCGAATCTGCTATAGCGAGTACATGGATTTAGGGGCATTCCAGCTAGTGTCTCGCACGGGCTAATATACTAGTTACCTTTAAAAAGGGTAATAAATTTTATGTGTGGCCCATTTTATTTTCTAAATCTTGACAATGAGAGCTTTGAATCAAAGGAGTGGAGCATATAAGTTTTTACCTAATTGTAATCTTGCTGAGCTAATAATGTAGAGAGAGATTATGTCCCTTCATTTTGTCCGTGTTTCTCAAGTTCTAAACGGGGACTCGTTTTGAAACTTCGTTAAAGAAAAGAACATGGAAATGGAAAGGGGAAAAAAAAAGATAAACAAAATCCTTAGGTTGTTTGGTGGTCCTAAGAAAAAGAAAGAAAAGTAAAACATTTTGTAATTTGGTTAAGCAAGAAACTTGGATGTAGCACCAATTGTTATCCAATATTTCTCCAGACCTCTCTCGTACACTTATTTTTTCCATTTGTATTTTTGTTCACTCGCTAACTTTCCATATACAAACAAATTCGTTGTAGACCAATTTATTGCGTCCTTGAGGAGGTTGAATCTGTTGTTTTGATTTTTATATATATCTGCAATTTCTTAGCTGCTTGCTAGGAGATATTTTTGATTACATAAAATTTGTTAAAATATATTATATTACATAAATTTGCGATTAAAAAAATCTTGTAAAGTTTGGTAGAACTAAAAATAAAATATCTTTTAGAATTGATTTTCCTGTTAGAGATATAAAAATAAAAAACACCTTTCATTTTTCTAACAGGTTGGGTTTATGTTTGAATACATTACAAATTTGGATAGTCTTTAATTGTTACAAATTTTGATGATACTTTTATTAATTTGGATAGGAAAGAAAAAAAGTTGCATTGAAAATCTATGAAAAAAGCTTGTGCTTTAATTATACAAGTTCATCAACCCTGTACGAAGCACATATGAAATCGATAATGGGTTCTTATATTATTAAATAGATAAATATTTATTTAGAATTTTGAGAAAATAATTATTGTCATTAATTATTAGATATTTAGTTAAATAACAAATACTGAATTATATATTATAGGTTCATTCGATCAATTATTAAGTTAGACATTTGAATGGAATGCAAATTAATGTAGTTATGATTATGAGCAAATATTTTTTTAATTTTATTTAAGTTTATAATGGAATTCCAGATTAGTGTTTATATTGACAAAATTTACTTTAAAATCTAATCCGAATAGAAGTTTGAAATTAATGCTTTAATAAGTTTTAATTTAGTCATGACAATTATTTGGTAATAAATGCACTATAGGTTTCAACTAATTTCACAGTTATTATGTTGTAAAAAAATTAACACACACACATATAGATATATGTATATTAATATAATTGATCGGGTGATTTGGTAAAATTTTATTTTTTTAATGAATTCAATTGGGTTAGGACATTAATTTAATATGAAATTCATGAATGGTATTAATATAACAGATCGCGTGAGATATTAAGAGATTTTTTAGATATCTTAATATCTTAATAAAATTGTAATAACAGAATTATCTTACATAAAAATTTATCTTACATATATTATGATAAAAAAAACTTTTAATAAAATTGATAGAATTTAAAATAATGTTTTTTTAGAAGTTCTTTCTTCTATTAGAGATATAAAAACAAAAAATATATTCATTCTTTCCAAACAGGTTAGGGTTCTTTTTGAATACTTTACAAAATAGAATAGTATTTAATTAAGTGTTACAAATTTGGATAGTAATTATACTAATTTGGATTGAAAAACAAAAGATTGAACCAAAAATTTGTGCTCAATTCATAATCATATGCAACCATTATTTGTAAAAACTTTTCGTTTCATGGCCCATTTATTTTATAAACAAGATACATGCATACATTTAATTGTTTCCACTACTAAAAAAAATAAAAATATGTGACATAACTTTGTGATGGTTTTTAAAAACAATCACAAAAGATAATAATTTGTGATAGACTTTTTCAGTAATCACAAAATAATACTTCATCCGTTCCATGTTATTTGATCATTGTTGACTTTTTAAAGTCAATTCAAGAGATTTTTAAACTCAAAATTGACATAGATTCTTTTAATTTTAATTAATACAATGATAAATATTGTCAACTATATAAAAAGTATTATTCATAGTAAGTTTTATTGTTTCATAATTTATAATGAGTCATCTTAATTTTAAGTTTAAAAATGTCTCAAATTAGCTTTAAAAAGTCAATAATGATCATATAATTTGAAAATGAGGGAGTAGTATATATGATGACTTTTAGTGATGGCTAATTTTGTCATCAATGTATTATAATTGTGATAGTCATGTTAATCACCACATTTTCACACAAAATAAAATTTTATTTTGTGATGCACTGCCATCACTGATAAATATACCCTTTTTGTGATTGCATTTAAGCTACCACCAATATTCTAATAAAAAAAATAATCAAAACAACAATTTGTGACAGCTAATCATTAAAAAAAGAAAGATTTTTGTGGTGACTATTATTTGCAATTATTGAAAAAGGTATTTTGTGATGAAAATTTCAAGCCTGATCAAAGCAATAAAATATATGATGATTCTCAGTGATGACTAATTTTATCATCATTATAAAGTATTTGTGACTGCCATTGCAATCATCAAATCTTATGTGAGACTAATTTTGTTAAGTAAATCAACTCACATGTGTTTTCTTTTATATTTTGTTTTAAAATTATAATCATGATTTGGCATTTGGTGTAGTAGTAATACTCGTTATTTAGTTTGCAAATTTGGGGGGGGGGGGGGGGGGTTCGAATCCTACAAGTATAATTTGATATCTGTAAAAAAAGATTCACGCTCTTACCTTTAATCCCTAAAGTATTATTGAGATTCACACTCTTACCTTTGATCCTTAATGTTTTGAATTTTTTTTTGATGATTTTGACAATCACAATAGATTATGTGCTACTGCGATTGTTTTAAGAGTAATGTGTCAATGTGATTGGATTAATCATCACAAAAGCACTACACATTTGCGTGATTGTCAAAACCATCACAAAATGCTTTCATGATGGAGTATACAAGATAGCCTAAGCTAAAGTCATCAAAAAAAAAATTTGAGCCATCACAAAAAGCTTTTTTTTTTTTGGTTGTGTTCATAGAGACAATGATTAGATATTAAATCGGAAAACATCTGCATAATATCACCCAAATTCACCTATAAATAGTTTCTACCACATTAACAAATTCCAGTTATTCCTAGAATCAAATTATCCCTGCTCATGGCTAACTCATATTCTTTATTGTTTGAGCTTGGAAATTCAAACTACAACAATCAAAGTCTATAAAATGAAAGTTTACTATTATTATTACCTAAATTAATATGAAATGCTGAAAATTATTAAAAAATTATTATTATTATTATTATTATTATTATTATTATTATTATTATTATCTGCATTGTTATGACATGCTGCAAACTGTTATACATATTTGATTACAAAATTTCAGCAACTAGCTATACACAAAGATTATTGAATTACCAAAACAAATTCATAAAATGACAAAAAAAAAAAAAAACAAGGCCAGACCCTCACAAGGTTTAATATAGTAGTAGTCACTTTAAAAAGTAATACATTTTAGGGCTAAATACAGTTATGTCCCTCAAAGTATAACCCAATTTATAAAGTCAACTCTAATTTATAAAAACTAATAAAAGAAACCCCAAAGTACATTTAAGTGAGCAAAAGTGACCCTCCTGCCATAGCTTTGGCCGAAATACTGACATGTAATGGCAAAGTAATGTATTCATACAATTGTAATGCTTGTTTAACTTATTTAAAATCATATTGCTTTGCGTCATATTGATTGATATTATTAATTGATTGAAGACTTAAAGACAAATAACTCTAAATAGTAATTAACACAAACATGTAACAATTGAGAGCTTTGACAATATTGAGAGCTATGAATCAAATGAGTGGAGCATATATGTTTTCATCCAATTGTAAATACATTTTATTTGTGTGTGGTCCATTTTAGTTTCCAAGTCTTGATAATTGAGAGCTTTGACAATGAGAGCTATGAATCAAAGGAGTGGAGCTTACTGCTTATATGTTTTCATCTGGTTGTAATCTTGCTGAGCCAATAATGTTGAGAGAGATTATTTCCTTTATTTTCGTCCGTGTTTGAGACGTTGGCTTGGTTTGAAACATTGAAAAAGTTTGGAAAAAGAAAATGAAAAAATAAGATTAACAAAATCCTTAGGTGGTCCTAAGAAAACGAAAAGAAAAACATTTTGTCATTTGTTATCCAATATTTTCAGACCTCTCTCGTACACTTATTTTTTCCTTTTTCTTTTTGTTCACTTGTTAAGTTTCCATATACAAACAGATTGGTTGTTATCCAATTTGTAGCGTACTCGAGGGGGTTGAATCTGTTGTCTTAATTTGTCATAATTTACATATATCTACATTTTCTTAGCTGCTTGTTAAGAGATATTTTTGATATCTTAATATCTTAATAATAAATTATCTTACATAAAACTTGTTAAGACATATTATATTACAAAAATTTGTGATTAAAAAAAATCTTGTAAAGTTTGGTAGAACCAAAAATAAAATATCTTTTAGAATTGATTTTCCTATTGGAGATATAAAAACAAAACAAAAAACACCTTCCATTTATCTAACAGGTCGTGCTTATGTTTGAATACGTTACAAATTTGGATAGTCTTTAATAGTTACAAATTTTGATGGTACTTTTTAGTAAATTGGATTAGGAAAGAAAAAAGTTGTATCAAAAATTTGTGAAAATAAGTTTGTGCTTTAATTATACAAGCATATCAACCCTATGCGAAACACGAATGAAATCGATAATGATTTATTATATTATTAAATAGATAAATATTTACTTAGGATTTTACGAAAATAATTGTAGTTATTAATTTATTAATTATTTAATTAAATAATAAATATTGAATTATATATTATAAGTTCTTTCGATCAATTATTAAGTTAAACATTTAGATGAAGTGCATATTTATTTAGTTATGATTATTTTAATTTTATTTAAGTTTGTAATGAAGTTATATATTAGTGTTTATATTGACAAAATTTGATTGAAATTCTAATCCGAATAGAAGTATGAAATTAAAGCTTTATTATGTTTTAATTTAGTTATGACAATTATTTGGTAATAATCCACTATAATTTTTCGAAAATTTTTATAGTTATTATGTTTTAGAAAAATTCACATATATTATTAATATAATTGATCGTGTGATTAATTTGGTAAAATTTCAAGTTTTAATAAATTTAATTTGATTAGGACATTAATTTAAAAATAAATTCATGACTGGTATTAATATGATATAAATTGTTAGTGCCTCTTTATAATAGTTTAACCTTTTAGATGAGTTGGTTAACATGGTATCAGAGCTCTGGGGCGTGTAAAGTCTTGGGTCTAGGTGTGCAAGGTCACAATTGTCTTTATATTAATTTAATAGTACAAATGCACTTTAATTTCTTCCTTCTCTATAAAGTTGCATTGGTCTTAAGTTCAAATCTTTCCGACCATAAAATTGTCTTTATCTTAATTTAATAGTGCAAATGCATTTTAATTTCTTCCTTCTCTATAAAGTTGCATTTGAGGAATAGTATTAGCTTGTTGCTGCCTCTTTCTAATAACTTCACCTTTTAGATGAGTTTGTTACTTAACAATACAACAAATCGCGTAATATGTTAACAGATTTTTTTGATATCTTAATATCTTAAAAACATTATAATTAATAATAAAATTATCCTACATAAAAATTTATCTTACATAAATTATGATAAAAAAAAGCTTGTAATAAAATTGATAGAATTAAAAATAAAATTCTTTTAGGAGTTCCTTTTTGTAAAAAATAATTCATAGAATCGAACTATTATACGGTCTAAAAAAGTTCATTAAAAAAAACAAACAAACAGTGCCTCACACGGTCTAATATACTAGTTACCTTCAAAAAGGGTAATACATTTTATGTGTGGCCCATTTTATTTTCTAAGTCTTGACAATGAATGCTTTGAATCCAAGGAGTGGAGCTTATAAGTTTTCATCCAATTGTAATCTTGTTGAGCCAATAGAGATTATTTCCCTTCTTTTTTAAGTTCTAAACATTGGAAAAAGAAAATGAAAAAAAAAAGGATTTACGAAAAGAAGCCTTTTTATGCGCAGTTCATCATCTCCCGTTGCTTTAGTTATTTATGAATACTTTGTTTAGCACAAATTTTCTTAAACGGGGAAAGGTTTTCGTTTGTCTTTTGTTACAATATATATAAGACTTAAAAGACAAATTAATAGCTCTAAATAGTAATTAACTATAGCCACATACCTTTCATGCTCAAATTCATGTTGGACTCATTTTTGGACTGGGTTGTATTAACATGATTCACAGGTATGAATCTTAAGGTGTATAAAAGTGAAGTCATATGACACTTGATACACTTAAGAGTCTAGTACTTTCAATTTTCCAACATAAGGAACCGATATAATGCATTTGATTTATGAATTTTAAGAAGTCATTGTAAATTAATCTATGAGACATAAAATAAAAAAAGAATTTAAAAAAACACTTGGACTGCTGAATCACCAAAAAAATAAATTTTTACACTGCTGAATCGACTCAAGATTAACAAAAACGACTCAGTCTTTGTCTTTTTATATTTTGATACTGATATTGATATTTATATACTGATTGATTGATTAATTAAAGACTTAAAGATAAATAATTCTAAATAGTAATTAACCATAGCCACATAATGTGAGTCCATATCAGCTATCTTAAATGATGTCTTGTCTGTTGTCCCAATAAATTGCTTGGGCCATTTGACAAGGAAAAGGGAAGGAAACTTCAATTAAGCGAGATAGAATATCTTAAATTTCATTTTCATGGTGAGATCTCTATAATGCTAATATTTAAATGTAGCATAACTTAATATTTTCTTATGCTGTTTATAATATCAAGGACAATTACAAGAAAAAAAAAGGAGCATATAAAGAAAAACACTTCAATTTACATTTAGATTCATAACTTAATATGAAATGCTGGAAATTGTTATGCTTTAAAAATTACTAGTATTGTTATCTAGATTGTTATGACATGCTGCAAATTGTTAAGCTATTATTTGTTACATATTTGATTACAAAATTTCAACAGCTAGCTATATATAAAGATTATTGAATTACTAAAAAAAAGTTTATAAAATAACAAAAAAAATAAGACGAGTGACTCGTACGGACTAATATATTAGTTACTTTCAAAAAGGGTAATACATTTTATGTGTGGCTCGTTTTATTTTCCAAGTCTTGACAATGAGAGCTTTAAATCAAAGAAGTGGAGCTTATAAGTTTTTCACCCAATTGTAATCTTGGCCAATAATGTAGAGAGAGATTATTTCCCTTCTTTTTGTCCGTATTTCTCAAGTTCTAAACAGTGGCTCGTTTTGAAACTTCGTTAATGTTAGGAAAAAGAAAAGAACATGAAAAAAAAAGGGAAAAAAAAGAGGATTAACAAAATCCTTTTTGGTGGTCCTAAGAAAGTTAAAGGTAAAGAAAGAAAAGAAAAACATTTTGTCATTTGGTTAAGCAAGAAACTTGCATGTAGCACCAATTGTTTTCCAATATTTTTCCAAACCTCTCTCGTACACTTATTTTTTCCATTTCTCTTTTTGTTCACTTGCTAAGTCTCCATATACAAACAGATTCGTTGTAGACCAATTATTAGATATTTAGTTAAATAACAAATATTGAATTATATATAATAGGATCCTTCGATAAATTATTAAGTTAGACATTTGAATGAATTGCGTATTAATGTAGTTTTGATTATGAGAAAATAAATTTTTACTTTTATGTAAGTTTGTAATGGAATTCGATATTAGTGTTTATATTGACAAAATTTGCTTGAAATTCTAATACGAATAGAAGTATGAAATTCAAGCTTAAATAAATTTTAATTTAGTCATGACAATTATTTGGTAATGAATCCACTATAGTTTTCAACTAATTTTACTGTTATTATGTTGCAAAAAAAAATTAACACCCACACACACACACACACACACATATATATATATATATATATGTATGTATATATATATATATATATATATATATATATATATATGTATACATGTATATTAATATAATTGATCATGTGATTTGATAAAATTTTAAGTTTAAATGAATTCAATTTGGTTAGGACATTAATTTAATATGAAATTCAAAACTGGTATTAATATAACAGATCGCTTGATATATTAAGAGAGTTTTTTGATATCTTAATGAAATTGTAATAACAGAATGATCCTACATAAAAATTTATCTTACATATATTGTGATAAAAAAAAACTTGTAATAAAATTGGTAGAAGTTAAAATAAAAATTCTTTTAGAAGTTTCTAATTTTTCTATTAGAGATATAAAAACAAAAAAATATCTTCCTTCTTTCTAAACAAGTTGAGGTTCTTTTTGAATACTTTACAAAATAGGATTGTATTTAATTAATTGTTACAAATTTGGATAGTAATTATACTAATTTGGATTGAAAAACAAAAGATTGAACCAAAAATTTGTTCTCCAAAAATTTGTTCCCCATTCATAATCATACGCAACCATTATCCGTAAAAACTTTTCGTTTCATGGCCCATTTATTTTATAAACAAGATACATGCATACATTTAATTGTTTCATAGCAAAAAACATCTGCATAATATCACCCAAATTCACTTAGAAAGAGTTTTCACAACATTAACAAATTCCAATTTTTCCTAGAATCAAATTATCCCTGCACATGGCTAACTCATATTCTTTCTTGTTTGAGCTTGCTGGGAAAACTCAAATTACAATAATATTCAAAGTCTGTAAAACGAAAATTTACAATTATTATTACCTAAATTAATATGAAATGCTAAAAAAAATTGTTGTTGTTGTTGTGACATGTTGCAAATTATTATACATATTTGATTACAAAAATTCAGCAACTAGCTATACACAAAGATTATTGAATTACCAAAAACAAATTCATAAAATGACAAAAAAAACAAGGCCAGTCCCTCGCAAGGTTTAATATAGTAGTTACCTTAAAAAGTAATACATTTTAGGGCTAAATACACTTATTTCCCCAAAGTCTAACCTAACTTACAAAGTCAACCTTAATCTATAAAAACTAATAAAATAAACCCCAAAGTACATTTAAGTGAGCAAAAGTGACCCCTCCGACTATAGCTTTGGCCGGAATACTGACATGTAATGGCAAAGTAATGTATTTATACAATTGTAATGCTTATTTAATGTATTTAAAATCATTTAATTGATTTTCTTGTATAGAATAATTCAATTACAAAGTATAAGCATATATATACTACTTAAAATAAGTAGAATTCACTATACATTGTCACACTACACATAAAATAATTAATCTCATTAACTAAATTAAATTGACTAGTTAAATATAATAATTTACTCAAATAAAATAGTTAACTTGTTTGGAGAGATGTGTAATAAGTGGTAACTTGTTTGGAGAGATGTGTAATAAGTGTGACCCTCTTATAATTTCTACCAATGTCATGTATTGATAAACTTTGCAATTATAAATCCGCATAAATTTATCGCAATACATAGCAGGACTCTAATTTATATATATATATGCATTTTCGTAGCTACTTGTTAAGAGATATTTTTGATATCTTAATATATAAATAAAATTAAAACAATAAAATTCCCTAAATAAAATTTGTTAAGATATATTATATTCCATGAATTTGAAATAAAAAAATCTTGTAATAAGTTTGGTAGAACCAAAAATAAAATATCTTTTAGAAGTTATTTTTCCAATTAGAGATATAAAAACAAAAAATACTTTCTATTTTTTAATAGGTTAGGGTTAATTTTGAATACGTTATAAATTTGGATAATATTTAATTGTTACAAATTTTGATAGTATTTTTGTTAATTTAGATAGGAAAAAAAAAGGTGAACCAAAAATTTATGAAAATCAAATTTGTGCCTTTTAATTATATAGTTGATTGTTGATTTATTATAAGAGCACAAGACATTCCGATGATTAGGATCCGCTAAGTTGTATCCACAGACAATTAGACGAGCACCAGAACCATGTAACATGCACCAATTTATTGCGTACTTGAGGGGGTTGAATATGTACCTAAGAAGACATTTTTTTTGAACTCCTTTATTTGTTTTTTAACTCCCCCATTATATAGGATACTAGCCAAGTGTATTACATAATCAACATTAAGAATCTCTCATTAAACGTCACTCTTTATGTGAAAATACAAGTCTCATAATTCAGAAAAATCTCACAATAAGGGAAAAATACAAAATCACAATAATAAGAATAAACCTAGAACTTATTCATTTCAAGACCTCAATCTTGATCACCCGGCTAACACCTTATTATGATATTATCTTATATTGACAATCTTGAGTTTTATATTCCATATGTAGCACCAATTGGTATCCAATTTTTTCTACTTGAATTACGTACGCATATGTCCTTTCAAGTTGTCAACCAATTTCAAATTAACCACTCAATTGACAAAGTGAACACTTCATTCATGTAGTTTGACATTTATACTCAATTTTGTTGTTGGGCTGATTTTTTTATCCTAATTTCAAGTCACGTGCTAGTCATGTGTATCTAATGAGAATATAATTGTCTTTTGATTGTATTAAATTTATCAAAAGGTTGTATCAGGCACGAGATAAATTTCAAGCCCTTCAAGGCTTCTATTTTATATTAAATTCCCAAGATGTTATCCAATTTTTTCCAGACCTCTCTCGTGTGCTTATTTTTTCTTTTTGTTCTCTGGCTAGGCCTCCATTGACGAACAGATAGATTGCGTAGTCGAGGGAGTTGAATTAACTGACTTGACCTCATCCGTTGGTATATATCCCAGCTCAGTTTGAGTGTACACTTCCCCTTCACATCAAGAATCATGGAGAACACTTGCTCTCATTCTGTTGTTTTAATTTTCATCATTATCTGTATTTTCTTAGCTGCTTGTTCATCTACTGCTAGGACCATTAGTGATGATCAATCTTCTCTTCTTGCCTTTAGATCTCATATTACCTCCGACCCTCAAAACATCTTAGCAACTAATTGGTCCGCCAATTCCTCCCCATGCAAATGGGTCGGCGTCTCTTGTGGCCTCCGCCACCAGAGAGTCACGGCCTTAAATCTGTCGAATATGGGCCTTGAGGGCACTATTTCTCCCTATCTTGGAAACCTCTCGTTCCTCGCTTCACTTGACCTGTCTAACAATAGTTTTACAGGTTCTATCCCAGCTGAAATCTTCAATATATCTTCATTGAGAGAAATTCAACTAAGAGTTAATAATCTATCTGGTAGTCTTCCGGTGGATATTTGCAATCATCTTCCCAAATTGGAGATGCTCTCTCTCGCCTACAATAACATCATTGGGCAAATCCCATCAGATTTATACAAGTGCACGGAGCTCCAACTACTAGCATTGTCTTTCAATGAATTTAGCGGAATCATACCCCGTGAAATCGGCAACTTAACCATGCTCAAGGAATTATACCTTGGCGGGAACCACTGGAAAGGTAATGTCATTTAACTAAAATGTGGGATCTCCTTTTTCGGCCATCAAATTTTTTATTGCTATATATAACAAGACAAACGATGATTTGGTTGATCATGAGTTGACCCAGACAATAGATATTTTCTTACGTTATTTCTTATAGAAACTCTTAAAACAATATTCAAAAATGTAAGTACTAAAAATTTATCTCCCAAAAGCAAATTGAGAAATAAAATCAAAATTAAATAATCAAATACAAAACAGTCCTATGATCAAATACCTTTCTTTCCATATCAAACTAGACAGCCATAGCCGATACCGCCATCCCCTTCACCGCCAAGTTGTTGCTGCCTTCGCAACGTAGTGTAGGAGGATACCAAGCAGAAGGAGGCTGGGTTAGGGGGCTTTTTGAGAGTGAGAAAAATGGGGATTTATGAGGCATGGTAATTGAGGGTTTAGGGGTTTGGGAGGAGGAGGACCAAGAGGGTAGAGAAGGAAGTGCACATCTAGGTAACAAATATAGATCCCAAGGGAAAATTTGGCACAAAAAAAAAGGAATGATTACAAGCTTCGACTACGTGAGTGTATAAATATAGTTTGTGTAATATCGCGGATATTTTAGAAATTAGTAAAATAAGAATTTAATAAATAAAATTCTTATGAAGAGACGAAGTAGGTTTGGACATATATGTGTGTGTGTGTGTGTATATATATATATATATATATATATATATATATATATATATATATATAGAGAATGGGGATCCAGTCCGGGATCCCGGATTTTAACAAAATTCGGACCTTTTTTTTTTTTTTTTGCTTTTTTTTTTTAAAAACAACTAAAAAAAATAAATAAATAATTATGGAACTGAAATTTTTACATAATACAATGTTTTGGGCGTGATTTGGATACATATAACAAAACATGTATGTACAGTCTGCGCAGAGTGTACATACATGTTTTGTTATATGTATCCAAATCACGCCCAAAACATTGTATTATGTAAAAATTTCAGTTCCATAATTATTTTTTTTTTTAGTTGTTTTTAAAAAAAAAAAGCAAAAAAAAAAAAAAAAAAGTCCGGATTTTAGCAAAGTCCGGGATCCCGGACTGGATCCGGACTCTATATATATATATATATATGTTTTATATAATGTGAAGTATGTGATTTTGTGTAAGGGATTAAATGTGTATACATAGATGTAAAATATATACATATATTAGGAAAATAAGATTTAATAGTTAATTAAATCATTAAAGAAAGTGAGTGAAATTAATTAATTAATTAATATTCATGAATTGAGATTAAATTGAAATTATATTATTAAATAATATAATTTGAATATTGAGCCTTGGATGGCGATAGAATTATTATGAACTAAATTTCATATACAAGTTAATTAATTCACTTACTTAATATTGGTGAATTAATGTATGTATTTTGTTCTAATAAAATAATGGAGTTAATTAAACTCATTATTATAAATATACTACATATGAATGTAAAATATATTTATGTAAGGGCTTAATATATTATATTGTGCCAAACAAATATGAATTAAATATAGAATGAGGTAATTAATTCACTATTTGAAAATTAGTGAGTTAAAATATTTGTTTTAATTAATTGAATAAAGAAATTTATTTAGTTAATGATGATAGTTGTATTTATATTACAATAAATAAATGTAATATAAATAATGGTATAATATTTAATATTATGCCAAATGGATGTGAATTAATAGTTGGTCAAAGCTAATTAATTTAATTAGTATGAACTAACTAACGAAGTGTACAATTATATAGAAGAAATCAAAACCCGAATTTGAGTTCGGAGTGAAATTTGGAGACGCGGACTGGACGGTTGAGTTCGAAACGTCGAAACTAGTAAGAATGGACTAAAAATAAAAAATGAGTCGGGGTTGACTTTTTGATAAAAAGTCAACAGTTGACTTTTTGATAAAAAGTCAAACTCGGAATTCGGAGATGAATTTGAAGAAGCGAATATTCCTATGACATTGAGAACGTCAACTTTAGTAAGAATTGACTATAAGTTTGAAAAAGTTAATTATTAGAAACTAAAATGGTCAAATGAACAATTAAATGAACAAGTGAGTAAATAAAAAAGGAGAAGGAATTGATTTCTTCTAAAAGCAGCCCATATGGGTGGCTAAGCATGTGATTTTGGTGAAAATGTTGAATACATTTTTCATTTAGTCCAAGCATTTTCTTATTTTCCTCACCAAACTAGCCTATGATTGGTCCATTAAATGAGATGGGACATGAGAGGTTGAATTTATGAATTAACCTTATACAATGCAATGATTAGCTCTCTTCTTTCTTTCATACACCCATACTCCCTAAATATTCAGCAGATATATATATATATATATATATATATATATAGAGAGAGAGAGAGAGAGAGAGAGAGGGCTGCCACAGAAGAGAAGAAGAAAGAAAGAAGGAAGCAAGCAAAAGAAAGGAAGAACTATGATGATGAAAAACCTAAATAAGGTAATTTCTAAGCTTAAATCCATATAAATTTCTTGGATACTTTTCTTTAAAAATCTAAAAATCCTAATTATGTTAAGGTATTTTCTTTATATCTCTAATGGTATGTAACCATTGAGCATGATAGAGGAAGCAAAGCTATGAAACAAAGAAAAGGAAGAAAACTAGCTTAAAGGTATATATCTAAACCCTAAGCAAAATACTTTAATTTTTCATATGGATGTTAAGTTTTATGGAGTAAGATCATGATTAAACTATATGTAATGGTTTAGCCATGGATTAGCTAGAATCCAACAAAAGAATTCAAAAAAAAGAAATGAAATGAAAGAGAAAGAAAAAGAAAAACGTAGAAAATGGTAAAACGGAAACTGATTTTTCAAAAGGCATAACTTCTTATGTATAATGAGTTAGGAAGTGAGCCATATATCAAACGAAAGCTCTAGAAGTAAGCTAAACATAGAAATAAGAATAACTGAAAAATTCCTTGTGGATTATTCGTGGTAACTGTTTGAATCAGACTGGTTGGATTTGAAAATTGCACTGCCAGAATTTGGAACATTAGATTTTAACATGTTTGTTGTGCGAATTTTCTAGGCTTGTGTTCAGAATTCGAAAGTGGTGTAAACATGATAGTTGTAGCTCCAGAAGTTAGCTACACGTGGGGGCAAGAATCATCTAAAAATGTTTTCAAATGAATTAGTTATGATATTTTTAGCTAGGGTAAAGCTGGAAAACAACAAAAATAATCTGCCCAAAACATTTCGTGGATAGTTTCGTCCACTTAATAATTGAAATAAATTAAGGAATTTTGGAAAATAAAACTATATGATATATCGTGACTCCTGTCAGAATTTAAACGTAATCTGAGTTCGGATGAGTGAGTTATGACTAATCTAATTTTAGGATTTTAAAAATATAAACTGCTATAACTTGAGTTCTATAACTTCGATGACCACGGAATTTACACTAGAACTTCATGTTAATATGTATAAGATTTTGAAAAGAGTTGAGAATTTTTGAACTTTAGCACGATATAGTTAATTTTGACAAGTTACAAACTCAAAATGGCCTTATTAAAAATACTTGATAAAAATAAAAAAATTCAGAATTTTTTTTTTGTGTATAGAATATATGTATATATGTGTGTCCAGAGAAGAAAAAAAATAATAAAATGGTTAAGAAGGCTTGATGAAGAAAATGGAGTTACGAGGAAGTAAAAACAATTAATTAAAATTAAGTCGGGAATTATCAATATAATTGCTACTGGCTAAACTATGTTGATACGGGACATATGAGTCTAAGTAAAGATTAACCACATATTTTTGTGAAGATATTATATAAATGATGTGAGAGAACGTTTACGTTGGTTTAAGTCAAAGAATAATCATCGGATTAGGTTACGATTAATACCAACGATAATTAGCTTAATCGAGTAAATCCGTATGAATGTTGTAGGTTATCAGTTGAAAGAAGAAATTACGGATATCAATGAAATAAATTTCGACATGAATAGTACTCCAACGTGAATAGTAATCTGGCGTGAACAGTACACCGGCGTGAATAGTACTCCGGTATGAACAGTAGATAAAATTTACAAATCCTAGTTAAGGGGAAAATATGATGTAACGAATTGAGCTACAGACCAAGATAAGTTTCCTAACTTACACAAACTTTATATTGTGTAAGTTTCTAATGTCATTCAATTATATTCTTATGAATGATATATGACATATTAAAGCTTTAATTTACGCAATGCTTACGTTGTGAGAATTTTAAACTTATGCAAATCTTTTAATATTTGTACAAGTTGTTCGAGCTATGTTAAGTTGTAAAATCCTATGTTTGATTATGGAATTTTATTTATTATATGAGATTCTTCTTATTATGTGAAACGATTTATAAAAGAGAGTTATTTGCGATTTGATTCGGCTTAACTCGATTTGTCAGCTATTCCAATCAAAATGATTATTGTTGTGATGTTGAATTGTAATAATTCTTAAATTATGATAGTTGATTGTGCCAAGTCAAAAAGAAATAAATCTTTGACAATTATTAGTATAGATTGCACACTATGCAACAATGTGCTTTAGGTGAGTAAAAAGATTATAATTGCACCCCGTGCAATGGTGTAATTGTTAAGCGTTAAATCCAATAACGTGCTAGACCAATATTAGCACTTATGTGCTAAACCAAAGAAATAAAGATTTTAATATTGAACAATTGATGAGTTTAAGATTATGTTTATTAATGAAAAATGTTTAACATAAATGGAAAAAAAAATTTACTTCCTATTTTTTTGAGCTGCTTCACAATTATTGTTCAATTGTTGAAGTTTTCAAAAAGATTATTCCATTCATGAATATTGTTTATTCACTTCTTATACTTGTTGGGCAGTTAAATGCTCACCCTTTCAAATTCTAAAAATTTTGCAGCTATAACGAAAGGACCAGAATGGTCAGAAAAAGAAGAGTTATTAAATTGTTAAGGTAGAATAGTTAAAGTATATGACAGGTTATAATATTATATAATAATGTTGTAATATTATTTGAGGTAGTTATGTAAAGGTCTTCGTACCTGGGAGTAGGTTGAATTATATTGTAATATTTTAATATTTACTCTGATGTTGTAAGAATTTGTTGAGTAGGAAGTATCTTGACGACACCGGACTCGAGTTTAAAGCTAGACCAGGTTTTCGGGCTGTCACGGTTTAACTATATAGTATTTAGTTTGACTTTATTTAAAAATTTAAGTACTACTTAAATACAACTCAAATGCTACTCACTTGTCAACATTCCGATTACTAAATTGGTCAAATTATTGTATAAGGTCTATCGTACTTACTTAGACTTACTTTGAGGAGTGAGCTGAGAGGATTTAAACTTCGTGGTCCCAATTGCAACACAGTGTATATTTTGATGTCAAATATGCTCTTAACCCCATGTAGTAATTCTCTAAGTTTTAGAAAGTGCATAATAGTACAAGATTGTATTATTATATAATTGTTTATTAGTTCTACATGCTTCGTATGATAGTTGATTTTATTTTATTTTTTAAGAAAGATAATTAAATAAGGGAGGAAGTACAAGGCCTTAATTGCCTTGTTGGGGCATGCATATTAATTAGTTGAAGTATAAAGCTACATTCAGTACGTACAAAATTATTTGTGAAGGGCCAAACAATGATCTCTTTTTTTCTGTGTTGGATATATAAATTTTCAGGTGAAATACCATTGGAGTTTGTAAATCTTAAGAATTTGGAAGAACTGGATATCAACAATGGTTCTCTTACAGGGCCCATTCCATTAGTAATCTTTAACATGTCTTCCTTGAAGATGATTAATATGGCATTTAACAACCTCTCTGGTAGTCTGCCTGTGGATATCTGCAATCATTTTCCTAAACTAGAGGAACTTCGTCTTCATTGGAATCAACTTAATGGGAAAATTCCATCAAATTTGTGCAACTGCGCCAAGCTCACGCTACTGTCACTGTCGTACAACGAATTTGTTGGGAGCATACCACGCGAAATTGGCAACTTGACATTGCTCAAGGAAATATACATCGGTCGGAACAACTTTAAAGGTACGATCACATATACTAGTATAAGTTCTGAGACAGAAATATTAAAAACTCTATAATATTTATCGGACGCACAGAAGAAACCTAGGTAAGAAAAAGTAAAATTGAAATAAAGAAAATAACATAATTTCTTATGAAAATAAGAAATTAGGGGACAAAAATTTAATTTTTAAAATTATAGGGCTTCTTTTTAAATTGAAAATATTATAACTTAATCCCAACGTTATGTTTTTGAGCTTTATGCACAAATAGGGAGAACAAATAGTGTATGGATCCTACCATTTAGATTATCGATAAGGTTTATTAGTTTTTTTACTATTCAAGACATGAGATAATAGTATTTGTGCACAACTTTTAATGTATTGTTTGTGCACATACTCTTTTAAAATAAACGAAAAGATGACGAAAAGACAAAAAAAACTTAGAGTTAATTGCACTTTAGAGCCTCCAAGTTCCATTTGTTTTACAATTGAGCTCCCAAAGTAAAAATCTTCCGATATAGACCCCAAAGTACATTTAAGTAAGTGCGATGGACCCTCATGGGTAATCCAACGATTTTTTGGCCGAAATACAGCCAAACATACGGTTTGATCGTATTTGACTTATTAAATCTGTATAATCTGTTTATAAAATTATAAATACAATTTAAAATTATAATTACTCAAATTCAAACACACATACTAACACACAAATAGCACACACATGCAAATTCAAAAGCTTGGCAAATCCATCCAAAACATAAATCCAACAAAGAACAAATAAAATCCAATATCTTCTCAAAATCTACATCTTCTCAAAAACAATTCAAATCTCAAAATTAATCTAGATCTAATGAAAAGAGCATACATATGTTCTCCATCTTGTATCATTTTCATCTCTCTCCTTTCTTCACCTAATTTTCTCTCTCCCCTTTCAACAATGGTGACACCCGCTTGCCAAATCAATCCAAAACACAAATCCAACAAAGAACAAATAAAATATAACATCTTCTCAAAATCAATTAAAGCGAAGAAATCGTGAAAGAGTTGAGATATGACGAAAGGAGATTCAAATTTACATCTTGTCAAAAGCAGTTCAAATCTCAAAATCAATATAGATCTAATGAAAGGAGCATACCCATCTTCTTCATCTTGCATCATCTTCATCTCCTTTTTTCCCCTAATTCTCTCTCTCCTCATTCAATAATGGTCACACCCATCTCCATATCTTCCACGACCTTCCTCTATCAGCCCAAACTTTCAATCAACAATTGGGGTTTGATAGTAACAAAAATTGGAGAAGAAATCTAAGAAAAAATCTGATGAAAAAGTAGATAAAAAATTAACAGTTTGTTGTTTAGTGTTGGGTATGGTGAGAGGGATCGAATCAGAGGTGGATAAGAGAAAATAAAAATTGATGAATTGGAGGTTTGAGATTAGGGATTTCTATAGCTTACAAACTATACGAAATTGAGATTTCTATGGCTTACAAATTTCGATTCAATTAGATTTGGGATTTATGTGGCGCTAAACATATATTTCGGTTTTAGCATTGAATCAGAGGAGTATTCCTTATCATCCTTTGGCAAATGATTATGATGATGATTTTTTTAATCGGTTGAATATGATTATTATTATTATTATTATTATTATTATTATTATTATTATTATTATTATTATTATTATTGTTATTATTATTATTATTAGTATAGTTATTATTGTTATTATTTTAAGTTTCTTATATTTTAATAAGTTTTTTTTTGTATTTTAATTTCTATTTCAAGTTTTTTCTTTGTATTTTTACTTCTAAGTTTATTTATAAGGATTTATACGAAATTAATACGGGAAAATAAGTATTTATACGTATTTTATATAAATTTAATAAGTCAAATACGGTCAAACCGTATATTAAGTTATTTCTTATATAAACTCTTAAAACAATATTCAAAAATTGAATTACTAAAAGTTTATCTCCCATAAGTAAATTGAGAAATAAAATCAAAATTAAATAATAAAATACAAAACAGAGTCCTACGATCGAAGACCTTTCTTTCCATATCAAACTCGACAACCATAGCCAATACCGCCACCTCCTTCGCCACCAAGTTGTTGTTGTTATCGCAACGTTGTGTAGGAGGATACCTAGCATGAGGTTGGGCTAGGGGCTTTTTGAGAGTGAGAAAAATGGGGATTTATGAGGAGTGGTAATTGAGGGTTTAGAGGTTTGGGGGAGGGCCGAGAGGCTTGGTAAATTATTTTGTGTTTGTGTGTGTATAAAGTAAATTATTTCTTAAATGAATAACTAATAATTTGTATTATTTTTTTCTTTTTAATTTAATCTAATTTTTAGTGTTTAAGTTTGTCTTTTACATTTAATCAAAATATGCTACTTAAATTTCATTTAAACAGGCGTTTAAGTTTTTTAATTAATTTCTTTTTAATTATTTTATTTGAATAAAATAAAACAAAATTATTTATGCAAGAATCTTTTTATTATTGTAAGGACGTATTTGCCTTTCTATTATGAGAGAAAATAGTTTTATGCAAGAATGAACTATTTTGCCCTTATAAACTCACATGACATGCAAATGTCTTACTAATTTTGACCAAAATTGATTAGAGAGGACAGTTTTGCAAAACAATTGAGACATTAGCTATGACATTACAAAAAGTAAACCATTGGCGTCTATATTGCAATTCAGTGTATACATGAGGGGATAGTTTTACAATATGTCTATACGAATATTAGATCACCAGCATTCTTCTTATTATGTAAAAGGATTTATAAAAGAGAGATATTTGCTATTTGATTCGGCTAAACTTGATTTGTCAGCTATTCCGGTCAAAATGATTATTGTTGTGATGTTGAATTGTAATAATTTTTAAATTGTGATAGTTGATTGTGTCAAGTCAAAAAGAAATAAATCTTTGACAATTATTAGTATAGGTTGCACACTATGCAACAATGTGCTTTAGGTGAGTAAAAAAGATTATAATTGCACCCCGTGCAATGGTGTAATTGTTAAGCGTTAAATCCAATAACATGCTAGACCAATATTAGCAGTTATGTGCTAAACCAAAGAAATAAAGATTTTAAAATTGAACAATTGATGAGTTTAAGATTATGTTTATTAATGAAAAATGTTTAACGTAAATGGAAAAAAAAATTACTTCCTATTTATTTGAGCTGCTTCACAATTATTGTTCAATTGTTGAAGTTTTCAGAAAGATTATTCAATTCATGAATATTGTTTATTCACTTCTTATACTTGCTGGGCAGTTAAATGCTCACCCTTGTAAATTCTAAAAATTTTGCAGCTATAACGGAAGGACCAGAATGGTCAGAAAAAGAAGAGTTATTAATTGTTAAGGTAGAATAGTTAAAGTATATGACAGGATGTAATATTATATAATAATGTTGTAATATTATTTGAGGTAGTTATGTAAAGGTCTTCGTACCTGGGAGTAGGTTGAATTATATTGTAATATTTTAATATTTACTCTGATGTTGTAAGAATTTGTTGAGTAGAAGTATCTTGACGACACCGGACTCGAGTTTAAAGATAGACCAGGTTTTCGGGCTATCACGGTTTAACTATATAGTATTTAGTTTGACTTTATTTAAACATTTAAGTGCTACTTAAATACAACTCAAATGCTACTCACTTGTCAACATTCCGATTACTAAAATAGTCAGAATATTGTATAAGGTCTATCGTACTTACGTAGACTTACTTTGAGGAGCGAGCTGAGAGGATTTAAACTTCGTGGTCCCAATTGCAACACGGTGTATATTTTGATGTCGGATATGCTCTTAACCCCATGTACTAATTCTCTAAGTTATAGAAAGTGCATAATAGTACAAGATTGTATTATTATATAATTGTTAATTAGTTTTACATGCTACGTATGATAGTTGATTTTATTTTATTTTTTAAGAAAGATAATTAAATAAGGGAGGAAGTACAAGGCCTTAATTGCCTTGTTGGGGCATGCATATTAATTAGTTGAAGTATAAAGCTACATTCGATACGTACAAAATTATTTGTGAATGGCCAAACAATGATCTCTTTTTTTATGTGTTGGATATATAAATTTTCAGGTGAAATACCATTGGAGTTTGTAAATCTTAAGAATTTGGAAGAACTGGATATCAGCAACGGTTCTCTTACAGGGCCCATTCCATCAGTAATCTTTAACATGTCTTCCTTGAAGATGATTAATTTGGCATTTAACAACCTCTCTGGTAGTCTGCCTGTGGATATCTGCAATCATTTTCCTAAACTAGAGGAACTTCGTCTTCATTGGAATCAACTTAATGGGAAAATTCCATCAAATTTGTGCAACTGCGCCAAGCTCACGCTACTGTCACTGTCGTACAACGAATTTATTGGGAGCATACCACGCGAAATTGGCAACTTGACATTGCTTAAGGAAATATACATCGGTCGGAACAACTTTAAAGGTATGATCACATATACTAGTATAAGTTCTGAGACAGAAATATTAAAAACTCTATAATATTTATCGGAAGCACAAATAGGGAGAAAAAATAGTGTATGGATCCTACCATTTAGATTATCGATTAGGTTTATTAGTTTTCTTACTATTCAAGACATGAGATAATAGTATTTGTGCACAACTTTTAATGTATAGTTTGTGCACAAACTCTTTTAAAATATACGAAAAGATGACGAAAAGACCTAAAAAACTTAGAGTTAATTGCACTTTAGAGCCTCCAAGTTCCATTTGTTTTACAATTGAGCTCCTGAAGTACAAATCTTCCAATATAGACCCCAAAGTACATGTAAGTAAGTGCGATGGACCTTCATGGGTAATCCGACGAATGTTTTGGCTGAAATACGGCCAAACATACAGTTTTACTGTATTTAACTTACTAAATTTTTAAAATCTGTTTATAAAATTATAAATACAATTTAAAATTATAATTACTCAAATTCAAACACACATACTAACACACAAATAACACACACATGCAAATTCAAAAGCTTACCAATCCATCCAAAACACAAATCCAACAAAGAACAAATAAAATCCAACTTCTTCTCAAAATCCACATCTTCTCAAAAGCAATTCAAATCTCAAAATTAATCTAGATCTAATGAAAAGAGCATACCTATGTTTTCCATCTTGCATCATCTTCATCTCTCTCCTTTCTTCACCTAATTTTCTACCTTCCCTTTCAACAATGGTGACACCCGCTTGCCAAATCAATCCAAAACACAAATCCAACAAAGAACAAATAAAATATAACATCTTCTCAAAATCAATTAAAGCGAAGAAATCGTGAAAGAGTTGAGATATGACGAAAGGAGATTCAAATTTACATCTTCTCAAAAGCAATTCAAATCTCAAAATCAATATAGATCTAATGAAAGGAGCATACCCATTTTCTTCTTCTTGCATCATCTTCATCTCCTTTCTTCCCCTAATTTTCTCTCTCCTCATTCAATAATGGTCACACCCATCTCCATATCTTCCACGACCTTCCTCTATCAGCCCAAACTTTCAATCAACAATTGGGGTTTGATAGTAACAAACATTGGAGAGGGAATCCAAGGAAAAATCTGCTGACAAAGAAGATAAAAAATTGACAGGTTGTTGTTTAGTGTTGGGTATGGTGAGAGGGATCGAATCGGAGGTGGATGAGAGAAAATAAAAATTGATGAATTGGAGGTTTGAGATTGGGGATTTCTATGGCTTACAAACTGTACGAAATTGGGATTTCTATGGCTTACAAATTTCGATTCAATTAGATTTAGGATTTATGTGGCGCTAAACATATATTTCGGTTTTATCATTGAATTAGAGGAGTATTCCCTATCATCCTTTGGCAAATGATTATGATGATGATTTTTTTAATCGGTTGAGTATGATTATTATTATTATTATTATTATTATTTTAAGTATCTTATATTTTAATAAGTTTTTTTTTGTATTTTAATTTCTATTTCAAGTTTTTTCTTTGTATTTTTACTTCTAAGTTTATTTATAAGGATTTATACGAAATTAATACGCGAAAATAAGTATTTATACATATTTTATATAAATTTAATAAGTCAAATACGGTCAAACCGTATATTAAGTTATTTCTTATATAAAATCTTAAAATAATATTCAAAAATTTAAGTACTAAAAGTTTATCTCCCATAAGTAAATTGAGAAATAAAATCAAAATTAATAGTAAAATACAAAACAGAGTCCTACGATCGAAGACCTTTCTTTCCATATCAAACTCGACAGCCATAGCCAATACCGCCACCTCCTTCGCCGCCAAGTTGTTGTTGTTGTCGCATCGTTGTGTAGGAGGATACCGAGCAAGAGGTTGGGCTAGGGCTTTTTGAGAGTGAGAAAAATGGGGATTTATGAGGAGTGGTAATTAAGGGTTTAGGGGTTTGGGGGGAGGGCCGGGAGGCTTGGTAAATTATTTTGTGTTTTTGTGTGTATAAAGTAAATTGTTTGTTAAATGAATAACTAATAATTTGTATTATTTTTTTCTTTTTAATTTAATCTAATTTTTAGTGTTTAAATTTGTCTTTTACATTTAATCAAAATATGCTACTTAAATTTCATTTAAACAGGCCTTTGAGTTTTTTAATTAATTTCTTTTTAAT
Organism: Aralia elata; assembly: GCA_034770075.1. NCBI lineage: Eukaryota > Viridiplantae > Streptophyta > Magnoliopsida > Apiales > Araliaceae > Aralia > Aralia elata. The sequence goes on from CM068378.1 coordinate 77,459,899, forward strand.
TATTTTATTTGGTTAAAATAAAACAAATTTATTTATGTGAGAATCTTTTTATTATTGTAAGGACGTATTTGCTCTTCTATTATGAGAGAAAATAGTTTTATGCAAGAATGAACTATTTTGCCCTTATAAACTCACATGACATGCATATGTCTTACTAATTTTGACCAAAATTGTTTAGAGGGGACGGTTTTGCAAAAAATTGAGACATTAGCTATGACATTACAAAAAGTAAAATATTGGCGTTTATATTTCAATTCAGTGTATACATGAGGGGATAGTTTTACAATTTGTCCATACGAATATTAGATCACCAGCATTGTCCCATCTCCACCTACTATGGCCATGATCTCCTCCCATTAAATCAACCACGCACCAGGTTTGTGTGGAAACATTTTGTTTTGTTTAATGTTTACATGAATTTTTTAAATAAGAATACTAACATGATTTTGTAATTGAAAAGAAACTGAGAACACTTGTAGTTGGCACATCTATTGCAAAATGAATATCAAGATTAAAGAGCAAAAAAATTTATTCTAAAAATATATTATTCTGATTCCAAGCAATCCTACCTATCCTATCATGTGTGCTCAGCACAACCTACAAATGTGGAGTTCTAAGATTACTTAATAAAACGACATTAATAATATTACGACGTTTCATTAATTAGTAATTAATCTTATCCAAGTCATGACTTAGAAGTAGAAAATGAGTCTCAAACTTATGTAAGAGAAATATTAATTTCATAGGGCAAACATAAGGCATGGCCAGGGCCATGACCACGTCGATTTTTTCACACTTTCACCTACATCTCTAAGTTTTTATTAAATTCCACTTATAATCCTATCAAAATCTATTAGTATACTTTATTCAAATACACACTTTGTTCTAAAATATAAGATTAATTTTGATTGTTTTTAAAAGTAAATCTGAGATATTTTTATATTTTACTTTTAATTATAATAAATCTTGTAATTAGAAATACTTAACAATTTGTTTACAATTTTCATTATTATTTGTCCAAAATTAATTGAGTTCATTTTAGTTTACAGCTTTCATTAGTTGATCTTTAGTTCATTAGTCCACATAATTAAGTTATATTTCCATAAAGTAGTAAACGATAAAATGGTTCGCACCATGGCTGGTGTAAAAATATATCCCGTGTATTTGGCATTATCTTTCGTGTCGTGAAGCCAATGGCCTAGTGTAATAGGCACATACTATAGCTTCGGGAATCACATGCTATTTTATAGGGTGTGTACATGATACGATTTGGTACTGTCACAAAATTAAATCATAATCAAAACGTATAGTGCGATTACTAATGCACATATCAAACCGTTTCATTGCTAATGGTATCGATCGATTATGGTTTTTCTCTGGCTATTAAGATATATGTATCTAAATAAAGAAACTTAATCTTGTTTTTGACACGTGCAGATTCAATGATACCACTGGAGATAGGAAATCTAAAACATTTAGAGATATTGACTATCGAGCAAAGTTTTCTAACAGGGCCTGTTCCACCATCTATCTTCAACATGTCATTCTTGAAGTATATTTATTTGTGGGATAATAGACTCTTTGGGAACCTACCCATAGCTTTTAATCTCCCTAATCTTGAAGACCTCTATCTTCATAAGAATCAATTAACCGGTCAGATTCCTTTAAGCTTGTGGAAATGCAAAAGACTTCGGTCCTTAACGTTGTCCGAGAATATATTTACAGGAAGCATATCTAAGCAAGTCGGGAACCTTACTTTGCTCAAACAATTGTATCTCTCTGATAACAACTTCAAAGGTACCTTCCAAAATTTAGTATATAAACTTTTAATTAAAGTATTTTAAATAATGCAAAGACTGCTCACATTCATTAATTGTTGCAGATCATTACCAAATTAAATTGGAAATTCAATTCAATTTAGAGAAACTTTAAATTCTTGGAAAGACCTAATCCAATTGAACCTTCAATATCTAAACACGGACATGTCTTGAATTCGTTATGGTCAAGCCTTTTTATTAATCACAATTTTTTGTAAAATGATAAATATCATAAATGAAATTGATGAAATGATTAACTTCCCTTAAAAGAATGTTAGATTCCATATATAGCGATTTAGATTTCCCATAAAGATTCCATAGCAATTTACAACACATCAAGTTGCTACCCCTTTCTTGCGGGCCACATTTATTAGAGTACGTAGTTTACTCGAGGAGTTTAAACCTTTTTTTTTGGCCTTTTAGTATTTGGGCTTATTTTTATTTCAGTAAATCTTTAAGGTTTAGCTAGGTAATATAAACACTATTTTATTATTGTAGTTTGGACGAATACTTTTGTTATTGAAATTTTATTGATAATATTTTCTCTGTTGAATTACATGTATTTCCCCGCCTCCAAGTTACCACTGAGTTTTAAGTTGGCCCTTTAATTGGTAAAAGTGACACTTTCATCCTCCAAATTGATATTTTGGTTCCTTTTTATTTTTTATTGAAAGCATAAGTATGATAATATAATTATTGAGAGTATAGTAGAAAAATAAATTTGATTTATAAAATAAAAGATATACCGAAAAATATAATTCATCAATTGCAGATAGTACAAAAATTTAATAATCAGGCGGGTCACCAAACCGTGACTAAAGACAATGGGCTTACATGACTTTTGTCCTAGTCAAGTAGCTGATCTTACAATTTCCTATTTGGTTGTTTATATGGTTGTTGTGTATGTTTTTCTTTTTCCTTTGTATTTTCAAAATGGAATTTATAGTTTTGTTAGCATGTAGAAATACATTTTCAATATCATCTTTCATTATATTTTCTTCTCATTGAAATAGAAAATTATAAGAATGAATGTTCCCTCAACAAAATAACATTATATACACAAACAAAATTAGAATCATGAAAAATTATTAAAACATACTCTTTCCGTCTCCAAAAGGATAAACAAAGTAAAATTTATATACATATTAAGAAAAGTAAAAGTAGAGGAAAGAGAGTAAAAAATTCCAAATGTATTCTTAGTGACCCCTCACAAGACAAGATTATATAAAGTGATAATATTTTTTTATACTAATTGACCCCATTAAATGACATATTTACCCTTCATTTTATATACTTTATCTCATCATTTTGCTTTTGAAGACAAAAAATAAATAAATATAGAAATTTACTCTTTTAATTTCAAATACATAGTATGTCATTCATTTTGAGGATTAAAATCTAAATCAGCGTTACAAATGGATCATAGAATATTATGGGTTAGATGAGTAAGTAAAAGGTTTATATAAAAATATGAAAATACCAGAGAGAAAGATAACTTTAGAGAAAAATTGAAACTTATTGAGATGAATAGTTTAAATTTTAGAGAGACAATGAAAAGTTTAGATACGTGTTTATGTACTTCAATGTAAATTTTGTCCAAACAACTCTCTTCGTGTATTCTTCAAAATCTCTCCTTGCATTCCTAGTTACAAATTCCACATAACACGTTAAATATATTCACATGTTGTATCAAAGCGAAGGACAATTTCTTAAGCATTTAATTTGGAGATACTGAGCATCCCGAATTGCTCATCATCTATCTTTAACATGTTTAAGATATTGATTTGGCAAATGATAACCTCCCTGTTCATTCTTGGAAAGCTCAACCTATATTTAATAATCACCAAACTGCAAATCAATTCTCGGACATTGTTGATAGTTTTAGTTAAGGCTTTCTACATAACAAAAACTGTGTTATAGCAAACTGAACCAATCTTACGCAACCGATAAAAGAGCTAAACAAATTTTTAGAACTAATACACATGGATATCATAACTTGTATAATATGAAAATATTACACATATTACGGAAACTTGCACATGTATATGATGTAAGGCTAGAACACTTGCATCGTCGTGAATTTAATACATTGTTGAAAGATACTTGCATAGATAAAAATTTCTTTGTATAATGTAAGAGTAATGCTAAGAGTTTGAGATACTTGCGTAATCATAACCTTTTGCATAAAGTAAATGCATAGGTTAAGGCTTTCTACATAACAAAAACCTATATTTAATGATAGTTTTTGGTGTGCTGTCGCAAGCAACCAAAAATAAAATCTTACTTGTGAAAGATAATAATGTAGTGGTGCAAGTAAGAGTCGATCCCACAGAGAGTGATTAGTCTAAAATTATTCTTTGTTTACCAAAAGAGGGGGGGTTTATAATTTGATTTCACTAATTATTAAGAACAAAATTTAAAGTGATAAGAATAACCAATTAATTAAAGATTTCAGTTCTCCCGGTTCAGTATCACCTTTTTACAACAATAGAATAATTAAGTAAAGCAATATTTATCATTCAATGAAATTATAGCCCTAGGTAGCAACAAGCTCTACTACCCGAAACTCCCCTTAGATTATCACTTAATGAAACAAGTTCTTCACAAGATTCTAACCATTATACAACCTAGAACAAGCTCTCTAGATTTAATATAATAGTTGTATTAAGAACTAGGGAATTAGACTAATCCAAGCAACAATCACACAAGTTCGGATTATTTAACTTGTCTTCCGATAATCATAGCAATACTCAAAAGCTTGACCACAATCATGTATCACTAATTTCTACTTGTGATTAGGAACAATATCAATTACACGTAATACTATCCCTTAATCTAGCAGATGAAATTAATCAATTTGACTTAATCGATCACATTAAACCAATTGGAATAAATATCATTCAAAAGTTAAAATAGATTATCAAGAATGAACTTCATGTAAGAAGGAATAAATAGCTTATACTTAATCAAACCATTACCTGTAAACAAGGTTCAACATCCCCTTCGAACTGAGTAAAGGAACTAGCCTAACATATTAAGTCCAATTAATATTTTCTTGAATTATTAAAGGGGTGAGGACAACAACCTCACTATGGAGGTGATCCTCTTTCCCTACTAATTACACTAGAATTTGGAGAAGATGAAGAAGATGAAGAAGATGGTGTGTATTAGTTTGTGAATTAGCAAAATACAAGCTTAGCTTCACTTGCTATTTATAGGCACTCAAGTGTACAAGATTTCAAGATCCAACAACTAATTTGGGTCATGTGAATCAGCCATCTAATGCAATCAAAAACTCAAAAACGTGCTCCTCATAAGAAGTCAAAATCTGACACCAAAACTGATCAGCAGCTTGCAAGTTGATTTTGAATTAGTAGACTGCCGAATTTGGACTTGAGTAAAGAAGAAAAGTTGTAGCCCTGGGGTTTCTAATGAATTTGGGCTTTTGAATCACCTGATTTGGAGTTGGGAAGCTCACGTTATGGCCCAAATACTACAACTGGTCCGAACAGAAATCCATTCCACGCGGGATTCGGATCAGCTGTATAAAAAGTAATATTTGGAGGCCCAAATGAACTCGGATTTTTGCTCACCATACCATTCTAGAAAGCTTGAGAAGTCTACTAAAAACTTCAAGAAGATCACATTTTCATTTGGGAACTTTAACACAATTCAAATCTCAACCGAAGCCCCAAAGGTCAATCTGTCCAAAAGCTTAATTTCCTGAAATTTTCAACTTTGACGCATGTTGGTAAAATTGTCATAACTCTCTCATCCGAGCTTCGATTTAGGCGTTTCAAGATGATCCGGAAAGCTAAGAAATAGATCTACAATTTTCCTTCTTTGAGTTTTGAGAGAATAAGGACTGATCAAGTATAAAATTGAGCCTCAAGCAGACAGACGAATTTCAAAACAATCCAAAAGTGTGGCAATAACACAGTTTTCATTTAATGGCTCCATTTGCAACCTAAATCAAAATATAAGAATAGTGAGTACATTTAGGTGCCAAATAAGTATAAAAGACTAGATATTAAGAGATAAAAACATAACAAATTTTATACTTATCAAATTCCCCCACACTTATCTTTTGCACGTCCTCGGGCAAAACAAAAATAAACTATAACAAAAAATTCAACTAATCTAACTTGACAACCTTGAGCCACAATTTAAAATAAACTTCAACATTAACCTCAAAGATTCAAAACAGTAACTCTTGAAAAACTTCAAAACACCGCTTCATCTAAAATTCAAGCTTACTTATCAATGTTACTCTACTCTTAACCCTTCGTGTGTGTGTGAATCCACATGTATCAAACCAATTAAAACTTAGAAAAATTTATGAAATCAAAGCCTTGAAGGAGAAAGAAAAACTCTAAACACCTATTTTCACACTACTCGCAATTAACATAAGCAAATAACAGTAGAGATCAATAGGCTTTTTCTTCCTTTGGTAAGTGCATTTTATGCTCCGTCTTACCAACGAGTGCGTTTTACGCTCCATCTCGCATGTCACGTGTTTATGAATGAGTGCGTTTTACGCTCCATCTCAATTCACCACATGAATCATAATATTTCTTTTTCTTCTCTTTTTTTAAATCAAACATCTAACTTTTGCCTAAATCATTTCCCTTTTCTTAAATAAGACCTCATGTTTACTTCAAGTTATGATCAAACAAATGATAGAGTTCAAGAATTTCTCCCATCAACATTCAATCGAAATAAATAAATAAATGAAATCCTTTCTAAGTTAAAACTAGGCCGAACAATGGGATAAGTGCAAAGAAATTGAAGGGTCTCAAATAAAGTAAAAATCAACAAAGAAAACCAAATTCAAACTCCACAATGTCTATAAATTTTCCAAAATGTTATCAACGAGAATCAAGATTTTATCATTGGTCAAAAATCAAAATCCAAATTAACTCATTGCTCAAGTGACTTATTTTAAAAATTACCCCATTTTCGTAGGAAACACGATTGCACTTAGCATGTACAACAAGCCTTTAAACCCCAAGGTTACCCCAAGTGGACGAGTTTTATCTCGTGAGGGTTTGCAGAGAATATACCCACAAAATTCAAAATTCAAACTAACAAAATCAAACTTAATTTTTTTTAATTTTTTTATTGCATATTTTTTTTAAAACACCCTAAATTTTAAAACACCCTAAATCCTTCCCCCACACTTAAAACTTACATTGTCCCTAATGTAAAGTAAAATGAACTCCCCTTGGGTTGCCTCCCAAGCAGCGCCTTTGTTTATTGTCATTGGCTTGACATTAAACCTCTTAATCTTCATAAACTGGATCCACCAAATCCAGCAGCTCAATATTCTCCATTTGATATCCTTCATAGAAGGGTTTGAGCCTGTGACCATTCACTTTAAAAATCTTCCCTGTGCTTGGACTTTGAATTTCCACTGCACCATGATTAAAAATGTCAGTAATAATAAAAGGCCCGACCCAACGGGAGCGCAACTTACCTGGAAATAATTTTAGCCTTGAATGATAAAGGAGAACTTTCTGCCCAACAACAAAGTTCTTCCTAATAATCTTCTTGTCGTGAAAGGCTTTTGTTTTCTCTTTGTAAATTTTAGAGCTCTCGTATGCATCATTCCTTAATTCCTCTAGCTCTTGCAACTGCAACTTCCTATGGACTCCGGCTGAATCTAAGCTCATATTACATTGTCTAACTGCCCAAAAAGCCTTGTGTTCTAACTCCACTGGTAGATGACATGGTTTCCCAAACACTAACCTAAAAGGTGACATACCTATTGGAGTTTTGTAAGCTGTTCTATAGGCCCAAAGTGCATCTTCTAACCTCAGACTCCAATCTTTTCTACTCGGTTTGACTACTTTTTCCAAAATGGACTTGACCTCCCGATTGGATACCTCAGCTTGCCCATTGCTCTGTGGATGGTAGGATGTAGAAACTTTATGCATCACATTGTATTTCTTGAATAGTGTCGCTAGCATCCTATTGCAGAAGTGGGTTCCCTTATCACTGATTATGGCCCTTGGCGTTCCAAACCTGACAAATATGTTAGACTTGATAAAATCTGCAACAACTTTAGAGTCATCAGTCCTGGTGGCTTTAGCTTCCACCCATTTAGAAACATAATCAACAGCCAAAAGAATGTAAACATTACCATAAGAAGCAGGAAATGGTCCCATAAAATCAATACCCCAAACATCAAAAATTTCAACAATTAAAATAGGTGTTTTGTGGCATTTGATTCCTACTTGATATATTTCCTGTCTTTTGACAATTTTCACATGACTTACAAAACTGGTAAGAGTCCTTAAAAAATAGTCGGCCAAAAGAAACCACATTCCAAAACCTTATGAGCTGTTCTTTTAGGTCCAAAATGGCCTCCACAAGCATAAGAGTGACAAAAAGTTAGAATCGATAAAAATTCATTTTTAGGCACGCACCTTCTAACTATCTGGTCAGCACAAAATTTCCATAAGTATGGATCATCCCATATATAATATTTGGCATCACTCTTAAGCTTTTCTTTTTGGAATTTAGAGAACTCACTAGGAATATAGGCACTCACTAAGTAATTTACGATATTGGCATACCAAGGTATAGCCTCATCAATGGAAAATAAATGCTCATCTGGAAAAGAATCATGCAATGGTAGCGCCTCTTCATTCTTAATCAGCCTGCTCAAGTGATCCGCCACCAAGTTGTCCGCTCCTTTCTTATCCTTGATCTCCAAGTCAAATTCTTGTAGCAATAGAATCCATCTAATGATTCTTGGTTTGGATTCCTTCTTGGTTAGCAAATACCTGAGAGCAGCATGGTCAGAATAAACTACAACTTTAGTACCAAGCAAATATGATCTAAACTTGTCTAAAGCAAATACAACAGATAAGAGTTCTTTTTCAGTCGTAGTGTAATTAATCTGAGCAGCATTTAGAGTCCTAGAAGCATAGTAAATGGCATGGATAACTTTGTCAACTCGTTGGCCTAAGACAGCTCCTACTGCATAGTTGCTTGCATCACACATGATCTCAAATGGCAACTTCCAATTTGGTGGTTGTATTACCGGTGCCGAGGTCAATAATTTCTTTAATTTGTCAAACGCCTCCTTGCACTCGTCATCAAATTGGAATTCCACATCCTTTTGTAGCAACTTACACAATGGCAAAGCTATTTTCGAGAAGTCCTTGATAAATCTACGATAGAAACCTGCATGACCAAGGAAAGAACGAATCTCCAGCACACTTACAGGGTAAGGCAGAGCAGTAACAATTTCTATCTTAGCTTTATCCACTTCTAATCCTTTAGCTGAAACCACATGGCCAAGTACTATACCTTGTTCCACCATAAAGTGACACTTTTCCCAATTAAGAACAAGATTAGTTTCTAAGCATCTATCTAGCACACGAGTCAAATTATCAAGGCATACATCTAAAGAATCACCATGTATTGTGAAGTCATCCATAAATACTTCAATGCAGTTTTCAAGAAAATCAGAAAAGATGCTTACCATACATCGTTGGAAGGTACCTGGTGCATTACATAGTCCAAAGGACATTCTACGATACGCAAATGTACCAAAAGGACATGTGAATGTGGTCTTTTCTTGGTCTTCAGGTGCAATCACAATTTGGTTATAACCTGAAAAACCATCTAGAAAACAGTAATAAGCATGCCCAGCTAATCTTTCCAACATTTGATCAATAAAAGGAAGAGGAAAGTGATCTTTTCTAGTTACAGCATTTAACTTCCTGTAATCAATACAAACTCTCCATCCTGTCTGCATACGTGTGGGCACCAACTCATTATCATCGTTTTTGATGACTGTGATTCCAGATTTCTTTGGTACTACCTGTACTGGACTTACCCATTGACTGTTTGAGATGGGATAAATTATACCTGCATCAAGTAATTTCAGTACCTCCTTCTTCACTACCTCCATCATGGGTGGATTAAGTCTTCTTTGTGCATCTCTAGTGGGCTTGGCTCCATCTTCCAAAAGGATTCTATGCATGCACGTAGCAGGACTGATACCTTTGATATCTGCTATAGTCCAACCAAAAACTGTTATATGGTCCCTTAGGACTCTGAGCAGTTTGTCCTCTTGTACTTGGGTTAGATTGTTAGCAATAATCACTGGTAACGTCTCATTCTTCCCTAAAAATGCATACTTCAAGTGTGCAGGTAATGGTTTCAGTTCTAAAGTTGGGGCCTGCACAACAGATGGTAATAACTTTTGATGAGAACTAGGCAATTGAATAGAATAAACTGCATATTTAGATGAGGTTTTAGGTAAAGAATGTAATGCAGCTACAGTCTCTTTCAATTCCTGATTCTGCTCAATCTCTTCTTCTTTATCTAATTCCAGACTATTAGTGATAGCGACCTCCAAACTTTCCCTTTGTGTTTGTTCAAAAGACTTCTGCACTAAAGAGTCAAGTACATCAATAGCAAAAACAGGGTGAATATCACTAGGATACCTCATGGCCTCATATATGTTGAATTGTATCTTTTCACCATCAAACTCCATGGTTAAGGTTCCATTATGCACATCAATCATAGTCCTTGTTGTTTTCAAAAATGGCCTCCCTAAAAGTATATGTGCGGGATTTGGGGATTTATCATCATCCATATCCACTATGTAAAAATCTGCAGGAAAGATTAGTTCATTCACCCTGCACACCAAGACATCTTCAATTACCCCTTGGGGGTAAGTGTTAGTACGATCAGCCAATTGAATAATAACACCAGTTTGTTTTAAAGGACCTAGATTTAAAGAAGCAAAAATAGATAATGGCATGACATTAATTGAAGCTCCTAAATCTAGCATAGCTTTCTCAAATCTGGTATTACCTATTCTACATGGAATTGTAAACATGCCTGGATCTTTACATTTAGGGGGCATTTTTCTTTGAAGGACTGCTGATACATTCTCACCAACAATGACTCTTTCATCATTTTTTAATTTTCTTTTGTTAGTGCATAATTCTTTCAAAAATTTTGCATACCTGGGCACTTGCTTAATTGCATCTAGTAAAGGAATATTCACCTCTACCTTCCTGAAAGTTTCTAGAATTTCTTTTTCTTGCTCATCCTTCTTTGAAGTTTTAGGATTCCTGGGAGGAAAAGGTAAAGGATTAGTCTTTAGCTGAACATGAGTGTTTAGGTTTTTACCTTTGATATCTCTGCATCCTCCTTAGCCTTATCTTCCTCAAGTTCACAAGTAACTTTTGGTGCTTCCAATTGTTTTCCACTCCTCAAAGTTATGGCACATGCATTCTCTCTCGGATTAACAATAGTTTTGAGAAGGTAGCTTCCCTGAACTTTGAGAGTCCAATCGACCAACTGTCGTAGCAAGTTGACTCATCTGATTTTCTAGATTGTGGATGGAAGTCCTTGTCTCTTGCTGAAATTGTTGTGTTTGATTCATGAATGCCTTGAACATGTCCTCAAGAGATGTTCCAGAATTAACAGGAGCAGCTTGTCTAGGTTGGTACTGTGGTTGAGCTGGTTGAAAACTTTGCTGCCCATTTGGGAAAACACCTTGCACTGGTGGCCTAGTACCTCCATAGCTCAAATTGGGATGATCCCTCCATCCGGAATTGTAAGTGTTAGAGTAAGGATCATATTTTCTCTGAGGTTGTCCTTGATAATTCCCCACTGCATTTGCCTGTTGCATATTATCATCCTCTTGCAGTGTTGGGCATGCATCTGTATTGTGATTTGTTAACAAACAAATACCACAAGCTTTTGCTGCTGGCATGTTTCCTGTAGCCATTTGACGAACAAGAGAAGTTAGACTTGCAATTTGTTGTTCAATAGCAGAAACTTTTACCTCATTCACATTCCTAGGTGAGAAATCAAGTCGACTGCCAAATTGTTGAGAATTAGCTGCCATATTTGCAATGAGATTTCTTGCAGCCTTGGGAGTTTTGTCCACCAGAGCTCCTCCACTAGCAGCATCAATCATGCTCCTATCTGTAGATAAAAGACCTTCATAGTAGTATTGGATGAGGAGTTGATCACTAATTTGATGATGGGGGCAACTTGCACATAGTTTCTTAAAACGTTCCCAATACTCATATAGGGTTTCTCCATTATTCTGCCTCACACCACAAATTTCTTTTTCGAATGTTGGCTGCTCTTGAAGCGGGGAAATATTTTTCTAAGAATAATCTTTTCATCTCTTCCCATTTTGTGATACTTCCGGAGGGTAAATAGTAAAGCCAATCCTTAGCCAAATCTTTTAGAGAAAATGGAAAGGCTCTTAAACTTGATTTGTTCTTCGGTTACTCCGGTAGGCTTCATACTTGTGCATACCACATGAAATTCCTTCAAATGTTTGTGAGGGTCTTCACCTGCCAAACCATGAAAAGTAGGTAAAAGATGTATTAGTCCAGATTTTAATTCAAAATGGGTATTAACATCTAGATTAGGGAAGGTTATGCATAAAGGTTGTTGATTCAAAGCAGGGGCCGCAAGCTCCTTCAAAGTTCGGGTTTCTTCCATGGTGTCCTTCTCTTCACAATTATTCCGAACTACTTTCCTTAATCTACGAATGGTTCTCTCTATTTCTGGATCACACTTTAAATCACCTTGATTAGTAGATCGAGTTTTGGACATAAACAATCAAAGGAAATTCAAATTACCTGAGTACAAAAAAAAATAATAAATAAAGATAAAAATAATGATAACAAAGAAAAATAAACTAAAATCACTCCCCGGCAACGGCGCCAAAATTTGGTGTGCTGTCGCAAGCAACCAAAAATAAAATCTTACTTGTGAAAGATAATAATGTAGTGGTGCAAGTAAGAGTCGATCCCACAGAGAGTGATTAGTCTAAAATTATTCTTTGTTTACCAAAAGAGGGGGGGTTTATAATTTGATTTCACTAATTATTAAGAACAAAATTTAAAGTGATAAGAATAACCAATTAATTAAAGATTTCAGTTCTCCCGGTTCAGTATCACCTTTTTACAATAATAGAATAATTAAGTAAAGCAATATTTATCATTCAATGAAATTATAGCCCTAGGTAGCAACAAGCTCTACTACCCGAAACTCCCCTTAGATTATCACTTAATGAAACAAGTTCTTCACAAGATTCTAACCATTATACAACCTAGAACAAGCTCTCTAGATTTAATATAATAGTTGTATTAAGAACTAGGGAATTAGACTAATCCAAGCAACAATCACACAAGTTCGGATTATTTAACTTGTCTTCCGATAATCATAGCAATACTCAAAAGCTTGACCACAATCATGTATCACTAATTTCTACTTGTGATTAGGAACAATATCAATTACACGTAATACTATCCCTTAATCTAGCAGATGAAATTAATCAATTTGACTTAATCGATCACATTAAACCAATTGGAATAAATATCATTCAAAAGTTAAAATAGATTATCAAGAATGAACTTCATGTAAGAAGGAATAAATAGCTTATACTTAATCAAACCATTACCTGTAAACAAGGTTCAACATCCCCTTCGAACTGAGTAAAGGAACTAGCCTAACATATTAAGTCCAATTAATATTTTCTTGAATTATTAAAGGGGTGAGGACAACAACCTCACTATGGAGGTGATCCTCTTTCCCTACTAATTACACTAGAATTTGGAGAAGATGAAGAAGATGAAGAAGATGGTGTGTATTAGTTTGTGAATTAGCAAAATACAAGCTTAGCTTCACTTGCTATTTATAGGCACTCAAGTGTACAAGATTTCAAGATCCAACAACTAATTTGGGTCATGTGAATCAGCCATCTAATGCAATCAAAAACTCAAAAACGTGCTCCTCATAAGAAGTCAAAATCTGACACCAAAACTGATCAGCAGCTTGTAAGTTGATTTTGAATTAGTAGACTGCCGAATTTGGACTTGAGTAAAGAAGAAAAGTTGTAGCCCTGGAGTTTCTAATGAATTTGGGCTTTTGAATCACCTGATTTGGAGTTGGGAAGCTCAAGTTATGGCCCAAATACTACAACTGGTCCGAACAGAAATCCATTCCACGCGGGATTCGGATCAGCTGTATAAAAAGTAATATTTGGAGGCCCAAATGAACTCGGATTTTTGCTCACCATACCATTCTAGAAAGCTTGAGAAGTCTACTAAAAACTTCAAGAAGACCACATTTTCATTTGGGAACTTTAACACAATTCAAATCTCAACCGAAGCCCCAAAGGTCAATCTGTCCAAAAGCTTAATTTCCTGAAATTTTCAACTTTGACGCATGTTGGTAAAATTGTCATAACTCTCTCATCCGAGCTTCGATTTAGGCGTTTCAAGATGATCCGGAAAGCTAAGAAATAGATCTACAATTTTCCTTCTTTGAGTTTTGAGAGAATAAGGACTGATCAAGTATAAAATTGAGCCTCAAGCAGACAGACGAATTTTAAAACAATCCAAAAGTGTGGCAATAACACAGTTTTCATTTAATGGCTCCATTTGCAACCTAAATCAAAATATAAGAATAGTGAGTACATTTAGGTGCCAAATAAGTATAAAAGACTAGATATTAAGAGATAAAAACATAACAAATTTTATACTTATCAGTTTTATCGGTTGCGTAAACAAATCAACCTATATTTAATGATAGTTTTAGTTAAGGCTTTCTACATAACAAAAACTGTGTTCACCTATATTAATTGTGCAGGTACATTACCAGATGAGATTGGACATCTTAATAATTTGGTGGAATTTAGCATTAGGCTCAATAGCCTAACAGGCAGCGTCCCTTTCAAACTCTTCAATATCTCAACATTGAAATTGCTTGTGCTGAGTGCAAATCAATTCTCGGGCCATCTTCCATCAACCATAGGGCTTTGGCTTCCCAATCTTGAAGAGTTTTATGCAAGTGCCAATAAACTTGGTGGAACAATCCCAAGCTCTCTCTTCAATGCGTCTATGCTTACCACTATATCTATGGCGAACAACTCATTTACTGGATCTATACCTAATACACTTGGTAATTTAAGGTCACTGCAGAGGCTCTATCTTGGAGGAAATTATTTAACTAGGGAGACTTCTTCTCTTGAATTGCAATTCTTCACTTCTCTAACAAACTGCAGATATTTGAAATTTTTAGAATTATCAGATAACCAGCTGAATGGCATCCTCCCAACTTCAGTTGGAAATATCTCTTCTTCTCTCAAATGGTTTTCTGCAAGTAGATGCAAAATTAAGGGCCACATTCCCATTGGAATTGGCAACTTGAGCAACTTGCAGGCGTTAGTATTAGACGGAAATGAGCTGGCAGGACCTATCCCAACAACTGTTGAAAGACTAAACAATTTGGGACGTTTAACATTTTCAAATAATAGACTGCAAGGACCCATCCCAAATGAGGTTTGTAATTTACAAAGGATGGGAGAATTGTATTTGAGTAATAATATGCTCTATGGAATCATACCGGCGTGCTTTGGAGATTTGAAAAACCTGCAACGGCTGTACTTAGACTCTAACAAGTTAAATTCATCAATACCTCTCCAATTGTCGAGACTTGCAAATCTTGTGAGTCTGAACTTATCCTCAAATTTACTAAGTGGCGATCTACAATCAAGTTTTGGAAATTTTATGATAGTAACAGAGATAGATTTATCCTGGAATCAATTATCAGGTTTTATCCCAAGCAGAATTGGAGGGGCACAAGAACTAAGTTATTTGTCCTTCGCACATAATAAATTTCATGGATCAATTCCTGAATCATTTGGCAATTTAAAAGGCTTGGAGTTCTTGGATTTATCGAATAACAATGTGTCTGGCAGGATTCCCAAATCATTAGAAACACTACAGTATCTCAATTATTTGAATTTGTCTTTCAATATGTTGCAAGGAGAAATTCCAACGGGAGGAAAATTTGCAAACTTCACGCCTCAATCATTTATGCAAAACCTTGCGCTTTGTGGTTCCCCTCGACTGCAAGTCCCAGAATGTAAAACATTAACTCTCACTAGGCGATCAAAAATTTTGCCTTTATTAAAATATTTATTACCATCTATCTTCTCAGCAATCCTTGTAGGGGCCTCCATATATTTGTTGATAAGATTTTGCAAACGGAACAAGAACGTATCAAATTGGACAGATTCATCACTCTTTGCATGGAGAAGAATTTCGTACTATGAACTTGTAAGAGCTACTGAGTCATTTGGCGAGACAAACTTACTTGGGGCCGGAAGTTATGGGTCTGTATTTAAAGGAACACTTTCTGATGGTATAAATGTTGCTGTAAAGGTTTTTAACATACAGTTAGAAGGAGCGATCAAGAGTTTTGATGTTGAATGTAAGATATTGTCCAAAATTCGCCACAGGAATCTAGTACGGATCATAAGTGGCTGTATTAGCTCAGATTTCAAAGCCTTAGTACTTGAGTACATGCTTAATGGGAGTCTTGAGAAGTGGTTGTACTCTCACAACTATTGTTTGGATATTTTAGCAAGGTTAAACATAATGACAGATGTTGCATTGGCCTTGGAATATTTGCATCATGGTCACCCCGAACCCATTGTTCATTGTGATTTGAAGCCTAGTAATGTGCTCCTTGATGAACATATGACGGCACATGTATGTGATTTTGGTATTGCCAAACTGTTGGGAGAAGAAGAGTTTATGGCACAAACTAAGACCTTAGCAACAATTGGGTATATGGCACCAGGTGATATTCCATGTTTATACTTCTAGTTTATGTTGAAGTTTATTATTATATATCTAGAACAAAAAGAAAAGTTGGGTTATGTCATTTACGATTAAAATTTTGTGAAATTGATTGACTTTATAAGGAATGTTTATATATGTGATGCACAGAATACGGAAGCGAAGGAATAGTATCTACAAAAGGGGACGTCTACAGTTATGGTGTTATGTTAATGGAAGTATTCACAAGAAAGAAACCAACTGATGAGCTTTTTTCAAGTGAAATGAGCTTGAGGAGTTGGGTTAATGAAGCATTGCATGGCTCGGTGCTTCAAGTTGTAGACATCAATTTGTTGGGAAGTTGGGATGAAAATTTATCTACAAAACAGCTATGCCTATCATCCATCCTTGGTTTGGCCTTGGATTGTTCAAAAGACTCGCCCGCGGAAAGGATCACCATGGAAGATGTTGTGGTTAGACTTGAGAAAATCAAAAGCTCAAACAAGTCACAAGATGAAGAACCAACGTAACTTGGTGAGTCGTTCGTCAATACATTATCAACAGTACACTTTTTCAATACTTTGCGAGTTAGTATTATTGTTGCATTGCAAGTATACTACTTGTGCTTAAAATCATTTCCGCAAGGAATTATAATTAATTAATACTTGATTATTAGTTAGTCTTCAGTTAGACACATGAAAAACTCTATTCATTTTTGGTGTTTGTGAAAGAATATTTCTGAACTGAAAGGTTAGCTATTTCTGAAATTGATTAAAGGGATGTACGTATATGTGAACTGCTTTATGATATGTGAGATTAATTATTCAGTGACCCTTATGAAAATTTTTGGTTTGTGAACTGGTTTATGGTATGTGGCCTTGTCATCTGTTTTATTTTTGTGCACTTTAAGTGCTATCTATATTTCACTTATTGCTAGTACTTAGTGATGTACCGAATTGATCGCTAGAACTCTTTGACAAACTGTTAGTTTTTTCATAAACTATTTTGTACAACATGATTTCATAAACTAAATATACATGATTTTTTTTATTTTAATTTTTTGGTAATTTGGGGAGGGGGTTTGAACTTAGGACCTCTTGCTTGGTAAGAGGCCTAGAATACCACTTGAGCCAAAGACTCTTAGTATATACATGATTTTTAATCCTCCTGTGCATATTATTGGGCTACCAGCTGATTTCACTCATCATATTTTTCAGATTGAGTTATCAAGTTTAGCAGCTCTTGGGCTATCTGTTAGCAACGAGTTGTGCGAGCTTGAAGATATTAGAATTCCGTTATTTCAATAATATATTATAGTTATTAGTTAGTGATTGTGAAGACAGGTTGATAGTATTTTATTATTTATTTCGAGTTTGTTATTGAATTGTAACTGGATTAAATTTTGAGTTTGGAATAAGGTTTAGAATTATATATATATGTTTATGGAGTTTGTTTATTGTCAAATGGGAATTTTCTGAGTTTAGGTTTTGATTACTGTTTAGTTCACATTATGCAAATTAGTTCTGAATTTTGGGGCGTGACATATATATATATTTTGTCATCATCTATTTCTATAGAAAAGGTCTTAGAAGCATGCTCAAAGGTCTACAAAGTCGGGTTTAATACTCATTAGCCTACCAGAGGCTGAGGATGCGCATGAACAGAAGCCTGAAGTCAAATTAAGGAGACCAAAGCCAGGGGCGGATCCAGGATTCAAACCCAGCAGGGGCGGATTTTAGTCTTCGAGTGAATTTCGAGTGGATTTGTTCCAATTTTTTTAGATAATTTTGTGTTTTCCAGCCGATTGCATATGTAAAACATGTATTTGGTTACAATATTGTTAATATAACAAGTAATAATATTATATATATAAACAAGTCAACAACCCCTTTGACACTGATTATTTTATGCAACGTACATAAAATTCATCAACTTAGATAGATTGTGATGTTGATGATTCATTTTTGGAACGTTTGAATTTTGACCGCATGTCATGAATGCCTAAATTAATCAAAATACAAATATACAACAACTCAAATTGAGACCAAATATTTTATGCAACATAAATAGAATTCTATAATATACAACAAATAAATATTCATAATTCAATCTAAAAAGGGAATTTCAAAATAAAAAATATTTAGATACATTTTAAAAACTTATGATATTTCCCAAATGCTCAAAGCCTTAAACCAAATTCACTTGCAGAGTGGGGCGGACTTGTCTTGTAGTTAAAATTAGTTTATGAAATTGTTTATTTGCTCTCTCCAAGTTTAGCTCTTCTATTAATCTGCCCCCCATAAGTTTATTAAGTTATATATTTGCCCCTGTAACTATACTTATAAAAAAAAAATTGAACATAGGCAAAAAATTTGAGCATAGGCAGCCGCCTATGCTGTCCATACTATAGGTCCGCCCCTGACCAAAGCCGAAGGGGAAGGAAGGTTATAATTTGACTATTAATGATATTTTTTTAAAATTATTTTCATTGATGATAATTTAAACATTTCACTATTTTATTGTCAAATATTACATTGTCTTGACGCATGACAATGTAATATTTGAAAAACGGATCCTCCTATTGAATACCAATAACAAATTGTCAAGGTGGAAAATGACTCAATTTATCTGTTTCTTTGCTGTTTATGCCTTTATGGAGTATTAATTTTCTGTTATACAATGTGTCACTCTATTGGGATAGAGGCCAAGAGTGGGTGGAAGGGGTTATGGGTTGTACATGTAAAGAAAGACAAAAAGAGACTTTTTAAAATATCCTTGCAAGCTAGCTCTTCCAAAAATGCCAGATAAGTAAGATATCTGCAAGAAAATGAAAATCTTGGTTTTTTTCCTGTGTTTCTTCTTCATTAGGTCACTTGCATTTTATTTGTCCTCATTATAGAATTATCTAAAGAAACGTGGGATACTTTATATACATATTTTTGCAAAATATTAGTAATATTTATAAATTTAGTCATGCATTAACCAGTGTTTATTATTCTTCATCTACGAATTAAGTAATACTTGAACTTAATTGAACAACTGCAGATATATTTTACAAATATAGATGTGATTAATATGTAGACTTGCTGTAATAGAAATACAAAGTCAATTTAATAACTAGGGTTAATTGCATATTATACCCCGAAGTACATACCCTTTTACCATTCGTACCCCGAAGTTTAAACGCTCTCATCCCGCTACCCAAAGTATCGTATTTTAACATCACTGACCCTTTTGTAATTTCTGGGCAATATTTTATGCTGAAAAATGGCCAGGTGTCATAATTTTATCGGCCAAAAAATATAAATGGGTCAGTTATGTTAAAATACGATACTTTGGGTAGTGGGATGAGAGCGTTTAAGCTTCGGAGTACGAATGGTAAAAGAGTGTATACTTCGGGGTTTAATATGCAATTAACCCTAATAACTATTAGGGAGAGATACCCTCCACTTTTGGTATGTGTAGCTTTAGACCCTTACATTAAACAATCGGCGTTAGTGTCATTTGTGAATCAATTATTGATCTTCTTTTAAGTTCTGATGAATTATTAAATATAAGGAACTTGAAGAGAAATGTAGGTCTTTCTTATCAACATTATGAATCAATTTATGGTAATAGTAGTAGTAGTATTTTTATTTTTGATTATCCTGAAAAACATGCAAGTTTAGTACTAGCGCATGCTTTAAGTAAGAAATGATCAAAAGTTGTTGAGCAATCAAGTACTAGGCACTAATAATTTAAATGATGAATAATTCTATGTACACCAATAGTAAGACTCGTGTAATAAAATATGTGTAAAATATTTGATGGTAGTTATAACTTCCTATTCGCTCTCTTTTTATATTGTTTATATACAATTTTTTGTGTATAGTTTGTGTCCATTGAATTACTCTTAAATAATATCATAACAAACATTTGAATATGATGATACCATGATAGCTCATTTTGGTTAAATTATTGGAAAGAAATTAATGTTCTGTATCGTGTATTAGGAAGAATGGCACGCGATTTCTATTGATTTAAGCCTCTACGGTAACAAATATTTCTTGTTATTTAGATAGTAGCGGGATTTTAGATGCGAGAAAGAGTCGTCCAAATCCAACAAACTTAAAAATGTGCATATGCCAAAAGGATTGGCTAAATGCAAAATATTGTCAATAAAGACGTACCAGACTCAGATAAGCTATACTCTTAACACACAAAGTTTTGAAAGTTTATCCAAATAAACGAAATAAATAATTTGTCAAATAGTTATTTATATTTTTCTTATAGAAATTTTATATTCTTAATTAATATATTTCTTGTTTCTTTTTTGTGACGAGTTAGAATTATATTAAGAAAAGAGTAAAATACAGTGACACCCATGTAGACAATCATAATAAAACTCACCTCCCTTCTAGATTTTTAAGTAACAGTTAGTACCCCTGCAAGATTTTAGAGTTAAATAAATAGATAAAGTTACATATTTACCCTTCTATGTTATCAAATTTTAATTCATGGATAATATATATATTTTTAATGACAAAATTATGCTATTTTAATACAATACATTTTAATTATAGTTTTATTTATAATTAGGAAACTAATATTTTCACAATATTTTTTGATATTTTCGCATTAAAAGTGTCGCTATGGATGTATAGCGACGGGAAAAACCGTCGCTATAGCGACACTTTTATGTGGAAATATCAAAAAGTGTTATGGAAATATTAGTTTCCTATAATTAAGATCATCTCATTCAAATTGTTGGTAACTTATAAAAAAACTAATTTAGTTTAATTAACACATTTTTGGATAAATGATATAAATATTAAGAATTTTAAATTAAATTATTGATGGAGTTGTTCTAATTAGAGTGAATTGATTATGTTGATAGTTTAGTTTTTGGTGTCTAATAACAAAAATTATTATTTGAATTCTTAGTTTCATATTATGATTTTCATATGTTAAAAATTCTTGAGTATGTGTCAAAATTTGGTATGTTTATGATTTTGATTAATTATTTTAGTATATAGTTAGTGTTGTTTTGTGGCAATGTTGAATAAAAGAAAATGTAATAATATTTATTACTACCTTTATCTAGTAAAAAAAATTTCTTTTAATATATTTTTTCTTTTTTTGAGTGACAACATTTGTCATTTTTACTTTAAATAATTATGTCTAAGTGTGACTTATATTTAGTTTAATATTTGAAAAAAATAATTAGCATAATTTTTAATACTTTTTTTATATGAATTATAAGACTCGTTCTGTAACAAGTTTTTTCCAAGTTTGTTTTACATAAATTTTATTATTTGGAAAAAATAATTATAATTTTTTTTTGTTAATTTTCACTTTCTATGGGTATTAAAATTGTACTTTTTAATTACAAAAAATTATGTTCGAATGTATATTACGTAAATTTTAATATTTGATGAATTTAATTAGCAAAAAGTGTGCGAATTTATTTTCTTGATAAAATGAATATTTGTTATTTTTTGACATTTATGTTATTTATTTTACAAGTTCATAATTTAACTAATTAGATCAAGTTAAGTGAAAATGATAATATACATATTTATATTTAGTGAATATATTAAACATTATAATTGAAGGGTGTATTGAACATTATATTAAAAATATTTGTGGATATTAGTTGCTCAACCACATTAGGAGTAGTGAATGTTATATATTATAGACTAGAAAAATACTAACTGTTACTTGAAAAATTAGAGGAATAATGAGTATTATTATGATTATCTATATGGGAAGTATATTTTACTCTTAAGAAAACTAGTTTTGCTCATCCTGTGAGTTCGTATTGTGCCTATCCCGAGCCTGAATAGAGGAGGAAGGAACTATTTTTTTTTTTTGCATAATATGATTAGGGATATAAACTATATTATATTTCATTTAAGTAAATTATATATAAAAATCAAGTTCATCCTGGCCTGGCCAAGCCCAGCCCCAAAACAGCTCTCTCCCATTTGTCTAGGGTCTTGGGCCTAGGTCTTGGCTAGGTCCAACAATTTCATTGTTTTGACGAAGAATCCCAGCCTGGCCTGACCTCAAAGCAATTAAAACAATCCCTACTCTTTTATTTTCTATCACTCTGGTGGGAAGCTTGACAATATTGCCTTAAGGTGTTAGTGTTTTAACAAAGTGGAAGTTAATGGTTTACTAAATCCTCGTAAAATTGAAAGTTTTCCACGAGCACAAGTTGGAGTTCTTGATCAAGATAAAACTTTTCTTGATCACGTAGAATTTTTATATACACTAGATGCCACATACATCTAGACTTAATTAATCATGCCGTCCTCAAGCATTTACTTGCTTCATAGCAAATAGTTTCAACCAACCAGTCCAACAATTGTAGAAAACAAAATAAATAAATAAATTAGTATACTTGATGATTGTTAAACTTTACCTGCTATTTTTTAACCATCTCTATATTTCCTATAAACGTGCTTTTAATTTTGTTGAGTTTAACTGCAGCGTTTGATATGCTGATCCTTTCCGCAGGTGAATTTGTTGAACAATTCATGGCCAATTCCAAGATGGATGACACACATTGCAGCTTCACAGATGAATGCTCGTCGTCCTTTTCTATCAAATTGGTATCTACGACTTGAATTAATGAACCATGTAAGGCTTCATTCACCCAACTTCTCAAGTTTATTTCACCCAAAAACATTTCGTCTGTTGGCCTCTTTCTTGTGAATGTTTCCATCATCATAACTCCATAACTATAGACATCACCTTCTGCAGATACAATTCCTTCCATTCCATATTCTGTGCAAGACATGAACATCGTTTTCAAATTCTGTTAGTCAAAACTTATAGTTATATAAAACTAGTTTAATTTCTCAAATAGAATAGAAATTTTGAACATAAGAGTATTACCTGGGGCCATGTATCCAATTGTTCCCAGGGTCTTAGTATGTGTCATATTCTCTTCTTCTCCCAACAGTTTTGCAATACCAAAATCGCAAACATGTGCAACCATATCTTCATCAAGCAGGATATTGCTAGGCTTTAGATCACAGTGAACAATTGGCGTTGTAAGACCATAATGTAGATATTCTAAGGCTGATGCCACATCTATCATTATGTTTAACCGTTGCAGAATATCTAAACAATTGTTATGTGAGTACAACAAATTCTCGAGGCTCCCATTAGGCATGTACTCTAATACCAAGGCTTTGAAAGTCAAATTTGTGCAACTGCTGATGATTTTTGTAAGATTGCGATGACGAATACCACCCAGCAATTCACATTCAACGTCAAAACTCTTGAATGCTCCTCCAGATTGCATATTGAAAACCTTGACCGCGATAATAATCCCATTTGGTAGTATTCCCTTATAAACTGAGCCCACACCCCCTTTACCAATCAGGTTGCTTTCACATAATCCATCGGTTGCTTGTAAAAGTTCATGGTGCGAAATCTTTCTCCAAGAACGAGATAACGAATTAACTTGGGTTAGTAATCTGATTTTCCTTCTTCGCTGTATTCTCAGCACAATTACTAGTGTCAATGTAAGGATTGCTACTGTTATTGATGGCAAAATATATTTAAGTAGAGACACAAATTTTGACTGTGATTGTGGGAGAGTTTTGGTTCTGCATGTCTGGACTTGCAGACGAGAAGCACCACATAGCGCATCATTCTGCATAAACGACCAGGCTGTGAAGTTTGCAAATATTCCTCCAGTAGGAATTTCTCCTTGCAGCCTATTGAAAGACACGTTGAAAAATTGGAGGTATCTGAGTGCCTCCAAGGACTTGGGAATACCTCCAGACAAATTGTTGTTGGATAGATCCAAGAATTCCAAGCTTATCAAGTTGCCTAATGTTTGAGGAATGGGTCCCTGCAGTTTATTATGTGCCAAGGAAAGAGAACTTAACATTTGTGCTCCTCCAATAGTGCTTGGAATAGAACCTGATAACTGATTCCATGATAAGCTGATTTCTGTTATGACCTTTAAATTTTGAATTTCCATTGGCACATAGCCACTCAGCAAATTTGAGGACATGTTTAGACCCAAAAGATCTTTCAGGCTCCACAAGGTCGATGGTATGGTGGAAGTCAATTTGTTGGAGTCCAAGTATAGCCTTCTCAAACATTTAAGGTCTCCCAAGCATTGTGGTATAGATCCATAGAGCTTGTTATCACTTAAATATAAGTCTCCCATGTTTTTTAACTGACAAATGTCATTGGGAATCAATCCTTGAAGTTTATTGTGTTCAAGATACAAACGTTCCAAATTTTTTGATCCTTCGACAGTTGGTGGAATGGGTCCTGTCAACTCATTGCTATCCAAAAGTATGGCTTCTAAGCCGCTCAAATTTCCTATTCCAAAGGGAATTTCGCCCTTAATTTTGCATCCAAATGCTTCAAACCGATAAAGAGAAGTTGAGAGATTTCCAACCGATGTTGGGAGGACACCATTCAACTGATTTAGAGATAACGATATCATTTTCAAATATCGACAGTTTGTCAAAGAAGAAAAGAATGTCAATTCTGGACTAGAAGATTCCCTTGTCAGATTATTTTCTCCTAATAAAAGCCACTGCAGGAGTCTCAAATTTCCAATTGCACTGGGTATAGAACCACTGAATGAGTTGGTGCTCAAGTCTAGAATGACAAGCTTAGAAGCATTTGAAAGAGAGCTTAGAATTGTTCCGCTGAGTTTGTTGGCGCCTAGGTAAAACTCTTCAAGATTGGGAAGCCAAAGTCCAGTGCTTGATGGGAGTTGCCCTGAAAAGTGATTCCCGGTCAAGTCAATTTTCTTCAATGTTGACATATTGAAGATTTGGAATGGAATTAAGCCAGTGTGGTTGTTCATCTGCAAACTCAACACCTCGAGATTCAGGTTTCCAATCTCATCCGGTATTGAACCTGAAATAATTGAAAAACATTGAAGAATTAATCAATATTTAACCTACCTAGAGTTATTTGTATGTGCTGCAAGTCAATAATGTCCAATAAGAATGGATGTTATGCTGTTCTCTGTTTTTTTTTAACCTGGGACATAGCATATGCCATAATGAAAAGCATCTAACAGTGTCTCAGGCTTCTTAACCAGAGCAAGCCTAGAATTTGCTTGTAGTGTTGAGTAACAGATATTATATTTTAAAACAATTACAAGCACTTTATTAATATTTCATTGGGCATAGATCCATCATATATATAGGGAGCACGGCGGGGGGGGGGGGTGTTTATCCAACACTTGGCATTTTCACGACCTTTTTGTTCTGATTATAGTTGACCGACAATTCAATCAGGGGGGGTGTTTATCCAACACTTGGCATTTTCACGACCTTTTTGTTCTGATTATAGTTGACCGACAATTCAATCAGGTCACTAGGGTCCGATCATTGAACATTCACACCTCTTTTTTGTTGTACGCACCCCTCTTTCATATTTAAGGGCTCACAGGTCTCAAGCTATAAGATCACCTATATTACCAGTGGTTGGAGAGGATGGTAGACCTAAGTTGGTACTAGTGTTTGTTTGGACAAGAGGATGATGCTAATATTTCTAAAGAAGATGTTGTTGGTATTAGGCGGCTAGTTAGGCGGTGGGTTGGTGGCTCACTATTGGTAGTGGGTTGGTGGCCAACTTTGTTGAAGATGGAGCACACCATTATTGACAGAGGTGTGCTCCAACCTCCTATATAAACCCATGTATCCTCTCTTGTAAATCATCCCTCAATCTTCAGTTTATATATATTCAGTGCTACCTCCGTGGAGTAGACGATTTGCCGAACCACGTAAATTTTTGTGTTTCTGTGTGTATGATAATTCCCACTTTGATTTAGTAGCTTCCGCATTAACTTCCGCACAACAAATTGGTATCAAGAGCCACGGTTGTTCAAACCACCCAGAAATCAAAGTGGTCGAAATTTTGTTTTGATCATACCAGGAGATAGCCCTCGTCGCCAGGAGTCCAACGGAACAAACGACGTGTCATTTGGACGTTGTATGCTCCCGGAAATCGCGGTCAAAGTTCTGTTAAAAAAAAACAGCAGATCGGGTGAAGAAGAAGAAGTCCGCGGGTCGACCCGACCCGACCCGGCCCAGAAGCCCGACCCAGTTACCCGGTCCAGAAACCCAGTGGGCCGACCCGACCCAGAACCCGACCCGATCCAGCAACTGGGTCGA
This sequence comes from Aralia elata, assembly GCA_034770075.1. NCBI lineage: Eukaryota > Viridiplantae > Streptophyta > Magnoliopsida > Apiales > Araliaceae > Aralia > Aralia elata. The sequence goes on from CM068378.1 coordinate 77,486,482, forward strand.
ACCAGTGACATCAGCACTACATCAGCAAACGCCGTTAGAATATTCCGTTAAAGATAACGGAATATTCCGTTTTAAATTTTTTTTGGGAATTTTGATCCGTTTGAGCTCGTTTTAAGTCCGTTTTTGACAAACTCAGTATCATTTCCAAGGTTTTGGACCATTCCGGACGCAACCGTGCCATCCGTTTCTGCTAATTACGCTCCTAAAGTACTGTTGTTACTTAGTTGAGCTCTATAAGTTTGTTTTGAAGCACCATGGATGGTTCAAAAGGCGAAAAAAAAGTTGAGGATCAAAACCCACCATCCACTAGCAGTTCTTGGCAAAGAAGTTCAATGTCAAATGCTAAGTTTGATATTGAAAAATTTGACGGCACAAACAACTTTGGCATGTGGCAATGCGAAGTTATGGATCTGTTATTCCGTGAGGGATCCGATATTGCACTAGGATCCAAACCGAAAAATATTTCTGATGATGATTGGAAATATGTTAACCGTCAAGCCTGTGGCACAATTCGATTGTGTCTCGCCAAAGATCAAAAATATTTTGTCATGAAAGAAACAATGACTTCAAGTCTTTGGAAGAAGCTGGAAGATAAGTATATGACAAAGAGTGTAGAGAATCGACTCTATCTGAAAAAGAAACTCTTTCGATTCCACTTCAAGATAGGTACGCCTATGATTGAGCATCTTGATAATTTCAACAAAATACTTGCCGATCTGCAAAATCTAGATGTTGAGATTATAGATGAAGATAAGGCTCTGCTATTGTTAAATTCTCTGCCTGAAACATATGATCACTTAACCACGACTCTGTTATATGGTAAAGATGAGGTTAAATTCATGGATGTTTCAAATGCTTTGGTGAATAACGAGTACCGGAAGAAGGATCAAAATGATCATAGAGATTCGACACCAGAAGCTCTGACTATTGCCCGAGGCAGGGACGAACAACAGAAAATCTGGCAAATCTGAAGAACGAGGCAGATCCCATTCGAAGTCAGGAGGATCATCTCGGAGACGTCTTGCAAAGGATGAGTGTGCCTATTGTCACGAGAAAGGGCATTGGAAGAAAGATTGTCCAAACAAAGACAAGTCTAATGCGAATATGGCACGAAAGGCTGATGACGAAGATGACTCAGCATTCTCTGTTTCTTCCTCAGTTGATTCATCTGATAGATGGATTCTGGATTCTGGATGTTCCTATCACATGTGTCCAAATCGACAATGGTTCTCAAGTTTCGAGGACATCGATGGAGGGCTTGTCTTGATGGGAAATGACAATGCATGTCGGACAAAAGGTATTGGAACTGTACGTTTGAAGATGCACGATGGTACAATCAGACGACTGACATACGTCAGGTATGTTCCTGATCTGAAGAAGAACCTGATATCTCTAGGGGTTCTTGACTCCAGTGGTTACAAGGTCACCATAGAAGGTGGAGTTTTGAAAGTTGTACGCGGTGCATTCTTAGCTATGAAGGGAATACGAGAAAGAAATCTATATTTCCTTGATGGTCATACAGTCTCTGGGAGTGCATCAGTCTCCAACTGTATCGAAAAAGCAGATTCGTCTGATACTTCACGACTATGGCACATGCGCTTAGGGCATGTCGGTGAAAAGGCCTTACAGAATTTGGTGAAACGGGGTCTACTAAAAGGTGCTAAGAGTGGAAAACTCGACTTCTGCGAGCACTGTGTCTTGGGAAAGCAAACACGAGTCAAGTTCGGCACTGCTATGCATCGTACGAAAGGAACACTAGATTATGTTCACACTGATGTTTGGGGGCCTTCCAGAAACGCTTCATTGGGAGGTAAACATTACTTTGTGACATTTATTGATGACTTTTCTAGGTATGTCTGGGTGTACACCATGAAGCACAAGGATGAAGTTCTGGATATCTTCCTTAAATGGAAGAAAATGATTGAAATCCAGACAGGTAAGAAAATCAAGAGGCTAAGATCTGATAATGGAGGGGAATACAAGTCAGATCCATTTCAGAAAGTTTGCCAGGACGAGGGGATAGTCAGACATTTCACTGCGTCAGGCACACCACAACAAAATGGTGTAGCAGAACGAATGAATCGTACCTTGGTTGATAAGGTTCGATGCATGTTATCCCAATCCAGATTGAGCAAGGCATTTTGGGCAGAAGCTTTGTCATATGCCTCTTTTATCATCAACAGACTCCCTGCTTCAGCACTAGATGGAAAAATTCCCAAGGAGGTATGGTCTGGACAATCCGTTTCTGATTATGATTCTCTACATATATTTGGGTGTTCTGCATATTTTCATGTGAAGGAATCAAAACTGGATCCTAGAGCCAAGAAAGCTGTTTTCATGGGTTTTAGTGAAGGAGTTAAAGCATTCCGTCTATGGAACCATGAGTCAAAGAAGATCGTGATAAGCAGAGACGTTACCTTTGACGAGTCTGTTATGTTGAAACAAACAGCTGTAGAAAAGGAGAATCAAAACCAGGTGGAGTTAGATAATCCTGCAACTCCAGAAAAACCAACTCAAATAGTTGATCATCCTGAAGATGATGACGATCGGGATGATAGCTCCGTTGAGACGGAGGTACTAGCACAAGCACCACTACAAGAGACCACACATCAAGAAGAATCTATTGCCACCAGGAGACCGAAGAGAAATATTCAGATACCTGCTCTATATACTGATATGGTTGCATTTGCACTTCCCATAACTGAAGCTGACATTCCGTACAACTACAAAGAAGCTATGCTTAGTGTAGAACAAGGTATGTGGAAGGCAGCAATGGATGAAGAAATGCAATCTCTTCATCAGAATCAGACTTGGAAGTTGGTTTCACTTCCAAAAGGCAAGAAGGTGATTGGATGCAAATGGGTCTATGCTAAGAAGGAAGGTGCTCCAGGAAAAGACAACATCAGGTACAAAGCTAGACTGGTAGCAAAAGGCTATGCACAGAGGGAAGGAATAGACTACGATGAGGTATTCTCACCAGTTGTTAAACATTCCTCTATTCGTTTATTACTGGCTTTGGTCGCACAATTTGATCTCGAGCTAGCTCAACTAGATGTCAAAACTGCATTTCTCCATGGAACCTTGGACGAGGAGATTTATATGTCTCAGCCAGATGGGTTCAAAGTTCCCGGACGAGAAACCTGGGCTTGCAAGTTAAACAAGTCACTATATGGTTTGAAGCAGTCACCCCGACAATGGTACAAGCGGTTTGACAGCTTTATGAAGAATCAGAGGTACACACGCAGTCAGTTTGATCACTGTGTCTATTTGAAGAAACTCCAAGATGGTACATTTGTTTATCTGCTCTTATATGTGGATGATATGCTAATCACATCTAAGAGCAAGGTGGAGATTGACAGGCTGAAAGCTCAGCTAAGCTCAGAGTTCGAAATGAAGGATCTTGGAGATGCCAAGAAGATTCTTGGAATGGAAATCAAGAGAGACAGGGTAAAAGGGACAGTCTGTTTGACACAGACTCAGTATTTGAAAAATGTACTACAAAGGTTTGGTATCGATGATAAGACTAAACCTGTAAGCACTCCATTAGCCCCACATTTCAAACTTAGTGCATCCATGTCTCCAAGTACAGATGATGAACAACAGCTAATGAATGTTGTCCCATATGTCAATGCTGTTGGAGCCCTGATGTATGCAATGGTGTGTATAAGACCAGACATTTCACATGCTGTCAGCATGGTGAGCCGATATATGCATAATCCCGGCAAAGGTCACTGGCAAGCAGTGAAGTGGATTCTACGATACATTCAAGGTACTGTAGATATTGGTTTGAAGTTCGAGAGAGACAAGACTGTTGTCAATCGTCTAGTTGGATATGTCGATTCTGACTATGCTGGTGATCTCGATAAGCGTCGATCAACTACCGGTTATGTATTTACTATGGCAGGAGGACCAGTAAGTTGGAGATCAACGCTACAGTCAACTGTTGCTTTGTCTACTACAGAGGCAGAGTACATGGCAATCACAGAAGCAATTAAAGAAGCTATTTGGCTTCACAATTTGGTGAGAGACTTGGGAATCTGTCAGGAAAACATCGAGGTTTTTTGTGACAGTCAAAGTGCCATATGTCTGGCAAAGAATCAAGTTCATCATGGTCGCACCAAACATATCGACGTGCGGTACCACTTTGTTCGAGAAATAGTAGAAGAAGGCGACATTCTACTTCAGAAAATCAGAACTGCAGATAATCCTGCAGATATGCTAACAAAGGTGGTTTCAGGGATTAAGTTCCAACATTGTTTGGACTTGGTCAATATCTCTCGTGTTTTTGGCACCTAAGGGTGCATTGGAGGTAGCACAAATCCTTGAAAGTTCGCCAAGGTGGAGATTGTTGGTATTAGGCGGCTAGTTAGGCGGTGGGTTGGTGGCTCACTATTGGTAGTGGGTTGGTGGCCAACTTTGTTGAAGATGGAGCACACCATTATTGACAGAGGTGTGCTCCAACCTCCAATATAAACCCATGTATCCTCTCTTGTAAATCATCCCTCAATCTTCAGTTTATATATATTCAGTGCTACCTCCGTGGAGTAGGCGATTTGCCGAACCACGTAAATCTTTGTGTTTCTGTGTGTATGATAATTCCCACTTTGATTTAGTAGCTTCCGCATTAGCTTCCGCACAACAGATGTGACTTGTGAAGATTCTGAGGAGATTATTAAACAGTTCCCTAACTTCAAATTTAATCCATCAGGACAAGGACTGACACTAACCTTCTCATTTGGTTCTTTGTAAGAGCAGGAGCCATATCAGGTAAGTAGGCATACAATCTAGTAGGAGAATTTAGAAAGAGCTTATCAATGACTTTATAGAAACAATAATATTCATATAACTGAGGAACCCGAATCACAAATGGGTGCAAGGCCATCCTTTTCCCTTCATGAATTTGAAAGGCCGCGGCCTTAGTTAGGCTATTAGAAAGGAACCCTATTCATTCGTTATCAATGATCTAGTCTTACTTCTATCACTGAAGAGTGCTATACCCAATAATTGAAACCAACTCTTCTTTTTGTTGACGGTGGTTGGCAGAGAATGGTTCTTAATTGGCATCAATTGGGGAAAGGGATGAACTGGGATGCCGTAAGGGAAAAGTATTGGTTCGCTTGTTATCTTTGATATTATGTTTAAGACGATACAGATTTCCATACTCTAAGAAAGACAAATGATGACAACAGATGTTAGGAACAACACTACATTGAAGTATTTATAAATTACATTCTTTTATACAAATAAAGTAATGATACATATTCTATAAAAACCAAGTGTTTACCTGCATCCAATGGAAATTTGCATGTACTGTGAGTACATATCTGAAACTTTCTTCAAGTTGCTTTATATTAGTAAAATAATTTGTGACTTGAAGTAATTTACATACAATTGTATTACCAGGAAGCTCTAACAAAATGCTGACAATAGGCGAAATGATAAGCTTCGCTCCCGGACTCGATCAGAATATTTACCATATACATTGAATATATGTCTATTGTATAATCAGAGCAGCAAAGGTGGCATACCTGTCAAATTATTACTACCAAGATAAAGATTTTTGAGCATTGTGAGGTTCCCAATCTCCCGAGGAATGCTTCCAGTGAATTTATTGACTGAGAGTTCTAATTGTTGAAGATTCCGAAATTTCCTCAAGTTGGATGGAATTTTTCCAGTTAGCTGGTTGAAAGAAAGACGTAGCTCCTCTAGAAGAGGGAGATCATAATCAGCACCCATGGGAAGACTTCCAGACAGTTTGTTGTTTTGGAAATCAATCACTCGTAAAGATGAAATGTTAAAAATAGAAGGTGGAATAGGTCCTGTTAGAGAGCCATTTTGAAAGCTCAATATCTCCAAATTCACAAGGTTACCTATCTCCAAAGGAATAGAACCTGAAATGTCATCAAAAAATAGTATTAAGTTTAAAAAAGATGCAATAGAGAGTTTTTCCACCTTCAGTTGTGATTTTAAGGGTATCTTTACTTTTAGTATAAACTAGTTTCTCTACTATCCAGTTTAACGAAGCTGTTTCGATTCACTTAATGAGTCTGTACAAGAAGTTGCTTGAGATTTAGAATGATTGAAGACCACCTAAAAGTCTTAGAATGCAGCAATGTACCACAACTATCAATAATTCTAAGTAGCACTTACATCAATGATCTATCCAGCAAAAGGTGTCTATGAAGTGAATTCATTTTATTTATCATGACGGGATTTGTAAATGCAGGTCGGAGAAGTTTTGCTAGTATGGTACTTACAAGGATGCTACTGAAATCTTGACGCTGAACGTGAGGTCTTCCCTTGTACAATACTCTTTTCTTTTTTTCCCTGTCTAAACAAGTCCTTGTAGACTTTGAAGTTGCGAGTTATATTGGGGAAGACAGCTTACCAAACTTTGTAGGAAACTGAACTACAGTTTTGCTTTTTCTTATTGGTAACGAGATAAGAAGTCTTGAGAGTTTTTTTTTTCCCTCTTTTTCTTTGTTCCATTCTGTCATCTTGCAGCAGGATTCATATTTTCCAAGCTCTCAATGCACTTTTTCTCTTTGGGCCATAGCTTGCACTTTGGCCTTAACTATTTATTGTACTCTTATACTGATTATTTTTCTTCTTAGTTTCAGTTTTGATTAGCTTACCTGCTAGTTTGGTACCATATTGGTTCATGTACAGGGAGTGCAGTCTTTGGTTGAGGTCCTTTATGGGTTTTCTTTTATAGTTTCTGGACCGGTTCTTTCATTACATAGTTTCCATCTGCTTTAAGGCTGATTTCTTATCGAATATTTTATGCTCTATGTTGCTCTAATCATGAGGGCTGTTGGTTTTGTTTTTGCAGGTACAAAGTGTTGCTGCTGATTTCTTGCTGTGGCTATGCATCAGGGATTCAGGGGCATTATAGTGTGCTGCTCTGAATTGTATGTTGCAGCTCTTACATTAAATAGTCTTCATGGTGCTCTTAGCTACCTATGCTTTTGCATTTCAAAAGCTTTTGGATGAGACGATATGTTATTATATCACTAAATTCTCCCGAAATGCTAACTAAGCTAATAGTCTTAGTTCACTTCAACGAAATCAATAAGCTTGTTGATTGATTCAGAGCGTTGGGCACGTGAACCAACCAACAAACAAGGAAAGGATGCCTCTCGGGGCATCTAAGAATGATTCAAGCCATATGAAGGAAAAACTCTCATGCACAATTTTTTTTTAAAAGAATAGTTGCTTCCGAATCCCCTAGTGGGAATCTCCATGCTTACCCTGCAACCTGTCATCCCGCCTAATCATTGCAAAAGGTCCCTTATTCTTCTGTGTCTAATTTGTAAGGAAGAGTTTATGTTGGGTATTCTAAGAAGTTGGAATCCTCTTGCCGAAGCCTCGGAAAAGTGGGGTAAGGGCGCCCATTAATTGGTAGGTTCTCTTCATGGGCCTTCTTTTTATAAATCGATAGATATAGTTATAATTAAAGCTTTATGATTTGATCTTACAAGTATATATGGCATGTGTGCATTCATTTAAATTGTAGGTTTTTATAACTTTGTAGAACAACAAATCCAAATTCTATATATAGTATCAAGAGCAAACTATTAAACTGTAAATCATACCTTCAAATTGGTTTATACCAAGATATAGCCATTTCAGCAGAGTCAAGTTGCCAATTTCTCTGGGTATGCTACCACTAAATCCATTATAAGAAAACGATATACGCTCAAGCTTCTGGCACTTGTATATAGTAGTCGGAATTTGCCTGTGAAACTGATTAGAAGAGAGATAGAGCCTTTCCAGTTTAGGAAGATGATCACACATATCTACTAGGAGAATGCCAGATATACCATTACCTGTTATATCAACTGTTCTCATAGAAGACATATTGAATATAACATAGGGAATGGAACCTGTAAGCTGGTTGTATTTCAAGTCCAAGAAATAAAGATTGGAAAGATTCCCAATCTCTTTTGGGATATGCCCATTTAGATTATTGTACGACAAGCTAAAAATCTCCAAATTTGAAATGTTGCATATGGAAATTTGTTGGAGAGTGGTAGTGCACAACACCATTATTATGGTGGGACACCCATGTCTTGTTTTGGTGTAAACATACCATCTCCATAATTCATCTGATGGAGACTTTTTGCAAAAGATGCATGTGACTCCTCCACTAAGAAAAGCTCCTCTCTCTCCTTCATTATATGGCTAGAGAACAATGGTTCAGTTAAGAGAGTATCGGATATAATTCTGATCAGAGAGTGAGAGAAAGAAAATTGCAAGAAACAATTATAAACACGACATAAATATTGAGCTCCCAATATTTGTAAATTCTTGTTGAACGGATCGTGGAATTTATCTCCGTTTTCATCTCACAAAGATTGTAATTCGGAGACGCCGCTGGGTCGTGGAGTGGTTCGTGAATTTGTTCGAGATTTTCCGCACCAAAGATTTAATACGCTTCAAGATGTATTTTATTTTGGTTCTCGAATATGTAAACTTATGCTAGCGTACATGGTATTAAATCCCTTCATTGGTATCAGAGCATGCGTATTTCGATCATATGTATGCCATGTATGTAGTTTACATAAAACTCCATTGATGAATGTTTAAAAAGCTTGAAAACATTATCAAACCGAACACTTTGAGTAGCCATAACTTTCTGTATATTTGTTCGTTTATATTTTTGTTAATATGTATGCGTAGTACGTGTTGTAAGCTTTCCAACGACATATTATACGCATTAAACGGATAAATATTGAAAGAGATATGATTTTTCAAAGTTTATTTCGCAAAATGGCATTTCTGTAATTATTTGATGGCTGAAGGTTGAAGATGAAGTGGAATCCCACTCTCAGTGAGATTCACGTTCATCCCACGCGCTCTATGTTAGCTCACAAAATGTTGTTTGAGCATACCAATAGACTCAGCACAACTGGTCGATCATGATAGAAAAACTCGCGTCGCGAAATAAGGTGGGGAAGGCGGCGCGTGGCCTACACGCGCGCCGGAGCGCCGCGGTAGCCACGCGCTCACGCGCCATGCGTGGCTGCACTTTGCAGCTGGCGCGTGTGCTGCACGCGCTGGCAGGTTGACCCGCGCCTCGCCCCGACCCTGGCCTGCTGACCCGAACCCGAACCGGCCATGACCCGCGGTCTCACCCGATTCACGGACTGACCCGCGTCTGACCCACCCGGCCGCCGACCCACGCGCCGACCCGGTTCCGAAAATTGTTTTAAATTTTGTTTTTATTTCAGAAATTGATTTATTTAATTGTTTTATTAATGAAAATTCATTATTAAATAGTTTTAATTATTAGAAAATTCTGAAAAAATTACAGAAATTTACTATTGAGTTATTATTAATATTTCCATTAAATTTTTTGGAATATTAATTTCATTGGATGTTTTTGTTAATTTCCAATTGTATTATGCTATGGTTTATTAATTGTAATAATTAGCATAATTATCAGAAAATTCCAGAAAAATTACAGTAATGTTTTATTGTGATAATATACTGTTAGAAATTTTTTGAAGTTTTCTCATGTGTTTATACCATACTTGGTATATTAATTGATTAATATAGCCTATAATTTGATTCTTTTTGTTAATATTTTTGGAATATTAATTGTTAGAACTTGGGATTAAATTATCATGTTATTATATGCACATGTACACTTATTCCTAGTGGGAGTAATTTAGATGGTAGTAATTTAATTAAATTATTCTCTAAATTACACGTCTAATGCGCTGAAAAATTAAATTTAAATAATTGGGCATTCTTGTAGATTGTGATTCCAAAGCCTGGCGAAGTCTCCCTTCTATATTTATGTCACATTATTTTTATGTTAATTTAGATCATGCGGCAAAGATGTTTTTAATATACTGTGGTGAACAATAAATATCTCTTATTAATTCTCCTATTTTTTAGTTCAACAGAAATGGCTTCAAAACATATTATCGCAGATCTTAATCAAGGAAACAAATTAGACGGAGATAACTACGACGTGTGGCACAGGAAAGTCAGAATGGTATTGGAAGAGCAAGAGGTTGAAGAAACCCTGTTATCCAAAATGGTAAAACCAGAGGGTGACAATGCAGATGAACCGATTAAGGTTGCAGCCTTCGAAAGTTGGCGCAAAAAGGATCGTATTGCTCGCATAACGTTGTTGAGCTGCATGAACAATGACTTTCTGTTTGAGTATGAACAGTACTCTACTACACACGAGATGTGGGAAGTTCTCAAAGATAAATTTGGTGGCACCTCATTGACAAGGTTGAGGGAATTAGCCATTAGATTCGATGGTTACAAAAAGCGTGATAATAACACTATGAAACAACACCTTCGAATTATGGCCAATATGATCCGGGAATTAAAAACCGGTGGGACTCAATTGTCAGACAAGCAACAGATTTCTGCAGTGGTTCGCTCACTTCCCGATAATTGGGAACATATGCAGGTGAATAAGACCCATAATGAGAATATCAAGAATTTTGATGATATTCGTCGTCACCTGGAACTTGAGGCCGAGCGCCTTGAAATTGTCAAAAACTCCAAGGCATATGTAGCTGAATCAAACCCTCATTGGAGGCCCAAACCCAAGAAAGGTAAGAAGAAATCGGTTAATCCCACTGCGCCTAAAGGGGCTGCGAGTGGAGGTGTCAACAAACGGAAAAGGGGCAAACGAGGTTCTGGTAAGAAGGACAAGGCCAAGATGGCATGCTACAACTGTGGCAAGGCGGGACACTTCGCTTGTGAATGCACTGAGCCGAAGAAGATAATTCCTAGTCCTAATCTATCTATGTGCTTAGTATCAAGTACTATTTTTGTTGCTCATTCTCTCCATATGTGGATTGTAGACTCCGGAGCAATGGACCACATAGCTAGAGATCGAAGAGGATTTGTGGTATAATGCCGCATTCCGACTGGCAGAAAAGTATACATGGGGAACGATTCCAGTGTGGACGTGCTAGGCACTGGCACTTACAAACTGGAAATGCGAGGATGCTCAGTATTGATCCTATGTGATGTACTTTATGCGCCGGATGTCCGACAGAATTTATTTTCTGTATTATCAGTACTACGTTTGGGATATTCTGTTATGTTTGAGAATAATTCTGTAATAATTTCATTTGGGACGAATATTGTTGGATATGGTTTTGTATCAAATGATTTTATGGTTTTGAATACTATTGATTCTAGTATTAATAGTGATGATTCTTATTCATTACTTGTTGAAAATGATCATGATAGTTTCAATTCAATGGCATGCTAGATTAGGCCATATTGGACAGGATAGAATGGCTAGGTTAGCTCGAGCAGGTCTTTTAGGCCCACTCGCTAAGGTCAATCTACCCACATGTGAACATTGTTTAACAGGTAAATCAACTAGAAAACCATTTGGTAAAGCTACTAGGGCAGAAACACCTTTGCAACTCATTCATTCAGACATCTGTGGCCCTATGAATGTGAAAGAAAGGCATGGACGTTCCTATTTTCTCACAATGATAGATGACTATACGCGCTTCGGGTACACTTTCTTGATCTCTCATAAGTCTGAGGCATTAGAATGCTTTAAACGTTATTTGATTGAGGTTGAAAAACAGTTAGACAAAAGTGTTAAGGCACTAAGAACTGACCGAGGCCGCGAGTATCTATCCGATCAGTTTAAAGCACTATGTGAAGAAAGAGGGATAATCAGGCAACTGACAATCCCTAGAACTCCGCAACAAAATGGTGTGGCGGAGAGGAGGAACCGGACATTATTAGACATGGTTAGATCTATGATGGCGCAAGCAAATTTTCCTATCTCTTATTGGGGTGATTCATTATTGACTGCGACGTATATACTTAATCGTGTACCTTCAAAATCAGTACAGTCCACCCCATATGAAATGTGGACCGGCAGAAAGCCCGAATTGGGCCATATGCGGCCATGAGGATCAACAGCTTTCGTACACAACACTTCTCATCAACATGGGAAGTTGGGCCCAAGGGGTAAGAAGTGTAGCTTTGTGAGATATTCTGAACACTCAAAAGGCTATGTGTTTGTTAGAGAGCAGCCTGATGGGACTATATCCGAGATAGAGTCACGAGATGCAGATTTTCTTGAGATGGATTTCCCTAACAGAGGTGTTGTGAGCAAGGAGATGAACCTTTATAAGATGGAGGAAGATTTAGGCACCCCAAATCGTATAGTAGAGACCGAAGAGGATATTCCTCAGGCTCCTGTAAATAGTGGGAGTGACATACCTTCGAGTAGTTCTTTTCCATCCAATGAGGAGTCTCTTGTTCCTCAAATACGTAGAAGTCAAAGAGGTAACATTCCACGTCGTCTCTTTGAGATTGAGGAGAATGCTTTTGTGGCTGATACACGGGAAGAGGAGGAACCTCGATCTTATCGACATGCTCTATCATCTGTTGTCAGCGATAAATGGATGATTACAATGGAAGATGAAATGGAGTCTATGAGGACTAATCAAGTCTGGGATTTGGTTGACCTTCCACCAGGGCGAAAGGCTATTGGGAACAAATGAGTTCTTAAAGTCAAACGCAAGGAGGATGGTTCCATTGAAAGGTACAAAGCTCGTCTTGTAGCCAAGGGCTACACCCAACAAGAGGGAATTGATTATGAGGAAACCTTCTCACCAGTTGTAAGGTTTGCTTCAATTCGTCTTATTTTAGCAATGGTCGCGCATTTGGATTTAGAGTTGTATCAAATGGACGTGAAGACAGCTTTTCTCAATAGAGATTTCGCTGAGGAAATATACATGGATCAGCCAGAGGGTTTCATTGTGGAAGGACAAGAGCGCAAAGTTTGGAAGCTCAAACGTTCTATCTATGGTTAGAAACAGGCTTCCAGACAATGGTATCTCAGATTCCATCGAGCCGTCATTAGTGATGGGTTTACGATGATCGAGGAAGACCATTGTGTGTATATCAAACGGTCCAAAGATAAATTCCTTATCCTATCGATGTATGTCGATGACATTCTACTAGTTGAGAACGATAAGGAGATAATTGTCGCTACCAAAGGGTGGTTGTCCTCTAATTTTGAGATGAAGGATATGGGAGAAGCAGCTTATGTTCTTGGAGTTAAGATCTATAGAGATCGCTCAAGAAAGCTTCTTGGTTTATCTCAAGAGACTTACCTTAAGAAGGTTCTGGAGCAATTCCAGATGAGCAACTGCAAACCCATAGACACTCATATCGCTAAAAGCGACGCCATTGGACCCGAACAATGCCCTACTTCTCCTGAAGAAATTAAGAAGATGTCCCATTACTCGTATGCCAATGCTATAGGACAGCTAATGTATGCAGTTGTGTGTACTCGGCCTGATATAGCATATGCGGTTAGTTATCTCGGTCGTTATCAGTCAAACCCTGGAATTTCTCATTGGAAGGCAATCAAAAGAATCTTGTGATATTTGAAGGGTACTTTGGACTACATGTTATGCTATGGAGGACCGGACCTACGATTGATTGGTTACTCCGATGCCAGTTGGGCAGGTAACCAGGGAATATGCAAGTCGACCTCAGGATATGCATTCTTGCTACATGGTGGCGCCATCACTTGGTGTAGCAAGAAACAGACTTGCGTTGCTCTTTCGACAATGGAGTCAGAGTTTGTAGCATGTACGTCAGCTGTTCAAGAAGCTATGTGGCTGAGGAGATTCTTCGAGGATCTTGGAGTCATCCCTAATGCTTCAGACCCCGTTACTATTTTCTGTGATAGCACAACGGCCCTAGATTACACTAAGGACCCCAAGTATCACGGTAGGATGAAGCACATTGACCTGAGGATGAACTTTATTAGAGAGAATATAGCAAATAATGAGGTGATATTGAAGTACATGCCCACTGACCTTATGGTAGCGGATCTCTTGACAAAGCCTATTCCGAAAGATGCCTTCTGCAGGCATGTTAGTTCGTTAGGCCTTCGTAGGGTTTAATGTACTTTCTTTGTTACTGGAATATCACTCATTGTATGGCTTGTATTTGAGATATTCACTATTGTTTCGAGACATTTATCATATATGCGAGATTCATTTGTTCCCACTTATGATTGTGATAGCGCACATGATAAATATTATTAGTTCACATAGTTATTATGCATATTGGATATGTACACACTAAATATATGTCAACAGGTTGATTGGCTCACTCACACGAGCAATCACCCTTGGCGCTTTGAAGAGCGAGCAAGATTGAGACAGTTCATTTTATTGGCGCTTTGAGTAGCGAGCTATTGATGCTTTGGATAAGCAATCAATTGGCGCTTAGTAGCGAGCAATATGAACATAATGTCGCCTTGGCATGTGCCAAGATGAGGTTAATTTAGTTAACCAAATATAAGATGTCCCACCATCTATATAAACTTGTACTGATAGCCGGATATGAAGTTCAGAGTTGGCGCTTGGGAAAGCGAGCAATCTGAAATTTCGAGTTAGGCACTTGTGGAGCGACTGAACTAAGATCCGTACGGCATGACTAGAAGACATATTCTCATGTAGATGAGATTGTCTGCCGTAACATGATAACCGGACACGAAATTTCAAATGTGGCGCTTTGATAAGCGAGCAATTTGAAATGTTCGGGTTAGCCACTTTGGGAGTGACTAGACTAAGGTCCGCACAACAAGGCTATAGAATAGTATGTTGTGAGAGGGTTATATGAGCTATGCGATTAAGCAATGGAGGTGAGAGAATGAATCCCTGTTTCCTCACCATGTGAGTCTAGTAGGACAGGATTGTTAGTCCTACAACTAGTGCTCTTTGTGATCTTTGACTATACTACAAAGATATGGATTGATGTTGCTACTTTGGTTTTGATTCTTACGGTCAGGATTAATGAGACAATAAGGACCGATTCTGGGAAAGCAGTTGATTCATATCTGAGTAATATTAGGGCAAAGGGAAGACAATTTGATTTCACCTCGTTCTGCACTTATTGTCGACAACTATGGCGCTTTGATAATGATATAGTAATAAGTGAGATACGAAATGGACATGGGCCTAAAGGTGGTTAAGTATGGCTCTCTGAGGGATTAGAGATGCTTGACCTTGTGAAAATCAAATGTGTCTGGAGTACTCTGAGTTTATGGGTTGTAGCATCTACGTGAACTAATTGAGTTTGGCATGAGAGCTCCCACACTGTTTTCTTTAAAAGGGTAGATGTCTCTATTTTGGCCTTAACAGGTTTGATATAGAGCTCCCGCATTGCAGGTGAACTCAGCGGTCGCACGGTCCGACAACTAAAGATTTACGATTTTTGGTTTGAGCTATATTTTTGCAGATGTGAGGATTACATCATCCCCGCCATGGGTGAGTGGGAGATGTTGGAGAGTGGTAGTGCACAACACCATTTATTATGGTGGGACACCCATGTCTTGTTTTGGTGTAAACATACCATCTCCATAATTCATCTGATGGAGACTTTTTGTAAAAGATACATGTGACTCCTCCACTAAGCAAAGCTCCTCTCTCTCCTTCATTATATGGCCAGAGAACATTGGTTCAGTTAAGAGAGTATCAGAAATAATTCTGATCAGAGAGTGAGAGAAAGAAAATTGCAAGAAGCAATTATAAACACGGCATAAATATTGAGCTCCCAATATTTGTAAATTCTTGTTGAACGGATCGTGGAATTTATCTCCGTTTTCATCTCACAAAGATTGTAATTCGGAGACGCTGCTGGGTCGTGGAGTGGTTCGTGAATTTGTTCGAGATTTTTTGCACCAAAGATTTAATACGCTTCACGAGGTATTTTATTTTGGTTCTCGAATATGTAAACTTATGCTAGCGTACATGGTATTAAATCCCTTCAAAATTGGAATGATACCTGAGAAGCTATTATTTTTCAAGGCTAACGCTCGAAGTTGTGGCAAGACCTCGAACCACAATGGTACCTCTCCAGCGAAGTTGTTAAATTCTAAATAAATTTCTTCTAGTCGACGCAAACGAGTCAATTCTTTGGGTATAGAACCATGGAAATTATTGGAAGTAAGATCAAATGAAGCAAGAAAAGTGAGGTCTCCGATATCAGGTGGAATTGTGCCATTGAGACCCATGTTGGAGAGATTCAAGGTTGTTACTCTTCGGTGTTTAACACCACAGGAAACACCAATCCAGCTGCAAATGGCGGCGGCGGTGGTGGTTGTGGACCAATTTTTAGCTAAGATTTTATAAGGGCACTAGTAATATGGGCTTTGAGAGCAAGAGAGAATTGATCTGTAGTTAAGTTAGTTACAGTTTTAGCTGAACAAGCCATGAAAGAGCTGAGTAGAAATACTAATACAGCATAGGGAAGCATTTTGGAATTTGGAATCATACTTCAGAAACTGGGATGGACTTATTAAAGTTCAATTTTTTTAGTAGGCATATAAAATGGTAGTATTTGTCAGCTATCCAATCAGGGCCGGTCCTGAGAATTTAGAGGCCCTGTGCTAGAAAAAAAAAGGGGCCCTCGGTATAAATAAAACCGGTTCGTACCGGTTAACTATTTTGCATGTCCGGTATATACCATTCTAAAATCTTTCTTAGGACTTTCATGTCAAGTCTTATGAAATTAACTTAAAGTCTCCTCCATTTATATAACAAAGGAAAGGCTAAAGAAGTTATATTAGACAATGTGGGACTTATTGTATGGTCTCCTTTATTTATAAAACAAATGTAAGACAAGAGAAGACATATTAGACAATGTGGGACTTATTGGAAATTTGAAATCTACATTTGCTCCCTTACATATAGTGGTGGTCATTCATGTGTAAAAGAACTTGGTTTTTCTCTAAGTCCCACATTGATTAGATAATAAAAGTTTAAAGAAGTTTTCCTTATATAAAGACTACCAAGTGAACAAGGTCTTCAAGTCCCACATTGATTAATTGGTAAAAGTCTAAAATAAGTTTTTCTTATAAAAAGACTACCACGTTAGTTAATTTGTGGGAGTATTAAGGAAGTTTTTCTTATATAAAAACTACCAAGGGAACAAGGTTTTGAAGTCCCATATTCGTTAATTGGTAAAAGTCTTAAGGAAGCTTTCCTTATAAAAAGACTACCAAGGGAACAAGGTCTTCAAGTCCCACATTGGTTAATTGGTAAAAGTCTGAAGAAATTTTTCTTATAAAAAGACTACCAAGTGAAGCCAAAGTCTAAGGAAGTTTTCCTTATAAAAAGCCTACCAAGGGGACAAGATCTTTAAGTCCCACATTGGTTAATTGGTAAAAGTCTAAAGGAAGTTTTCCTTATAAAAAGACTACCTAAGTGAAGCTAAAGTCTTCAAGTCCTTCATTATAGTTAATTGGTAAAAGTCTAAGGAAGAATTCCTTATAAAATACTACCAAGTAAAACTTAATCAAGTGCCTAATATTTAAATTTTTTCAATTTTAGACTTGGGCCGGTACAAAGTGGGTAAAAATTAGGGGTCCTCCGAATTTGGGGGCCCTGTGCGGTCGCCCCTTTTGCACCCTCTCAGGGTCGGCCCTGTATCCAATCGGAGTATGGGGCCATATAGTACATAGTTTTAAGGGTTCTTTACATAAGTATACAACATATAAAAAATTATTACAAGAATATTGCATCAACTAGATAATTATAGAAACTGTGAAATATTGTATAATAATTTTAACAAAAGTGCAAAACACGTTATTATATCCAATCCAATTAAATTTGAAAACCCTTAATTTAAGGAAAAAACTACTCCACTTACCTTGGCAGTTACCAACTAACCCAAAAAATTCAAAAATCACGTTTCAGAAGAAGGTATCCAACGAAGAACAGGAAAAAAAAAACAAAACTCCGTCGATCATACCTCCGCTGTAACCAAGGATCAATGGAGGTGTAATACAACAGAAATCTGGTTCAAAATCAACAAGAAGCAAAAACAGAGCATCAGAAAATCAAAAAAAACCCGATCAAACGATATCGGTAACAAAATCAACAAGTTGATTCTGAAACAGGGAATTGAATCTGCAGACAAACTACAAAGGTATGTATCAATTAACCAGAATTAATAGATTTTTATCAATTGATTTCAAATAATTATTGAAAAATACGTCTGTATGATTTATACAAATAAATAGAATTTGAAAAATCAACGGCTGATGTGTAGAATTCAGTACAAAATCATAATTTGGAGACATTCATATAAAAGTATGGTTACCTTCATTTAATTGTTAATTAATTTGCAATTAACCTTCGCATAAGCATAAATTATGAGTTTCTGATAAATGATTATAATACAGTATTTATCAAAAGCGTTGATACTAATAACATATATTTTGGATACTTTATAATGATAATTTGGAAACCTATAAAGTAATAGTTTTAATTTCAGCTGAGAAGGATGATTGTGAGACAGATTCGTGACAAAGATTGGTCTTATTCGTCTATCAATTCATTATTATATTTTACAATGCAGGCAATGTGTTTAAAATTTATTATTACTAAAAAGATGAATTCTGGTTACTATTTTAATTCTGGTTACTAATAATATGAATTCCGGTAACTAATTTGATTAATATTATTGTTTCAGGTGCTTGGCCATGGATATGATTCCAGTTGTAATCTACTTCAATGGAACGTGGAGTAACAATAACCAATATCTAGATTTCCAAGTTACGAGCGTACTAGTTCCTTATTCTTGTTCTTTCACAGAAATACACAACTTGATATGCAATGCATTGAGCTTAGACTGCAACACAACAGATTTGACAATCAAGTTTCATGTTAATAGCAACATCCCTCCAATGAAGGTGACAAATGAAGCAACATTAAGATTCTACATGGAAGTAAGTAGAAAATCAGGAGAAAATGGAAAGTTTCCACTTATTATAGATTATGAAAACAACAATGGAGGCAATACAATGTTACAAAACATGACAAATGAAGAAGAAATTAGACTGCAATCTGAATCCAGCATGAGATTAACAGAATGAAACTCGGAACTTGAATTGTTGGCAACAGAAGAAGACCAAATTGGATTGCATTATGTTGAACATCTGGCCATTGAATCTGTTGATAAAGAACAAGAAAGACAACAATGCGTAACAAAAAATGGAGAGCAGTGTGATGAGGTCATATCAGATCCGAATAAGTTTGAGGTTAAACTTCATCAAACGTACAAAGACAAAAAAATCATAATGCAAGCGATAAGGCTACATTCAATAAGGAAAAACATACAACACAAGGTGGAAAGAACTAGTGGAAGAGACTTTGTTCTAGTATGCGTAGATAGTGAAAATTGCAATTGGAAACTAAGAGCATCAAAGTTTCGAAGAACAAATATGTTCAAGGTGAGAGAATTTAATGATTCACACACTTGTTCAGCAAACATAATGCTTGGAGATCACAGACAAGCAAATAGTCAGATGGTTAGTGAATGCATAATGCATAAATTAACAAACTTCAAGAAAGTTTACACACCAATTGATATTGTCGAAGACATGATGACGGAGTTTAATGTGTCCATATCCTACCAAAAAGCATGGAGATCAAAAGAAAGAGCAATGGAAAAAATAAGAGGGAATCCACATGACTACACTCTCATTCCTTCTTGGTTGTACATGCTGAAAAAAACAAATCCAGGTATGTATTGGAATCTGTTTAATAATATTTTAAAATTTTTAAGATACCATACGTTTTTGATTTGGTTACCTATTAACAAATGTTTGGCTACTAACTGTAGTGTTGAGTTATTTAAAAAAATTGTTTTTCCATAATACAGGTATATAGATGAAATGTAACTATTAAATGTCATTTTAGACACCATATGAACAGTATGAAAAATATAAAATTCTATTTAAATGGATACCGGTAGTAATACAAATAGTGTATCATAAAATACAATTGTTGATTTGGTAAGTTACTCAATATTTATGATTTGGTTACCTAGTAAATATAATTTGGTTTCTAACTATAATGTAAGTTAGTAAAGAAATGGTTTATGAAGTAAACCAGTATAGTTATAAATTGTAACTACTAAATAACATTTTAGACACCATTTGAACATTGTGAAAAATACTAAAAAATATTTTAGTGGATACAATTATTAATACAAATAGTTCAGACTTTAATTCAAATGTTGACAATATTTAGTACATCTATTTACATTGACCAAACTGAAAATTCATTTCAGGATCCATCACATCCTTGGAGTTGGAAAAAAATGGTCGCTTCAAATATCTCTTCTTTGCAGTAGGTGCATCTATTGAAGCATGGCACCATTTTTTCCCCATCATTGTAATTGATGGAACCTTCATACAATCAACCTACGGAGGTACACTTCTCATAGCAAGCACACAAGATGCAAACAGAAACATTTTACCACTTGCTTTTGGAGTTATTGATAGTGAGAATGAGTTATCATGGAGATGGTTTTTCATTAATTTGAGAGATACTTGCGGAGTTAGAGAAGGACAATGTATTGTCTCAGACAGACACGAAGCAATTATTAAGGGACTTAACAATGTGTTCCCTGATGTGATGCACGGTTCATGCACATACCATATTTTGAAAAATATTAAAAATAGATTCAAAAAGAAAGGAGATGAAGTCAAAAAAGCATACAACGCGGCGTGTAGAGCTTACACCGTTGAAGAATTCGACATTCACATGGCTCAACTTGATGCAATTGATAATCGAATAAGGAAATATTTGGAGGAAGAAGTGAATCTAGAAAAATGCACGCGGCTCCATGGGAATGTAAGCAGGTACTCAACAATGACTTCGAACACCGCCGAATCAATTAACAATGCAATCAAGGGAATAAGAGATCTTCCAGTGGCATCGATGATTGAATGCCTGCGTTGTATGGTTCAAAGATGGTATTTCTCGAACAAACAATCAGCAATGTCTACTTTCACTACCCTTTCCACAACTGCAGAGAGAAGATTGTAAGATAATATAATTGAGTCAAAGAAACTTAAGGTCAGTCATTCAGCTTTTTAATATTTACCTCAATACATTCAAAAATTGCATCTGAAATTTTAAATAACAAATCATTCAATTTTGTTTACTAGTATAATCTGAATATGTTACTAACATTTAAATGGTTGGTAACAAGTCTGGTATAATATTAGTACTATCAGATTACATGAAAAAATCAAAATGTTTATCCTTATATGCAGGTTTACCCGAATACATACAAAAATTACTTCTGCAATTTAAAATAACAAATCATTCAATTTTGGTTACTAGTATAAAATGGATATGTTACCAATAATTAAATTGTTGGTAACAGGTCTGCTATAATATTATTACTATCATATTACATGCAAAAACTAAAATGCTTATCCTTATATGCAGGTTTATCAACCAGTTGCAACATTCCACTAATTGACCAGATAGATACTGTTCTAAATAAGTTTTATGAAAATTTGGTTACTCATTTAAAAAAACATTGCATATGAATTTCATTACTCCAAAATACATACTAATTACACAATTGAATGTTGTTGCAGGTTGAGACATCAAACCTCATGATTTACACCGTTTACGATGTCACCAAACAATTTATCGTGGACATGGAAAATAAGACATACACGTGCCGTAAATTCCAATATCATGAGATGCCTTGCTCACACGTTGCTGCGGTTATTAGCAAAAGAAATATGAGCTGTTATGATTTTTGCTCAAAATTCTATTCAAAGAAAACTTTGGTGGACACGTACTCAAATTCCATTATGCCATTGGATGACAAAGAGAATTGGGATGTTCCAGAAGAGATTAAAAACTTATGTGTCAAACCACCAACTACAAGAAGACCAGCTGGAAGGCCAAAGCTAGGTAGATATAAGCATCCATCTGAACTTAAAGTTCAAAATAAATGTAGCAGATGCCAAGAAAAAGGGCATAACAGGAAAACATGCAATAATCCTCCAATTTTGAGACCCAGGAAGATTTGATATAATTCAACACCAAAACATTTGTAACAATTTCATTACAGTTTTCTGAGTATTCTCATTAGCCATACAAATTGTAATCATTTTTTTTGTGTAAAGTTACCAAGTTTATATTTCACAGTACTATAAGATGCATATTTACACTAATTTACTTTTTACATTAATGTATTTCATCTATAAATGACAATAAACATAATGGACAAACATGTCATAATTGGTTAATTAAAATGTATTTCTTATCTGAGACAATATGGTTACCCTCTAAAATTATATTGGATACCTTTGTATGCAAATATGGCAACCAACTGTACTATATAAAAAACTTACATTTTTTAACATGTAAAATAATAAAACAAGAATGCATTAACATTTAACAATTGAAAATTTGACTGATGTACTATTTAAACTATCTAGTTACAAACAAAAAACTAAAATGTTTAGCCTTATATACAGATATGGTGACCAACTGAATCATTCAACTAAATTAAATACTTGTTACTGATATAAAACATTTTTATGATCATTTGGTTTCTCACTAATAATTAAATGGTGTCCTCTATATGCAGATATATCTACTACCTGTACCATTTTAAAATAATGTATATGATTATGAAATTTTAAAAGATTTAAAGACCTATAAATTTAAAAATTTGTAAATTAAAAGTAAATCATTTAAGGTTTATTAAATATAACTATTACATGTCATTTTAGAATCCATATGAACATTATGAAAATTATTAAAATATATTTAATTGGATACCAGCATTAATAACAAAAGTGCAGACTAAAGTAACAATGATGATTTGTTAATATACCCAACTTTTATGATTTGGTTACCTAATTAGGAAAATTTCGTTACTAATTTTTTATTGTTGAATACATTTAACAATTGAAAATTGGAATGATGTACTATTAATAGTATATGGTTACAAACAAAAATTAAAATGGTTAGACTTGTATGCAGATATGGTCACCAATTCTATCATTTAACTAAATTAAATAATGGATACTGATTTAAAATATTTTGATGAAAATTTGGTTACTCACTAATAATTAAATGGATTCTTCAATATGCAGATTTATCTACTACCTGTACCATTTAAAAATAATTTATATGATTATGAAATTACAAAAGATTTGGAAACCATTTATATAAAATTAATCTTCAATTAAAACTAAATAATTTAAGTTTTATGAAATGGAAATATTAAATGTCAATTTAGACACCATATAAACAGTATGATAAATATTAAATTCTATTTAAGTGGATACCAATACTAATACAAAATGTGCAACCTAAAATACAAAAATTGATATGTTAAGAAACTAAATTTTATGATTTGGTTACCTAAATTTGTCAATTTGGTTACTAAGATTCTATAGTTCTGTCAAAAAATAATATATTTTCAATACAAGTGCACATTACATACAATATATAAAAAACAACTGATAAGTGCCAAATAAAAACCAACAAACTCAATATCAAGAAACTGATAATATAATCAAATAAATAAGGAATCCATTTACAGTAGCTGATCTAAACCAAAAAATATCCGACATAAATGGTTATATATACCCATTAAAGAAACAATGTATTTAAACCAGTTTAGAAGGAGAACACAATGAAAACCAAACTAATATTAATCTTGGGCAAATCTGTCTGCATATTCGTCATCAGTCTCGTAACCCTCTAACTGTTTGTTCCTGGCATGCATGTACAGGTTTACGCATAATTTCTTCCGGTACTGCGCAATAGGGAAATGTACAGGCAATTCAGCATTCTGTTGGTGAATGACATGCTCAACAAAACAAATCGTGAACATCCCACAATCACTGCACAAACAAAAAATTATCAAAACAAAAACCAAAAGTAAAATCATACAAGATACAATAACTAAATAAATGAAAACAATATAAACCTTACCCATCACTTTGTTCCGGTACCCCCTTTACAAATTCAAGTTCAATTATGCCTTGTTCCGCCTTATTACAATACGGTTCACTCTTGAAATCAATGTCAGTCTTATCCCTCTAAAAACCACAGTTAGACAATATTATGGGAAGGATAAAAATATAAGGCTCACATATATCCATAATTTTTGATTGCATTTGTGAACTGGTTGGTTGTAGAGAATTGTAAACTTGTAACATTCTGCGATGCACATCAAAAGTCAATAGAAACCAGTGTGGTGGAGATGACATGTGAATGGGGAACAACACATAATCAACATATAACCAGGGTGTATTCACTTCCATGGAAAATCCACGGACATATTTAGCAATATCAACTCCCCCGTTAATAGACTCTTATCTGAATTATTTGAAGTGTATGCTTCATGCAAACCAGTTATTTTCGCATGAAACAAGCAGTCTGTGGTCGTTGCCCTGATGTGAACACTATCAGACTGTCTGACCAATTTCCGGAAGTAGTATAGTGCAATATTGATGTGCTGAGAGTAATAAAGTAAAAATTAATATTTGTACAGTTGATGGAAAAAACAAGTATATGTTAACTGTAATCAATACTGTTATAAATAGTTACTAATAAAGTCTAATAAGGTAACCATATTTATCACTAAATATTTTTTTTTTTAAAAAAGAACTCACATCATCATCCAGCCACTGTCCTGGGGTCTTCAACTTGTAGAACCACATTTTTGAAGAAATTGGTATAGACCCAAACATAAATGAAGGATCAATCTTATTGCTGACTCCCGGAAACTTATCAGTCCTTCATTGTAAAAGCATATCAGAGTACACTCTAAAGGTAAAAATTACAATATAATCATACACTGTAGCCAAATCATGATTGATGATGCATTAATAACCAATATATAGAACCTCTATATTGCAAACAATTACATGGTAACCAATAAATAGTAAAATAATGACCAAAACATAATAACATAGTAAACATTAACCAAAACATAATAACATATTAAACAGAACATAATATAACAGTAAACAAAACATAAATTAATAATAAACTAAAATACATTATAATAATAACATAACATAGACATCATGTAATCAACAACAAACTTGGCAACCTGTTTGAAGTAAACAAATATGAAATAAACAAAAATAATATAAAAGGATTTAAAACAGTACTCTGAGGGCACATTAATATAAACCAAAACATAGTATTCTAAAAACCATAATGTACTGTAATACTTATAATTTGTTTCCAAAATAAAACAGATTTCTTTGTATTATTTAAAAAGTCATAATTGTTAAACTACAACTAACGATACCTTTTTCTGTTGTTTAAGCCAATCTTAAACCACTGATCAAATAATGCATCTTCGTATTTAGATGGCATGGCCATGCATAATTCTGGGAATGCACAAATGCCTGTACGAATTTGAGTATCATCCTTAGAATATGAAGAAGCAGACTCAAATTTTGTTGTATATGGAGACCTCAAAAAAGCACTCTTTGACTGTTCACGAATTGGTCTACCACGTCGTTTATGGGCACTCTTCTCCACCTCAACACAATCAGCTATGTCCTGGGTGGTTAATATCATTTGATCAAGTGGGGAAATGTCTTCTGTGTCCATTTTATAGCCCTATATCAATGGACAAAAAATAGAACATATAAAATTAATTTTTCAACCCAAACACATACAGGTAACAATGTAATTAAATAAAAAATCTAAACTATATTATAATGCACTAACCAAAATAACATATGAAGGTAACTAAAATTTGCAGTAACCAATCCAAACAACGAAATATTAACCAATATATGAAGTAATAGGAATAAAGTCATTTATATTAAAAAAAATTTGTATTGCATTAACATAAGCTATAATGCACTATTCTATATACTACAATGTAGTAACCAATGTATACTATAATGCAGTACCCAAAATTTGCAATACTAAATTACAAAGCAGTAACAAACTGTATATAATACAGTAATCAAATATACATATGCAAGTAACAAAATTTTTGAATTAACAATAAACTGAACAGGGTTAATAAAAAAACTTAAAAATCATCTAATCAAAACCAACAAATGCAATTGCAAATCCAACATATACAATTAACTGTTTTTTTTAATATAACAATAACCTAATCAGCAACATAAACAACAATCTCCTTCCCACTTGGTTGGCTTAATAAATCAAAAGATGGCATGTCAGTGTCCTTGCCAATCTGTGAAAAATTTTAAAGAAAAAATAATTAATCATTTAAACAAAAAATACAAAAAAGACATAATAAACAAAACTAGGAATGTCATTGATCTTTTTCATAGTGTTTAAAAAAAATTACATTTTATCAATAAAAATTGAAAAAATTAAATACAAATGAAAATCAACACAATATGAAAACCTTTGTATCGTCTTCTTCAAACTGAATCCCACCAACACCACCAGCATCGGCATCAACACCACTATGAAACTGTTTTGAATTGTCGGGAACTTCAACTACAACATCATCATCAACATTCATAACATCATCAGCTACAACATTAACATTGCCAGCACCAACATTATCATCCAACTCAACATCATCATCATCATAATCATCATCGTCGTCAACAGATACATCTTTCCGATTGATATTACTAGACTGGCGTTTTAAATGCTTTCTAAACATCTTCTTCATGTCCCTACAAATCTGAAAATGAAGCAATTGCATTTGATCTTTTAATTCAACACCCAAATCCTCAATTTCTTTCTTCACCTTCCCTTCCAAAGGCTTCACCCGAGCATCAATAACCTTTTTCAAATCAGAAATAGAAAACCTAAAGTCTTTACCCTTCCTTGATGATTCAACTTTAATATCTGAAATCTTGGGACCACTATCACTTGTACTAAAAAAATGAAATCCACCTAATTCCAACCTCACCTTCTCATCCTCCGTAGGAACAATATTTTGAACAATCAACTGAAACATATTAAAAGCAACAAATATACCATGTCAGAACAATTGAACATAAAACATAAACATAATTATAAAAAAACAGTAACCAATACCATATATAAAGGTAACCAAATATAATGAAACTGGTAACTATCATACCTGACCAGATCCAAACACCAGGTCATTCAACTGGACGTTAGTAGGAGGCTTTCCTAACTCTCTCCATCTAAACAATCTGAATTCTGAAACATTATCATCAATACAAAAGCCCCTGACCTTCAATGTAGGAATTGTTTCAAACAAAAAAACTTGAAACACATAAGGTAATCCATTAAGCTTGTAGGATTTACAATAACCTTCCCTGAAAAAATTGTACATCACTCCACCATATTTATCCTTCTTTACATGACCCTTTAATGCAAGTGATAGGGATTTCTTTGTTTGTTCAAAAGCAACTTTTCCCCATGGATACCTTTCAAAATCCCCATGACACAAAAAGTTAAACAGAGCTTCATCAACATAATTGTCAGAAACAGTAGCTAATATGAAATTAAAAACCAAGAAAATGATAGACATCCTAACTGCCTCATCATCATCATTAAAAGAAGCACTCCTATATATCCTCCCTATACTAGACCGGGTTACAACCTCATTTCCAAAAAAAATTTCCACAAATAAATTTTCAATCCCCTTGTAACCTTCAATATCTTCATCTCCTTTCCAATTTAAACCAGAAAGTAAAGAAAATTCAGGCAATTCAAACCTTACCCGTCTCTCACCAAAAATAAACCACATTTCCCCATTATCCCTTTGATAAACTTCCCTAACCAAAGCATGATGGATAATCTGGGAAAACATTTGGGGCTGTCCAAATTCTAAAAATTTACCAAAACAAGACAACTTAAACTTTTTCAACTGTACGTCAGACAATTTAGACTTGATAATATTTGGCACTTCCAAATCACACCAGTAAATGACTTTTGCTGTAAAATTTCGATGATGCTCCTCATAGAATAGATCCCAAATCTGAAAATGCAGTAAATTTGATTACAAACGCACTACACAAAACAAAATACAACATCTAAAAAACTTAAAAAACAAAGCTATTAAATCAACGATATCCAATTACACTAATAATAGTAACAAAATAATATCAGCAAGTAACCATAACCCAAAATTAAGCAAACTATTTAATTAATAACAAATTATGTTCTAACAAATATATAAAATAAAACTAACAATACTTAAAATCGAAAAAAACATAACCATTTTAACAAATCGTAATGAAAACAGTAATTTTAACAACTAAAAGCTGAACAATCCTTCAAACAACTCCAACTCTAATGAAATATAATACATTTTAAAAAGTATATAATTAGCAGTTTCCAAACATATGAATGAAGGTAACTAAAAATCAATTTGCAAGTAACCAATAAAATATATTCAACCTGTATAACCACAATACTGTAATCTAATAAACAAAACAAAATAAACTATTTACAAAATCTCAACTCAATATGCAAACAATAATTTTACCAAACAATAACTTCAACATTAATGACACTACTCACAAACATAATAAACAACAACATAAACCAGAACATCATCATACAAAAAAACAAAAACATAAGTAACCAAAAACAAATAAAAAATCTATATTCATAACAAAAATTAAAAATAGCAAACCTTCAAATGTTTTTGCATGGGAACAATTTTTTGCTTATTATGCTCGACTTCAATTTCTTTCTCAACTATTTGTTGAGAACCTTCAAAATCAGAATCTATACATGCGACTGATTTAACCTTCTTCTTCGCATGTCTCCCCAAACTCTTTTTTTCAACATCTGACTTCAACACTAAATTCTTCCCCTCTTTACTATACTTTGAAATAATATCCTTCCCATGAACAGTTGTCTGCAAATCCTTCAAACCATCATCACCCCTAACTCGTTTCCTCTTCCTATCACTCTTCTTATCCGCCATTTCTTCCCTGCTCTTCCTCGTAGACACCAACAAAAACAAAAACAAAATAAATCGACAAATGTATAACCACTGAACCAGAACAAATCGAACAACTTACGAATAATCAAGAAGAAAACACGAATACAAAAACGAGAAACTAAATAGCCAAACAACAACTACGAATATGAACCGGCAACAACAATCACCGTCGACTGATAAGGAGAAAAAAAGTACCCAAACCAAAGAACAAGGGTTTCCAAAGATAAAACGCAAAAAAGAAATTTAAAATAAAACCCGTACCTCTATCCCACAAAAAGCGGATACGGTTTATTTTTTAAAAAATAACTGAATAATAATGACATCAGCACATTAAATAACAAAGCATAATTAAGGGAATGACTATTATTCACTAATAATGTAAATAAAATTTAATATACATTAATTGGTTAAATATTTAGTGAGTGCACTATTCTTGTAATTATTTTTAAAAAGGTAATATAAAATGTAATTAATCCTAGTTTTAAAGCTTGTGGGTTAATATTGATGTTTGGTTGTGGAGTATTTATCTTTATTAATATTTCCTCACCAAACAACCACTCAAAAAGGACTTCTGTTGAAAATTTAGCTGAAAAAGACGAATTTTGTCCATTTGTTCTTTCACAAGTAAACTCCTTCAAAATACTATTTTTTGTTTGGACTTTAACTCACAAATGAATCTTCTAAATGATTATTTTGCAGTAATAAACTGTGAAGAATACAATTTATCTATACAAACGTATGCACCTATCAATTCTTATAACCATGTCCACATACTCTTTCCTATCTCCAATTGTTTTTTTTCTACCAATAATTCAATATGTGGTCCATTTGTGTTAAATTTGCATTTATTTTATGAAAGTAACTAACATTTCTAGACCTAATAGTTGAAGCATGCTTGTAATTCAATTCGGGTACACGCGGAAGTTGTAACCATCCAAATTCACCTTACTCTATTTAGGATATTTTGGTTTGGATTTGTTTAGGTTCTATATTATCTATATAACTTTCTATCCGCGGCCTTTGCACCATATATTTTAGCTACTGAATGTTTAAGACTGTTATAGTGTTTGTAGGGCTGTAAATGAGTTAAAGTTGAGCCGAGAGTTGATTTACCAAGTTCGAACTCGAGTTAAATGAGTTCGAATCAAGCCAATCTTTTAGACGAGCCTTAATACGTTGTTTGAATTCGACTCATTTATAAACGAATAGAGCTCGAGCCAGACTGTGACGATCCGAGTTTTCATAAAATATTAAAATAAAAATTTAAATTAATAAAATTTTTATTAGGTGATATTGGACTGCATAAGTGAATTTATGTTGTACAATATGTAATTCTTGTGAATAAATAAATATATTATTATTATATATTTGTTGTGATCAAAAATAAATTGTGGAAAGACAATTTAAGAAAAGGAATTGAGCTAATATATTATTATATTAGTTTTGGTCATGGAGAAGCAATTTATTAAAGGGAAAGAGATAATTAAATGATACAAAATTATTGTATCAATTTATAAGTAAATTAAAATAATTTCTAAAATTAAATTATTTTAATAAGGTAGATTTATTGCATTGCCTATGTAAATATATGTGGTGTAATATGTGTACGTATGTGATGTAGTAAATATATATTAATATATATTTACATGTAAATAAATTGTTATAAACAATTTATAGACGAAAAAGGAAATAATTAGTTTAAGTATACAAAAATTATTGTATACCTTGAATAGAGGGTATTAAAATAATTTATAGTATTAAATTATTTTAATAAATTATTACACTAAATATATTATTTTTATTTAATATATAACTTTCATTTATATGGAAAAGATTTTGAGACATAATGCATAATAATATGCAACGTGTTATGTGTGTGATGTGATTTATATGTATTACATAAGTCCTGTATTAAATATAATATGTGTAATGTATTATATATATTATAAGTGTATTATATGTATTATGTAAGGTAATATAAATATTGTGTTGGGTAACCTTCAAACAAAAAAATTAGCATGAGCTGTGTAAAATTAGCATGAGGTAAATTAGGCAGGGACATAAGGGAAAGAAGCAGGAGCTGGCCATGTTAATAGGCTAAAGAACTCAGTTAGTTACCATACGTATAGTCATAGAACAAGGATTTTGAGTACTCAAGCCACTACTCAGCTTTTCCTTTCTTTCCTATTTCTTCACCCGACACCACCATCATCTCCCAAAGCCCAGTGCATCCGATCCTTCTTGTCCATTCCAGTTGGCTAACAAGGAGAATTTAAGCATCAAGAATTGAATTGCAAGATTAATGGCAAACGAAAGGTATAACCCAATTACGTGTGGTTATGTTTTCAATAATTGGTAATAGTTAGTATTTAAATTAGTTTGTAATTAGTTAGTTTATACATGATTTGGTTGTGTATTTGCTAGCTAATGATTGAATTAGAGACAACGAGCCTAGTTGTTGTTGTGCGGAGTGATAAGGAAGGCGAATTGGATTTAGAACGTAAACAAATCTGCCCATTTAAAAAGATGCACGTTTCATGTTTGATAAAAGTCCTCTTAGGACTTTTTTTTTTTTTTGAAAAATGGAAATTCAGCGGAACCAAGTATAAGATTATGTGCACGTATGCTATATAGAGTTAATTAAAGGGTTTGAGCGAATTAAAACAAGAAAGGAAGCTAATTTAAAACAAAACGAAATGTTAGAAACTAGTGCGACAGGGAACTTTTAAAGCCTATTTTGGACTGTCAAAAGCGTCCCAAATGGGTGGTTAGAATTTTCTAAAAATAGTTTACTATCGTGTCTATAACATATTCGAACTTGGATATGATCGGACTTACGAGCTAAAAGTTAAAAATTCGCAAAGGGACTAGGTGGGAGAGGCGAAGGGCTGGCCCCTGCTGCAGGCAGCAGCAGCAGGCGCACCAGCGTTGTGCTGACTGCACTGCAGCAGCCCGGCTGGCATGGTTTGGTCTCACTTTTGGTTCGCTTAAATTATCCGATTTATACAGTTAGTATTTTTTAAAAACAGGTGGATATACCATCTATAATATAACCAAAATTCAACGGAATCGAATTAGTAATTTAGGAATTTGAAAATCGTCGCTGGGCTGGCCAGGCCAAGCCTGGCAGCGCGCAGCAACAGCAACAATAGCAACAATAGCAGCAACAGTAACAACAGCCCAACTAGGCCATGCTTAGTTGTGGCCTGTTTTGTGTTGCGATGCAATTTTAGGAGTTTTGGCCATTTTAAATTTATAAAAGTGAACCGATGTGAATTTATAATAGCTTTACAAAGCGTAAATTCGATTAATGTGCGAAGAAACTATGAATGCAACGTGAAACCTTAAGTTTAATATACGGAATAGAAGTGTCCATGTAGTATACCACAAATAATGTATACGCTAAAAACATAATGGTTTTATGTTTCAGAAGCTGTTTTGAAATATTCTTGAATCTAAAACTATTATACCAAATAAAGGTTTCAAAAAGATTCTATGCAAAGAATAAGCTATGAATATGCTGTATAACTTCGGATTTACGTGTAAAGGTAGGAGATGTTCGTAAAATGAGTCGTAAAGGGTTGGTAAACCGAAAATATAACGTCTTGATATGCTAAAAGCCAAGAAATGAAGAAAAGTTAAGTCGTGAAATTAGCTAGAGATTTTCAAAGAAAACAAATGAAAGTTCTAAAGAAAACTAAAATAAAATAATATAGTAATATAAATTGAGGTTGTATTAAATATATGATTGACTGATGTGGCATGTATGTACACTTAATTTGTGTAGGAACATCACAAAGTAGATAAGCTATAATATTAGACAGCGCTCGAGGCAAGTTTTTTTCAGTCTACTTGATCTTATTATTCGTTGTATAACCGTTATAGTAACTTGTTGATATACGCTATACTATGATCTGTGAAATTCAAATTATGACTAACTGCTAATTGAATTATGGAACTCAATTTACATGTGGTAGATAACATATGCAAGTTGAT
Organism: Aralia elata; assembly: GCA_034770075.1. Lineage (NCBI taxonomy): Eukaryota > Viridiplantae > Streptophyta > Magnoliopsida > Apiales > Araliaceae > Aralia > Aralia elata. The sequence goes on from CM068378.1 coordinate 77,519,227, forward strand.
AGCTTATATGGTATAATGAAAGGATACAATATGAAATGTATGTTGCTATATATTATTGCATAAGTTTGATGATGCGTTTGTAATATGCATAAATTGAATCTGAAATTCTGTGCTACGTGATGCATGATAGACTATTGGACTTGTTGGGCCGTCGTGCTCATTCTTGCAATAATTTGTAGGTTACAACTACGATGAAATCTCTAGCTGTTCAGATGATAAAGATTAGAAGTATATGAGCAGGAAAGCTATTTTGTTTAGAAACTGTATTACGTTGTGACGATAGTTTGCAATGGTTGTAAATGAAAGTTGTGTAAATCTTCAAGATGTTCAAATATATACAAAAGAATGTTTGTTCTGCGATGAGAATGTTTTGTGGTAATTACTTTGTAATGTAAAATGATATAGTTATAATACTATATAAGAAATAACTTGTAAGAAAGATTGAGTTACATATACTCATATCTTTCTGATAAAATGAATCATAGAATAAGTATGATTCAGAGATATAGATAATCGTAAAGGTTGCGATTCAGGGAACGAAAGAAAGATAGATAGAAAAATTTTAAATTATCCGCATTTTATTAGTTTTATTATCAAATGATGATGTAAAGCTAGTATAAGTTATATTTAACGCACAAGGTCGGGTTTGGGAATAGTCCCAATTTTGGAGGCGTTACACAAACTTGAGTAGAGCTAAACCAAATTTAAATAATTATTATGAAATTAATTGTTTTATATTCTTAAATTAATTGTTTTAAATTCTTATATATATATATATATATATATAATATGTAAACATAGTTATTTTAATTAATTAAATACTAAATGAGTCGAGCTTAAGTGAGCTCGAGTTAAACTTCGACGAGTCGAGTTTAAATGAGCCGAGCTCGAGTCGAATATAGCATTGTTTGAGCTTGACTCGTTTAGTTAAACGAATATTGTGCTCGACTCTATAAACGAATTTGAGTTATCAAGTAAAGTCGAGCCATGTTTAAACGAATCAAGCGAGTTTTGTTTGCAAACAACTCGATAATTTTACAACTCTCTGTGTATGGTCCTTGTATGTGTGTCCATTTTCAACTTAATTATAAAACAATTTACAAGTTGTGTCCATTTATCACCAATCTATCAAGTTCTGAAGTTTTAGGTATAATTTGACTGGATGGATGTGCTTAGAAATTTGAAGGCAATAAATGGCTAGCCGACTAGACACGGGCGTGGATTTTAAATAAATATACATTTAAGGACACTTCACTCATGTGTCTAATTGACATATATTCGGCTGAGTATTTTCGACAAATATATCTTTTTCCGGACTAAAATCAAATACCTTGCAAAACTAAAATTCTGATCCATTGTAAGTGATGAATTTCAATAATTTATGGGAATTAATATTTTCAAAAGTAAAATTTGCTATTTTCACAATATGTAATGTTAGTGCAACCCATTTATAATTCATATGAGAGAAACTTATGAAACTATCAATTTTATTTGTGAAAATATTAATTTTCTAATTCATTAGAAAATGAGCCTAATAATACATAATATGCTTCCAAATGGAATAATGTAATTACCTTGATGAAGCAGAAAAATAATCCAAAAAGTCTACAAGTGCCTGCATCTCCTTGTGGGTGATTTTCTTGTACAATCCATGGCCAAATCAAAGAGGAATGAAACACATTGGTCCTTGACAGAAATGTGTTCATCCTCTGTACTAATCAAATTGATGTTCAAAACTTGACTTACATGTGCGGCTGCTTTCAATTAACCCAATCCCTCAAGCTCATTTCTACAATACTTTTTGATATTTCCACATGAAAAATGACGCTATAGATGTATGCGACGGTTTCCCCGTTGCTATAGAATCTATGACGACACTTTTTATGTGAAAATATTTAAAAGTGTTGTGAAAATATCAGTTTCTTATAATTAAGATCATCTCATTCAAATTGTTGGTACTTTATAAAAAAACTAATTTAGTTTAATTAACACATTTTTATTGGATAAATGATACAAATATTAAGAATTTTAAATTAAATTATTGATGGAGTTGTTCTAGTTATAGTGAATTGAGTATGTTGATAGTTTAGTTTTTGGTGTCTAATAACAAAAATTATTATTTGAATTCATAGTTTCATATTATGATTTTCATATGTTAAAATTTCTTGAGTATATGTCAAAATTTGGTATGTTTATGATTTTGATTAATATTTTTAGGATATAGTTGGTGTTGTTTTGTGGCAATGTCGAATAAAAGAAAAATGTCATAATATTTATTACTACCTTTATCGTGTAAATTTTTTTTTCTTTTAATATAATTTTTCTTTTTTTGAGTGACAACATTTGTCATTTTTACTGTAAATAATTATGTCTAAGTGTGACTTATATTTAGTTTAATATTTGAAAAATATAATTAGCATAATTTTTAATACTTTTTTATATGAATTATAAGATTCGTTCTGTAATAAGTTTTTTCTAAGTTTGTTTTACATAAATTTTAATATTTGGAAAAAATAATTATAATTTTTGTTGTTGTTAATTTTCACTTTTTATGGGTATTAAAATTATACTTTTTAATTACAAAAAATTATGTTGAATGTATATTACGTAAATTTTAATATTTGATGAATTTATTTAGCAAAAAGTGTGAATTTATTTTCTTGATAAAATGAATATTTGTTATTTTTTGACATTTATGTTATTTATTTCACAAGTTCATAATTTAATTAATTAGATCAAGTTAAGCGAAAATGACAATGTACATATTTATATTTCGTGGATATATTAAACATTATAATTGAAGGGTGTATTGAACATTATATTAAAAATATTTGTGGATATTAGTTGCTTAACCACATTAGGAGTATTGAATATTACATATTATAGACTGGAAGAGTACTGACTGTTATTTAAAAAACTAGAGGGATGGTAATTATTATTATGATTATCTACGGAAAATTTTAGTATATTTTACTCTTAAGAAAACTAGTTTAGCTCACGAGTGGGTTTTATCACTCTAGTGGGAAGCTTGACAATATTGCCTTAAGGTGTTAGTGTTTTAACAAAGTGGAAGATAATGGTTTACTATAGTTCTTACTTAATCCTCATAAAATATAAAGTTTTCCACGAGCACAAGTGGAGTTCTTGATCAAGATAAAACAAAGCTCCAATGATCGGTTGTTGGAGTGTGCATGTACTGAGATAGCTTGTTAACCGCAAATGCAAGGTCTGGTCTTGTAATCAAAAGGTATTGAAGGCTGCCAACAACTGTTCTGTACTCTGTAGGATCAGACAAAGGAGAGCCCGATTTTAACATCAAAGGTGGGCTACGTGGAATGGGGGTTAACACGGGTTTGGCAGCAGTCATATGAGTTCGAGCTAGAATATCCAAAATGTAATGCCTTTGAGACAGCAAAATACCTTGTTGATTTGGGACTACCTCCACACCTAAGAAATAAGATAGTTGTCCAAGATCCTTAATTGAAAACCGATGAGCAAGAACATCAACAAAGGAGTCGATCATTTTAGTGTTGTCAGCAGAGATTATTAAGTCATCCACATATACAAGTATATACATAATATGTCTAGCAGTAGTGAGAACAAATAGTGAGGTATCAGCATGAGAATTCTTGAAACTAGAGTGAAGAAGGAACGTGCGAAGTTCATGATACCATGCTCGAGGTGCTTGTTTGAGGCCATAGATGGCCTTTTTAAGTTTGCAGACATAGGATGGATGATCTTGATCAACAAAACCTGGTGGTTGTTGCATGTAGACAGTCTCGGAGAGATGTCCTTGGAGAAAAGCGTTGTTGACATCAAGTTGGCGTAAGGACCAACCCCGAGAGACAGCAGGGCTGAGGACCACACGCACTGTGGTTGGATTTACAACAGGGCTGAAAGTGTCTAAGTAATCGACTCCTAGTCTTTGATGAAATCCTTTTGCGACCAAACGTGCTTTGAACCTGTCAATAGAGCCATCAGAGTTACGTTTAATTCTAAAAATCCATTTGCACCCAACTATATTCTGTGTAGAATTAGGTGGAACAAGTTCCCATGTTCCATTTCTAACTAAAGCATCACACTCATCAGACATAGCTTGACGCCACTTTGGATCTAGAAGGGCTTTAGTAACGGTTGTGGGTTCAAGGTCGTTGGATTTTGAGAGTTGGGTATGAAGATTCATCTTAGTTATTGGTTTATGAATGTGGTTCTTGGCTCGGGTGGTCATTGAGTGAGTTGGAAAGGGATGAGTTTCTGGTGGGTTAGGAGGAGGTGACGTTGGGAGATGTGGTGATGAGGTTGGATTGGTTGAGGATGTCAAGGAAGTTGAGTTTGGTTGGGTGGGTTGGGTTGTATTGGTGGATGGAACTTGTACAGGAGGGTGTGTTGGAACTGCACTTATAGGTTGCTGAGGGACGATGACTTCAGATGGCATAGTGAGTGACGGTTGGGAAGAGGGTGAGAGAACTCTAATTGGTGCAGGAATCCAAGTGGCAATGGTGTTGGGAGGAGGAGTAGAGGACGAAGTAGACAAGGAGGAGTAGGGAAACTGAGATTCAACAAATTTGACATGTCTGGAGACATAGATTCTTGAAGTTGAAGGGTCAAGGCAGTAGTATGCACTTTGAGTGAGAGAGTATCCAAGGAAAACACACGGCTTGGATCGGGATTCAAGTTTGTGTGATGTGTAAGGTCTGAGCCAAGGGTAGCATAAGCAACCAAAGACCCTTAATTTTGAGTAATTTGGTGCTGTCATAAATATTTTTTGGTAGGGTGAGGAGAGATTTAAAGTGGGAGTGGGCATTCTATTGATTAGGTAGATGGCTGTGGCAAAGGCATAAGTCCAGTAAGAGAGGGGTAAAGAAGCTTGAGTGAGGAGGGCAAGGCCTGTTTCGACTATATGAAGGTGCCTTCGTTCTGAGTAACCGTTGTATTCAGGTGTGTGAGGTGGAGTGGTGAGATGAGAGATACCAGTGGTTGAAAGAAAATTAGCTAGGGAGTTGTACTCACCCCCATTGTCAGAATAGAGGGTTTTGATGGTTGAATTGAAGTATTTTTCTACAATGGCTTTGAATCTTATAAATACTTCTTTGACGTCAGATTTGTGTTTAAGTGGGTAAAACCAAATATATTTAGTGAAGTGATCAATGAATATTACATAATATTTAAAGCCATTATGTGAGAAAATTGGAGAGGTCCATACATCTGAAAATATGATTTCAAGAGGTTTAGTAGAGACGATTGTAGAGTTGGAGAAAGACAATTTGTGACTTTTATTGCAAAGACAAGCATTACATGAGAAATCAGGAGATAAAGAAGAAGATAAGCCTAAATGATTGCTAGAAACAATATGCTTGAGAATTGGAAAAGCAGGATGCCCTAATCTCTGGTGCCAATCGAAGGAAGTAGTCTTTATTGTGGAGAAGGCAATCAAAGGGGAGGAGGTTGGCCACTCATAGACACCATCTTTAGTTCGTCCTTGCAGGAGTGTTGTCCTAGTTCGAAGTTCCTTCACAAGAAAAGTGGATGGTAAGAACTCTATGGTAACATTGTTAGAATGACAGAATTGTGATATAGAGATTAGGTTCTTTTTCATAGATGGAACACAGAGAACATTATTTAATGTAAAGGTATTGTGAGGAATTTTGAGAGAGGTGGAACCAATGTGAGTGATGGGAAGATTGGAGCCATCTCCGATCATGATGTCATCATTGCCAATATATGGAGTATGTAGGGAGAGGTTGCTCAGATCAGATGTCACATGGTGTGATGCACCGTTATCCAAAAGCCAGAATGGCGTGGTGGAAGGATTGGTGGCAAGGTGTGCTTGTGGTTGCCATGGTGTGCCTTGTTGGGAAGAGCTGGATGTGGGGGAAGTGTGAACTGGTACGAGACGAAATGAAGGACACCGTTTGGCAGTGTGACCCTGAGTCCTGCAAATTTGACAGTGACCAAGGTATGGTCTAGGAGAAGAACGAGGGCCCTGTGATGAATGGGATCCTGTAGTGGTTGCAGCAGGTGGTCGGTTGGTTGAGGTAAAGAATGGACGCCAGTTGGTGGTGGTATTGCCTTGTTGTTGAGAAGGACGCCAGTTTTTGTTGTTGGTTCGGTATGTGGGATTTGCAGTAGCTGGAAAATGGTGTGGCTCGGGTGGGAGTGTTTGAAGAGAGGCTTCAAAATTGAGGAGTTTTTCGTGAAGTTCTTCAAAGGTGATAGAGGTATCTCTTGCTTGGACAGCACGGACTAATTCTTTGTAATCATCACCAAGACCATCTAGGATTTTGTTTGTGAGTTCTTCTTGATCAATTGAGGCTCCAAGGAGAGCAAGATCATCTGCTTGAGTTTTGATGGTTTGCATAAACTCAGTGATGCTAAGGGAGCCATTGGCGGTGTTTTTGAGGTGGTTTTTAAGTTGTTTTATGCGGCCACGAGAGGGCTTAGCATAGGTGTTGGCTAGTATTGTCCAGGCTTGTCTAGAGGTTGTGGCTTGAGCTATGAAGGGAATAATGGTGGGTGAGATGGAGCCAATGACAGCGTTGAGGATCAGCTGGTCCTGTCTGGTCCATAGAATGTAACTGGGGTTGGGTCTGGTCGTATCGGATTGGGTCAAGGTGGCTGGCGGACATGGTTTGGAGCCATCAATATAGCCAAGAAGGTCATACCCAATGAAAAGTGTTTGGAACTGTAGTTTCCAGGAGAGGTAATTGGTAGAGGTGAGTTTGAGAGGAGCTTGAGCAGCAACGTTGATGCTGATGAGAGTTTGGTGTGGTTCATTGGTGTTGATGATGGTTGTATGGTTAGATTCGGTAGTCATGAGTGCTGAAGAACAGGGGAAGAGTGGAAAAAAAAAATTGGATCGGCTTATACCACTTGTGGTAGCTCTGATACCATGACAGACTGAGAAATCAAATTCTAATTTTCATATACATTGTGCAGCAGTTAAATACACATATGAGATAACAAACACTTGTTTTGAAATCCTAAAATATAGAGCAGTTTGAAACTGTTTCCTAACTCTAGGGAACAACTATTTTGACTGAATTCAAAAAATAGATAAACTAAATAGCTGTTACAATCTGTTACAGGCTTATGACTTATGATAGATGCCACATACATCTAGACTTAATTAATCATGCTGTCCTCAAGCATTTACTTGTTGCTTCATAGCAAATAGTTTCAACCAACCAGTCCAACAATTGTAGAAAACAAAAAAAATAAATAAATTAGTATACTTGATGATTGTTAAACTTTACCTGCTATTTTTTAACCATCTCTATATTTCCTATAAACGTGCTTTTAATTTTGTTGAGTTTAACTGCAGCGTTTGATATGCTGATCCTTTCCGCAGGTGAATTTGTTGAACAATTCATGGCCAATTCCAAGATGGATGACACACATTGCAGCTTCACAGATGAATGCTCGTCGTCCTTTTCTATCAAATTGGTATCTACGACTTGAATTAATGAACCATGTAAGGCTTCATTCACCCAACTTCTCAAGTTTATTTCACCCAAAAACATTTCATCTGTTGGCCTCTTTCTTGTGAATGTTTCCATCATCATAACTCCATAACTATAGACATCACCTTCTGCAGATACAATTCCTTCCATTCCATATTCTGTGCAAGACATGAACATCGTTTTTAAATTCTGTTAGTCAAAACTTATAGTTATATAAAACTAGTTTAATTTCTCAAATAGAATAGAAATTGTGAACATAAGAGTATTACCTGGGGCCATGTATCCAATTGTTCCCAGGGTCTTAGTATGTGTCATATTCTCTTCTTCTCCCAACAGTTTTGCAATACCAAAATCGCAAACATGTGCAACCATATCTTCATCAAGCAGGATATTGCTAGGCTTTAGATCACAGTGAACAATCGGCGTTGTAAGACCATAATGTAGATATTCTAAGGCTGATGCCACATCTATCATTATGTTTAACCGTTGCAGAATATCTAAACAATTGTTATGTGAGTACAACAAATTCTCGAGGCTCCCATTAGGCATGTACTCTAATACCAAGGCTTTGAAAGTCAAATTTGTGCAACTGCTAATGATTTTTGTAAGATTGCGATGACGAATACCACCCAACAATTCACATTCAACGTCAAAACTCTTGAATGCTCCTCTGGAATGCATATTGAAAACCTTGACCGCGATAATAATCCCATTCGGAAGTATTCCCTTATAAACTGAGCCCACACCCCCTTTACCAATCAGGTTGCTTTCACAAAATCCATCGGTTGCTTGTAAAAGTTCATGGTGCGAAATCTTTCTCCAAGAACGAGATAACGAATTAACTTGTGTTAGTAATCTGATTTTCCTTCTTCGCTGTATTCTCAGCACAATTACCAGTGTCAATGCAAGGATTGCTACTGTTATTGATGGCAAAATATATTTAAGTAGAGACACAAATTTTGACTGTGATTCTTGGAGAGTTTTGGTTTTGCATGGCTGGACTTGCAGACGAGGAGCACCACATAGCGCTTCATTTTGCATAAACGACCGGGCTGTGATGTTTGCAAATATTCCTCCAGTAGGAATTTCTCCTTGCAGCCTATTGAAAGACACGTTGAAAAATTGGAGGTATCTGAGTGCCTCCAAGGACTTGGGAATACCTCCAGACAAATTGTTGTTGGATAGATCCAAGAATTCCAAGTTTATCAAGTTGCCTAATGTTTGAGGAATGGATCCCTGCAATTTATTATGTGCCAAAGAAAGAGAACTTAACATTTGTGCTCCTCCAATGGTGCTTGGAATAGAACCTGATAACTGGTTCCATGATAGGCCGATTTCTGTTATGACCTTTAAATTTTGAATTTCCATTGGCACATTGCCACTCAGCAAATTTGAGGACAGGTTTAGACCCAAAAGATCTTTAAGGCTCCACAAGGTCGATGGTATGGGGGAAGTCAATTTGTTGGAGTCCAAGTATAGCCTTCTCAAAGATTTAAGGTCTCCCAAGCATTGTGGTATATATCCATAGAGCTTGTTATCACTTAAATATAAGTCTCCCATGTTTTTTAACTGACAAATGTCACTGGGAATCAATCCTTGAAGTTTATTGTGTTCAAGATACAAACGTTCCAAATTTTTTAATCCTCCGACAGTTGGTGGAATGGGTCCTGTCAAATCATTGTTATCCCAACTTATGGATTCCAAGCTGGTCAAATTTCCAATTCCAAAGGGAATCTCACCCTTAAGTTTGCATCCAAATGCTTCAAACCGATAAAGAGAAGTTGAGAGATTTCCAACCGATGTTGGGAGGACACCATTCAACTGATTTAGAGATAATGATATCATTTCCAAATATCGACAGTTTGTCAAAGAAGAAAAGAATGTCAATTCTGGACTAGAAGATTCCCTTGTCAGATTATTTTCTCCTAATAAAAGCAACTGCAGGAGTCTCAAATTTCCAATTGCACTGGGTATAGAACCACTGAATGAGTTGGTACTCAAGTCTAGAATGACAAGGTTAGAAGCATTTGAAAGAGAGCTTAGAATTGTTCCGCTGAGTTTGTTGGCGCCTAAGTAAAACTCTTCAAGATTGGGAAGCCAAAGTCCAGTGCTTGATGGGAGTTGCCCTGAAAAGTGATTCCCAGTCAAGTCAATTTTCTTCAATGTTGACATATTGAAGATTTGGAATGGAATTAAGCCAGTGTAGCTGTTCATCTGCAGACTCAACACCTCGAGATTCAGGTTTCCAATCTCATCCGGTATTGAACCTGAAATAATTGAAAAACGTTGAAGAATTAATCAATATTTAACCTACCTAGAGTTATTTGTATGTGCTGCAAGTCAATAATGTCCAATAAGAATAGATGTTATGTTGTTCTCTTTTTTTTCTTTTTCTTTTTTTTTTTTAACCTGGGACATAGCACATGCCATAATGAAAAGAATCTAAAAGTGTCTCAGGCTTCTTAACCAGAGCAAGCCTAGAATTTGATTGTAGTGTAAAGTAACAGATATTTTATTTTAAAACAATTACAAGCACTTTATTAATATTTCATTGGGCATAGATCCATCATATATATTGGGAGCACTTGTGGGGGGGGGGGGGGGGGGGTATCCAACACTTGGCATTTTCCCAACCTTTTCGTTCTGATTATAGTTGTCAGGCAATTCAAATCAGGTCACTAGGGTCCGATCATTGAACATTCACACCTCTTTTTTGTCGTACGCGCCCCTCTTTCATATTTAAGGACTCACAGGTCTCAAGCTATAATATCACCTACATTACCAGTGGTTGGAGAGGATGGTAGACCTAAGTTGGTAATAGTGTTTGTTTGGACAGGAGGATGATAATATTTAATAACATAGCTAATACTTCTAAAGAAGATGTGACTTGTGAAGATTCTGAGGAGATTATTAAACAGTTCCCATTTGTGACTTCAAATTTAATCCATCAGGACAAGGACCGACACTAACCTTCTCATTTGGTTCTTTGTAAGAGCAGGAGCCATATCAGGCAAGTATGCATACAATCTAGTTGGAGAATTTAGAAAGAGCTTATCAATGACTGGGAAAATTGCTTGTCAATGACTTTATAGAAACACTAATATTCATATAACCGAGGAACCCGAATCACAAATGGGTGCAAGGCCATCCTTTTCCCTTCATGAATTTGTAAGGCCGTGGCCTTAGTTAGGTTATTAGAAAGGAACCCTATGTTGAAAAATAAACTTGTCCTATAAATAATTAAGTATTTAGCATATTTATGTCTTAATTAATATTTATGTACTTGTTGATCCATGTTGGAATAGGATCCTCTCCATTTGGGTTTTCCTCCATTTTCATCAAGTTCACCAATTTGGGTTAATAATGATTTTGTTAGTAATGATCCAAATATGTTAATAGATAGTTAATGATATTAAGATCAATCCTAAAAATAAAAATAAAATTAGTAATTCGACACTTTTTCACCGTTAAAAGTCTAAAATAATTTTCACCGTTAATTTCAACAGTGAAAAGTATTTTAGACTTTTAACGATGAAAAAGTGTCGGATTACTATTTTTTTTTTAGGATTGATCTTAATATCATTAATTATCTATTAACATATTTAGATCATTACTAACAAAATCATAATCAACCCAAATTGGTGAACTTGATGAAAATGGAGGGAAACCCAAATGAAGAGGATCCATTTCCATGTATTTGAAGGTTCATAAAGCTAGTTGAAAAGGTGTCTAGGGAGTTGGTTTTCATTGAAGTGCTCCTTCATGTATTTATTTGTTGAAAACTGGGCTTACTTCTATCATTGAAGACTTCTATACCCAATAACTGAAACCACCTCTTCTTTTTGTTGACGGTGGTTGGCAGAGAATGGTTATAAATTGGCATCAATTGGGGAAAGGGATGAACTGGGATGCCGTAAGGGAAAAGTATTGGTTCGCTTGTTATCTTTGATATTATGTTTAAGAAGATACAGATTTCCATACTCTAAGAAAGACAAATGATAACAACAGATGTTAGGAACAACACTACATTGAAGTATTTATAAATTACTTTCATATATACAAATAAAGTAATGATACATATTCTATAAAACCAAGTGTTTACCTTCATCCAATGGAATATTGCATGTACTGTGAGTACATATCTGAAACTTTCTTCAAGTTGCTTTATATTAGTAAAATAATTTGTGACTTGAAGTAATTTACATACAATTGTATTACCAGGAAGCTCTAACCAAATGCTGACAATAGGTGAAATGATAAGCTTTGCTCCCGGACTCGATCGGAATATTTACGGTATACATTGAATATATTTCTATTGTATTAGAGAATATAACTATAATTAGTTAATTCTAGATAATTTTATCTTATTGTTACATTAGGATTAGAATAGAGTAGACTTTGAATTATGAGATAATTATTCAAGTATTTGTATTACTTGAGAACTCTCCAAACTCATGTATATATATATATATATATATGTGTGTGTGTGTGTGTGTGTATATATATATATATATATTAGGATTAGACTTGGCAATTTGGTTTATAAACTATTAGGTCAATCCATATTAACTAGAACCATTTGGGTTAGTTAACTACTTTTAGTTGTTTAGGTTGATTAAGGTTTAAACCCATATTTTTTTTAAAAAAGAATAAACCAAAACCAGTTAACTGGTTTCAACCCATATTTTAGATTTCTATCTTGTTTCTTCAGTAAATCTAAATCTAACATTAATTTTCCGCACTGATACTGTATGTGTTTGGCAAATCTAAATTTGAAGATGAAATGTTCAGGCCCAAACAGTCAATACTCTTCTCTCTCTAAAAGAATTCATTTTAAAATTAAGATAAAATTCATTAGCCCACACTTTGTTCATTGCTATCTTCTCCCTCTAAAAACAAATTGAGCTACAGGTTGCTTCAAAAAAATTGAGATTATAAAGCTTTAGAAAGTATAATTATAAAATTGTTAAGAGTATAAAATTTTAGAGAGAGAAAGTGCAAAAAAAATGAGATTATAAATTTTTTTTATAGAGTATATAAAAAAATTAGAGAGAAGTTAAAGAAAGATAAAAAAAATTACTTTATTTTTTTTAAGTCAATTGCAAGTAGTCTTATCTAAGTTTATTTATATTTTGTACTGTTAATATAATATACCTGTCACATATCTTTAAAAAGTTTGGAGAGAACATAAATAAAAAATTAAGAGGGAGTGTATAAAACATTAAGAGGGAGAGAAATTTTAGAGAAAGCAAGTGTACAAAAATTTTAGAGAGAGAAAATATAAAAATTTTAGAGAGAGTGTATAAAAATTTTTAGAGAGAGGAAGAATGTATAAAACATTAGAGATAGAAGGTGAAAGAACATAGAAATTAAATATCATAAATAATTTATTTAATTAGACCATAATAATGATAAGCTTGAAATTTGAATTATGGGTTGACCTATATCTGACCTATAACTATATGGTTTCAACCCACACAACTCATATTAAAAATAAGTAATGTAGTTTTAGTTCTAAAACAAAACTATATATAACCAAATTTTATAAATCAAAACCAACCACCCATAATCATATTTTGTCGGGCCTAATTAGGATGATGTACTATTATTTTATGGACAATAATATAATAATCATTTACTAGTTTAATTTAGTATCAAAGCCACTATGGCTAACAGCCCTTCGATCCTTTTTTTGTGTTATTGTTTTTTTTTCCCGTTGCACATGACCTGTGCTAGCCACGTCCTAGAAATTCCAATCTTGGCGCAATTACACAAATCAGACCCAACACCTTCTAATTATCCATGCCCCAATTCCAATTACAAATTCTCAAGGTCTGTTTTCATTCGAATATAAAACAGTCTTATTGATTTTAGTAAGAGTTTTCACTTCTCCGATATTATTTATCCTTGTTACCATTGTTGTATTCATACCTTCATTGAACTAGCAGCGGCACTCAATATTTTCTACAACCCAAAAATCATTGAATTTGTACAACACCGCTTTAGGACTGATCAAATATACGACCCATTTCAAGATTTTGACGACTCTTACATCCATGAAAATGATGATTGCACATTCCTAGATGATGCGACATCATGGTATGTGAATGATCTCTTCGATCAAATATTTTGTTTACAAAAGTTATCCACTCAGTCTGTCAAAAGTTATCTTGACGAAGCAACATCACTTATTTATGCGCTTGAAAGCGCGGAAGGTTCTTTAAGTGAGTCAGAGTTTACCAATTTTTTAGTTGAAGTCCTTGATTATACTCTTTACAACAGAGTTCATGTTTATTATCATTTGATGCACCCTTCCTTTATTGACTTGTCCATTCTTCTATTTGGACATGAAAAACTGTTACAACAATTTACTTCTATTGATACTTCTAAAATTGAGCCTAATGATATTCATTTTTCCGTGGTTGCACATCCTGAGGATACGACAAGTTCGATTGGTTCTTCTTCATTGTTGACTGATAATCTTATATTAGCAGTTCCCGCAAATTGTACTAGTCCCAAGTCTGAGTTATTATCCTTATTGTTCTCTGCAACTAATGACTATTCTCATTCTCACTCGAACATCTTCAAGGATTCATTTTTAGTATGTTCATCGTCTCCACCTCATTTAACAAATGAGCGAATGTTTTCTCTTGATACATCCCACATTTCAAATCTTGATGGATTAATGGAATTTTCTAAGTGTGTTCATGGAGGTCTAATACAAGAAGTACAAGAAAGTCCCTATTTGTTGCGAGTGTGCAAACAACCAAGCACGTTCCAGTCTTACTGGTTATATGCAGTACTTATTATGCATGCTATGTTTCTATTTAATCTCTCATGGAAATTCTTCGTGTTTTCCATTCTTCGAGGCGTTATTATTTCACTGGTTTTATAGTCGCATGATTATTTTCCCAAGTTCAAGCTCAAGCTCCGATTACCTCTGTTTTGCTTGAGGGGACATATTAGAGAATATAACTATAACTTGTTAATTCTAGATAATTGCAATTATTTTATTGTTACATTAGGATTATGATAGAGTAGACTTTGAATTATTAGGATGATGTACTATTATTTTATGGACAATAATATAATAATCATTTACTGGTTTAATTTATTGTATAATCAGAGCAGCAAAGGTGACTTACCTGTCAAATTATTACGACCAAGATAAAGATTTTTGAGCATTGTGAGGTTCCCAATCTGCCGAGGAATGCTTCCAGTGAATTTATTGACTGAGAGTTCTAATTGTTGAAGACTCCGAAATTTCCCTAAGTTGGATGGAATTTTTCCAGTTAGCTGATTGAAAGAAAGACGTAGCTCCTCTAGAAGAGGGAGATCATAATCAGCATCCATGGGAAGACTTCCAGACAGTTTGTTTTTTTGGAAATCAATCACTCGTAAAGATGAAATGTTAAAAATAGAAGTTGGAATAGATCCTGTTAGAGAGCCATTTTGAAAGCTCAATATCTCCAAATTCACAAGGTTACCTATCTCCAAAGGAATAGAACCTGAAATGTCATCAAAAGATAGAATTGTTTAAAAAAGATGCAATAGAGTTTTTCCACCTTCAGTTGTGATTTTAAGAGTATCTTTACTTTTAGTATAAACTAGTTTCTCTACTATCCAGTTTAACGAAGCTGTTTCGATTCACTTAATAAGTCTGTACAAGAAGTTTCTTGAGATTTAGAATGACTGAAGACCACCTAAAAGTCTTACAATGCAGAAATGTACCACAAATATCAATAATTCTAAGTAGCACTTTACATCTATGATCTATCCAGCAAAAGGGGTCTATGAAGCGAATTCATTTTATTTATCTGAGAAATAAATAACAGCAATTTTGTTTTGTTTTGTCTTTTCGTTGTTCTAGAGGGGATCATGACTGGATTTGTAAATGCAGGTCTGAGAAGTTTTACTTTTTCTTTGTTCCATTCTGTCATCTTGCAGCAGGATTCATATTTTCCAAGTTCTCAATGCACTTTTTCTCTTTGGGCCATAGCTTGCACTTTGGCCTTAACTATTTATTGTACTCTTGTACTGATTATTTTTCTTCTTAGTTTCAGTTTTGATTAGCTTATCTGCTAGTTTGGTACCATATTGGTTCATGTACAGGGAGTGCAGTCTTTGGTTGAGGTCCTTTATGGGTTTTCTTTTATAGTTTCTGGACCGGTTCTTTCATTACATAGTTTCCATCTGCTTTAAGGCTGATTTCTTATCGACTATTTTATGCTCTATGTTGCTCTAATCATGAGGGATGTTGGTTTTGTTTTTGCAGGTACAAAGTGTTGCTGCTGATTTCTTGCTGTGGCTATGCATCAGGGATTCAGGGGCATTATAGTGTGCTGCTCTGAATTGTATGTTGCAGCTCTTACATTAAACAGTCTTCATGGTGCTCTTAGCTACCTATGCTTTCGCATTTCAAAAACTTTTGGATGAGACGATAAGTTATTATATCACTAAATTCTCCCGAAACGCTAACTAAGCTAATAGTCTTAGTTCACTTCAACGAAATCAATAAGCTTGTTGATTGATTCAAAGCACTGGGCACGTGAACCAACCAATAAACAAGGAAAGGATGCCTCTCGGGGCATCTAAGAATGATTCAAGCCATATGAAGAAAAAACTCTCATGCACAATTTTTTTTTTTTTAAAAGAATAGTTGCTTCCGAATCCCCTAGTGGGAATCTCCATGCTTACCCTGCAACCTGTCATCCCGCCTAATCATTGCAAAAGGTCCCTTATTCTTTTGTGTCTAATTTGTAAGGAAGAGTTTATGTTGGGTATTCTAAGAAGTTGAAATCCTCTTGCCGAAGCCTCCGAAAAGTGGGGTAAGGGCGCCCATTAATTGGTAGGTTCTCTTCATTGGCCTTCTTTTTATAAATCGATAGATATAGTTATAATTAAAGCTTTATGATTTGATCTTACAAGTATATATGGCATGTGTGCATTCATTTAAATTGTAGGTTTTTATAACTTTGTAGAACAACAAATCCAAATTCTATATATAGTATCAGGAGCAAAGTATTAAACTGTAAATCATACCTTCAAATTGGTTTATACCAAGATATAGCCATTTCAGCAGTGTCAAGTTGCCAATTTCTCTGGGTATGCTACCACTAAATCCATTATAAGAAAACGATATACGCTCAAGCTTCTGGCACTTGTATATAGTAGTCGGAATTTGCCCGTGAAACTGATTAGAAGAGAGATAGAGCCTTTCCAGTTTAGGAAGATGATCACACATATCTACTGGGAGAATGCCAGAAATACCATTACCTGTTATATCAACTATTCTCAAAGAAGACATATTGAATATAACATAGGGAATGGAACCTGTAAGCTGGTTGTATTTCAAGTCCAAGAAATAAAGATTGGAAAGATTCCCAATCTCTTTTGGGATATGCCCATTTAGATTATTGTACGACAAGCTCAAAATCTCCAGATTTGAAATGTTGCATATGGAAATTGGAATGATACCTGAGAAGCTATTATTTTTCAAGGCTAACGCTCGAAGTTGTGGCAAGACCTCGAACCACAATGGTACCTCTCCAGTGAAGTTGTTAAATTCTAAATAAATTTCTTCTAGTCGACGCAAACGAGTCAATTCTTTGGGTAAAGAACCATGGAAATTATTGGAAGTAAGATCAAATGAAGCAAGAAAAGTGAGGTCTCCGATATCAGGTGGAATTGTGCCATTGAGACCCATGTTGGAGAGATTCAAGGCTGTGACTCTTTGGTGTTTAACACCACAGGAAACACCAATCCAGCTGCAAATGGCGGCGGCGGCGGTGGTTGTGGACCAATTTTTAGCTAAGATTTTATAAGGGTCACTAGTAATATGGGCTTTGAGAGCAAGAAGAGAGAATTGATCTGTAGTTAAGTTAGTTACAGTTTTAGCTGAACAAGCCATGAAAGAGCTGAGTAGAAATACTAATAAAGCATAGGGAAGCATTTTGGAATTTGGAATCATACTTCAGAAACTGGGATGGGCTTATTAAAGTTCAATTTTTTTAGTAGGCATATAAAATGGTAGTATTTGTCAGCTATCCAATGGGAGTATGGGGCCATATAGTACATAGTTTTAAAGCTTGTGGGTCAATATTGATGTTTGGTTGTGGAGTATTTATCTTTATTAATATTTCCTCACCAAACAACCACTCAAAAAGGACTTTTGTTGAAAATTTAGCTGAAAAAGACTACTTTTGTCCATTTGTTCTTTCACATGTAAACTCCTTCAAAATACTATTTTTTGTTTGGACTTTAACTCACAAATGAATCTTCTAAATGATTATTTTGCAGTAATAAACTGTGAGGAATACAATTTATCTATACAAACGTAGGCCCCTATCAATTCTTATAACCATGTCCACATACTCTTTCCTATCTCCAATTGTTTTTTTCTACCAATAATTCAATATGTGGTCCATTTGTGTTAAATTTGCATTTATTTAATAAAAGTGACCAACATTTCAAGACCTAAAAAGTGAAGCATGCTTGTAATTCAATTCGGGTACACGCCGAAGTTGTAACCATCCAAATTCACCTTACTCTATTTAGGATATTTTGGTTTGGATTTGTTTAGGTTCTATATTATCTATATAACTTTGCACCATATATTTTAGCTACTGAATGTTTAAGACTGTTGTAGTGTTTGTAGGGCTGTAAATGAGTTAAAGTTGAGCCAAGAGTTGATTTACCGAGTTCGAACTCGAGTTAAATGAGTTCGAATCAAGTCAATCTTTTAGACGAGCCTTAATACGTTGTTTGAATTCGACCCGTTTATAAACGAATAAAGCTCGAGCCAGACTGTGACGATCCGAATTTTCATAAAATATTAAAATAAGAATTTAAATTAATAAAATTCTTATTAGGTGATATTGGACTGCATAAGTGAATTTATGTAGTGCAATATGTAATTCTTGTGAATAAATAAATATATTATTATTATATATTTGTTGTGATCAAAAATAAATTGTGGAAAGACAATTTAAGAAAAGGAAATGAGCGAATATATTATTATATTAGTTTTGGTCATGGAGAAACAATTTATTAAAGGGAAAGAGATGATTAAAGGATACAAAATTATTGTATCCATTTATAAGTAAATTAAAATAATTTCTAAAATTAAATTATTTTAATAAGGTAGATTTATTGCATTGCCTATGTAAATATATGCGGTGTAATATGTGTATGTATGTGATGTAGTAAATATATATTAATATATATTTACGTGTAAATAAATTGTTATAAACAATTTATAGACGAAAAAGGAAATAATTAGTTTAAATATACAAAAATTATTGTATACCTTGAATAGAGGGTATTAAAATAATTTATAGCATTAAATTATTTTAATAAAGAGAAATTATTACACTAAATATATTATTTTTATTTAATATATAACTTTCATTTTTATGGAAAAGATTTTGAGACATAATGCATCATAATATGTAATGTGTTATGTGTGTGATATGATTTATATGTATTGCATAAGTCCTGTATTAAATAATATGTGTAATGTATTATATATATTATAAGTGTATTATATGTATTATGTAAGGTAATATAAATATTGTGTTGGGTAAACTTCAAACAAAAAAATTAGCCTGAGCTGTGTAAAATTAGCTTGAGGTAAATTAGGCAGGGACATAAGGGAAAGAAGCAGGAGCTGGCCATGTTAATAGGCTAAAGGACTCAGTTAGCTACCATACGTATAGAACAAGGATTTTGAGTGTTGGCCAAGAAAAAATTCGTGAGGAGCAAGTATTGAAATTCTATAAAACTCAAGCCACTACTCAGCTTTTCCTTTCTTTCCTACTTCTTCACCCGACAACATCATCTCCCAAAGCCCAGTCCATCCGATCCTTCTTGTCCATTCCAGTTGGCTAACAAGGAGAATTTAAGCATCAAGAATTGAATTGCAAGATTAATAGCAAACGAAAGGTATAACCCAATTACGTGTGGTTATGTTTTCAATAATTGGTACTAGTTAGTATGTAAATTAGTTTGTAATTAGTTAGTTTATATATGATTTGGTTGTGTATTTGCTAGCTAATGATTGAATTAGAGACAAGGAGCCTAGTTGTTGTTGTACGGTGTGATAAGGAAGGCGAATTGAATTTGGAAAGTAAACAAATCTGCCCATTTAAAGAGATGCACGTGTTGTGTTTGATAAAAGTCCTCTTAGGACAGTTTTTTTTTTAAAAATGAAAATTCAGCGGAACCAAGTATAAGATTATGTACACGTATGCTATATAGAATTAATTAAAGGGTTTGAGCGAATTAAAACAAGAAAGGAAGCTAATTTAAAACAAAACGAAATGTTAGAAACTAGTGCGACAGGGCACTTTTAAAGCCTATTTTGGACTGTCAAAAGCGTCTGAAATGAGTGGTTAGAATTTTCTAAAAATAGTCTACTATGGTGTCTATAACATATTCGAAATTGGATATGATCGGACTTACGAGCTAAAAGTTAAAAATTCGCAAAGGGGCTAGGTGGAAGAGGCGCAGGGCTGGCCCCTGCTGCAGGCAGCAGCAGCAGGCGCACCAGCGCTGTGCTGACTGCACTGCAGCAGCCTGGCTGGCCTGGTTTGGTCTCACTTTTGGTTGGCTTAAATTATCCGATTTATGCAGTTAGTATTTTTTTTAAAAAGGTGGGTATACCATCTATAATATAACCAAAATTCAACGGAATCGAATTGGTAATTTAGGAATTTGAAAATTTGGAAAGGGGGCTGCACGGCTGCATCGCTGGGCTGGCCAGGCCAAGCCTGGCAGCGTGCAGCAACAGCAACAATAGCAGCAGCAGTAACAACAGCCCAACTAGGCCATGCCTAGTTGTGGCCTGTTTTGTGTTGCGATGCAATTTTAGGAGTTTTGGCCATTTTAAATTTATAAAAGTGAACCGATGTAAATTTATAATAGCTATACAAAGCGTAAATTTGATTAATGTGCGAAGAAACTATGAATGCAACGTGAAACCTTAAGTTTAATATACGGAATAGAAGTGTCCATGTAGTATACCACGAATAATGTATACGCAAAAAACATAATGGTTTTATGTTTCAAAAGCTGTTTTGAAATATTCTTGAATCTAAAACTATTATACCAAATAAAGGTTTCAAAAAGATTCTATGCAAAGAATAAGCTATGAATATGCCGTATAACTTCGGATTTACGTGTAAAGGTAGGAGATGTTCGTAAAATGAGTCGTAAAGGGTTGGTAAATCGAAAATATAACGTCTTGATATGCTAAAAGTCAAGAAATGAAGAAAAGTTAAGTCGTGAAATTAGCTAGAGATTTTCAAAGAAAACAAATGAAAGTTCTAAAGAAAAATAAAATAAAATAATATAGTAATATAAATTGAGCTTGTATTAAATATATGATTGACAGTGTTACTCGGACTCTTCACTTTGCCCTAAAGTACCCGTGTCCGAAACCCGACACTTGGACAAGATACTTCACTTTAGTGTAAAAAATTGGCAAAATTGAGAAGTACCCGTGTCGGATACCGTGTCCAACCAGACACTCCATCCGAGTCCGAGTAACATAGATGATTGACTGATGTGGCATGTATGTACACTTAATTTGTGTAGGAACATCGTAAAGTAGATAAGCTATAATATTAGACAGCGCTCGATGCAAGTTTTTTTCAGTCTACTTACATGATCTTATTATTAGTTGTATAACCGTTATAGTAACTTGTTGATATACATGTGTTGCTATACTATGATCTGTGAACGTCAAATTATGACTAACTACTAATTGAGTTATGGAACTCAATTTACATGTGGTAGATAACATATGCAAGTTGATAGCTTATATGGTATAATGAAAGGATACAATATGAAATGTATGTTGCTATTATTGCATAAGTTTGATGATGCGTTTGTAATATGCATAAATTGAATCTGAAATTCTGTGCTACGTGATGCATGATAGACTGTTGGACTTGTTGGGCCGTCGTGCTCATTCTTGCAATAATTTGTAGGTTACAACTATGATGAAATCTCTAGCTGTTCAGATGATAAAGATTAGAAGTATATGAGCAGGAAAACTATTTTTTTTAGAAACTGTATTACGTTGTGATGATAGTTTGCAATGGTTGTAAATGAAAGTTGTGTAAATCTTCAAGATGTTCAAATATATACAAAAGAATGTTTGTTCTGCGATGAGAATGTTTTGTGGTAATTATTGTGTAATGTAAAATGATATAGTTATAATACTATATAAGAAATAACTTGTAAGAAAGATTGAGTTACATATACTCATATCTACTCTGATAAAATGAATCATAGAATAAGTATGATTCTGAGATATAAATAATCGTAAAGGTTGTGATTTAGGGAACGAAAGAAAGAAGATAGAAAAATTTTAAATTATCCGTATTTTTATTAGTTTTATTATCAAATGATGATGTAAAGCTAGTATAAGTTATATTTAACGCACAAGGTCGGGTTTGGGAATAGTCTCGATTTTGGGGGCGTTACATAGACTTTAGTAGAGCTAAACCAAATTTAAATAATTATTATGAAATTAATTGTTTTAAATTCTTATATATATATATATATATATAATATGTAAACATAGTTATTTTAATTAATTAAATACTAAATGAGTCGAGCTTAAGCGAGCTCGAGTTAAACTTCGGCGAGTCGAGTTTAAATGAGCCGAGCTCGAGTCGAATATAGTATTGTTTGAGCTTGACTCGTTTAGTTAAACGAATATTGTACTCGACTCTATAAACGAATTTGAGTTATCAAGTCAAGTCGAGTCATGTTTAAACGAATCAAGCGAGTTTTGTTTGCAAACAACTCGATTATTTTACAACTCTCTGTGTATGGTCCTTGTATGTGTGTCCATTTTCAACTTAATTATAAAACAATTTACATGTTGTGTCCATTTATCGCCAATCTATCAAGTTCTGAAGATTTAGGAATAATTTGACTGGATGGATGTGCTTAGAAATTTGAAGGCAATAAATGGCTAGCCGACTAGACACGGGCGTGGATTGTAAATAATTATATATTTAAGGACACTTCACTCATGTGTCTAATTGACATATATTCGGCTGAGTATTTTTGACAAATATATCTTTTTTCGGACTAAAATCAAACACCTTGTAAAACTAAAACTCTTATCCATGTTAAGTGATGAATTTCAATAATTTATAGGAATTAATATTTTCAAAAGTAAAATTTGCTATTTTCACAATATCTAATGTGAGTGCGACCCATTTATAATTCATATGAGAGAAACTTATGAAACTATCAATTTTATTTGTGAAAATATTAATTTTCTAATTTATTAGAAAATGAGCCTAATAATACATAATATGCTTCCAAATGGAATAATGTAATTACCTTGATGAAGCAGAAAAATAATCCAAAAAGTCTACAAGTGCCTGCATCTCCTTGTGGGTGATTTTCTTGTACAATCCATGGCCAAATCAAAGAGGAATGAAACACATTGGTCCTTGGCAGAAATATGTTCATCCTCTGTACTAATCAAATTGATGTCCAAAACTTGACTTACAGAACCATGTGCGGCTGCTTTCAATTCACCCAAACCCTCAAGCTCATTTCGCCAGAAAATATTTTGTCGGTCAACCTCTTCCTTGGGAAAAAGATTTGTGTTGCGATTAAAAACGTCAACTTATAATTTGTTGCGAGTAGAAACATAAATTAATTGCCTTTGTGTTTCTATTAGTTTATAAAATATGTCAATGTGTCTACTCACATCAAGAGTCAAAACTGTTTTTGTCATATATATATATATATATATATATATATATATATATATATATATATATATATATAATGGTACTTCGTAGCAGGCAATAATGCAATCCTATATCAATAATAGGAAGTATTTAAACTTGTGGGACATTTTACAAATCTTGTTGTCATGGGACATTGCACATCATTGCACATCTAATAGTGTATCACCAACCAACTAGTTTTGAGTAATGAGCAATCACAGTCAAATTTAACGCTTGCTGGTCTAACTAAATAGTTTAATTTGGCTGTGACCATATATGATGGTACTGGTTACTAATAACCAGGGGCGGATGCACTCACGGCCAACGGGAGCAAGTGTTTCCCTTGATTTTTAATTATTTTTTATAGGGTGGTTAATATTGTGAATGGGTGCCCACCCTAAAAAAAATGGCTTGGGTCAAGGTACAACTTGATAATTAAAATTTTTAATATCTTCTTTTTACTTCAAATTTCAATTTTTATTTGTAGACTTTGTTTGATTTCTCCCAAATTTTAGAGATAAAGTTAAATATCATTAAAATTTTCTCTAATTTTTTATTAAGTATCCATGAATGGTTAATTACTTGGTTTTGATTCTTTTTTATTTTTAGACATTCATGCTAATTAGTACATCCGCACATACTCTTTAACTTTACAATATATATTGAAATTTTTGGCATGTGTCATTGAATGTTGAATTTAAATCAATAAAGGCATAAATTGTGAATATATAATTTTAATTAAAAACTGTAGGGTGTTTACTTTGTACATATTATTAATTTTTTTTAGTTTTTTTATTATTATTTTGTGAATTTGTATTTGATATTTTGAATCATAATAAATAGATATATTGAAGAAAATTTTCAAGATCTAACACTACCAAATGTGCTCGATCCGAATCTTTTTTCTGTTGAATCTATTCAAAAGTCATGTCCCAGTCCAAGAGCAACCTAGTGAAATTATTTCGATATCATCAAAAATGAGGAGATTATAAAACAATTTCAAGAAATAAAGTTTCGAAAAATAATTTTGTATTGACTTTTATATGTTTATTTATTGAAATTTATATTTGGTTAATTTTATTATTATTTTAAAAAAATTAATTATAAAAGTGTCCATCTTGACAAAAATTCTACGTCCGCCCCTGCTAATACGTTGATCGACTAGGTAAACGGAACAAAATCTTGTGTCAGAAATGCTATTTATGATAAAAACGCACAACGTATTTAACTATCGTACAACGATAAAATTTATTGTGAGGAAAGCAAGGCATTAATAATTCTCTGATAAACTATTATGAAAGGAAATCAGAAAGACAACATTATAACTTCCAAGGGAGAGAGAGTTGTACAAATTACATTTATTCATGCAAGTAAAGAGAGAAATTCTATTCATAATAAGATCATTACACAGAGATCATCAACATTTATTACACTAGTCAAGACAAAAAAAACATTAAAATCATCTAAAACTCCCTCTATTCAATATTATAATATTATTATTGATTTTGAAAGTTAATATAAAATATTTTTAAATTTAAAATTAATATGATTTATTAAATATTATAAAACAAATACTTTTATATTTCAAGTTTTCAATTCTTTGACTGAGTGCATATTGTTACCGAACCACCCCATTTATTACATACAAATCAAATAATCCATGTGAAAGTGAACAAGTTCAAATCAGCTTATTTTCAATGCTGCAACTAGGGCTGTAAATGGTAACCGGAAAATTCGTATTCGTCCGCATTCGTATTCGAAAAAAAACGAATATTATTCGTATTCGAGAAAAAACGGATATATCCGTATTCGGTTTAAAGGTATCCGCAAATAAACGGATACGGATACGGATATAGGCGTATTCGTATTCGTTTAATATCCGACCGTAAATATATCCGGCGGATAGCGGATATCCGGAATCCGATATTCGGATTCGTATCTGTATCCGGAATCCGTATCCGAATAAATATATATATTAATAACTTATATGCATTAATTATATATAAATAACTTACATTCATTAATGAATAACTTACACACACACACATATATATATTAATAACTTACATATATATATATATATATATATATATATATATATATTAAGTTACAAAATTATAGCTATTAGTCTGTTACATATATGTTAATAACTTAGATTCATTAATTAATAACTTACATATATATATATATATATATATATATATATATATATATTAACTTACAAAACTATAACTATTAGCTTGTTACATATATATTAATAACTTACATTCATTAATTAATAACTTACATATATATTAACTTACAAAACAATAGTTATTAGCTTATATATATATATATATATATATATATATATATATATATATATATAAAACTTACGTATATATATTAACTCACAAAACTATAGCTATTAGTTTGTTACATATATATTAATAACTTACATTCATTAATAACTTAAATTTATTAATTAATACTAATAGCTATAGTTTATATATATATATATATATATATATTAACTTGCAAAACTATAACTATTAGCTTGTTATATATATATATATATTAATAACTTATGTTTATTAATTAATAACTTACCTTCATTAGTATAGCTTTACATTTATTAATATCTTACATTCATTAGTATAACTTTACATTCAGTAATATCTAGTAATTAAATAAAAGATTAGTAATTTAGCAAAAAAAATTAATAAATAATAATAATAAATTCTTAGTTTTTAAATCTGCCGGATACGGATACGAAAACGGATATTATCCGTATTCGGATATTATTCCGAATACCGGATACGGATAATATTTTTAAAATCCGCCGGATACCGGATACGAATACAGATGCGGATTAATTTTTCGGATACGGATACGGATATACTGATATCCGTATCCGTTTATATCCGTTTACACCCCTAGCTGCAACAAGTGGACCATCAAAGTCCTTTTCTTATGCACTTGTTAAATCTGTCAAGAATTTCATTTTTCAAACTAAGAAAAAGTGTCAATTTCTCAATCATATTTACATAGACACTGCCAAATCTTCTAGTGGACATAACCAAAACCTCAACTTTAAAACGTCACTGTATAGTAACAAACAACCGTTCAGAAAATGATGCAGCGAAAAATAACAATAAAAAATAGAATTTTTATATGTTTTATTATTTATGGAGTTTTAGTTTATTTGATGTATTTTTATTTCTTATTTAAGAAATTCAGTAAATTTAGATTTAGTATTATTTTAATAGTTTTCAACTAGTCATAGGAAAGTTAATTAAGTTTTATTATCTTTTTCAAAGTAGATTAGGAGAGTTATTTATTATCCTTTTCAGACTGGATGTAGGAAAGTACATAGGCCTATAAATATAGATTGTCTTGAGACTTATTATATATTCAATTCAATTCATAATAATATTGTATTTTCTCTTGGAGAATTCATTACTTTCTCTAGTGCGCAAGGATTTATCACGTTTGTGTTAGAACGTTACAGACTAACCACATATTCTGCTACGTCAATTGATATAGAGCCAAGTTAAACACAAGTATCAAACACCAAGAATGAATCTTCAATCTTCGCGGGATCAAAACTCTCATTATCTTCAGTCATTTTATATTTCTTTCAAATTTTAAAAAAAAAGAAGAAAATAGTACTAGTAGTTAGCTGTTCAGTTGGATTTTAATTTCTTTATTTATTATGATTAAAGAAAAAAATTAAGAAAAAAGGGCTAATTAATATTCAGTTTAGTTCATGTCTATGTTATGTTTATATAAAAAAAACATGTATGTGTTATGGTAAAGAAGCAAAAGACGAACAAAAAAAATAAAAATGGTAAAGAAGCAGAGACCTCATTACTCAGAAATATAAGGAAGGATAATTAACAAGGTTCGCCTGACGGGAAGTGTTGATTAATATGGGTCAAAACTAGTTAAACTAGTTTCAGCCCATATTTTTAATTCATAATATGGGTTCAAAACCAAATCAACCCATAACATAAAAACTAGTTAACCAACCAATAAGACACAAGTAATTTTGGTTAACCTAAATTGCTAGGTCTAATAAGAGCTTATTAAATCTTATTGTTGTTGATGTCACTGCCTACCTTGAGGCGTTGGTTCAGTATTTGCCAGAAATTTGATTTTGATTTTGTCGAGTCTAACCACAACCTCTTCCATATTGACTCTCCTTATAGGTGTTTTTCTTGTACAATCCATGGCCAAATCAAAGAGGGATGAAACACATTGGTCCTTGGCAGAAATATGTTCATCCTCTGTCCTAATCAAATTGATGTCCAAAACTTGACTTACAGAACCATGTGCGGCTGCTTTCACCCAATCCCTTAAGCTCATTTCGCCAGAAAATATTTCGTCGGTTGGCCTCTTCCTTGTGAATGTTTCCATCAACATAATACCATAACTATAAACGTCGCCTTTTATAGAGACAATTCCTTGTGTTCCATACTCTGTGCATAAGATGAAGATTCATATAAGTCCAGTTAGTAAAATAAAGGCTTAACGAGCAAAAAGAGCATTGAATTCTTGTTAAGCTATTAAAAAGTCAAATTGTTTTTTTTTCCACCATAACCGTTGAACTTTCAAATAATTGTCAAAAATGCTCAAAATTTGACCAGTTCATACGTGCGTCAGCAGACATGTCATCTCATATGATTAAATTTTGGACATTTACTAGTATTTGAAAGTTGAAGAGTATTTGGTAAAAAATATATATAGTTTGCATGTTTTTTTTGATAGCTTGACGAAAGTTCAATGGTTTTTTCGGTCATTAAGTCTTAAAAGAAAATGACTCAAAAGAAAATGAAATCTGTAAAAAAAATTGCAAAGGAAATAAGAAACTTTAACTCAAATTAAAATTGTGAATGACATGGAATATCACCTGGGGCCATATATTCAATTGTTGCTAAGGTCTTTGTTTGCGCCATAAACTCTTCTTCACCTAGGAGTTTCCCAATACCAAAATCACAAACATGTGCAATCATATCTTCATCAAGCAGAACATTGTTAGGCTTCAAATCACAGTGAAAAATAGGTCTTGTATGACCATGATGTAGATATTCCAAGGCTGATGCCACATCTATCATTATGTTTATCCGCTGCAGGATATCCAAACAATAGTTATGAGAGTACAACCACTTCTCCAGGCTCCCATTAGGCATGTATTCTAACACCAAGGCTTTGATATCCAAGTTTGTGCAACTGCTGATGATCTTAGTAAGATTTCGATGACGAATATTACGCATTACTTCACATTCAATATCAAAACTCTTGAATGCTCCTTCAGACTGCAAATTGAAAACCTTTACTGCAACTATCATCCCATTTTGAAGTGTTCCTTTATAAACTGAACCGACACTGCCTAAACCAATTAGGTTGCTTTCATTAAACCCTTCTGTAGCTTGTAAAAGCTCATGGTATGCAATCCTTTTCCAAGAATGAGGTAATGAATCTACTCGAATCAATAATTTCTTGTTTTTCCTGCGCGATCTTGTCAACACAAATATTACTACCAACGCAAGGATTACAACTGCTATTGAGGGAACAATATATTTCAGGAAATTTAACCATGATTGTTTGTGAGTTTTTGTTTTGCAAGGGGAGAGCTCTAGTCGAGGGGAACCACAAAGAGCATCATTTTGCATAAATGACTGAGCCGTGAAGTTTGCAAAACATCCTCCGGTGGGAATTTCTCCTCCAAGTCGATTGAAAGAAACATTAAATGATTGGAGATATCTGAGTACCTCTAAGGACTTGGGAATCACTCCCGACAAATTGTTATTAGATAGATCCAAAAACCCCAAATTTATCAAGTTGCCTAATGTTTGAGGAATTGATCCTTGCAATTTATTATGTGCCAACGAAAAAATACTTAGCTTTTGTAATTCTCCAATGGTGCTAGGAATTTTACCTGATAACTGATTCCATGATAAGTCGAGTTCTATCAGGACCTTCAAATTTCCAATATCTGATGGTACAGAACCACTTAGCAAATTCGACGACAGGTTTAGACCCCATACATCTTCAAGCCTCCACAACGTCGATGGTATGGTGGAATTCAATTTGTTCGAATCCAAATACAGCCTTCGCAAAGATTTAAGGTCTCCCAAGCAAGCTGGTATGGGTCCGTAGAGCTTGTTATCACTTAAATATATATCTCCGATTCTTTTTAATTCACAAAGCTCAGTTGGGATGGATCCTTCTAGCTTATTGTGTTCAAGATACAAAAGCTCTAGGTATCTCATTCTTCCAAGTGTTGACGGAATAAATCCTGTCAACTCATTGCTATCTAAACTCATAGTTGCCAGGCTGCTCAAATTCCCAATTTCAATAGGGATTTCACCCTTAAATTTGCAGTCAAATGCTTGAAACAATCTAAGGGAAGTAGAGAGGTTTCCAATTGATGTTGGAAGGACGCCATTCAGCTGATTATACGACATTATTAATATCTCCAAATATCTGCAATTTGCCAAAGAAGTGAAAATTTTCAGCTCTGGGGTAGAAGAGTCCCCTGTCAAGTTATTTTCTGCTAGCAAGAGGCGGCGCATGAGTCTTAAATCACCGATAGTATGTGGTATTGAGCCACTGAATTTGTTTGTGAGTAAATCGAGGACTTCAAGCTGAGAAGCATTGGAGATAGAGCTTGGGATTGATCCAGTGAGCTTATTAGTGCCTAGGAAAAGCTGTTTAAGATTTGGAAGCCAAAGCCCAGTGTTTGATGGTAGATTGCCTGATAAGTGATTCTGGCTCAAGTCAATCATCTTAGCTTTTGACATATTGAAGATGTGTGATGGAATAAGACCAGTGAGGTTGCTGCGGTGGAGACTCAGCACCTCAAGATTAAGGTTGCCAATCTCTTCAGGGATTGTACCTGCCACAATGTCAACACTAATGCTTAATGTATTGATATTTAAGATACGGCATATTCTTCTTCTTTTTTTTTCTTTTTTTTGAAGCCCCATATTTTGGGGAGTACAATATAATCTTATAATCAAATAATCTTATAATCAAGTACATCATTTATTATTACAATACCAAAGAACCAACCAAACCTCATTAGAAGGTCTATAACTATAAGCACTTATCTAAAAATATCTTAATGTACCGCATCTTAGCTATGTAGCAGAACTTTGACTTCATTTATCATCATTTTCGGAATCTGAACTTTGACAGCATTTATCGCTATTATACTGAACATCTCAAAAATGCCTATTATTTGAAGATCCTTTCCAGATATATTATCGTAACATTTTTATTCGTAAAATAGGATTATGAAATTCTGAAATCTAAAATAAGATGACTTACTTGTGAAATGGTTACCACCAAGGTAAAGATGTGTGAGCATTGTGAGGTTCCCAATCTCCTTGGGAATGCATCCTGTGAAGTTATTATCTGCTAATACCAGAATTTGAAGACCTCCAAGTTTACCCAAACTGGAAGGAATTCGCCCGCTGAGACGATTATAATTGAGATACATCCCATTAAGAAGAGGGAGATTATAATGAATATCGCCAACGGGAAGACTTCCAGACAGACTGTTGTTATTGAAATCGATCATTCTCAAAGACGAAATGTTAAAGATGGCAGATGGAATAGGCCCTGTTAGATAGAAACCATTCTGAAAGCTCAACATCTCCAAATTTATAAGGTTTCCTATTTCCAAAGGAATTGAACCTGCAAAATCATAAACAACATTAAGAACTGAGGAATTACCAATTTTAGACTGAAATGTCTACAATTAATCACGACGTTTCCTAATTCAGAAACTCTTTTACTTCTAATTTTACTACTTTAGTTGTCCACTATTCACTTTAACAAAGCAGCTATCAAATTCAATTTTCTATGTATGGTGAATTGTTGTATCAGCGTTGTCAATAGTCATTAGATTGTTTTGATGTGTATGTTGCTTTTAGAGCCGTAAATGAGTCGAACCGATTCAGGCTTTGACTTGCCGCGCTCGAATTCGTATAAAAATAAAACGAATCGAGTTGAGTCAAGCCGCGATTTAAACGAGTACGAATTCGGCCTGTTAAGTAAATGAGTCGAGCTCGTGGGCTTAAACGAGCCGAGCCTAGTTGAGCTTAAACTTTGTTTGTTTAACTTTTTTATTACAGAAATAAGAAAAAATAATTAATTAAATGCTAAACGAGTCAGACTTACTTGACCTTGGCATAAACGAGTCGGGTTCGAGCCTGACACCACATTGTTCGAGCTTGACTTGTTTAACTAAACAAGAAAAGAGCTTGTTAAGCTCGAGCCGGGCTCACGGGCACCCAGTCCGTTTACAACTCTAGTTGCTTGCATGGGGAATGCCCCTAATCTGTTTTATTTTCTATTTCAAGGCAATAGGGATCTGCATTAGTGTACAATAAAAGCTGCGAATTGTAGTCATAGTTGAATAAATCTAGCTAACTCAAAGTTAAAGGTCATATGACTTCTAGATGCGTTTGCCATTGTGCATGTATACGCAGGTGTTGCAGTAATTTAAGCATAATCAAGTCGATGTTCAAAATTCTCTAAAAGTATCGAAAACAAACTCTTCATCTAAATGCAAAAAGTAAACATACCTTCAAATTTGTTGCCACCAAGAAATAGCTTTCTGAGCATAGTCAAGTTGCCAATTTCTCTAGCTATGCTCCCACTGAATTCGTTATAAGAAACTGACAATTGCCGTAGCTGTTGACACTTGTATAATGAAGACGGAATTTCTCCGTGAAAATAATTGTAAGCGATACTAATTACTTCCAATTTAGAATGATGATCACACATATCTACAGGAAGACTATCAGAAAGACCATTAAATTTTACATCAATTGTTCTCAATGAAGACATGTTGAAAATAACATAAGGAATGGAACCTATAAGCTGATTAGAATTCATATCTAAGATTTGGAGTTTAGAAAGATTCCCAATTTCTTTAGGAATATTCCCAGTTAAGAGATTACCGCCTAAATTGATTGTCTCGACCTTTGAAATGTTGCAGATTGAAGCTGGAATTGTACCATAGAAGCTATTATTATTCAAGATTATGTGTTGAAGCTTGGGTAAGCTCTCGAACCATGATGGTATTTGTGTGCTGAAGTTGTTATAGCCTAGATTGATTTCTTGTAGACGACGCAAATGAGCTAATTCTGTTGGGAGAAAACCATGGAGATCATTGTAACTTAGGTCGAGTGAAGCGAGGAAAGTGAGGTTCCCAAGTTGTGGAGAAATGGTGCCAATTAGGCCGGTGTTAGAGAGATTCAAGGTGGTGACTCTTTGGTGGTTAGTGCCGCAGGTGACACCAATCCAGCTGCAAATGCTGGTGGATTTTGTGGTGGTGGTGGTGGTGGTGGACCAGTTTGCTAAGATGTTAAAAGGGTCATTAGTGATACGGGATTTGAAGGAAAGAAGAGCAGATTGATCAGTAGTTAAGTCAGTTATAGTCTGAGCTGAGCATGTCACAAAAGAGAATGTGAGAAAAACTAGCTTAGCAAGTGGAAGCATATCACAATGTGGGGACTTGGTATTCATGGACTTGCTGATAACTAAAATCAGAAGTCTGATAGATTAGGACAGGCATATATAATGGGGAAAAGATTTGTGTTGCGACTAAAAATGTCAACTTTTGTTGTAAGTAGACACATAAATCAATTGGCCATGCGTTTGTATTAGTTTACAGAATATGTCAGTATGCCTACTTGCACTAAGAGTTAAAATAGTTTTTGTCATGATACATAGGACTAGATAATGGTACTAAGAGTTAGAATTGTTTTTGTCATAATACATAGAACTCTAGATAATAGTACTAAGAGTCAGAATTGTTTTTGTCATGATACATAGGACTATAGATAATAGTACTTGGCAGCTGCCAATAATGCAATCCTATCTCCAATAATAGCAAGTATTTAAACTTGTGGGACATTTTACAAATCTTGTTGTTGTGGGACATTGCACATTCAATAGAGTATCAACAACCAACTACTTTGAGTAATGAGCAATCACATTCAAATTTCTTAGAACAATACTTTCCGCCGGTGGTCTGACTATACTTAATTTGGCTGTGACATACATGATAGTTATCAGAAACACTGATCGACTAGGTATACAAAACAAAATCGAATACGAGAAATGCTGTCTATGATAAAATGTATAAAGCATTTAGTTCTCGTATACAGAACGTAAGGCAATAAGAATTGTCTGATAACCCGATAAAAAAGTTAACATATAATGAACAAACTCATGATAAGATCATTACTGAGATCATCTAAATTTATTACACCAGTCAAAACTAGTAATATTATAATCATAAAATATTTCAAGTTTTCAACTCTTTGAATGAATGCATATCGCTACCAAATTAATCCCCAGCAACCACCCATTTATTATGTAACAGTTTCATTAATTAGGCAGTACGCACAAATCAAATAATTCATGTGAAAATGACCAAATTCAAATCAGCTTATTTTCAGTACTGCAAGTGGACTATCAAAGTCCTTTCTTATGCACTTGTTAAATATATATGTCAAGGATTTCGTTTTTCAAACTAATAAAAGTGTCAATTTCTCAATAATATTTAGATAGACACTGCCAAATCTTCTAATGGACATGACCAAAGACGTCAACTTTAAAACGTAGTGGTCAAAATATTAACAGAAAAGCCGATCAGAAAATTATTTCTTTCTTTATTGATCTCCAAAATATAAGACCACTTGCATTTTGAAATTAAAATAGTACTTCATATATCCGTTGCAAAATTAGAGATACAATTTGATTTTTGAGGTCAAACAACGACA
This sequence comes from Aralia elata, assembly GCA_034770075.1. Lineage (NCBI taxonomy): Eukaryota > Viridiplantae > Streptophyta > Magnoliopsida > Apiales > Araliaceae > Aralia > Aralia elata. Next base: position 77,553,232 of record CM068378.1, read on the forward strand.
TATTAAACTTCAAATTAATGTGAATTTATTTAATTTTAATTGTTACAATAATTATAATTGTATAGTATATATAACAAAAACTATTAATTACAAAATTTATTTCATTCTAAATTTGTATGAGTCGTACCAATTTTGAAGTTTAATATGCCGTAATTTGACCTCAAAAACCAAATTATATCTCTAATTTTGAAACGAAAGGAATAGTATTATTTTTCAATAACAAACTCTAATATTAATATTTAGTGATAATTATCGCAATAACTTACATAGATTAGGATTCCCATTACACTTGTTCTTCAATTTCTCCTAATACCTCATAAAGATCCTCCAATAATCTTTGGTTGCATTATGAAAAAAGTAAAATAACACAAAAAAAGAAAAAGAAATTACAGGATACGCGGTATGCTACATAACTAATATACGGTACGCTATGGTATCTTTATTTGAGTGCTTATAGTTAGAAATTATCTTAGAATTTAAATATAATAACCTTAAGTTTTGTAGAAAAGTTTTAGTTGAATCAAGAAATTGATCGTTTTGTAAAATGTATGTCGTTTTGAACATTTAAATATTTAATACTAAGTTAGGATATTGATATTGTGCAATTATAAGTAAAATAACAAAGAGATTTTTCGGTACGCTAATTTAGGTTTTTGGTAGGTAAAAATAACATGGTTGAGTGCACAAGTATCAATACGTCGTTCCTAGTTCAGTGAAAGTATTTAATAACTCTGGTATCAGCTGGTCAATGCGGCCATTTAAAAACTAGTTAGCCTTTAGCGAATTCTGTTTGATTAAGAACAAACACATTAATTAGTAGAGAGATGCATATCGGAACGCAGTTTGAAAACTGACATGAACTTGCTGATATATAGCTGTCATGCATACTGTCAAAATGTGCTGACTCATAGTTTGTTTAGTTGTGATGCAGCCAGACGACATAGTTTTTAAAACTCATTATTTCTTCTTTCACCATAAACTACTCGATCAGATTTAATCAAAGATTTGGACTTTCACATACTGTTAAAATCAACATCATTATTTTACTTAAAACCATATTAGTGATCTTCTATTTATTTATTTGACAAAATTCTCAACTTCTTTTAATTCCATTTATTAATTAAGAATTGCGTTGATAAATTATTAATTACTTGAAGTATTAATTTTGAAGAACGTACAACTTCAATATATATATATATACACACACACACACACACACAGTAAGATTCTCCAGTAAATCGCTGGAGAGCGAACCAAAAACGAATCGAGCTATAGCGACGATTCTGTCCGTCGCTATAACCATGCGTCACTTAACAGACCTATATCGACGGTCCGGCGACAGTTCCGTCCGTCGCTATAGGTCTGTTAAGTAACGCATGTCTATAGCGACGGACAAAACCGTCACTATAATCCGGTTCGTTTTTTGTTCGCTCCCAGCAGTTCCCTAAAGAAGCGGACCGTGTGTGTGTGTGTGTGCGTATATATATATATATATATATATATATATATATATATATATATATTCATCATAATATGTGAGATTTGGTAGGTTAAATTTTTAAAGCATTTTTGTTGAGATTATTATATCAATGTAATACAACACAATGTATTTAACAAGATGCTTTGTGTAACACCCCCATTCCGAAATAGGAAAGGGAGGTCACGTGCAAAGCACAACAAACCTCAAAATAAATAAACAGAGCACTAATAACTTCAATATATTTAATAGTGATAAACCATATTAATACAATTCTCCAAAAGAAGACAAAATAATCAAAACCTAAAATCAAATGAGCCTAGACAGTCAAAGGCAACTCTCTCATCACACTAGACGGTCAAAAGCTCTGTTTTTCAATTGTTTGACAGTAAAAGAGAGTTTTAGAGAGAGAGAGAGTGGGTTTTTAGAGAGAGTAATGAGTTAGGGTATTTTGTGATCCCAAATTAGAAGATGATGAATAAGTTAGGATTTTTAGTTTAAGATTTCCAAATTTCATGAATGATTTGCAAGGGCATATGATGATTAATTGTAAGACCCCGAATTTTAATAAAGAGAATTTGATTTTCTTATAATTATTATTTTAAACAGTAAAGTGTTAAATTGATAAAATGATAAAGTTACGGGTGAGATGTGCAAATTATATTATAAAAAGTATGTCGGAAAATATTCGTTTTGTTTAGGAGTACTCTTTCTGTCGGGTAATTTTCTTTTTGTCGGGAAATATTTGATAAAATACAACGGCACCGAAACAATTAATCATTGGTGGTCCTCATAATGACGTAATTGTCGAATATAGAAAACGACAGAAATAACCTTTTTGATAAAAAAAATTGTCAACGGTACGTACTATCATTTTTTACTGTTTAAATACTCAATGATAAAAGTACAGTAGCATGCGGTATTCCACAATGTCACACGGTATTGCATAATATTTCATAATTAATGATTTAATAGTTGTTACAGTAGCAATTACATAGTATTTTAACTCAATAATTATTACAGTAGCATTTGCACAGTATTTCATCAATAATTGTCACGACACAGTAACTCATATTATTTGATATGATATTAGCATTATTGGCAATGTCTGGAAGTTCTGTCAATGAAATGAGTTATTTAATTGTGTGTCGTTTATACGGAAGACCTCCTTTTTTCTGGCAACGATTTGATTGTCAGTATTATGAGTCTATAATATTTATACTTAGAAGTATTTAGTGTTAGATAGTGAGCACCAGTCTACTATAGCAAATACATGGATTTGGGATTGTCACAATAATTGTCACAACATTTCATACAATTATCACAATAATTATCACAACATCTCATATTATTGAACCAATAATTGACATTGTAGTAAGGGTAGCAATAGGAAGTTACGTAATTAAAAGTTACGTGTATTAAACTTTTAGACATACTCATTATTTAAAGAATACTAATATATGTAATAGTAATACATTAAGTCAATAATGCAGAAGATGGATAATATAATAATAATTGTGAATAGTAAAGAAAAATGTAAACTTGAAATGTGAAAAATATGAATGATTAATATGTGGTAGATTAAATGTAATTAATGTATGGTAGATTATAAATAATGATAATGGATGAATATGAGTAAATCATTATTAATAATAAATTTAAAGATAATGATAATGGATGAATAATATATTTATTAAATGTGGTGGATTTTGTCCCTAGAATTTTAAATATATTATTATTATTTTTCCTTTTTAATTTAATTTTTTTATCTCTCTATTTAGTCCTCCAAAATTTATAAAGTTCTAATTGTACCTCATATAATTTACACACGCAACACGTGTGCCACCAGATGCCAGCTAGTATAAGTAATAGAATCTACTCTTCCTTTCCTTAATATTACGTTTGGATTGCATGAATGAAGGTAAGAATAGAATAATTTATTCTTATAAAATGGAAAAAAAAATTGTGTTTAATTGTTATATTGGAATAGAATGAACCATTTTCATTCATATTGATTTCTTAAGAGATGGTATATATAGAATGACTCATTCCAGTCAGCAATAAAATGAATCATTTCACTCTCCATTTCATTTTTTTTTCTATTATATTCCTTCACCAATTCTATTCTTTCAATTCAAACGTAGCATTAGGTTTTAAGATTAAAATATAAAAAAAATACTTTCTAATAAATAAATAACTGTTAAAAATGAAAAGGAAAAAAAAAGGTTATTAGTATGTGGAAATCGTCAACGGCAAAGAGAATCTATAGACAGAAATTTGTGGCTCAAATAGCTAGTAATGATAACTTTGTCATTCCTTTACACATGAAGTCAAATATCTCGATCGACATATCTAGGTAGGTGGTATTGGTAGTGCTATCTGCTTTGTATATAGTCAATTATAGCATATGTACCGTTTACATGCATCAGCAATCAGTCAACAGACACACACACACACATACACAAAAAAAATTGAAAGTATAAAATAAAAAAACAGTGCCTCACACAGGCTAATATACTACTCCCTCCATTCCTATATATTTGACGTTTTAGAGAGCAAATTTTGTTTCTATTTATTTGACTATTATAGATTTCTAGGAGATATTGATTACATTATTTTCTTAATTATCCCTAAACATTTAATACTCTCTTTAATTATCTCCTATTTTTCCAATGTCACTTTTTCTCTCTCTTTTAATATCTTGTCAGGATACTCTCTTTCTCTCTCTTATAATTCCAAAATTTTCTCTATCCTTTAACAATATGTTTCTCTCATCTTTATCACCTACAATTTAGCTTTTCATTTATCTATGCAAGAGTGTTTTTGGTAATACATAGTAATTTTAATGGAGTAATTATAGGAGTTTTAACTTCCTTAATAATTGTGCAAAGCTCCAAAACGTCAAATAATTAAGAATGAAGGGAGTAGTTAGCTTCAAAAAAGGTAATACATTTTATGTGTGGCCCATTTTATTTTCTAAGTCTTGACAATGAGAGCTTTGAATCAAAGGAGTGGAGCTTATAAGTTTTCACCCAATTGTAATCTTGACATTGAATGCTTTGAATCCAACGAGTGGAGCTTATAAGTCTTGACATTGAATGCTTTGAATCCGAGTGGAGCTTATAAGTTTTCACCTAATTGTAATCTTGACATTGAATGGTTTGAATCCAAGGAGTGGAGCTTATAAGTTTTCACCTAATTGTAATCTAAACATTGGCTCGTTTTGAAACTTTGAAAATGTTTGGAAAAAGAAAAGAAAATGAAAATGAAAAAAAAAATGGATTTACAAAATCCTTAGGTTGTTTGGTGGTCCTAAGAAAGTTAAAGGAAAAGAAAGAAAAGGAAAACATTATGTGCAGTTCATCAACTCCCGTTGCTTTAGTTATTTACAAGGTTCTCAGGCCTAGATCGGTCATCGAACCAAAAAATGTGCGGGTGGATGGGTCACTGGTCCAACCAGTGGTCAGACCGTTATTGACCAGTGACTTCATTAATATATAAAAATATATATTATTAGTAATTAATAAAATTTTAAAAAATCTCGTTTTTTATGAACTAAAACATAATAAAGATGAGTTACAATATTAATAAAAGTGGCTAATTTTAATATTAAATTTATTTTGGTAAAAATAAATAAATAAATTAAAATTCGGGTCAACCGGGTCAATTAACCTGGTTTACCGGTTGGATCACCGGTTGAACCGATTGTCAACGGGTCAACTTGAGTTTTGACTAAAACCGGGTTATTGGTCCAAATCGGACCGGAAAGCAAACCGGTTTCGATTTTCACCGGTCCGGTCCGAGTTTTAAAACCATAGTTATTTATGAATACTTTTTTTAGCACAAATTTTCGTAAACGGGGAAAGGTTTTCGTTTGTTTTTTGTTACAAAATATATAAGACTTAAAAGACAAATTAATCGCTCTAAATAGTAATTAATTGACCCAAAAATAATTAAACTTATTAGGCTATAATAATTAATAAACACAAGTATATCTAATATTTAAATTATCTATATACAAAAATCTACTTCCTCCGTCTTCAAAAGGATAATTAAAAGAAATTGATATTTCCACAACACTTTTTGATATTTCCACATGAAAAGTGTCGCTATAGATCCTATAGCGACGGTTTTCCCCGTCACTGTCGCTATACATCTATAGCGACACTTTTCATGTGGAAATATTATTTAAATCCAAACTATTATTTAAAGTCAAAAAGTTTTTAAAAAAGAGAGAATCTTTAGCTGCCATCTCCTCTCTGTGCAATTTTTCTTCTATCTCAAAATAATTTGCTGAGACCATACGAATATGGTAAATTGCAAAATGTCCTCTTATGTATACACTGAATTGCAACATAGATGTCAATATTCTAATTTTTGTAATGTCATAGCTAATGTCTCAGTTTTTTGCACAACTATCACTTCTAACAAATTTTGGTCAAAATTAGTAAGATATGTGCATGTCATGTGAGTTTTATAAGGACAAAATAGTTCATTCATGTACAAAACTATTTTCATAACAAATAATTATGAATACACACAATATATATAAAGTAAATTATTGTGTGTGTATAAACTAAATTATTCATAACAAATAATTATGAATAACAAATACAAAAATATATATAAAGTAAATTATTTTGTATGTGTGTGTATAAAGTAAATTATTTGTTAAATAAATAACTAATAATTTTTTTATTTTTTCCTTTTAATTTAATCTAATTTTTAGTGTTTAAATTTGTCTTTTACATTTAATCAAAATATGCTACTTAAATTTTCATTTAAACAAGTCTTTGAGTTTTGTAATTAATTTCTTTTTAATTATTTTATTTGGTTAAAATAAAAACAAATTTATTTATGTGAGAATCTATTTTATTATTGTAAGGATGTATTTGCCCTTCTATTAGGAGAGAAAATAGTTTTATGCAAGATTGAACTATTTTGTCCTTATAAAACTCACATGACATGCATATGTCTTAATAATATTGATTAAAATTGGTTAGGGGGATGTTTTTGCAAAAAATTAAGATATTAGATATGACATTGCAAAAATTAAAACATTGACGTCTTTGTTGCCATTCACTGTATAATAGTTTTGCAATTTGCACATACGAATATTAGATCACCAGCATTGCCCCCCTCTCCACCTACTATGGCCATCATCTCCTCCCATTAAATCAACCACGCACCCAGGTTTGTTTGGAAGCATTTTGTTTTGTTTAATGTTTACATGAGTTTTTGTAAGCAAAAATACTAACATGATTTTGTAATTGAAAAGAAACTGAGAACACTTGTAGTTGCCACATCTATTGCAAAATGAATATCAAGATTAAAGAGAAAAAATTTCATTCTAAAAATATATTATTCTATTCCAAGCAATCGTACCTGTCCTATCATGTGCTAAGCACAACATGCAAATGTGGAGTTTTAAGGTTATTTAATAAAACGACATTAATAATATTACGACGTTTCATTAATTAGTAATTAATATTATCCAAACTTGACTGAGCCATGACTTAGAAGTAAAAAATGAGTCCAATACTTATGTAAGAGAAGTTATAGAAATATCAAATTGTACTTGTGAAAGTATTAATTTGACAGGGCAAACATAAGGCATGGACCCGTCGGATTTTCACACTTCCGCCTACACCTCTAAGTTTTTATTTAATTTTACTTATAATCCTATCAAAATCTATTAGTATACTTTACTCAAATACACACTTTGTTCTAAAACATAAAAGTAATTTTGATTGTTTTTAAAAATAAATTTGAGATATTTTTATATTTTACTTTTAATTATATAAATTTTATAATTAAAAGTACTTTACAATTTATTTACAGTTTTCATTATTATTTGTCCAAAATTAATTTAGTTCATTTTAGTTTACAGCTTTCATTAGTTGATCTTCAGGTATACGGTAGTCCACATACATTTGACATTAGCTTTCGTGTCATGAAGCCAATGGCCTAGTGTAATAGGCACATACTATAGCTTTGGGAATCACACGCTATTTTATAGGGTGCGTACATGATACGATTTAGTAGTGTTACAAAGTGTAGTTATAATCAAACCGTATAGTGCAATTACTAATGCACAAATAACCACGTACAAGTATAGATAATCAAACCATTTCACTGTTAATGGTTTCGATCGGTTATGGTTTTTCTCTGGATATTAAGGTATATATATCTAAGTAAATTAAGAAACTTATTGTTGTTTTTGACACTTGTGCAGATTCAATGATACCACTGGAGATAGGAAATCTAAAATATTTAGAGATATTGGGTATCGAGAAAAGCTCTCTAACAGGGCCTGTTCCACCATCTATCTTCAACATGTCATCCTTGAAGCATATTTATTTGGGGGATAATAGACTCTCTGGGAACCTACCTATGGACGACATTCCTTTTAATCTCCCTAATCTTGAAGAGCTCAATCTTTATAAGAATCAATTAACCGGTCAGATTCCTTCAAGTTTGTGGAAATGCAAAGGACTTCGGTTCTTATCGTTGGAGAAGAATATATTTACAGGAAGTATATCTAAGCAAATCGGAAACCTTACTTTGCTCCAAGAGTTGTATCTCTCTGATAACAACTTCAAAGGTACCTTCCAAAATTTAGCAGCTTTAATTTGTATTTAAACTTTTAATTAAAGTATTTTAAATAGTGCAAAGAGTGCTCACATTCATGATCATTAATTGTTGCATATCATTACCAAATTAGATTGGAAATTCAATTTTGAGAAACTTTAAATTCTTGGAAATACCTAACGGCCCTAATCCAATTGATCCTTCAATATATATTTTAATGTAAAAATATAAATATAAAACATTTAATTTGGAGATACTGAGCATCCCAAATTGCTCAACATCTATCTTTAACATGTTTAAGATATTGATTTGGCAAATGATAATCTCCCTGTTAATTCTTGCAAAGCTCTAGCTATATTTAATAATCAGCAAACTGGTCAGATTCCTTAATTCGGGCTCGTCGGAATGCAAAAAATCCCAGTTTTAGTTAAGGCTTTCTAAATAACAAAAACTGTGTTCACTTATATTAATTGTGCAGGTACATTACCGGATGAGATTGGACATCTTAATAATTTGGTGAATTTTACCATTTCGAGAAATAGCCTAACAGGCAGCGTCCCTTTCAAACTCTTCAATATCTCAACATTGAAATTGTTTGACCTGAGTAGAAATCAATTCTCGGGCCATCTTCCATCAACCTTAGGGCTTTGGCTTCCCAATCTTGAAGTTTTGTCTACAAGCCACAATAGACTTGGTGGACCAATCCCAAGCTCTCTCTCCAATGCTTCTATGCTTACCGCTATATCTATGCTGAACAACTCATTAACTGGATCTATACCTAATACACTTGGTAATTTAAGGTTACTGCAGACGCTCATTCTTGCAGGAAATTATTTAACTAGGGAGACTTCTTCTCTTGAATTGCATTTCTTCACTTCTCTAACGAACTGCAGATATTTGAAATTTTTAGAATTATCAGATAACCAGCTGAATGGCATCCTCCCAACTTCAGTTGGAAATATCTCTTCTTCTCTCAAATGGTTTTCTGCAAGTAGATGCAAAATTAAGGGTCACATTCCCATTGGAATTGGCAACTTGAGCAACTTGCAGACGTTATTATTAGATGAAAATGAGCTGACAGGACCTATCCCAACAACTGTTGAAAGACTAAGCAATTTGGAACGTTTAAATTCTTCAAATAATAGACTGCAAGGACCCATCCCAAATGAGGTTTGTAATTTACAAAGGTTGGGAGAATTGTATTTGAGTAATAATATGCTCCATGGAATCATACCGGTGTGCTTTGGAGATTAGAAAAACCTGCAACGGCTGTACTTAGACTCCAACAAGTTAAATTCATCAATACCTCTCCAATTGTCGAGACCTGCAAATCTTGTGAGTCTGAACTTATCCTCAAATTTACTAAGTGGCGATCTACAATCAAGTTTTGGAAATTTTATGATAGTAACAGAGATAGATTTATCCTGGAATCAATTATCAGGTTTTATCCCAAGCAGCATTGGAGGGGCACAAGAACTAAGTTATTTGTCCTTGGCACATAATAAATTGCATGGATCAATTCCTGAATCATTTGGCAATTTAAAAGGCTTGGAGTTCTTGGATTTATCGAATAACAATGTGTCTAGCAGGATTCCCAAATCATTAGAAACACTACAGTATCTCAATTATCTGAATTTGTCTTTCAATATGTTGCAAGGAGAAATTCCTATGGGAGGAAAATTTGCAAACTTCACGCCTCAATCATTTATGCAAAACCTTGCGCTTTGTGGTTCCCCTCGACTGCAAGTCCCAGAATGTAAAACATTAACTCTCACCAGGCGATCAAAAATTTTGCCTTTATTAAAATATTTATTACCATCTATCTTCTCAGCAATCCTTGTAGGGGCCTCCATATATTTGTTGATAAGATTTTGCAAACGGAACAAGAACGTATCAAATTGGACAAATTCACCACTCTTTGCATGGAGAAGAATTTCATACTATGAACTTGTAAGAGCTACTGAGTCATTTGGCGAGACAAACTTACTTGGGGTCGGAAGTTATGGGTCTGTATTTAAAGGAACACTTTCTGATGGGATAAATGTTGCTGTAAAGGTTTTTAACATACAGTTAGAAGGAGCGATCAAGAGTTTTGATATTGAATGTAAGATATTGTCCAAAATTCGTCACAGGAATCTAGTACGGATCATAAGTGGCTGTATTAGCTCAGATTTTAAAGCCTTAGTACTTGAGTACATGCTTAATGGGAGTCTTGAGAAGTGGTTGTACTCTCACAACTATTGTTTGGATATTTTAGCAAGGTTAAACATAATGACAGATGTTGCATTGGCCTTGGAATATTTGCATCATGGTCACCCCGAACCCATTGTTCATTGTGATTTAAAGCCTAGTAATGTGCTGCTTGATGAACATATGACGGCACATGTATGTGATTTTGGTATTGCCAAACTGTTGGGAGAAGAAGAGTTTATGGCACAAACTAAGACCTTAGCAACAATTGGGTATATGGCGCCAGGTGATGTTCCATGTTTATACTTCTAGTTTATGTTGAAGTTTATTATTATATATCTAGAACAAAAAGAAAAGTTGTGTTATGTCATTTACGATTAAAATTCTGTGAAATTGATTGACTTTATAAGGAATGTTTATATATGTGATGCACAGAATACGGAAGCGAAGGAATAGTATCTACAAAAGGGGACGTCTACAGTTATGGTGTTATGTTGATGGAAGTATTCACAAGAAAGAAACCAACTGATGAGCTTTTTTCAAGTGAAATGAGCTTAAGGAGTTGGGTTAATGAAGCATTGCATGGCTCGGTGCTTCAAGTTGTAGACATCAATTTGTTGGGAAGTTGGGATGAAAATTTATCTACGAAACAGCTATGCCTATCATCCATCCTTGGTTTAGCCTTGGATTGTTCAAAAGACTCGCCCGCGGAAAGGATCACCATGGAAGATGTTGTGGTTAGACTTGAGAAAATCAAAAGCATGCTCAAACAAGTCAAAAGTAACTTGGTGAGTCGTTGGTCAATACATTATCAACAGTACACTATTTTTCAATACTTTGCGAGTTAGTATTATTGTTGTATTGCAAGTATACTACTTGATACTTAAAATCATTTCCGCAAGGAATTATAATTAATTAATACTTGATTATTAGTCTTCAGTTACACACATGAAAAACTCTATTCATGTTTGGTGTTTGTGAAAGAATATTTTCGAACTGAAAGGCTAGTTATTTCTGAAATTGATTAAAGTATTATGATCAGGGATGCATATATGAACTGCTTATGGTATGTGAACTGGTTTAGAAATATGTGGTCTTGTCATCTGTTTTATTTTTGTGCACTTTTAAGTACTTACTGCTATTACTTAGTGATGTACCAACTTGATCGCTAGTACTCGAATATGATAACTATTTTGACGAACTGATAGTACTCGAATATGTTCATCAATTAAATGCTTAATTTGTTATTTACTTATCGTATTTTTCAGATTGAGTTATCAAGTTTAGCAGCTCCTGGACTATCTGTTAGCACCTCGAGGACGAGCTAGGCGAGCTTGAAGATATTAGAATTCAATTATTTCAATAATATATTTGGGAAGACAAGTTAATAGTATTTTATTATTTATTTCAAATTTGGTATTGGATTGTATTAGAGTTTGTTTATTGTCAAATGGGAATTTCCTGAGCTTAATTCTCTATAATTCGGGTTTTGATTACTGTCTAGTTCACGTTCTGCAAATTATTTCTGAATTTTGGGGCGTGACATATAAATATTTTGTCATCATCTATTTCTATAGAAGAGGTCGTAGAAGACCGTGCTTAAATTTCATAAAATATATATTCAAAAAAATAATTATTTCCTGAATATTTATTTTTCTGAAATTTTACTCATTTTTCAAAAATAATAATTATTTTCTTAGTATATGTTTTTATGAAATTTTACTCTTTTTAGAAAAAATTTAATTATTTTGTGAATATATTAATTTTTCTGAATTTATATTTTTATGAAATTTTACTAATTTTTCAAAAAATAATGATTAATTTTTGCATTTTTAGTTATTTTTTTGAAATTTGAATTCGTTTATTTATTTATTTATTTTTTATTATTATTATTATTATTATTATTATTATTATTATTTACTTTATCATATTCTTCAGGTTCCTAATTGTGAAAGTATTTCCGGAAGAGTGGCCATCATGACCACCGTCGTTCCATTTTTAAATAATTGTGTTCATATATTGATACTATAAATCAAATTGTTTATTATTTATTAAATTCATAATCAAGTTATATATGGTTTTTGTTAGAAGTTCGATAATGTTTCTAATGAATTACTATAATGTTCTTTTAGTTACTCATTATACTTCGTTTATCCGCTCTTAAATGAAAGTCCCATTTTCCTTTTAAGTGCATTTCAAGTTAAAACTTACATTATAAATCGACAAATTATGCCAAATTGTCTGTTTGAAAATCATTTAATTTTCATTAAATCATTGACGAAGTTAATTAATTTGAAATTTTATTATTTTTCATAACACTCATATGGACCATAAATACAACCAATTAAAGTTGCAAGTTGTGGTCCTTAACTTACCCATTTGACTCCATCAAATTAATTTATGAACTTGCCAAAGAGTGTGGCTTCACCTGCCGTCACCACCAGATACATATGTGTGTTTTAGTTTATAAACAACAAGCCTTTAACGCAACTTGTGTTCCACCTGCAATCATTCGTGAGAGATATGATTCATTATTTATACTACCCATTGCGTATCAATTTATGTTAAATTTTGTATACATGACGTGTCAAGCAAGACCTATCCAGTATTTTAATTTTTAAGTATCTTCTTTGGGCTACTAGTTAAGCCCATCAGAAAGTGCGGGCTTATCATACTATTGGAGTGTTGGGTATCAATGCAACTAACACAAATCATACCATCTGATCCACTACATTTGTAATAACTTGACACCCTTTAATAACAAGGGGAAGGTAAGTTGCGACATACTGTAATTATAGTAAAGGGGAAGAAAAGTTGCGACATACCCTAATTAAATCTGACTATAGATACAATTCACTCATTAATGATATATATATATATTACCATTTTCAAAGATTTATTATCAAATCGATAAAACATTTCAAAATTTGTCTAACCGTAACAAATGCCATCGACGTACTTCTTAAACAATTCATGGATTATAGAACTTTAAAGCGTTAATAACATGCAATATAGCATAGCTAAACAACTTGTACAAATACTAAAAGATTTACATAAGTATTAGAATTCACACAATATACAAGCATTACGTAAATTAGAACTTCAAACATCATAAAACAATCATAAGAACATAAGTCGAATGAAGTTAGTAAACTTGCGAAAAGTTTAAGGATACTTGCCTTAAGCGTCCGTTATAAGTTTACGCTAATTTGCTCTTCAAATGTCCTACACATTTACATTAACGATAATACACCAATTAGGCACATAAAGACCCCATATATTGGTTTATGTTAACTTACTTCTCATTTCATATTGTTCGCGTTTTATAATTTAACCAATGCGACCAAACTTTAATAACCTCACTCGGTGTCGCAGCGTTCGGGAACGACCCGACCCATATAATACTCTCTATGATGGTTTATTTTATCTTAAAACGCATCCTTAATGTTCATTCATTAAAACTCAACATCAACTAATAGGTATGGCATAACGCTACGGAGTTTAGAAAACTCGATGCGTCGCATGCTCGATTGCACAACATGCCTTGCATTCGCCTCAGGCAGCCCTGCCTAGCAGCCAGCCTCGCCTAGGCTTGGCCCTGCCCAGCGCAGTTGCACCCATGCCAGCGCTGTTGCGCCATGTCCAGCGTTGTTGCGCTGGAGCTAAATTGCAGCCCAGCTCCAATGTGACGCCCCCAAATTCGGGTCTCCAAATACCCGGATCCGGTCATCACGATCCAATACAAACATTCACCTCTAACAACATATGGTAACTAAAATGCGGAATATGATAAACATACGTTGTTCATTACAAAGGTGTTACTAGTCCCAGAATACAATAACCTTAAACACTTACACAAATCCATACCCTAAATAAATGTCAGGGTTTAAATTACATTAATAGTAATTATCTACACATAAATTTAAAATCTGCTACATGAAGTCTATTACTTCATCTTTTCCTTCCCTTTGTTCTTCCCTGACGTCTCGGGTTTAGCTGCAATGAAGTCATGATATAGCAAGGATGAGCAACGAGTTTGCTCAGCAAGTTTAAAGTACAACAATAAGGATATATCATGATGAAGGGAATATAGAAAGAGAATTCAACAATTATCAGAAGCAAGAACATTAATTGCTTTTAGAACAAGAGATAGTCAAGTAGACTTTGAACAATAACTTCCAAAGGAGTCAATAGCTAGTTGACCCTTTGGTTACTGGCTACAGAATAAGTACTTGAGGGGATCAGCCTCGCGTACGCTATGTATATGCATAACATTTAACTCTGCTATTTGTACCTTATATCCGGTACCTGGGGTACTCCCCTATAATAAAAGGGGTGTCCATTTAGCCTAAGAATCCTTACCATCGATTGGTTCGGATAGCTTTTATAAATTCTCACATACTTGCCTGACCGAACAAGGGTTCAGACTTAACCATGATTAGTTCACAAATTTCTGAACTTAAATAAATATACGAATTCAAGTGCACGAGTGCGAATGTCAATAAATACAAAGATGTGGAATAATTTTAAAAGTAATTAGATCACTTAAAGCATGCTTGGAGATAAGATTCAAGCTTAAAGAATAACTTGCAATAATATATACCTTTTGCACGAATTAAAAATAATGCATAAGGTTTAGAAATATTGCTCAATGTAAAAGTTGAGTAAGATAGAACTTGCATTCAATATACTGAAAGAATGGAATTAGGGAACTTGCCTGTTTGCTCAGCTACAGTTAAATCTTAACTTTAATTAATTGACCTTGGATAACCTATCAGTTGATAAAGTCGGTTTATCCATTAGCATTGCATATTGTATATCGATACACTCACTTATGCTATAAATACTTCGCATTTCTTTATTAACTCCATTAACATTAAATTACTATTCAGTATTGTACTAATCAGAAATTACTTAATGACCTTTAGTTATTATCTCAATTACTAATCATGCTTATTGGATATTCAACTTAGCAATATTTAATAACCCAAGTTATTATTTACAGAAAATAATAATCTTGTTAGTGCATTATAATAGTATCCAAATTTAACGACTATTCTATTTGATTAAATCTCTATTTATTATTTACCAAAACTAAATAAAAATTGATTAAGGCATTACTAGCTAACAGTGTCAACAAATAAATAGGTTATTTAGGTTCCATTCTCACTTTGCTATTATTCACTTTCACGGGTAATTACGAAGTTATTTCCCTTATTCCTCATCTAACATTAATTAATAATTAATGTTTCATTCTCCCCATACCTAATTATTATTAATGATAATTAAGTCCTTAGTATCTTTATTTATTATTAATTGATAAATAATAAATATTTATTCTATTAACTTTGTTCATACTTAATTATTATTAATTAAATAATAATTAAATATTTATTATCTTTATTTATTATTCATTGATAAATAATAAATAATTATTTTATTAACTTTATTCATACTTAATTATTATTTATTAAATAATAATTAAATATTTATTATCTTTATTTATTATTCATTGATAAATAATAAATAATTATTTTATTAACTTTATTCATACTTAATTATTATTTATTAAATAATAATTAAATATTTATTATCTTTATTTATTATTCATTGATAAATAATAAATAATTATTTTATTAACTTTATTCATACTTAATTATTATTTATTAAACAATAATTAAATATTTATTATCTTTATTTATTATTCATTGATAAATAATAAATAATTATTTTATTAACTTTATTCATACTTAATTATTATTTATTAAATAATAATTAAATATTTATTATCTTTATTTATTATTCATTGATAAATAATAAATAATTATTTTATTAACTTTATTCATACTTAATTATTATTTAATATTAATTAAATAATAATTGGATATTTATTATCTTTATTTATCACTTACTAACAAATAATTAAATTACTATCTTAATTCATACTTGATTATTATTTAATAGTAGTTAAGCAATAATCAAATATTTATTAGCTTCATTTATTATTAAATAATAACTAACTATCTTTATTTATTATTTATTGGAAAATAATAAATAATTATTTATTAACCTTATTAAATAATAATTAAGTATTTATTAATTTTTATTCATTATTTAATGTCAAATACTCAAGTATTATTTGATATCAATTAAATAATAATTAAATGTTTCTTATCGTTATTTATTATTTAATATCAAACAATAAATAATTAATTTATTGATTTTACTCATACTCAATTATTAATTAATAATTAAATATTTATTATCCCCAATTAATTATTTTCATTAGTGTATCATTAACCCAAACAATAACCAATAATATTACAAAACAACAGTGATAGTGGTTGCATTTGTGGTATATCAACACTAATCAAAATGGGAAGGGTCTTTTGACCTCATACTGCCCAGCCCCAACCGAGTCGACTGACTACCTGCCTAACCCATCAGCACTGAGGTGCCTCAGGGCGCGGCTGCCGCTCGCGCAGCACGCAAGCACGGCACCCACGAGCCATGGCGTAAGTCCGCCGCTCGGTTACAATAACCACATAGCAGCCACACCTAGTATAACAAATGCTAGGATTTTCTTATTATTAGTCTAACAGTTCGCTAAATCAACAAAGCAAGCAAGGTTAACCAGCTGGTTCTTACTGACACTTCATCAAACAGTTTGTGTGCATATTACTGTTTCAAAAAAATACAGTGATTACATGATACCACAAACCACAATCCATCCTTGTAACTCCTGGCCTTTTCCTGGCCCTCATACACAGATTTCCCAAATCACAGCAATAGAATTTCGACATCAACATCAAAGGGAAATTACACTGCAACATATCCCAGCCATAGATAAAAAAAAAATTTGAAAGGAAGAACAAGAGGAAAAGAAAGAACACAAATCAAATGGACCAAGCGGCTCACTGTTATACCTTTGGCTCGATCGGACTGCAGCCTTCCTTCTTCTCCCAAAATACGAAACGAATTCGGACATCCACTATTGGCCTCCCCTGTCTCCTTGCTGCGATTTCTATTATCTATTAGGTATTTTTAATCTGGACTCACAAGCAACGAAATTGGCAGCTAAGCTAGTGGGTTGGGGCCTTCAATTTATAGGAGCTCGTTTGTCCAATTCGCCGGTTAATACCTCAATTGACAACCCAGTGACCAACGGGTAGAGGAGTAGCGGTCGGTGTCAACCCATCCGAGCCCAGCTGTACCGTTGGCCCACCTTCGCGCGGCGCCTTTCCCATCGGTCAATCATTCGACGCTTGCATCCTTTGGCCCGAACGGTCGTGCTCGGTCGCCCATGGCCTTCTCGTTTTGTCCGCCTCGAGCCTTGGATTGCTCACCGGTCACCGAGCTTCTCTCTCAGTCCAACAGCCGGTCGCCCCACGCCGACGCCGGCACTCGACACCCGTGTCTCTCTCCCATCCATCTGATTTGAGGGCTGAGGGTCCCTTTTTGCTCGGTTAAACCCTCAATTACATCACCGACTGGTTTCTTCCCAAATAAAACTACCGATTGCCCAAATTTGAGAGGAACGGATCCAACCCGGCTCAAGGGAAAATGGGTTCACCCAGCAAGAGAGGAACTGGGCTTACCCAATGGGGTTGGGCCGGACGAATTAAACAGGGAACGACCCAATAGGAAATTAAAAAGGAAATTGGGCTCCGCCCTATAAAATTTGGCCCAATAGAAAATAAAGGAAAATAGTCCAACTTGTTTATAAACACTATGTTCCAAATATTTAAATTGAATTAAATAATTAAATTAATTAATTATTTATAATATTTTTTACAACAATAATTCTTCATGTAAATTATTTAAATCCGATAATAATAAATGAAATTATTTATTAATTCTTCCAAATTTTTCTTGCCAATAAGCTCGTAGGGTTGACTCACTGATTTATCCGGACTATCAGTGAGCCCCTTTAATGCAAGGAAAAATTATTGGACCATATAATTATATAATTAAATAATGTTTATATGGATCCAATTAAGTCCGAAAAATTATATAAAATAAATTTCATACATCAAAATAAATTGTACAAGGTTTTAAAAATTCCTGGGCATTACATCCTCTCCCCCTTATAAAAATTCCGTCCTCGAAATTTCAACCTAAGGTTACTCAAATAACTGGGGGTAATTTGCTCTCATCTTCTCTTCGAGTTTCCACGTAGCTTCTTCCACCGCGTGATTTCTCCAAAGAACTTTAACGGAATGAATAATTTTATTCCTCAGCTTCTGCTCCTTCCTATCCAATATTTGAACAGGAATCTCCTCATATGATAAGTCCTTCTCGACTTGAATTGGCTTATAGGAAATGACATGCTTGTAGTCTGGCTTATATGGATGTAACACCGATACATGGAACACGTTGTGAATGTGCTCAAGTTCAGGAGGCAATGCTACCTCGTACGCCACTTCGCCGATTCGCCTCAAAATCTCGAACGGTCCTATGAACCTAGGGCTCAATTTGCCTTTCTTCCCAAAACGGATCTTCCCTTTCCAAGGAGATACCTTCAAGAACACAAAGCTACCAACTTCAAAGTCTCGCTTCTGACGATGTAAGTCAGCATACTTTTTCTGACGATCCTGAGCTGCTACTAAACGTTGTCTTATCACCTTAATGATTTCCACAGTTTGTTGTACCAATTCTGGCCCCAACAGTCTCCGCTCACCAACCTCATCCCAACATAACGACGTTCGACACTTCCTTCCATATAACGCTTCGTATGGTGGCATGCTGATGCTAGCGTGATAACTGTTGTTGTAGGCAAACTCTACCAGTGGTAAGTGATCGTCCCAGCTACCACTTAAATCCATCACGACTGCTCGAAACATGTCTTCCAGGGTCTGAATTGTCCGCTCGCTCTGACAATCAGTTTGAGGATGATACGCCGTACTCATTCTTAACTGTGTTCCCAGTCTCTCCTGTAGACTTCTCCAAAAATTTGACGTGAAACGCGGATCTCTGTCAGACACAATAGATACCGGCACTCCATGTCGTGATACTATCTCCTTCACATAAAGTTTCGCCAACTGTTCCAATTTGTACCTGATCTTGATCGGTAGAAAGTGGGCAGACTTGGTCAACCGATCTACGATCACCCAGATGGCGTCTAGACCCTTTTGGGTTGTCGGGAGTCCTACCATAAAATCCATAGTAATGTGCTCCCACTTCCACTCGGGAATCTCTAAGGGTTGCAACAATCCGCTCGGCCGTTGGTGCTCTGCCTTGATCCTTTGACAAGTTAAGCATCGGCTGACGAATTCTGCAACGTCCCCCTTCAAATGCGGCCACCAATAATGTTGACGAAGATCTTGATACATCTTGGTGCTACCCGGATGTACCGAAAATCTCGTATTATGGGCCTCCTGCAAAATCTCTTCCCTTAGGTCCGGTACGTAGGGTATCCATATCCTTCCTTCGAATCTTAGCAATCATGCGCTGTCAACCTTATACTTCAATGCTTTTCCCTCTGATAATTGTTTCTTAATGTCAATGCATTCTTCATCAAATTCTTGAGCCTCCTATATCTTATCCAGTAGAGTCGGACCTACTGTCACGGTGAATACTTTTTCGTCCGCCTTTATTGGATACTTAACCTCCAGTTCCAGACGTTCGAAGTCCTTTATCAATTCCTCTTGAACCGTCAGCTGCATCAATTTCACCTTGCCTTTCCTACTTAAGGCATCAACCACTACATTCGCTTTGCCCGGATGGTACAGAATTTCACAGTCGTAGTCCTTGATCAATTCTAACCATCGGCGCTGCCTCATGTTCAGCTCCTTTTGAGTGAAGATATATTTCAGACTTTTGTGATCTGTATATATCTCGCACTTCTCCCCGTATAGGTAGTGCCTCCAAATCTTTAAGGCGAAAACTACCGCTGCTAACTCCAAGTCATGAGTCGGGTAACCCTTCTCGTAGTCCTTCAGCTGACGTGATGCGTACGCCACTACCTTGCCGTGTTGCATCAGCACACAGCCAAGACCCTTGTGTGACGCATCGCTATACACTACGAAACCCCCAGTGTTGTCGGGTAAGGTCAACACCGGTGCTTGACTAAGTCTCTTCTTCAGCTCCATAAAACTTTCCTCACATTTCTCCGACCAAACGAACTTAACTGTTTTCCTGGTGAGGTTAGTCAATGGCGATGCTATCTTTGAAAAATCTTGTATGAATCTTCGATAGTATCCCGCTAATCCCAAGAAACTCCTGATCTCTATTGGGGTCTTCGGTTGCTCCCAATTGATAACCGCTTCTACTTTTGCTGGGTCCACCGAAACACCATTTTTGTCGATGACGTGACCCAGAAATTGTACCCTCTGCAACCAAAACTCACACTTAGAAAACTTCGCGTACAACTTCTCCCTCCTGAGAGCTTCTAATACAATCTTTAAATGTTCAGCATGTTCCCCCTCTGTCTCCGAATACACCAAGATATCATCGATGAATACGACTACGAACTTGTCCAAGTATTGCTTGAATACTCTATTCATCATATCCATGAATGCTGTTGGTGCAGTCGTTAACCCA
This sequence comes from Aralia elata, assembly GCA_034770075.1. Lineage (NCBI taxonomy): Eukaryota > Viridiplantae > Streptophyta > Magnoliopsida > Apiales > Araliaceae > Aralia > Aralia elata. The sequence goes on from CM068378.1 coordinate 77,574,032, forward strand.
AATGACATTACCAAAAACTCGAAGTGCCCATAACGAGTCCTGAATGCAGTCTTTGGGATATCTTCCTGCCTCACTTTCAGCTGATGATAGCCTGTTCTTAGGTCGATTTTTGAAAAGTATTTCGCTCCCTTAAGTTGATCAAACAGATCGTCAATCCTAGGAAGCGGATACCTATTCTTAATCGTAACTTTGTTCAACTCCCGGTAGTCGATACAAAGTCGCATAGAACCATCTTTCTTCTTTACAAACAGAACTGGCGCTCCCCACGGGAACACGCTCGGTCTGATATAACCCTTGTCTAACAGTTCCTGCAGTTGCACCATCAACTCTTTCATTTCTACAGGTGCCATTCGATACGGCGGCTTCGATATTGGTGCGGTTCCCGGTGCCAAATCGATAACGAACTCGGTTTCCCTGTCCGGCGGCAGTCCCGAAAGTTCATCGGGGAAGATATCAGCGAAATCCCTCACGATTGATATTTGACTCATCTCATCCCCGACCTGACGAGTATCAATTACATGTGCCAAATAACACACGCAACCTTTCTTAAGCAGTTTCTTGGTTTGCATCATAGTCAGACAACAAGATTGTCTTGGTGACTTACTACCGTAAAATACCACCTTCGACTTATTAGGAGTCTTCAGGTGTACACATTTCTTCTTGCAATCAATAACTGCTCCGTGAATTGATAGCCAATCCATTCCCAGGATTACATCAAACTCTCCCAGCCGAATTGGTATCAAATCCACATTGAGCTTGAATCCTCGCAATTCAGCACAACAATTCTTATGAATGTAGTCTACGGGAATAATTTCCTTGTTTGCTATTTCTACGTTCATAGGGTGTTCTAACTTTTCACAAGGTAAATTTAACTGGCTAGCAAATTCTTCGGAAACAAAAGAGCAAGTAGCACCCGAATCAAATAACACATATGCATTTATATCATTGATTGGGATGATACCTGACACCACGTCTTTGGATTCCATTGCATCCTGCACGGTCATGTTGAATGTTCGTGCTGTGGGTCTGTTGGCTTGACTGGCTGGTGCCCCGTAGCTCAGTCGATTGTTATTCCCGCTGTTGTTATTGCTTCGGTTGCCACTTCCAGAGTCGCCCTTCCTCTTCGGGCAATCCTTGATCTGGTGGTCAGGTGATCCACAGGAGAAACAACCTCCTTTCGGCTTATTAGGGCACTGTGGGGCCATGTGCCCAGGTTGTCCACAACGGTAACACACGCTTTTCCCTTTCATGCATTCCCCCGTGTGGTTCTTGCCATAATTGTTGCACCTGCCTGGCTTCTTCACCTCCCCTCCAGATTTGTTTCCCCCGGAGGACTGACTCTTGACCCATTTCCGTTTGTTGGGGTTACTGCCCCCGCTGCTTCCTGCCTTCTGGCCCTCATGACCCTTCTTCTTTTCCTGATTGTACTTAGTCAGGGCCTCACTGCCACCCTCTGTAATGATCGCCCTCTCCAATAATTCTGCAAATGTCTTGATTTTCAATACCGCAACAGAACGGTATAACCATGGTTTCAACCCTTGCTCAAACCTACGAGCTTTCCTTTCCTCTGTATTGACTTGGTGAGTTGCAAACCGTGCCAACTCATTAAACCTAGCCGCGTACTCAGCCACGGACATGTTTCCTTGTTTTAGTTCCAGGAACTTGATCTCCATCTCTTGCTTCATGCTCTCTGGAAAGTAATTTTCCAAGAACATCTCCTTAAAGCGTTCCCATGCGACAATGCCTCCTTCCACTCGGCCCCTGTTGGCCTTCCACCAGTAGTTTGCCTCGCCCTTTAATATGAAGGTAGCAAAACTTGTTTTCTGTTCCTCTGCCACCCGTGCTACCTCGAAGACCTTTTCTATCTCTTCTATCCAGATCTGTGCTTCTATTGGGTTAAGAGTTCCCTTGAACTCGGGTGGTCCGACCAGTTTAAAATCTTTAAAATTTGCCAAATGATGTGTTGGCCCGGGGGCTGCTTGGGTCCCTACAGGTGGCGGTCTTGATTGCATAGCCTCTGCCAGCATTTCCGTGAACATTCTCATAGGATTGGGTTGATCCCCAATCTCGCTTTCGGACTCCTCGACTCGCTGGTTACGTGGTCTTCCTCTTGGCGGCATGATTTGATAAGGAAAAACCGCTGACTTTTACCTATAATTTTATATTTTACACAATATGTCGTTAACATCAGCGATCAAGAGTAGAAACATTTATCAAACACGTTTGATTTAAGTGAAACATCTGCATTTATATTTATATACCACAGTTTGTTACATTCAGACTAAACATGTAGCATACTTCTATAAATGCGCCACTACCTGCCCTATCCATCATTAAACATTCCCCTAAGACAAAAGTGGAGATCCTAACTTTCCATCCCTCAAGACCACAAAAGTTGGGGTTTAACTGCTACCCCAAACATGAAACAAATATAGAGTTTCACAAGACAATCATGAATACGTCCCTAATATAACAAAAAGTGGGACTGACTGTACTATAGACAAAACAACCATCATATCACGTCACTGCATGTCGTGACGAATCCGTGCCTGCTGACTAGAAGAGAATGCCCCACCCATGACCCTGCGACGAACAGAGCGGCTAGTCTCCCCTACCTCAGTCCGGGGCCTCCTATAGGCGGCATCCAAGGCAAAACCTAGGGTCTCGATCCTCACTGCTCTGGCCTCCAACTGATCCTCCAACTGATCCACCCTTCTGGCCTCTCTGACCCAAACGTCTCTGACCCGCCTCCTCTCTGCAGTCTCCAGCCCAAACTCGAACCTCATGGCCTCCTGTTTGGCCTTCAGATGGGCGATCTGCAGGTCCTTCTGCTCCAGCCTCTCTCTCAACTCAGCGTTCCGGGCCACTAGCTGATGTAGCAGTGGTCCGATCTGCTGCGCTGAGGACTCGTAGCCCTGCAGCTGCATCTTCGCTACTCCCAGGTCATGCTCGAGCTGATAGGCCAGGTCTCTATACTGGTCCTCTCTGATCTGGTGGGTCTGATTCTGCTCCTCCAGATGAGCTATCCGAGCCTCCAGCTCCTCGTTCCTACTGGTCAGTCCCTCAATGATATCGTCGGCAGTGGACCCCATGCCATCAACATAAACGGGTGGCTCCTCTCCCTCGGTCTCGGGGTCCTCCTCACTGTCATCCGGGTCCTGACTACCGGATCTCATCACCCTACCTACAACCGGCTCTGGTAGCTCCCTCTGATAGTCCTCCTCTGGCTCGGACTCCTCCAGTGGTACCCCTGGGGCAATAGGGGCATACCCCACCAACTGCTCCGCAACTACAGGTATATCTAGGAATGTCTCCTCCTCCTGAGCTCCACTGGTCCCTCCTATGTCAGTCATCCTACAATCACACCGAAAATCAACATTAGTACAGCAATAAAATATATTCATTGAAGAAATGAAATTATATTTCATTGGGTACTACTCGACTCGATGAATTTCCCAATTCATCAAAACCACATATAATAAATCTCCTCGATTTATCTCCTAACACTCAATACGAGTTTACTATGAAGGTTATAACCTAGGTTTCGCGATCCTAAAGTTTATAACCTACAGCTTTGATACCAACCTGTGACGCCCCCAAATTCGGGTCTCCAAATACCCGGATTCGGTCATCACGATCCAATACAAACATTCACCTCTAACAACATATGGTAACTAAAATGCGGAATATGATAAACATACGTTGTTCATTACAAAGGTGTTACTAGTCCCAGAATACAATAACCTTAAACACTTATACAAATCCATACCCTAAATAAATGTCAGGGTTTAAATTACATTAATAGTAATTATCTACACATAAATTTAAAATCTGCTACATGAAGTCTATTACTTCATCTTTTCCTTCCCTTTGTTCTTCCCTGACGTCTCGGGTTTAGCTGCAATGAAGTCATGATATAGCAAGGATGAGCAACGAGTTTGCTCAGCAAATTTAAAGTACAACAATAAGGATATATCATGATGAAGGGAATATAGAAAGAGAATTCAACAATTATCAGAAGCAAGAACATTAATTGCTTTTAGAACAAGAGATAGTCAAGTAGACTTTGAACAATAACTTCCAAAGGAGTCAATAGCTAGTTGACCATCTGGTTACTGGCTACAGAATAAGTACTTGAAGGGATCAGCCTCGCGTACGCTATGTATATGCATAACATTTAACTCTGCTATTTGTACCTTATATCCGGTACCTGGGGTACTCCCCTATAATAAAAGGGGTGTCCATTTAGCCTAAGAATCCTTACCATCGATTGGTTCGGATAGCTTTTATAAATTCTCACATACTTGCCTGACCGAACAAGGGTTCAGACTTAACCATGAATAGTTCACAAATTTCTGAACTTAAATAAATATACGAATTCAAGTGCACGAGTGCGAATGTCAATAAATACAAAGATGTGGAATAATTTTAAAAGTAATTAGACCACTTAAAGCATGTTTGGAGATAAGATTCAAGCTTAAAGAATAACTTGCAATAATATATACCTTTTGCACGAATTAAAAATAATGCATAAGGTTTAGAAATATTGCTCAATGTAAAAGTTGAGTAAGATAGAACTTGCATTCAATATACTGAAAGAATGGAATTAGGGAACTTGCCTGTTTGCTCAGCTACAGTTAAATCTTAGCTTTAATTAATTGACCTTGGATAACCTATCAGTTGATAAAGTCGGTTTATCCATTAGCATCGCATATTGTATATCGATACACTCACTTATGCTATAAACACTTCGCATTTCTTTATTAACTCCATTAACATTAAATTACTATTCAGTATTGTGCTAATCAGAAATTACTTAATGACCTTTAGTTATTATCTCAATTACTAATCATGTTTATTGGATATTCAACTTAGAAATATTTAATAACCCAAGATATTATTTACAGAAAATAATAATCTTGTTAGTGCATTATAATAGTATCCAAATTTAACGACTATTCTATTTGATTAAATCTCTATTTATTATTTACCAAAACTAAATAAAAATTGATTAAGGCATTACTAGCTAACAGTGTCAACAAATAAATAGGTTATTTAGGTTCCATTCTCACTTTGCTATTATTCACTTTCACGGGTAATTACGAAGTTATTTCCCTTATTCCTCATCTAACATTAATTAAATAATTAATGTTTCATTCTCCCCATACCTAATTATTATTAATGATAATTAAGTCCTTAGTATCTTTATTTATTATTCATTGATAAATAATAAATATTTATTCTATTAACTTTGTTCATACTTAATTATTATTAATTAAATAATAATTAAATATTTATTATCTTTATTTATTATTCATTGATAAATAATAAATAATTATTTTATTAACTTTATTCATACTTAATTATTATTTATTAAATAATAATTAAATATTTATTATCTTTATTTATTATTCATTGATAAATAATAAATAATTATTTTATTAACTTTATTCATACTTAATTATTATTTATTAAATAATAATTAAATATTTATTATCTTTATTTATTATTCATTGATAAATAATAAATAATTATTTTATTAACTTTATTCATACTTAATTATTATTTATTAAATAATAATTAAATATTTATTATCTTTATTTATTATTCATTGATAAATAATAAATAATTATTTTATTAACTTTATTCATACTTAATTATTATTTAATATTAATTAAATAATAATTGGATATTTATTATCTTTATTTATCACTTACTAACAAATAATTAAATTACTATCTTAATTCATACTTGATTATTATTTAATAGTAGTTAAGCAATAATCAAATATTTATTAGCTTCATTTATTATTAAATAATAACTAACTATCTTTATTTATTATTTATTGGAAAATAATAAATAATTATTTATTAACCTTATTAAATAATAATTAAGTATTTATTAATTTTTATTCATTATTTAATGTCAAATACTCAAGTATTATTTGATATCAATTAAATAATAATTAAATGTTTCTTATCGTTATTTATTATTTAATATCAAACAATAAATAATTAATTTATTGATTTTACTCATACTCAATTATTAATTAATAATTAAATATTTATTATCCCCAATTAATTATTTTCATTAGTGTATCATTAACCCAAACAATAACCAATAATATTACAAAACAACAGTGATAGTGGTTGCATTTGTGCTATATCAACACTAATCAACATGGGAAGGGTCTTTTGACCTCATACTGCCCAGCCTCAACCGAGTCGACTGACTACCTGCCTAACCCATCAGCACTGAGGTGCCTCAGGGCGCGGCTGCCGCTCGCGCAGCACGCAAGCACGGCACCCACGAGCCATGGCGTAAGTCCGTCGCTCGGTTACAACAACCACATAGCAGCCACGCCTAGTATAACAAATGCTAGGATTTTCTTATTATTAGTCTAACAGTTCGCTAAATCAACAAAGCAAGCAAGGTTAACCAGCTGGTTCTTACTGACACTTCATCAAACAGTTTGTGTGCATATTAATGTTTCAAAAAAATACAGTGATTGCATGATACCATAAACCACAATCCATCCTTGTAACTCCTAGCCTTTTCATGGCCCTCATACACAGATTTCCAAATCACAGCAATAGAATTTCGACATCAACATCAAAGGGAAATTACACTACAACATATCCCAGCCATAGATAAAAAAAAATTTGAAAGGAAGAACAAGAGGAAAAGAAAGAACACAAATCAAATGGACCAAGCGGCTCATTGTTATACCTTTGGCTCGATCGGACTGCAGCCTTCCTTCTTCTCCCAAAATACGAAACGAAATCGGACATCCACTATTGGCCTCCCCTGTCTCCTTGCTGCGATTTCTATTATCTATTAGGTATTTTTAATCTGGACTCACAAGCAACGAAATCGGCAGCTAAGCTAGTGGGTTGGGGCCTTCAATTTATAGGAGCTCGTTTGTCCAATTCGCACCTTCGCGCGGCGCCTTTCCCATCGGTCAATCACTCGACGCTTGCATCCTTTGGTCCGAACGGTCGTGCTCGGTCGCCCATGTCCTTCTCGTTTTGTCCGCCTCGAGCCTTGGATTGCTCACCGGTCACCGAGCTTCTCTCTCAGTCCAACGGCCGGTCGCCCCATGCCGACGCCGGCACTCGATACCCTCGTCTCTCTCCCATCCATCTGATTTGAGGGCTGAGGGTCCCTTTTTGCTCGGTTAAACCCTCAATTACATCACCGACTGGTTTCTTCCCAAATAAAACTACCGATTGCCCAAATTTGAGAGGAACGGATCCAACCCGGCTCAAGGGAAAATGGGTTCACCCGGCAAGAAAGGAACTGGGCTTACCCAATGGGGTTGGCCCGGACGAATTAAACAGGGAAAGGCCCAATAGGAAATTAAAAAGGAAATTGGGCTCCGCCCTATAAAATTTGGCCCAATAGAAAATAAAGGAAAATAGTCCAACTTGTTTATAAACACTATGTTCCAAATATTTAAATTGAATTAAATAATTAAATTAATTATTTATTTCTAATATTTATTACAACAATAATTCTTCATGCAAATTATTTAAATCCGATAATAATAAATGAAATTATTTTTTAATTTTTCCAAATTTTTCTTGCCAATAAGTTCGTAGGGTTGACTCACTGATTTATCCGGACAATCAGTGAGCCCCTTTAATGCAAGGAAAAATTATTGGACCATATAATTATATAATTAAATAATGTTTATATGGATCCAATTAAGTCCGAAAAATTATATAAAATAAATTTCATACATCAAAATAAATTGTACAAGGTTTTAAAAATTCCTGGGCATTACATCCAACACTTGGCTTTCGAAAATTTTTGCTTTGTTAATTTCATCGACACTACTTCACAACTTCATAATTCACTCATCCGTTATCAAAATGAGTCCGTTCTTGAGCCATTTTCTTGCTCGAAACATAGACTACAAAACCCTCTAAATGGAATAATTTTCCAAATTCATTAACAAGCCAAAACAGTAGCTCAAAAATCCTTCGTGGGCTAGTTTTTTTTATTATATGACGTTTCTAACGTCGATTTTCAATTATTCGTAACTTACTCATTGAAAGTCGGATTGAGCTCATTCTTAAGCATACGACTCACTTATTCTACGCTCTATCAAACCCCTAGAAAATCAAAAAAAATTGAAAGCGTTATGGTCACAGTTGAAAATTGTAGGCTAGCTTTTTTTAGTTTCTCTCTTTGTCTGGCCTTTAGTCGACCAAATGGGTTATACCCACTGATTTTAAACTGTGACCATAACTAGGATTAGCCCACGTAAAATAGGTGACGTGTAATTGGATGTGGGGTCATCCTTTTCTAATGTAATAAGTTTCTGTTAAAAGTCAACTCATTTAACAGATTTTATAACGATTTGATAAAAATTTGTAGTTCAGTGATGCGATTGTTAAAATTTTTAGTCTGGTGATGCATTTATAAACCGAGGTCGAGTACAATGGAAAAGGTGTATTTACCCCATTTGAATAGGTCAAATTAAAAACTGCAATGAGCGACGCATCACTTATGTGATGAAATCAAATCAACAACTGTAGAAAGAGTACAGAATGATCCCAAGTAGGGCTGTTCAAAATTTTCGGTCCAACTGATTTTTCCAGTAAACCGTACTGGTCCGAACCAGTCGGTTCGGTACAAATACAATTAACCATCCAATTTGGTTCCCTCTTTTCCTATTATACCTGAATACTCCCTCTTTTGTACCAAATTTGCTCAATAACTCTACCCAAAATTAAAATGGGTACTTCCATAAAATATTGGAATGCGTAAAAATAATAATTATGGGGTTTTTCTATTTATTCGGAACACTCATATTATATATTTTAGATACTAATTAAATTACATTCAGGCTCGAATAAAATTTTCGACACTTGAAAAAATTATTTCTTCGCGTACACGCCATAACGAAATTAATAGAATTCGAAAAAGACAAAATATTTTTGGCGTGAATAGTAACTCATTAATTGTGATTTTGCGACATAACACGAAATCAATTTATTCGATTACGCGAAACTTACTACACATAAAAGTCATGCATTCACATAATTTGGGTTATAAAATAACCTTAAAATACATCATATAAAAATAAAAATTTAATCCATTAGTTTAATATTAATAAACCCAATTTACAAAGGTATTTACGATTCGCGATCGTTACATAAATTAAAGTTGATGAGGAGACATGGATATTCCAAATCTTTTAGCTATGCTAGATTTTAAAATTTATTGACCTCATGTTGATATTTGCACTTTTGTGTCTTCGAAAAATGTATGGGGCCAGATTATTGGACCAATGATTTTTAAAAGTACTATTACTCATATGTCTATGCTAATAGTTTCGGCTAGACAAAGGCAATTTAAAAATATCAAAATATATTTTCTGTAATCATATGCATCATGGATCATGGTGTAGAAATGATAAGTGATGGAGTCATCAATGCAGATTAACCTAGTTTTAATTTGGATGTGATCATAAGATCGTCAGCCCACTATGGTACGATGTAGTATGATAAATTCATAAAATGATCTTTATTTTCTTTAAAGTATGAAAAAATATGCCAGTTGAATTGGCTAAAATATTTCGATTGATGTTCGAATTGTTGATGTAAGCCTAAGTTATTTGATTTGGCTAGACGAACGTTAAAAATGTTATGAAATGCAAGAATCCTTTGAGAATGCTTTTTTCAAACCAAATTGTTTTGATGCGGACTCGTATAGTAGAACTGAGGTGAACAACCCTAATATTGGGAAAAATTTTGGTCAGTAATACCGATTTACCGTGTCGGGTGGTAAAGAAACTTATATAGACGTTTCAGTAGAATGATGTACGATAGGCTGATCATCTATTGTAGAGTATTTTCAGTCCTTGTGATTGACAAATACTCATATGGTTTTTAAGCATTGTTCAAGGTCTTGATGACCCCTCAGTATGTCGTTCCAAAAATATGAAACTATTTCGCAATTATTGAACAATTGCGAAGATTCCTCAAAGATGTTCCGTAATTCTGGAAATGAAATGTGTAGAAGGGATGAATGTAATATCCCAAATGTAGTGAGTTAGCAAATCATGATATTAGATTATTATGATGATTATGATATACAATCATCCTTAGAAAAGAAAATTGATGGGTTAAGGAGATGATAATACTCAGAATATAATTGAGTTTAATAAAGGTTATGGAATAAAACCTACTAGGATTTGTGAGGAAGATGGACTAAATAGGTAATATAACACCTAAATGAAAATAGTAATACGTTAAAATTATTCAACGACAAAATTTCAGAAGAAATTAGAAAAACTGAGTAAAGGAGGTTTCGGTAATTCCGAGAACGAAATCCTTATAAGAATGAAAGAATGTAACAACCCGAATTTTTCAAGAAGAATAATTATAATAAAATTTTAATAAATAAAATTCTTATTATGAGACGTAGTGGGTTGAATGTAAAATATATATATATATATATATATATATATGTGTGTGTGTGTGTGTGTGTGTTATATTTAGGTGATTTATGTGATAAGAGAATAAATATATGTGTATTATATATTTATTATCGATTAAGTGATGAGAGGTGGTCTAATAGTTAGCCAAAGCTAATTAATTTAATTAGTATGGACTAGCTGACGAGCGTATAATGGTATAGAAGGAAGCCAAAAACTTGAATTTAAGTTCGGGGTGAGCTGTAATGATGATGAAGAAGAAAGGAGAAAGAATGTAACGATCGCGAATCGAGAGCACCTTTATAAATTGGGTTTATTAATATATTATGAAATATATTAATTTTTTTTATTTTATGTGATGTGTTTAAAGGTTATATTATAACCTGGATTATTTTAATACATAGTTTTTATGTGTCGTAAGTTTCACATAAGCGAATAAATTGATTTCGCGTAATATCGTCAAATCACTATTCATGGGTCACTATTCACGAGGGGTACTATTCCTGTGGCACTATTCATGCCAAAAATATTTTACGTCTTTTTCGATTTCTATTAATTTCGTTAAGGCGTGTACGCGAATAAATAATTTTTCTATGTGTTGGAATTTTTATTTAAGCCCAATCGGGATTTAATTAGTACCTCGAATGTTTAATCATGTGTTCCGAATAAATGGACAAACTCCATAATTATTATTTTTACGTATCTCAATATTTTATGTGAGTACCCATTTTAATTTTGGGTAGAGTTATTAACCAAATTTGGTACAAAAGTGGGAGTATTCAGATATATTTTTGTATATATTCGGATTAATTGGGGAGACATTAAACCTCCGACCAATCAAAATTGGGCAAGTGTTGCAATGGACCAATCAGAAGAGGGAGAGGAGAGCATAGTCGGCAGAAGTGGCCAGTTGAGGAACACAATGCCCGGATAATCTAAATGCCCCGACATTCCCCTTAAAGACCATCAAGAGCTCAGTTTATGCAGCCTTCTTCCTCCCGATTCATTCCATTTCTCCTTCTCAAACTCCAGTTCAGTTCGTTGAGAAAGAGAGAGAGAGGGGAGACAGTTGCAGGGAAGAAGAAGAAGAAGAAGGTGCTCGTTATAGCAACCATTTCACCTTCCATACCATTCCTTCCATTCCAAGTTCAGTTGCTAAGAGTAGAGGGAGAGAGTTGCAGGAGAAGAAAAGAAAAAGAGAAGAAGAAGCTAGAGAGAGAAAGAAGTGGGTGAGGAAGAAAGAGGAAGGTGGGCGTACAAGAAGAAGCTAGGAAGAAGAAGAGAAGGGCGTCGAGCTCTAAACAAGCTTCATAGCATCCAAGAATAAGAATCAAAGAGGTAAACAACAAACTCTAACCCATTCCTTCATCAAATTCAAGATTGCTCTATTTTTTTGAGTTTTCTATGCTTAGTGGATTTTGTGGAGTATTGTTGTTGTTGGTTGTGTTTAATCGGTTGTTAATACCTTAAGAACCCTTATAATAACTTCTGAAAGTGGAACAAAGTGATAGAAATCCGTACCTCTGCTTAAAGGATGAAGAATATGAAGAACATGGATAACAGACTGTTACAGACCATTTTAGAGGACATGTAGCTTTGATTATGTGTGTGTTTAATTTGTTATGTTGTGTTGTTGTAGTTCCATGGGTTATAAAGTTAACCAAGTTAGAATGGAGTAAAAAGATGCAAAAACAAAGATTTGGTAGTGATTTTTGTAAAGTTCGTCAAGAATATTAAAAACAGAGTAATAACTTTGTACTTTGGCCTAAGATTTGGCAGTGTTAATATTAATGGATAGCTCTGCATTTTTGATATGTTGTAGCCCTATGTCTTAGGAGTTCATAGAGTCCGAAATGGAACAATTTGAACGTCTAGATTAAAAGATATGAAGATCGGAGTGATAAGAGGTCGAAATTGCAAAGCTGGAAAAACAAAGATTTGGTAGTGATTTTTGTAAAGTTCGTCAAGAATATTAAAAACAGAGTAATAACTTTGTACTTTGGCCTAAGATTTGGCAGTGTTAATGTTAATGGATAGCTCTGCATTTTTGATATGTTGTAGCCCTATGTCTTAGGAGTTCATAGAGTCCGGAATGGAACAATTTGAACGTCTAGATTAAAAGATATGAAGATCGGAGTGATAAGAGGTCGAAATTGCAAAGCTGGAAAAAATGCGCACCTAGGCTACTGCCTATGAGCACAGGGCGCGCTGGGCAAGGCCATTTTGAGCAGGGGCCGCGCTGGACCTGCAGTTAGCTAGACAGCTTTGATGTCCTTTAGTAAAATAGGCATAACTTTCTCATACGAACTCGGATTGAGGTGATTCAAGATGATCCAGAACGACAAAGAGTAGACCTACAACTTTTATTTAATAAGTTTTGAGATTTGAGGTCGGGATGAATTTTAAAATTGGTCATCTTTAGGATTATTGTGCATTCAGAGGCAATCAGAAGGCGTCGGGCATGAGCGTATAAATGTATAATGCTTCTGACGAGAAAATATGTTGTTCTAAGTTATAAAACATAAATATTATGAATTATAATGATGAATTAGACAAGTGTATGAGCATGCTAAACATATGCAAAAGAGACGAATTAGACGTGTGACGTATAAACGTCGAAACGTCGTGTAAAGTGTTAATGAACTTAAATAGTGTTTCGATTCAAATGAAACGAACATTATATGTTATGAAATGAGGTTAATATAAACCAATAAGGATGAATGATGATGAAGGTCGTAATTTTTCCGAACAACGCGACGCCGAGAGATGTTTTGGACTTAATCGTGTTTATTAATTTATAAAACGCGAATAACATGAAACGAAAGTTATAATTTTAGTATGTAAGCCAATATAAAGTCTATATTTGGCTAATTGGTATGTTTTTATAAATGATATTGTGTAGGCTATTTGAAAAGCATTATAGCGTAAGTTATAAGTAGCGCATAAGGCAAGTTTCCTAACTTACTCAATATTTACATTGGAGCAAGTTTTCTAACTTCATATGATAATTTTCTTATGAAGGCTATGTGATGTATTAAAGTTCAAGTTATGCAATATCTATATATATTGTGTGGATGTTAAGCGTGTGCAATTTCTTTAATAATTGTACTAGATGTTTAAGTCATGCTAAATTGCAAAGTTATGTATATTTTGACGTTTGAATTTCATTAGTTACATGAAATTCATAAGATGAGATGAGATGAAGTATTCCATTCGGAAATCTTATTGATGTAAATGTGAATTGTAATAATTCTTGTATTGTTATAAGTGATGATACCTTGTCAAATAAATTGGACAATTGATAGTATAAATTGCACTCCGTGCAATAATGTGTTGTTGTAAGTAGATGTGGTCATTATGGCACCCCGTGCAATGATGTGATGGCGATAATAAACATTAACGTGCTAGACCAATATTCGCACTTAGGTGCAATTCAAAGAGAGGTTCTTTAATTGAACTGTTTAATTTGTTAAGTCCTGGAAATCAAGAACGATGATGAGAAATAGGTTGATGTTAATTGTTTTCTAATATGGTGATGGTGAGGATGATATTAGTGATGATAGATGATAAAGAATTTAAAGTATTCCTGTTTATTCGCATGATTTCACAATTATTGTTCAATTGTTGAAGATTTCAGTCAGTTGTTATTTTATTCATATGGTGTTGTTTATTCAACTGATTATAGTTGCTGGACAATTAAATGCTCACTCTTGCAGAAAATTTAAATTTTTGCAGCTAGAGCCGAAGGACCAGTATGGTAAAAAGAAGATAAAAGTTAGTAATTGTTAAAGCAGAAGGACTAAAGTTATGTTGTATTATATAATTATAATAATGTTGTATTAAATATTAGATGATGTATTAGTAAATATTTTCGTACCTGGGATTAGATGAGGACATGTTGTAATAATTTTGTATCACATTCATGTAGTAGAATTACGTTGTATGGGTAGTACCGTGATGCACCAGACTCGGACTTAAAGGTAAGACTCGAATTTTGGGGGCGTTACAATATATATATATATATATATATATATATATATATATATATATATTATATATATATTTGATATTAATTATTATATGTACTCATAATATTTTTACTATGTAGTCATTTAGAGACTAAAGTTGAGTAGCAAATTAAACTAAAATCTTAAATATGATTTTTAAGTTAAAATTTATTGTATGACTAAGTAATTAAAGAACTCTCATAAAAAATAAAATGAATGCAGAATAATAAGTTAATATTAAAGTTTGTAGGACCATAAAGAGAATTTTAATTCTAGTTAAATTAATCGAGTATAAAATGTGTTTTACATCTAGTTAAATTTTAAGTCTATACCAAAGACCAAATATCAAAGACCAAAAAACAAAATTTTGTCTAATTATATATTTATATAGATATAGTGAAAACTAAATCAAAAACTCTATACGGACATAATAATTGGACATGAGCTCTTTACAATTTCATCTATTTGTATTTTGACCCCCATTTAAAATAATGGGGGATCAAAATATAAATAGCTGAAATTGTAAAGAACTCGTGTCTAATTATCATGTCCGCATAGAAGAACTCAAATTAAGTTGAAGATGCCTATAAATAGGCTTACAATCAGTGCTCTATAAGAGATTAACCTAGTTGTAATAGGAAACAAATCATCTAGGTGGTAAATCCTAATTTTACTAGGAAACACAATATAAGGAAACAAAACACCAAATTCTAATTCTACTAGGAAACACATTTTGAGGAAACAATAACTACTAAATATATGGAAAACATAATATAAAACAAAAAATAAACTTCTTATTATATTGGCCTTAGGGAACAAAATAAAAGGGTTCGCCCCTTGCCATGCGCTCACCTCTATATATTTCAACAAATACAGTATACAAAATCAGCAGTTTTGTGTCATGGGAGTCGAATCACAGGAATTGAATATAAAATTTTGCGATTATAAGAATTTACAAAAGAGAGAGAAAATATTGTAAAACAATCGTCATAATAATTTGATAATTTAATAATAATGATAGTTATTCTATAATAATAATTCTAAGAGGTTATTTATTCTACCTAAAACTTGAAAATAAAATAAATTTAATAAACTTAAAAAGTAAACCTAAAATATAAGCGGATCCAAAAACAATTAAATCTAGTAGGTAGGCTATGTTAACTAATAAATAAAAATATATCAAATATTTAAATTATCTATATATCAAAATATAAATTATAGTTCTGACCAGGGGCGGACCTATAGTATGGGCAGCATAGGCAGCTGCCTATGCTCAAATTTTTTGCCTATGTTCAATTTTTTATTTATTTTTATAAGTATAGTTACAGGGGCAAATATATAACTTAATAAACTTAAGGGGGCAGATTAATAGAAGAGCTAAACTTGGAGAGAGCAAATAAACAATTTCATAAACTAATTTTAACTACAAGACAAGTCCGCCCCACTCTGCAAGTGAATTTGGTTTAAGGTTTTGAGCATTTGGGAAATATAATGACAAGTGAAGTAAGTTTCTAAAATGTATCTAAATATTTTTTATTTTGAAATTCCCTTTTTAGATTAAATTATGAATATTTATTTGTTGTATATTATAGAATTCTATTTATGTTGCATAAAATATTTGGTCTCAATTTGAGTTGTTGTATATTTGTATTTTGATTAATTTAGGCATTCATGGCATGCAGTCAAAATTCAAACGTTCCAAAAATGAATCATCAACATCACAATCTATCTAAGTTGATGAATTCTATGGCATAAAATAATTAGTGTCAAAGGGGTTGTTGACTTGTTTATATATATAATATTATTACTTGTTATATTAACAATATTGTAACCAAATACATGTTTTACATATGCAATCGGCTGGAAAACACAAAATTATCTAAAAAAATTGTCTCGGGGGCGCAGCCCCCGAACCCCTGCCAAATCCACTCGAAGACTAAAATCCGCCCCTGCTGGGTTTGAATCCTGGATCCGCCCCTGGTTCTGACGTGTTAATTATCGTGTCCAAAAGTCTTTCCTTGCTAAGCATCCGAATGCATAGAAATTTACTACCGTGTGAGACAAGTGCCTGACCAAGACTTGGTGCTATTATTGGTCAAACGTCCAACACGCACTGTTTCTTTCTAAGCAAACAATACAACTTCAGAAGACTTTAAACAGGTCCCATGCATTTATGAGAACTATGCGTATCAATCATAACAACTTTAGAATTATTGCACAGAATTATGCGTATCAATCATAACAACTTTAGAATTATTGCACAGAATTATGCGTATCAATCATAACAACTTTTGAAGATTGCGAATATAAGGTAAGGTAATCATGTTATTGCACTGCATTAGACTGAAGACTTGAGAGAGTAATAGTTTATAAGTAAATAAAATATAGAAGGCAAAGATGTTCTTGCTGGACTTTTCCTTATATTGGAAAAACAGTCATCTTTACCTTGTAATAATTAAAGGGACGTATTTATATAGTGAAAAAACAGAGTCACTTTTACTTTGTTCTGCTAAAAAGTTATGGACTATATATTATTAACTAAATTATATCTCTAAGAGATTATATATTATTATAAACTAACACGCCAAAAACTCAAAAAATTGTATTTTTGTGTCATGAGAGTTGAATTACATGAATTGAATCTGAAACTTTGCTATGAATTCATAAAAGAGAGATAAAATATGATAAAACAACTGTCATAATAATTTAATAATAATGAAAGTTGTTAAGTACATAATAATAACACTATTTATACTATTTAAAACTTAAAAATAAATAAAATCCAACAAACTTAAAAGGTAAGCCTAAATCATAAAAGAAGACTCAAAAATAGTTAAACTTACTACTAGGCTATAATAATTAATACATACAAGTATATCTAATATTTAAATTATATATATACTAAAATATATTCCCTTCAGCTTAAAAAGAATAACTAAAGATACAAAATGAAGGATAAATATATTATTTAGTACATAAAATATGTATTAAAATGAAGGATAAATATGAGATTGAGTATATAAAATGAAGAATAAATATGTCATTTAGTGAGGTCCATTAATATAAAAATTAAAAGTACTTATCACTTTATGTAATATTGTGCGTCTACTAAAAATAAATTTAATTTTTTTTTACTCTTTTATCTATTATTATTGTTTCAATATGTATATAAATTATAGTGAATCTTGATTCATAAAGTGTCAATTATCGTGTCCAAAAATTTACAACCGTGTGGGACAAGTGCTTGACCAAGACGCATGAAGTGTCAGTTATCGTGTCCAAAAGTTTTTCCTTGCTAAGCGTCCGAATAAGTAAAAATTTACAACCGTGTGGGACAAGTGCCTGACCAAGACTTGCTGCTATTATTATTGGTCATTCCAAAACATACAACATGCACCATAATTTAAAAAAAGAAAAAGAAAAAAATAATGACGACATAAAATTCAAAAAAGTAGGGAAAAAAAGAAAGAAAAAAAAAGGGTGACGACCTAAAAGCAACACGTGTCACGTTATTTCCTTATCACTTAATACAGAATGTAATATATAAGAGAATAGATTAGAATAGATTAGAGAGTGAATGATTTATTTTATTTACAATGGACTAAGTCATTTCATAATCTCCCTTCAAAAATAAAATTTATTAAAGTGAAAGAAATAAGAATGATTGAATTATTTCATTTCAATAAAACAACCAAACACATTTACAAAGAAAAATGAAAGCATTTTATGTTTGGATGTGTTGCATGATTCTCCGAGCCTCTTGAAGTATTGTTTGTATGGATTTTATGAATTTCAATAAAAAGGTTTATTTTGCTAATAAAAAAACATCAGAAAAACATACAAAGTCAAGCCATAGGGAGCTCTAAATTTGGTGAGAGAAAATACTGCTGAGGAATTGATTTATGTATTTAGGGTTTCAATTCTAAAATTAATACTCAAGGATAGTTGAAATTTCACAAAGGGGAAAAATTTTCAAACCTCCCTGCCCAAAGCAAAATATTAAAATCAGCATGTTAATTCTTCTTCAGAGGTTACGGTATTGTGTCAAACAAGGAGAAATAGAGAACACATTTTTATTATGCTTCAATTTTGCTTTGGTCTGCTCGGCTTCAATTTTATTTCATTAAAATTGCAGTGTTTTAATATAGTTAGGCCATGTTTTCAAGAATGATAATTCTGAAATTATATTTTCGTGAATTATAATTCCAAAACTATTAATTACTCCTAGGATTAAATAGTCTCCTAGTCCCACAATTGTTTAGAATGAAATAATTAATGGGATAATTTAAAATTATTTCATGTTATGTTTGTTATTTCTTGGATTAAAAACTTATTATTTGGACTATTATATCCTTACCAGTAATGACAAATAAATTGTATCATCAATAACATGAGCATAAATGGATATAATAGAATATGTTAGTCATTTTATAAGAGGCCAAGATTAATTGTGTCTAAAAGTTCTTAATCCCAAATAGTGAAGATTATAATAACTTGTTGGAGATGTTATTAAATAATCCTCCATTCTAAGTTATTTTGTCATTCCCAGACTAATAATCTAGAATCTCATTTTTTGTAACAATCAACACATTAAGATTAAATAGTCAATTCTAAATATTATCCTTTCAAATAAATATAACCTTAATCTCCATTGTCCAATCTTTTTACGAGCAACGTGTGGTTACACATTTCTTTTTTCTTTAAGTCATATTTTTATTTTTGATCTTAATTATCGATCTCCTTATAGTTGCCACTTAGTTCTACGTTTGAATTGAAAGAATGTAACAAAGAAGAAAATGAATTGAAAAGTGGATGATTCATTCCATTTATTACTAGATTGGGTCATTCCATAGTCGGCTAAAGAATAAGATTCACAAATTTGGAATAAATAGGAGTAGTTGAATTATTTCATTCAATGGAACAACCAAAAATATATTTTTCCCTAATACCATTCCATCTTGAATTCTACAATCCAAACGTAGAATAAGTATTAGTTCTATTCTATGAATTAATTTTTTTAAAATTTCTTGTCGCGCTCTGTCTAATGATGATATTTTCGTCATTTAATGATTTAAAATACCCATTTTTTATGACTAAGTTTACGTGTGGACTGGACATTTTACATAATTAAATGACAAAGATATCCTCGTTAAATAAGCGTATGCTGATTCACACATAAAAAAAAATAAAAAAATTCAACTTAACTAGTTCTTTGCTACTTGTTGTTCAGCTACTACTTGGACGACGATTGATTATCAAAAAAACATGAAATCATGGATTCGATTAGGGTAAAATTGTTTAATAATTTACCATCAGTAAGTTTTATAACTTTTAATTGCACTCAGTATAAGAAATTTTGTATTTGTATTGACCTACAAACAAAGCGCTAGAGTTAAAAATGCAATTTCTGCTATAACCAATGTAACAAAAAACTACTCTCTCAGTCCCAAATTAAATGTCCAATTTTGACGTTCTAAAGTCAAATTGATAATTTTTAAAATTTATTTTTGTATCATTTTTACCAAAATATAAGTGAAGAGATTATAACCAAAAGAAATACATACAATGTACTACTCCCGGTTTTTACAATTTTAAAAATATGTTTATATATGCTTAATTATTTATTTTATAAATAGTTAATTTGACTAAAAAAAAGTAACACAAGACATTTAATTTAGAACGAAGGGAGTATATAACTTACTGATGATAAATCATGTGACACCCTTAAATATCAGTATATTACCAACATGGTTCTCACGTATGGGTACAATTTGTCTCTATCAGAAAAGCAAATAGCACAAGAACCATGTATTAGAGATAATATTATGGCTAATTTCACTTCCGTTGCTTGACAAATTATAAAATTTATGATTTGGACCTAAAAAAAAAATTAGGTTAACAAATCGCTACATCAAGTTGCATAATTTTTATAATGTAGATTCATATTCCAATTTACGGCAAAAATTGACAAGAATTGAGCATGTGTTGGTCTCGTAATGCCGGAAATACATGCTAACCGTATTAACCATTTGTCGTACAATAATAATAACTCATCATATTTTGTACGCTTTGTCCGGGAAAAAATATAGAAAAAAATGTATAAGAATAAATCATAAAATACAAAAAGAAAATATTAATAAAAAAATACTATAATACCAAGAAAAATTATAACATACAATAAAATAAAATAAAATATTAATTAAAAGTTATAAAAAAAATATGAAAAGATAAATAATTACAAAAAACAAAAAGTAAACAAAATAAAATCTAAAAAAAAAACCAATTAAATAAATTTTGGGTAATGAATTTTGGATCATCATCTACATGTTAAAACTAAATTATATCAACACTAAATAGCATGAAAACTTTAAAAACACAATTTTGTTTTAAAGAAAGCCTATCCACCAAGAGACCAAGAAATTATGTTTCCGTGTGCCACTTCTCAATTTTATAGGACTTTAATATGTTTATAAATTCACTTCTTTTATACAAAGGAATAGGTATACAACATTTTTATACACACTTAATTTTATAGGACTTTAATATGTTTATAAATTCACTTTCTTTTATACAAAAGAATAGGTATACAACATTTTTATACACACTTAGGTATGTGAAAGAAGTTTTATTTAATTATTAGGGAATTAATATTTTCACAAAGAAATTTGATAGTTTTATAAATTTCCTCTAATATGAATAGTAGATGAGACCCACATTTATGTGACTAAATCCTTCTGAAAATACTAATTTTTTCTTGTGAAAATAGCAATTCTCTATTCTTATTATAAAAGGCTTTATTTTTAACTAATTCACTTAAATTAACAATTAATACAATTATCAAAAACAATATCAGTATAAGTATTTATATTAATATAATTGAATTAACATCTATCAGTAAAAATAAAGAGAATTGATATTTTTACAAGTAAAAATGATAGTTTCACAATGTCTCTTTCACATGAATAATACAAATTTATATGAGAAGAAACTTAGAAATATCAATTCTCAAAATAAGACATGTTAAAACTAAATTATGTCAACACTAAATATATGAAAACTTTAAAAACAAATAAAAAAATTAAAACTAAATCAACCCGGATCAAATAGAAATAGACCAAAATTATGAATGCGGGTATCCAGATCTATCCAAACCCACAAATGTACACATCATTTAGCTTTATCTTCCGGAGCAATGGCTTGAATTTCGTCGGTAATGGCAACCAAACGGAGGAAAAGTTACGGAGTTTGTGGGATTAGGAAATTGAATAATGGGAGGTACCCAGGGACGAAGCCAGGATTTAATTTGGGGGGCCAAAATTTTTACCAAGTCATAAATAATTTGACGGGGGTTCGGGGGCAGCGCTCCTGAGCCAATTTTTTTTAATACTTTTATACTTTCAAGTCACACACGCACACACATATATATATATATATATAATATTATAGGGAGATATAC
Organism: Aralia elata; assembly: GCA_034770075.1. Taxonomy (NCBI): domain Eukaryota; kingdom Viridiplantae; phylum Streptophyta; class Magnoliopsida; order Apiales; family Araliaceae; genus Aralia; species Aralia elata. Next base: position 77,595,942 of record CM068378.1, read on the forward strand.
ATATATTGAGAGAATATGAGTCATATGTGGTTAAAATTTGACTGACAAAATTATAAATTTTTAATTTGACCCCGTATAATAAAAAATTTATAAAATTTTAGTGGAGTCAATTTATATATAATACTTAATTTTTTAAAAATTTACCTTACATTATAAAGTAATTATTGTTTTTAGTGCAGTATTATCCAAGTGTTTATAGTGAGCTTCCATTTTTTTTTTCATTTAGTATGGAGGTAGGAGTTGCCATTTTTTATTTGAAAATTTTATGGGGCAGGTTATAAGCAAGAAGGACAGGTCTATAATCTATTTATAAGTGTATGAATTTGGCTAGTTAAGATCAGAATAAGACCGATGTGTAAACTTATATCGTGTTGCAAAGAATGTGTTGTGATCGTTAGTTTGGTAGTAAAGAAATTTATTTTCCTCTAAAGCATTGCATTTTTCTTGAGGGGGGCCAAAAATAAATTTTTTAAAACTTTGGGGTAAGACTTACAAAATTTTCAAACCTTGGGGGGGCCGTGACCCCCTCCAGTCCTATGCTAGCTTCGTCCCTGGAGGTACCTTCTTCCCCTCTCTTTTTCTTGACTTTACGACTTGACATGACCTCATCAATTAATATATATATATATATATATATATAAGGACGGAGGTACACATGGGCTAGGGTGGGCTGTAGCCCAGGTGGAAATTTTTTTTATTTTTTTTATAGGTAAAAGCTAGGGCCAAATATGTAACTTACTAAACTTAAGGGGGCTGATTAATAAAGGAGCTATACTTGGAGGGAGCAAAACAAAAATTTCATAAACTAATTCTAAATCCAAGACAAGCTCATTTGACATATCCCCTGTATGGTGCAGAGCTTCTGCTTCAACTTTTCATTCATCTTCTACTTCTGGTTTCTAGATCTCCGCCACTAGACCCACTGCATCCAAAGTTAGGGGAAAATATGTAACTTAATAAACTTAAGTGAGCAGATTAATAGAGGAGATTTGGAGGGAGCAAAACAAAAATTTCATAAACCAATTCTAATAGAGGAGTGTTTTTTAATGATTTTTTGTTGTTGTAATTTATTTAATATGTCATATGTAATTTAGATTATTTTCATAACATAAGGAATTTAAATATTTATTAACAAATTTGTGATTAGAAAAGAATATTATGAGTCAATAAGGAGTGTGTGTGTATATATATATATATAATGTTATTACTTGTAATATTAACAATATTGTAATTAAATACATATTTTACATATGTAACTGGCCGAAAAATATAAAATTATTTAAAAAAAATTGCCTAGCCCCCGAACCCCCCATCAAATTATTTATAAGATCATAAGTTTTTTGACCGCGCGGCAGCCCAGGGCGAAAAAAAATCCTGGCTCCGCCCTTTTATATATATATATGATATGCCTTATTACTCTCATTCATAATCATGGAGGTACCTAATTACTCTCATTCTGTTGTCTTAATTTCTATCACATATATCTGCATCTTCTTTGCTGCTTGTGGTTCAGCTACTACTAGGACCATTAGTGATGATCAATCTACTCTTCTTGCCTTTAGAGCTCATATCACCTCCGATCCTCAAAACATCTTAGCAAACAATTGGTCCACCAATTCTTCACCATGCAAATGGCTCGGCATCTCTTGTGGCCTCCGCCACAAAAGAGTCACAGCCTTAAATATCTCCAACTTGGGTCTAAAGGGCACCATTTCTCCTTACCTTGGAAACCTTTCGTTCCTCACTTCACTCGACCTCAGTTCCAACAGTTTTCATGGTTTTCTACCCAAAGAATTGGCTCGTTTGCGTCGACTCAAAGAAGTTTATTTGCAATATAACTACTTCACTGGAGAAATACCGTCATGGCTCGAGAAATTGGAACAATTGCAGTACCTGAACTTGCAGAACAATAGTTTTACAGGTTCTATACCAGCTGCAATCTTCAATATATCGGCATCGAGAAAAATTGTACTAGGAGGTAATAACCTATCTGGTAGTCTTCCGGTGGACATCTGCAATCATCTTCCTAAGTTGGAGTTCCTCAATCTGGCCCTCAATAACATTAATGGGCAAATTCCATCAAATTTATACAAGTGCAGGGAGCTCCAAGTACTATCACTATCTTACAATGGATTTAGCGGAATCATACCTCGTGAAATTGGCAACTTGACCATGCTCAGGATCTTATACCTTGGTGGGAACAACTGGAAAGGTAATGTCATTTAACTGAAATGTCTCATCTCCTTTTTCGACCATCAAAATATTATAGGTTATTTGTAGTACACAATTTAAATGCAAACTATTATTTAAAGTCAAAAGTTTTGAGAAAAAGAGAGAATCTTTAGCTGTCATCTCATCTCTCAATTTTTCTTCTATCTCAAAATAATTCGTTTTTTATACGAATAGGATAAATTGCAAAAATTTTCCTTCATTTATAAAGTGAATTGCAACATAGACATCAATATTTCAATTTTTGTAATGTCATAGCTAATGTCTCAATTTTTTTGTAAATCCGTCCATTCTAACTAGACCAAAATTAGTAAGACACGAGCATGTCATGTAAGTTTTATAAGGACAAAATAGCCCGTTCTTGCACATAACTATTTGTTTTCCTAATAGAAGGGCAAAAACGTTATTGCAATAATAAAATAGATTCTCTTATAAATATTTTTTTTTATTTTAACCATATAAATAAAAAAATATTAGTTATTTATTTTAACAAATGATTTACTTTATACACACACACACACACAATATATATATATATACAAGTAAATTGTTGTGTGTGTATAAACTAAATTATTCATAACAAATAATTCTGAATAATATATACAAATATATATAAAGTAAATTATTTTGTGTATGTGTGTTTAAAGTAAATTATTTGTTAAATGAATAACTAATAATTTTATTTCCTTTTAAATTAATCTAATTTTTAGTGTTTAAATTTATTTCTTACATTTAATCAAAATATGCTACTTAAACTTTCATTTAATTTGAACATGTCTTTGAATTTTATAATTAATTTATTTTTAATTATAAAATATGCTACTTATTATGCATGTTCAGCTCCCTTGTATATGTATCTAAGTAAAGAAACTTAGTCTTGTTTTTGACACTTGTGCAGATTCAATGATACCACTGGAGATAAGAAATCTAAAATATTTAGAGAAATTGAGTATCGAGAAAAGCTCTCTAACAGGGTCTGTTCCACCATCTATCTTCAACATCTCATCCTTAAAGTATATTAATTTGGGGGATAATAGACTCTCTGGGAACTTACCTATAGCTATGGACATTCCTTTTAATCTCCCTAATCTTGAAGGGCTCGATCTTTCTATGAATCAATTAACCGGTCAAATTCCTTTAAGCTTGTGGAAATGCAAAGCACTTCAGTTCTTATCGTTGTGGAAGAATAAATTTACAGGAAGCATATCTAAGCAAGTCGGGAACCTTACTTTACTCCAAAAGTTGTATCTCTCTCAAAACAACTTCAAAGGTACCTTCCAAAATTTAGCAGCATTAATTTGTATATAAACTTTTAATTAAAGTATTTTAAATAATGCAAAGAGTGCCCACATTCATGATCATTAATTGTTGCAGATCATTACCAAATTAGATTGGAAATTCAATTCAATTTAGAGAAACTTTAAATTCTTGGAAATACCTAATCCAATTGAACCATCAATATCTAAACATGGGTATGTCTTGAATTCGTTACGGTCACGGCTATTTATTAATCACAATTTTTTGTAAAATGACAAATTTCATAAATGAAATTGATGAAATGATAAACTTCCCTTAAAAGAATGTTAGATTTCATATATAGCGATTTAGATTTCCCATAAAGATTCCATAGCAATTTACAACACATCAAGTTGCTACTCCATTCTTGTGGGCCACATTTATTATAGTAGTTTACTTGAGGAGTTTAAACTATTTGTTTTTTTAGGCCTTTTAGTATTTGTGCTTATTTTTATTTCGGTTGATCTTTTAAGGTTAAGCTAGGTAATACAAACACTATTTTATTATTGTAGTTTGGCGGAATACTTTTGTTATTGAAATTTTATTGATAATATTTTCTCGATTAAATTACATATATTTCTCCTGCCCTCAAGTTATCGCTGAGTTTTAAGTTGGTCCCTTAATTGGTAAAAGTGACACTTTCATCCTCTAAACTGATATTTTGGTCCGTTTTTATTTTTTGGGCTGATGTTTTTTTCTCAAATTTGAGTCATGTGCGATACATGTGGTTCTTAATGTGGTTATTTCTGTCTTCTAACATTTAAATGTTTCTCCATAATTCATGAAACTCTTGCGAATTTGGAGTCACGTAAGTTTATGTGCCCTATATATGTATGTATGTGTGTGTGTATATATATATAAAGTAAATTGTTTTTTAAATGAATAACTAATAATTTATTTTTGTTTTTTTCCTTTTAATTTAATCTAATTTTTAGTGTTTAAATTTTTCTTTTATATTTAATCAAAATATGCTACTTAAATTTTCATTTAAACATGTCTTTGAGTTTTGTAATTAATTTTTTTTAATTATTTTATTTGGTTAAAATAAAAAAAATATTTATGTGAGAATTTATTTTATTATTATAAGAACGTATTTGCCCTTCTATTAGGAGTGAAAATAATTTTATGCAAGAATGAATTATTTTGCCCTTATAAAACTCACATGACATGCATATCTTACTAATTTTGACCAAAATTGATTAGAGGGAACGGTTTTACAAAAAATTGAGATATTAGCTATGATATTGTAAAAATTAAAACATTGACGTCTATGTTGCAATTTAGTGTATACATAAAAGGACAATTTTGCAATTTGCGTATTCAAATATTAGATCACCCGCGTTGCCCCCATCTCCACCTACTATGGCCATCATCTGCTCCCATTAAATCAACCACGCACCCAGGTTTGTTTGGAAGCATTTTGTTTTGTTTAATGTTTACATAAGATTTTTAAGTAAAAATACTGACATGATTTTGTAATTGAAAAGAAACTGAGAACACTTGTAGTTGACACATCTATTGCGAAATGAATATCAAGACTAAAGAGAAAAAAATTCATTCTAAAAATATATTATTTTGATTCCAAGCAATCCTACCTAACCTATCATGTGCTAAGCACAACTTGCAAATGTGGAGTTCTAAGGTTACTTAATAAAATGACATTAATAATATTATGACATTTTATTAATTAGTAATTAATCTCATTTAAATTTGGCTAAATCATGACTTAGAAGTAGAAAATGAGTCGCACATTTATGTAAGAGAAGTTATAGAAATATCAAATTTTACTTGTGAAAATATTAATTTCATAAGGCATGGCCAGGGGCCATGGCTCCGTCAAATTTTTCACACTTTCGCCTGCACCTCTAAGTTTTTATTAAATTTCACTTATAATCCTATCAAAATCTATTAGTATACTTTACTCAAATACACACTTTGTTCTAAAATATAAGATTAATTTTGATTGTTTTTAAAAATAAATCTGAGATATTTTTATATTTTACTTTTAATTATAATAAATCTTGTAATTAGAAGTACTTTACGATTTGTTTACAGTTTTCATTATTATATGTCTATAATTAATTGAGTTCATTTCAATTTATAACTTTCATTAGTTGATCTTCAGGTATCAACATAATTAAGTTATATTTTCATAAAGTAGTAAACGATAAAATGGTTCGCACCATGGCTTGTGTAAAAATATATCCCATGTATTTGGCATTAGCTTTCGTGTCATGAAGCCAATGGCCTAGTGTAATAGGCACATACTATAGCTTCGAGAATCACATGCCATTTTATAGGGTGTGTACATGATATAATTTAGTGTTGTTACAAGATGTAACCATAATCAAATCTTATAATGCGATTACTGATGCACAAATAACGATTATCAAACCGTTCCACTCTTAATGGTTTTTCTCTGGATATAGATATTAAAAAATTTAGTCTTGTTTCCGTGCAGATTCAATGATACCACTGGAGATAGGAAATCTAAAACATTTAGAGATATTGGATATCGAGGAAAGCTCTCAAACAGGGCCTGTTCCACCATCTATCTTCAACATGTCATCCTTGAAGCAAATTTATTTGGGGAAAAATAGACTCTCTGGAAACCTACCTATGGACATTTCTTTTAATCTCCCTAATCTTGAAGAGCTCGATCTTTCTTTGAACCAATTAACCGGTCTGATTCCTTTAAGCTTGTGGAAATGCAAAAGACTTCGGTCATTATCGTTGCGGGAGAATATATTTACAGGAAGCATTTCTAAGCAAGTCGGGAACCTTACTTTGCTTCAAAAGTTGTATCTCTTTGATAACAACTTCAAAGGTACCTTCCAAAATTTAGCACTTTTAATTTGTATTTCCTCTATCCCTTAATATAAGTCGTTTTAGAGTTGTGTACAAGTATTAAGGAAATTATTGTATAACATTAAATATAATATCAATTGTCTATATTGTCCTTGTATTGAAAAAAGAAAGTGTTATTTATTGGACAAAAATTAGTGAGAGAACCAAAATTATATTTAATACTTGGAGTAATATTAGAAACTAAGTAATTAATGCTTACTTAAAATTCTCAAACGACATATATTAAGAGACAAACATATTTCTAAAACGACTTATATTAAGAGACGGAGGGAGTATATCAACTTTTAATTAAAGTATTTTAAATAATGCAAAGAGTGATCACATTCATTAATTGTTGCGGATCATTACCAAATTAAATTGGAAATTCAATTCAATTTAGAGAAAATTTAAATTCTTGGAAATACCTAACGACCCTAATCCAATTGAACCTTCAATATCTAAACACGGACATGTCTTGAATTCGTTGTGGTCAAGAATTTTTATTAATCACATTTTTTTTTTGTAAAATGACAAATTTCATTAATGGAAATGATGAAATTATACCTTAAAGAATGTTAGGTTCCATATATAGGGATTTAGATTTCCCATAAAGATTCCATAGCAATTTACAACACATCAAGTTGCTATTCCATTCTTGCGGGCTACATTTATTAGAATAGTTTAATTGAGGAGTTTAAACTATTTGTTTTTGGGTTTTTTTTTGGCCTTTTAGTATTTGGGCTTATTTTTATTTCAGTTAATCTTTAAGGTTTAGCTAGGTAATATAAACACTATTTTATTATTGTAGTTTAGAGGAATACTTTTGTTACTAAAATTTTATTGATAATATTTTCTCGGTTGAATTACATATATTTTCCCCCCTTCCAAGTTACTGCTGAGTTTTAAGTTGACCTTTTAATTGGTAAAAGTGACACTTATATTTTCTAAATTGACATTTTGGTTCATTTTTATTTTTTGGGCTGATTTTTTTTCCTCCAAATTTGAGTCATGTGCGATACATGTGATTCTTGATGTGATTATTTTTGTCTTTTAACATTTAAACGTTTCCCCATAATTCATGAATCTTACGTGAATTTTGATCGTCATGTAAGCTTGTAGCACCTGTTATATCACGTGAGACAATTCTCTTCACAAAAATTTGTTATCATTATTAATAAACAATACGGTGAACACAATCACAATAAATATAAAAGTGAACATAACACTTTTTTTTAAAAAGTAAATATATATATAGAAATTTACTCTTTTAATTTCAAATACATAATATGTCATTCATTTTGAGGATTAAAATCTAAAGCAGAGTTACAAATGGATCATTTTAAATATAATGGGTTAGACGATGAGTTAGTAAAGGTTTATATAAAATATGAAAATACCAGAGAGAGAAATTGAATTTTATTGAGAGGAATAATTTAAATTTTTGAGAGGCGGTGAAAAGTTTAGAGACTGTTTATATACTTCAATGTAAATTTTGTAGGTGCAAAGAATCCCTTAATTCGGTAATCAGCAAACTGGTCATATTCCTTAATTCGGGCTTGTCGGAATGCAAAGAATCCCAGTTTTAGTTAAGGCTTTCTAAATAACAAAAACGGTGTTCACCTATATTAATTGTGCAGGTACATTACCAGATGAGATTGGACATCTTAATAATTTGGTGGAATTTATCATTAGGAACAATAGCCTAACAGGCAGTGTCCCTTTCAAACTCTTCAATATCTCAACATTGAAAACTCTTGACCTGAGTTACAATCAATTCTCGGGCCATCTTCCCCCAACCTTGGGGCTTTGGCTTCCCAATCTTGAAATGTTTCTGGCAGATGACAATAAACTTGGTGGAACAATCCCAAGCTCTCTCTCCAATGCTTCTATTCTTACCGCTATATCTATGGTGAACAACTCATTAACTGGATCTATACCTAATACACTTGGGCTATGTTTGTTTGCAAGGATTACACTTGGGATAGGACTATTAATCCCAAGCGCCTTGTTTGTTTTTAAATTTGAGCTTGGGACTATTAGTCCAAGGATTATAAAATGGGTAAAGATGAAGGATTATTTAATACCATCTACCATCAGGTATTATAATCCCTTCATTTGGGACTAAATTATTTTAGACAAAATTACCCCTGACCTTTTGACATAATATCCTGTTTTATCCGTTTATCAGTCGACTGAATATAATATCTCTCCTTTTATCCTCTGATCTCTAATCGTCTCTTCTCCTCGCTCGGCGGCAAGAACCACCGAAGGATTTCTTTTGTTCAAATTGATTTTTCTGGTGAGAATCCTTCATCTCTCTTTCTTCTAATATGCATTCTTCAGCTAGATTTGTGTAATTTTACTTTGTATTCGTCTGATTTAAGATCTGAAATTAAGATCTACATAGTTATCACTCTTCTTCTTCGAGTTTGTACACTGTTTGAACTATTTTCTCTCTTTTCCTTTTGCTGTTCTTGATCTATGCTCTGTTAAATGTTTGGTGGATGAATAGAAATTAATAAAGTGATGGTGATGAATTTCGAAAGCCCTCAGAAATTATTTATGCAGATTAAGAAAAAGGTTTTAAATCTGGAATGGCGACTGGTTTCTCTTAATTCTGCTCCCTTTTATTCTCTTCTCGTCTTTCTCTCTCTCTCAACCCGCCACGTCCTTCAACCCCTTTTCCTATTTTTATCCCAATCAAATCCTCTATTTGTGACCGGACCCCTGTTCAGCGTCCAGTTACGGTGAATTTCGTTGAGGAATCGGCGGTGAGGAGAGAAAAGGAGATGGGCAATAACAGACCTGTGTGGGTAAGATCTGATTCATCTGCTGATGATCTTTGGGCAAAGTTGATTTTACAGATAGCTACCTTTTTTCCTATTCATGAACCTTGAGCTGAAGATCTTTGTTTAGGATTAGTAGGCAATTATGCTTGTTATATCAACTCTATATAGAAGATTACTCGGTATCTCTTTTTCTCGTGGGTTGTTGTCTTGGTCTTACTTGGAACTGATTGTATATAGATGTATTTGAAATAGCAGGTTTAGTACTACATCAGATTGTTAGAATTTGTAACATTTTTTCTTCAATGCGACAAGGAACTACAATTTCGCTAAAGCTGAAAATTTCTACTTGGTTCTTGTCATTCTTGCAATTGTTTCATGTTGATTAATGTGTTCTGAATTTACTCTTTTATGTTATTCTTGATATTATTATCCTCATTAGCTAGCCTGGAACTGCAGCTGTCTTAATATTGGTTTTGGTTCTAGTTTTGGTTCAGTTCTAGTTCTGGTTCTAGTTCTTCAAATTCTCTATCCTCAAGATTCTAATCTTTCTTCTAATTAAATTCAAACATGTATTGAAAGGAAATATGGTTCAAAATATTTGAAATTTCCTAATTATATAATTCCCATCTGGGAAAAAAGTACTACTTTCTTAATTTGGGGATTTTGACCTTGTAAAGAGAGAGAATATATTGATACTTATGATGAAGAGAAAGTGCCTTTTTCGGGTCAATTTTCTAATACTATGATTTCTCAATCAGGATTAGTATGCATGCTTTACAGAATCTAGCTTTTGCTAAAGGATTACAGTTATATATATATATATATATATATATATGTATGTATGTATATGTATATTTCACTTTAAGACGTTCAAAGCCTTTAGACTCTCCACATTACGTGGACTTGCTTGAGGAACATAAACACCAAGGTTAGCCCCTGAAATTTACTACTAGTATATGATAATAGTAAAACCTGAAGTCACTTTCTGCACCAATTTTACTGTGCTAAAGTAACCAATGTTTCAGGTCACCTTAATCTCAAAAAGATTTCTGGATTATTGTTCTAATATAGATTGTAGCACCTTTTCTTTAATTTGAAGATATAGAACTAACAGTTACCGACACAAAAATGTTGAAAGTGATGGAATTTTTTCAGTGTGTTATTGACTGAATGATAGTGCTCGGGTTCCTTGAAAAAAGTTAAAAGAATCAATTACATGACAACAAAGTCTACACTCGGCAGAAATTGACAAAAAGTCATGGTTTTCTAACAAGTTTATAGAGGAAGAAATTCTAGATAGCATTCATGGTCCAACTTTTCTGTTCAAGTTCCATACTGTAGATTCTATATATGGATGTGATTCCTATTCTCAATGGGAAAAAGACCTATTAGGCTACTTCTTTCTCAAGTACAGAGAGTTATAAAGAACACAGAGAAATGGACTATTTGAGCAGTTAAATGAATAAATGATACCAAGATCATTTTGAGTAATATGGGACTGGTTATAAGATCATATTTACTTTATTTTAGTATATCTTTTGGGGATTAGTTCACGTTGAAACTAGCGGACAACAGCTAGTACTTGTTCAAACACTAGCACTCAGGAGTATAATGGCTTGGCTCAATAAATGTAATGAAGTCAAAAGAAAAGGTTTAACTCATTAACAGTATGGTAAAAGGACTCAATAAATGTAATGTAATGAAGCAAAAAGCAAGAATGTTGCTGCTTCATGGGTTTAAGATGCATGATGTGAGTTTTGGTTGGACGAATTCTGCATATATTTTAGTAGAATTCATATGCAAGTATATAACAAGGTTTTTAGATGGAGTCATTTTAGTTATATATTTGTTTGCAAATGCAGTAAACTAATATGAAAAGAAGTGAAGAAACATCAGCTGTTTTGGTTGGACGAATTCTGTGTGTTTTAATATGTATATAAATATGAATTGTAATTACTCACATGTTTCCTTAAACTTCAATTTGACCTCCTTTCTTTGTTGATTTTTTTTATTTTATTTGTGTAGAAAGATCCTGATATAGTTAAGTTGCGGAACAAGCCATTGACATGGTATGAGGATTGGCAACAAATTTTTTGGTAAAGGATCGAGCTACGGGAGAACATGTGAGGCTCCTGGTGATGTAGTGGAGGAGTTAGATAAAGAGGAAGCTGAAGGTGCTTCTACGGGTGATTCTAATGCAAATTGACAGAAGGAACAAAAAGCTTAAGCGCCAAGATGTGCTCCTTGAAACTGTGGAAAAAATGCATGATAGCCTTAATAGTTTGATCAACACCACTGCCCAACACCTTGGACTTATGACCCAAAGGATTGGCTTATGACCAGGACTTGGCCAAATCGCGCAGAGACGTGTATGGTATCATTGATAACATTGGCACTTTCACCAACGAAGAGAAGATAATGGCTGCAGCAAAAATAGTGAGCAACCGGCTGATGTCGACCTTTTTCCTAAGTTTGCCAATTGAGATGAAGAAAGCAATATGTAACAATGAAGTTGGGCCGGACAAATTTAAGTCATTTTGGCACATCAATTTAAGTTCTAGATTTTATCTCAAAACAATGCTTAGATTTAGTTTATTATCAAAAAAATAAATGTTTTTCTTTTCGGTTAATGAGTTGACCATATTTTATACTTTGGAGTTTGAATGAAGATAAATAGTTCTGGACTTTAAATTTTGGTGGTTAAGTAAAATAGTTAATTCTAATCTTTCTTCTAATTTTAGTTTTAGTGATTTTTAATAAAATTTTAATATTTCACATATCATGTATTTTGCACTATTTATTTGTTAATTTATGTGCTAATTTATGATAATTTAATTCTCAAATATTTCATATCATATGTACGCATGTACTAGATAACTAGTATTATGTGTGCACTACATAGATTGTTTCGACAAATTTATTACTTTATTTAAAGTTAAATTATATAATTAATACCATTGAGCATTTAATTAAATAATATAACCACTTGTTTAAAAGTTTATAATTAATTGGTCATCATTTTTTATGTATAAACAAGTTTAAATTATAGTTTAAAATATGTTATTATTGGTAAGGGTATAATAGTCCAAATAATATTTTTTTATCCAATCCTTCAATTAATCCTAAAAAAACAAACATAACATGGGATTATTTTAAGTTATCCCATGAATAATCCCATGAAAAACAAACATGTGATTAGGACTATTTAATCCTAGGATTAATAGTCTTGGGATTATAATCCCATGGATTATAATCCCGGGATTATAATCCTTGCAAACAAACATGGCCTTGGTAATTTAAGGTTACTGCAGAGGCTCATTCTTGCAGGAAATTATTTAACTAAGGATACTTCTTCTCTTGAATTGCAATTCTTCACTTCTCTAACGAACTGTAGATATTTGGAAGTTTTAGAATTATCAGATAACCAGCTGAATGGCATCCTCCCAACTTCAACTGGAAATCTCTCTTCTCTGAACTGGTTCGGAGCCAATGGATGCAAAATTAAGGGCCACATTCCCATTGGAATTGGCAACTTGAGCAACTTGCAGACGTTATTATTAGATGGAAATGAGCTGACAGGACCTATCCCAACAACTGTTGAAAGACTAAACAATTTAGAACGTTTAAATTTTTCAAATAATAGACTGCAAGGACCCATCCCAAATGAGGTTTGTAATTTACAAAGGATGGGAGAATTGTATTTGAGTAATAATATGCTCTATGGAATCATACCGGCGTGCTTTGGAGATTTGAAAAACCTGCAACGGCTGTACTTAGACTCCAACAAGTTAACTTCATCAATACCTCTTGAATTGTCGAGACTTGCAAATCTTGTGAGTCTAAACTTATCCTCAAATTTATTAAGTGGCGATCTACCATCAAGTTTTGGAAATTTTATGGTAGTAACAGAGATAGATTTATCATGGAATCAATTATCAGGTTCTATCCCAAGCACCATTGGAGGGGCACAAGTGTTAAGTTATTTGTCCTTGGCACATAATAAATTGCATGGATCAATTCCTGAATCATTTGGCAATTTAAAAGGCTTGGAGTTCTTGGATTTATCGAATAACAACATGTCTGGCAAAATTCCCAAATCATTAGAGACACTAAGGTTTCTCCTCCATTTGAACTTGTCTTTCAATATGGTGCAAGGAGAAATTCCTACGGGCGGAAATTTTGCAAAATTCACGGCTCAATCATTTGTGCAAAATCTTGCTCTTTGTGGCTCCCCTCGACTGCAAGTCCCAGAATGCAAAACATTAACTCTCAGCAGGAGATCAAAAATTTTGCCTTTATTAAAATATTTATTACCATGTATCATTTCAGCAATCCTTTTAGGGGCATCCTTATATGTATTGATAAGATTCTGCAGACGGAACAAGAACGTACCAAACTGGACGGATTCATTACTCTTTACATGGAGAAGAATTTCGTATTACGAACTTGTAAGAGCTACTGAATCATTTGGCGAAATAAACTTACTTGGGGCTGGAAGTTATGGGTCTGTATTTAAAGGAACACTTTCTGATGGGATAAATGTTGCTGTAAAGGTTTTCAACATGCAGTTAGAAAGAGCGATCAAGAGTTTTGAGGTTGAATGTAAGATATTGTCCAAAATTCGTCACAGGAATCTAGTACGGATCATAAGTGGTTGTATTAGCTCAGATTTCAAAGCCTTGGTACTCGAGTACATGCCTAATGGGAGTCTTGAGAGGTGGTTGTACTCTCACAACTATTGTTTGGATATTTTATCAAGGTTAAACATAATGACAGATGTTGCATTGGCCTTGGAATATTTGCATCATGGTCACCCCGAACCCATTGTTCATTGTGATTTGAAGCCTAGCAATGTGTTGCTTAATGAACATATGACAGCACATGTATGTGATTTTGGTATTGCCAAACTGTTGGGAGAAGAAGATCTTATGGCACAAACGAAGACCTTAGCAACAATTGGGTATATGGCACCAGGTGATGTTCCATGTTTATACTTCTAGTTTATGTTGAAGTTTATTATTATCTAGAACAAAAAGAAAGTTGTGTTATGTCATTTACGATTAAAATTTTGTGAAATTGATTGACCTTATAAGGAATGTTTATATATCTAATGCACAGAATACGGAAGCGAAGGAATAGTATCTACAAAAGGGGACGTCTACAGTTATGGTGTTATGTTGATGGAAGTATTCACAAGAAAGAAACCAACTGATGAGCTTTTTTCTAGTGAAATGAGCTTGAGGAGTTGGGTTAATGAAGCATTGCATGGCTCGGTGCTTCAAGTTGTAGACATCAATTTGTTGGAAAGTTGGGATGAAAATTTATCTACGAAACAGCTATGCCTATCATCCATCCTTGGTTTGGCCTTGGATTGTTCAAAAGACTCGCCCGCGGAAAGGATCACCATGGAAGATGTTGTGGTTAGACTTGAGAAAATCAAAAGCATGCTCAAACAAGTCACAAGATGAAGAACCAAAGTAACTTGGTGAGTCTTATTTTTCAATACTTTGCGAGTTAGTATTATTGTTGCATTGCAAGTATACTACTTATACTTAAAATCATTTCCGCAAGGAATTATAATTAATTAATACTTGATTATTAGTCTTCAGTTACACACATGAAAAACTCTATTCATGTTTGGTGTTTGTGAAAGAATATTTTCGAACTGAAAGGCTAACTATTTCTGAAATTGATTAAAGTATTATGATCAAGGATGCATATGTGAACTGCTTATGGTATGTGAACTGGTTTAGAAATATGTGGTCTTGTCATCTGTTTTATTTTTGTGCACTTTAAGTACTTATTGCTATTACTTAGTGATGTACCAAATTGATCGCTAGTACTCGAATATGATAACTATTTTGACGAACTGATAGTTTTTTCAGAAACTGTTTTGTACAACATGATTTCATTGATTAAATGCTTAATTTGTTATTTACTTATCGTATTTTTCAGATTGAGTTATCAAGTTTAGCAGCTCTTGGGCTATTTGTTAGCAACTCGAGGACGAGCTAGGCGAGCTTGAAGATATTAGAATTCAATTATTTCAATAATATATTTGTGAAGACAGGTTGATAGTATTTTATTATTTATTTCGAATTTGGTATTGGATTGTATTGGAGTTTGTTTATTGTTCAATGGGAATTTCCTGAGCTTAATTCTCTATAATTCGGGTTTTGATTACTGTTTAGTTCACGTTCTGCAAATTATTTTTGAATTTTGGAACGTGACATATATATATTTTGTCATCATCTATTTCTATAGAAGAAGTCGTAGAAGACCGTGCTTAAATTTTATAAAATATATATTCAAAAAAATAATTATTTCCTGAATATTTATTTTTCTAAAATTTTACTCATTTTTCAAAAAAGAAATTTAATTATTTTCTTAGTATATGTTTTTATGAAATTTTACTCTTTTTAGAAAAAAAAAATTAATTATTTTGTGAATATATTAATTTTTCTGAATTTATATTTTTATGAAAATTTACTAATTTTTCAAAAAAAAATTATTTTCTAAAGTTGTTATTATTTTTTTTTCTAAAAATAATGATTAATTTTTGCATTTTTAGTTTTTTTTTTGAAATTTGGATTTGTTGTTTATTTATTATTATTATTATTATTATTTACTTTAGCATATTCTTCAAGTTCCTAATTGTGAAAATTTTTCAGGAAGAGTGGCTGTCATGACCACCATCGTTCCATTTTTAAATAATTGTGTTCATATATTGATACTAAAAATCAAATTATTTATTATTTATTAAATTCATAATCAAGTTATAAATGGTTTTAGTTAGAAGTTCGATAATGTTTTAATGAATTACTATAATGTTCTTTTAGTTATTCATCATACTTCATCTATCCGCTCTTAAATGAAAGTCTCATTTTCCTTTTAAGTGCATTTCAAGTTAAAACTTACATTATAAATTGACAAATTATGCCAAATTGTTTGTTTGAAAATCATTTAATTTTCATTAAATCATTGACGAAGTTAATTAATTTAAAATTTTATTATTTTTCATAACACTCCTATGGACCCTCATTTTGGAACGTGGGGCAATAAATACAACCAAGTAAAGTTGCAAGTTGTGGTCCTTAACTTACCCACTTGACTCCATCAAATTAATTTATGAACTTGCCAAAGAGTGTGCCGTCACCACCAGATACATGTGTGTGTTTTAGTTTATAAACAACAAGCCTTTAACGCAACTTGTGTTCCACCTGCAATCATTCGTGAGAGATATGATTCATTATTTATACTACCCATTGCGTATCAATTTATGTTAAATTTTGTATAAATGACGTGTCACGGTCAAGCAAGACCTATCCATTATTTTAATTTTTAAGTATCTTCTTTGGGCTACTAGTTAAGCCCATCAGAAAGTGCGGGCTTATCATACTTTTGAGTATCATGCAACTAACAAAAATCATACCATGTGATCCACTACATTTGTAATAACTTGACACCCTTTAATAACAAGGGGAAGGAAAGTTGCGACATACTGTAATTATATTAAAGGGGGAGGAAAGTTGTGACATACCCTAATTAAATTTGACTATAGATACATTCACTCATTGATGATATATATATATATATCATTTTCATTGATGATAATTTAGACATTTTACTATTTTACTTTATATCCAAACTTGGTTTCTTTTTCCTTGAATAACAATCAAACTAAGAAACGGATTTTCCTATTGAATACCAACAACAAATTGTCAAGGTGTAAATGCCGCAAAACAAAAGTAAAAGAGTTTACTAACGTAAGCTCTAAGAACACAAACTGAAATCCATTAAGGAAATAACTCAATTTTTATAAAAACTTCAATGAATCCATAAAACAAATAACCTAGAGCATAAATAGTCTCCGAAAATCCTAACTTAAGTAAAAAGACCAAATTAGACCTTTACTAAACAAATAACAACTAAAACAAATAAACAAAAAAAACAAAAAAACAATAAACTTCAACCACCCAACAGCCTGTCTAGAACCACGAATTTGAGGATGAAAACGACCTCAACCGTGCTATCCCGATTAGGACGGTATGGAACACGAAAATCCCTTTTCAAAAACATATTATAATAGGCAAACGGATAACCAAGCTAAAAGTCATGCCCGTTTTTTCGAACCAGCTCTTTTACCCAATTTTCTGTCCAGCTCTTCTTAAAACTCCAAAGCCAATTGTCCTACATCAGTCCTTCCCAACTGCGAAGAACTCAACCTCGAGTTATAATCGAGATAAAGCGGAACATCGTCACAAAACTCGCAAAGATCAGCTATATTGAAAGTACAAGAGATATTCATATCCGCAGGCAAGTTGATCATGTAGACATTATCATTGATCTTCTTGATCACCTTGTATGGCCCATACTTCCTTGGCTTCAACTTGTTATAGGAACCGACTAGGAACCTTTCTTTATGCAGAAACACCATAACTTAATCACCCTCAGCAAACAATTTCTTACACCTCTTGACATTTGTTGCGACTTTATACTTTGCATTCTTCTCCTCTAACCGGCCTTTCACTTCAGCCTGAACATCGCAAACCCGCTAAGCCATGTTTTCGGAAGCAACACTCACTCCAGCAACCTTAGGAAGACAGGTCAAGTCTAACCCATGCTTAAGAGACTGCAGAGACACTAAAGCAAAAGGAGATTTACCTGTAGCAGTGTGAACTACATTATTATATGTGAATTCAGCGTGTGCCAGTGCCACGTCCCACTGTTTAGGCTTATCACCACAAATACTCCAAATTAAATTCCCTAGTGTTCGGTTCAGATTCTCAGTCTGTCCGTCAGTCTGCAGGTGCACAGTGTTACTGAACTTTAAAATAGTATCCATCCGCCGCCACAATGTAACCCAAAAATGGCTAAGAAACTTCAAATCCCTATCAGAGGTGATAGATTGATGTACTCCATGTAAACGAATCACTTCACGAAAGAAAAACTGAGCAACATGGTAAGCATCATATGTCTTTCGACAAGGGATAAAATGCCCTATCTTGGAGAACCTGTCAACCACAACAAACACAGAGTCTACTCCACGCTGAGTCCGTGAAAGAACCAAAACAAAATCCATCGACAAATCCTCCCATATGGCACTTGGTACAGGTAGTGGCATGTAGAGATCTGTATTCTGAGCTTGTCCCTTACACAATATTACTACTATGCTATTACATAACGCCTTCTATTCATTCATCTTTCCATTTCTCTTGTCCTTACCAGAACCTTCGCTCCGTTTTAACTTTGCTAAAAACATTTAATTTAAGCAAGGATGAACACTAAATTGCTCAGCAAGTATAACAGTTGAATAACAACAAAATTAAGAATCATATTATTCTATCTTTGAACACTTCAATAGCTTAACAATATTTGTGAAGTAACTTCGAATAAATAGGAATAAAAATCTTCCTTTCGTTTAAAATATTTTTGAAATGACATACTGAGCGGTCATAATACCTTGAACTTTTCTTTTCATTTCATAAAGGTTAAACAGTAATTCAACTATAAACTGTCTTTGCTTACGAGCACTTCTAGGTGATCAGCCTATTGTACTCTATGTTGATCAACACTCTACTATAAACGACTATATGCGTTTGTTTAGGCGCCTCAAGGCATAGCCATTATTTTCGACTAAAACTTCCCCTAATATTAAGGTTGTTCATCTCAAACTTGTATCTGAATCCACACCAAAACAATCTGGTTTGGATAACTCTACTTAACATCAATAATATTTCAAGGATTTATTATCAAATCGATAAAACATTTCAAAATCTGTCTAGCCGTATCAAATGGCATCGACGTACTTCTTAAACAGTTCATGGATTATAGAACTTTAAAGCTTTAATAACATGCAATATAGCATAGATGAACAACTTGTACAAATACTAAAAGATTTGCATAAGTATTAGAATTCACACAATATACAAGCATTACGTAAATTAGAACTTCAAACATCATAAAACAATCATAAGAACATAAGTCGAAAAAAGTTAGTAAACTTGCGAAAAGTTTAAGGATACTTGCCTTAAGCGTCCGTTATAAGTTTACGCTAATTTGCTCTTCAAATATCCTACACATTTACATTAACGGTAATACACTAATTAGGCACATAAAGACCCCATATATTGATTTATGTTAACTTCTCATTTCATATTATTCGCATTTTATAATTTAACCAATGCGACCAAACTTTAATAACCTCACTCGGTATCGCGGCGTTCTGGAACGACACAACCCATATAATACTCTCTATGATGGTTCATTTTATCTTAAAACGCATCCTTAGTGTTCATTCATTAAAACTCAACATTAACTAATAGGTATGGCATAACGCTATGGAGTTTAGAAAACTCGACGTGTCGCATGCTCGATTGCACGACATGCCTTGCATTCGCCTCAGGCAGCCCTGCCTAGCAGCCAGCCTCACCCAGTCTTGGCCCTGCCCAGCGCAGTTGCACCCATGCTAGCGTTGTTACGCCATTTCCAGCGTTGTTGCGCTGGAGCTACTGCAATTGCAGCCCAGCTCCAACACTTAGCTTCCGAAAATTTCTGCTTTGTCAATTTCATCGACACTACTTCACAACTTCATAATTCGCTCATCCGTTATCAAAATGAATCCGTTCTTAAGCCATTTTCTTGCTCGAAACATAAACTATAAAACCCTCTGAATGGGATAATTTTCCAAATTCATTAACAAGCCAAAACAGTAGCTCAAAAATCCTTCGTGGGCTAGTTTTTTTTTACTATATGACGTTTCTAACGTCGATTTTCAATTATTCATAACTTACTCATCTGAAGTCGGATTGAGTTCGTTCTTAAGCCTACGACTCACTTATTCCACGCTCTATCAAACCCCCAGAAAATCAAAATTTTTCGATATCCATAAAAATGTCCTGAAAGTCGCTCTTGACCTAGGGTTTTACCATTCGAAATGTTTTACTAAAAATTTCGCCATAATTTTGACATTATTTATTTACTAGCAACAGTAGTAGGGAATATAGATTAACAGAAGATCATTACTTTCCAACAACTCAACTATGCATACAGACAACATGTGGGGGACCGAAGAAGATAACAATCGCAAAAATCAACCCCATGGACCACATGTCGGATATATAAAATCAGGAAACATGGAGAAAACATAAAGACCCACAAGATAGCAACTAGAGATTAAAAAACCCTAACTTAATCATACTCATACCCACAAACCCTAAATCAAAGAAATCTATCATACCTCAGAGAAATTCGCACTAGCTACACATAAAATTCACAACGAAGAAGATTCGACAACAAGATCTACAAATGGTCGCGCCTCAATCTCTCTCTCTCCTTCTCTCCTTCGCGCGCTTTTAGTTTCTCTCTTTGTCTGGCCTTTAGTCGACCAAATGGGTTGTTCCCACTAAGTTTCAACTGTGACCATAACTAGGATTAACCCACGTGAAATAGGTGACGTGTAATTGGATGTGGGGTCATCCTTTTCTAATGTAATAGATTTTTGTTAAAAGTCTACTCATTTAACAGATTTTGTAACGATTTGATAAAAATTTGTAGTTCACTGACATGATTGCTAAAATTTTCAGTCTGGTAATACATTTGTAAACCGAGGTCGAGTACAATGGAAAAAAGTGTATTTAACCCCATTTGAATAGGTCAAATTAAAAAATGCAATGAGTGACACATCACTTATATTATGAAATCAACAACTGTAGAAAGAGTACAGAATGATCCCAAGGTGATGTTTTATGATAAATACCCATTTAATTACAATTCTTTGTCAAAAAGCTTGTTATGACACTTACAATATGAACCTAAAACTAATAGAAGACTTTACTTTCAATTAATTTCAAAAATACCCCTGACACATCCATGGGTGCACTATGTACATAGGTGTACACTTTTAGCTGATGCATAACCAAACATAATACTTACTATCAGCAACATTACCAAATGCATGTGTCAAATTTCTTTCTCAATAACTTAAGCCACATATGTTTCTGTTAACGTAACGTGTGAGCTAACATAATCCCACGTTGGTGTTTGAGTTGAAGTTGCAGGCTTAAAGTACAAGGTTGATCACAGACCTGTCAGAGTACATTTTTGGATCAAGTTGGGTTAACAGGTGGTATTAGGGTCTTAGTTGTGGACTTCCCAACAGTTTCCTGAAACAACCAAATTTAGCCTTACACAATCTTTTGGAAGGACCCGAGGATTTGGAATAACTTTTCATCCAGGAGCAATTCTAACACCTTCACCCATGGATAATCAAATAAAGATAAAGACCTTCAATAGGCTTTATTTTGTTTGTTTTACAACTTTTGGAAGCTCAAAGAGAAACAAGTGAGAAGTTTACTATTCAATATTCACCATGGCAAAGAGATTCAACTAATTAAATCTAGAACAATTAGGGAGCAAAAGAATCTTCAGAAATATATATGAAATAAAATGAGCACTGAAATACATTGGTGCTAGAAGTACATGATATGCTTGGCAATTGAGAAAAATGCATAGTATGATTGATAGACTAATTATCAAAAGGCTGATGAGGTGATGACAATATCTTTTGGAAGCTTTCCAAAGAGACCATCTTTGTTGTGGATCATATCCTTGATACTAAATTCCAAAGAACTTCACTAGATGTTCCAAGTCTTGTTTTGATCTGTTTTAATTTTATAGCATTTGATTCAGTAAAAAGCGTTTATCTGCACTATGAAATTTTTTATTCTCTATTAATTGAATCAATTATGGCAAATATTACGAAACAATTATTCAACTAAAATACTGGCACTAAAGCTTATTCAGTTAAAATGTTACATATATAGGCAAATATGGTGAAACAATAAAAAATTTGAACTACATAAACCTAAATATTTTAGAAGCATTATACTAACAATTAAATAGTTACAAATCTGTTCACCAGCGTCCCCAAACAAAAATTTCCTTTTCATTTATCTCCCAAATTACCAAATGTATAATGTCTTAATACATTTATCTTCTATTGGCAATTTGTAATATAGCAAGCAAACAACATAAAAGAAACACAGAGTACATGTAGAGAAACCTTACTTGTTAAACATTTCAACACCATACTCCATCTCCTGTGCTGCCATCCCAAATATCTACATTATTACAGAAAAGAACTACAGTTAGCTCCTCAGGAGAAAGAAAAGAAAATCACAATTACAGCACAACACTCAACAGTTATTCATACAAATATATCTGAACCTTAAACCAACAGCAAACCAATTGTACAACTTGAAACACACAAAACATACGTAATTAGAAAATGGCGAGAACTACATATATACACAAACACACCTCCAAAAAAAACACCCCCCCCCTCAAAGTACCCTCAATTAAACAAGGTCTTTCAAATGGAAATGCCTACTCAAGTAAACTTTTAAGATTGCTTAAACTTGATTAATCTTTTTATGGTAACTATAGTCAAAATCCCCGTCCCCTATCATTAGCTCAAAGCCAGGAGCACTTGGCATATCTAATAGATAGAAAAGCCACAATTATAAGACTCGAGAGTTAACAGATGCCTATTATCAACTTTCTAATCAATAAGATAAAATAGATGGGCACCAAGACCAACAAAGGACAATATTAGACAGAATACTAATGATCACCAGATATTTCATTTTGAAATTCAAAATTTATAGATTTAAAAATAATTGACTTGATTTCCAAGCATTTGTGAATTCGAAGTAGTGGGAAATAAAATGTCCAATCCAACGTAACCTAATAAGAGTTTCAATAAGAATATAAGAATTGCTCTTTTCCAGAAGAAACTGACATCATAGAAACCAACTGCAATTTGAATAGTGATCTAAATTTATGCAGCAGTACGAATTGTTAGGATAGTCAAATTTGATTAACTTAGCCAAGTACACATTAATGGAACATAAAGTTGTTATCAGATTGTATGCATTACACACGATGACAGGGTAAGTGCCGGATAAAAACAAATTAGATAAGCTCAACACCCCAAATCATATTAGATAAGCTATGTTTTGTAGGTGTAAAGTAACAAGGATCAAGACACTAAACCTGATATAGAAAGGTTTACTCTGATTTATTCATCAATTCACTAATGTTTATTTTGGTTATCTTCCAAATCTCTGTAATTAAAATAACACCCTAGAGTCACTATCTTCCAAATCTCTATAATTACTCCTATTTTTTTTACAAGTACTTATATATTATTAGAGAACCACCAACGGAGGCGGAACCCGAATACAAGCTGCATACAAAAAGAGAACAACTCCCGAAAGGGGCAGATTTTAAAAATATGAAGGCAGTAGTTTCATAAAGCTGCCTGATGATTGTTGTGTTATTAAATCTATCCTGATTATATCCATAGCAATCATTAATTTCACATAATGTTATGGAAATCAAACTTTTATCCCCTGATAAGGCTTAATCCTCCTTACTAGTTATCAGCAATGCTCCCAAAATAATTATCATCAAGCCCACAAATCCTAAGATGTAACAGCTAAACAGAAAATGCGAGCACTGAGATTTGTACACCATTAGCCTATTATTCCATCCCATTTATGGTAACCCTAATAATATTGTCAAATGATATTTAGAAATCTAATATAGTATATATGTATATATTATACAACTAATACTGTAAGTTTTTTTTGGGGGGGGGGAGGGGATAAGTGTATGACTAAAAATAGAAGTAATACACTGTAGTTAGTTCACTAGGTGCCTAAAAATATTAATGTGTCTGAAAGTAGGGAAACAAGAAAGGAAACCTAAAACTAGAAAAAGAAAGTAAATGAATCCAAATTGAAAATTAAAGCAATACCTTTGAATAGTAATCCACTGCACTCGTGAAATCCTTGTCCCTAAATGCAATATCTCCAAACTTCTTTGTATTTAGCATATCTTGCACTTGTTGTGTCCATTCTTGGAATGATAGTTTTATAATGACTATGTTAGCATAAAAATATAGATTTCTTTCGCTATGTATCAAAACATACAAAGAAAGCATTGGTATAGATTTGCAAGGATACATTCAATAATATAGAGATATATTGAACATTATCTCATGAGACCCAATAGCACTATACCAGTGAACCGTAATCGAACAAGCAATTCAACACTGATCTCCGACAAAATACCCATGAAAATGATCAGAACGATTCCTACAAACAAACCTAAAACCTTCATAGTGGCCGGTAAGGCCATAATGCCAGCCCCAACAACTGTGGTGGTAAGGTTAAATACAGCACCATGAACCAAAATTTTTACCACTCACAACAAAGGGTAAATTATCAAAATCAAGATCATCATAAATATTTAAAGTCTTTGAATTCACATACCCCCGATCCCCATCGGGAGATAGCAGTTTAAAAGACGCGTCTTGATTAGAAAAGGATTGAGGGAGTTGTGGAAATTCAACCCCAGAATTACGATTGTCATCTTCTATTTGTAACTCTACAAATGAATTCCTAGAAATAGCTGAATAATTGCTATCCATTTTATTGGGTATATTATATATAAATATGCATATCGAAGGAAAGCAGATAAAGAGAAACTTATATAAAAACAGATAGCTCTTTGCAGTTAACTTACATCACATTCACAAAAATATATACTTGATATAAAGTTCTAAAACAAGGTACAAGACATTTTAAACATCTCCACTACAATTAGACAAAACAGGACCTCAAATAACAATACTTGTCCGTAAGCCAAGATCGATGTGTTGTAACCGGCTAATGTGCTCTTAACTAGTGGGACTCCAATTAACTCAAAAACATCCTCCTGATAAAATGTAAATCACCTTACCCATCAGTTGGCCTACTTGTGGCACTGATTATCGAAAATTTAAAACAAAATTTAAACCTTGAATAATTACAACAGTAGACATGATCAGTCAATATATTCTGGGTACTAATATGTACACTAGCTGAATTCAATAAATTAAACAAAAAAACCAAACAAACAAACAAATATTGCATATATGGGATTATGAGAATTGAAATCCAGACCTGTTTTGAATATGAATTGAGGACCGAATCAAACTTAAACTTTCTGTACCATTTGATCATCTCCTCTTTCATTAAAATTACCCGGTCTAATTATCATTACAACTTATTGAC
The DNA here is from genome assembly GCA_034770075.1 of Aralia elata. NCBI lineage: Eukaryota > Viridiplantae > Streptophyta > Magnoliopsida > Apiales > Araliaceae > Aralia > Aralia elata. Next base: position 77,621,224 of record CM068378.1, read on the forward strand.
ACGCACAAAATTACACCGTCGACAATTAAGCAAGGATAATAACCTTAAGCTTAGAATTAAGTAAGTATATTGACTAACAAAACTTAATACCTTGACGTGTCACCAGAAAATGTAGGAAAATAATAGATAAAAAAATCAGAGTCTAAGTGAAGATTAACAAGAATTTAAAAACCTCCCCCCAACCTCCCTTAACCCCAACAAAAAAAGGCAAATTTAGGGTACATAAATATATGGGAATCATGGGAGCACAAAGAAAGAAAGAAAGAAAAAGAACACTCAAATCCTCTCAAAACGACCTGATACCTGATCAATACAGCCAACTCCACCCAAAAATGACCTGATATGGCCTTTTTGAACCTTATTATCCACTTGCCACCATTGCAGTTAGCAGAATCCTTATAAAAAAATAAATAGATATATAGAAGAAGAACAATAAATAGATATTTAATTTGAAAAAAAAAGAGTAATAGAAATAAATTAGAAAAGAAGAATCGAACCACTAACCTTCTCAGACTTGCGTATTTTACTAAATAATTGCTTGCTTTGATTTGTGATATTTAGAGAGAAGAGAGGGGATGCAACTGAGTTGGAGAGGAAAGAGAGAGGAGACGACTGAGAGGGAGGCGGGATTGAGGAGTGAAGGGCGGCGACTAGGAGAAGTGAGGAGTGAGGGGAGGTGACTGGGAGGAGGCTAATCTGAGTGCGATTAGGGCGAGAGTAAGGGAGATAGGGGTGGAATTGAGGGAAAGGGCGGGAGTGAAAATTGAGGATGGGAATTTTTTGTAGGGCCAAATTAGCCCAAATCAGTTAACTTACTCCCTGTTCGGGGCTACTTATAAGTTGAGTTGACCAATTTATAAATAGTTTAATCAAACAAACTGTTCGAAAATAACTCCTTTTTTTACTTATAAGTTGAAAAAAAAATTAAAAAAAATAAGTAACATTTAATTGCTTAAAAAAATGACCGATAAGTCATTTTTTTAAAATTAGTCAACGACTATGAAATGACAAAAATGCCCTCTTTTATTTTTAATGTTCTTCTTATTGAAGGACATTTTAGTAATCTTCTTATTTTATTTTAACTTATAAGTCATTATTAGCCAAACACATCTACAACTATTACTTATAATTCCCGACTTATAAGTAAAAATGATGCCGAACACTATTACTTATAAATCTACTAAAATTTTAACTTATAAATCTATTAAAATTTTAACTTTAAGTCAAAAAAATAAGTCATTCCCGAACAGGCCCTTAGTATTTAGGACGGTTTAGGTTGAACTGTCTGCAATGCATTTGAGACGGTTTGACGACAATGTCTCTACAATAAGTCTAGGGTGACATTGTAGTTGGCGACATTCTAGTGACATTTTTTTTTTTGGCTTTTTTTGTTTTGACTCCTAAATAATTTATATGATTTATTGGAACTAAATTTTTTTTAAAAAAATAGTGATTTAGGTGTAATTTGGATACATATACAAAACAGTGTTGTACAGAATGATATAAAAAAAGAGAGGAAAAAATATTCAATAAAAAAAAATAAAAAGAAAATAAGTAAACTAAGTAAATATAGAAGAACCCAGATCCCAAATGAACAAATTCAAACTTGAAAAGGATCTTTCTCATTCTCGAAGATATTGATGTTAGTGACGATATTGATGCTGGTGACGATATTGATCGTGACCTTCATACGGAGCTGGAACTGCTAACTATGATGAATGCGTTAACTATGGATATGATGCCGGAAATAGACCCCTACCGATATATTTTTACATCTCATAGCTTCGACATATCACTTAGCCCCCTTCATCTTCGGCGCAAGAGCGCTCGATCAGTGAGCTATTACGCACTCTTTCAAGGGTGACTGCTTCTAGGCAAACCTCCTGGTTGTCTCTACACCCCTACCTCCTTATCGTTTCTTTGTGGATTTCTATACGAAGGTTTTGTAGATGTGTCTTCGAGTATTCCTTGATCATTTCCTCCAAAAAAGGATTTCCTCTAATTCTATGAATTTTCACTGTACAACATTGTTTTGTATATGTATCCAAATTACACCTAAATCACTGGTTTTTTTATAAAAAAAAACTAGTTCCAATAAATCATATAAATTATTTGGGAGTCAAAATAAAAAATAAAAAAAAATATCGTTAGAAATGTCGCAAACAATGTCGTCGTAGAAGGACTCATGTCTCTAATATCTAATTATTGGAGACGGTCCTAACTTTACCGCCACGAATAACTCCACTTTTAAGACATTTGAAATAAATGTCTCAATTGTGAGTTTTTGTGACGGTTTTAGCAGTTGTCTCAAAAACCATTGTCACTATTGCCCCTTTTTTGTAGATATTCTTATAGAATTTAAAAAAATGTGTTTAATTGTTCTAATAGAATGGAATTATAATGGAATGAACTATTCTCATTTCCATTAATTTTTTGAATTGTATTCTTTTGGCGAGGGTATGAAATGAATCATTCAAGTCAGGATTGGAATGAATAACTTCTCTTTCAATTCCCTTCTCTATTTCATTTCTTCACTAATTTTATTATTCCAATCCAAACGTAACATTCTACATATGAATTAAAGGAATGGAATTGAGAAAAAAAATGAAATGATTTTTAAGCATCTCAAATGTATTTTTGATTGTTGGTGGTGATGAGTATTGTGATAGAATGACAAAATTATCATATACATCCATTACATTGGAATAGATCACATTTCGCTGCCTCCCACATGGAATAAAAATAAATGGAATTGAATGAATTTTCATTCCTTGAAAATGGTTTATCCGTGATCACCAAATACATTATTTTTCATTTCATTCATTTATTTATTCTATTCTTTAAATTCAAACATAGTGTCGACGCCGAGAAATTTTTTCTATTTTTCGCATTTCTATCCTTTTTAAGATTTCGATTCATTCATTTCGCTTAAAGGGTGAGTTTTAGGAAAAAAACGACATAAATGCCGACGAGGGTTTAAAATATTGATTTTAATGATGGGCTAATTAGACAGAGCCGCCAATTGGTAAAGATTTAAATGGATATATCAACTCATTCGAATTTTAAGATTTTTGCAATATGGCCCAATATGTGACTCCGTAAAATTGATCTTGAAACCGAGATTCATAGAGTTCGGGGCTTGCTTAAGCGAGGGGAATGTGTTAGGCACCCTCTGACTTCCGTAAAAATACGATTACCACATCTTATTGCTTTCCTGAGTGTGAAGTGTGTGTGTGTGTGTGTGTGTGTGTGATTTTGAAAGAAATCGCTATCTAGCTTTGAATTGAAATCGTGGGAAATGCGTTATTTTGAAAGTAACTTAAAACCTCTTTGGACCTATGTGCGAGGGATTTAATTTGGGAAAAAGTTCATTTTAGCTTTGATTTTGATTAAAATCTTTTCGGGGTGACGTTTTGAAAAATACAATTTTCAAACCCTTCACTAAATAGGAATCGAGATTTTTTCGCTACTTTCAATTTCAATCTAAAATCGTCTTACTAACCCAACACGATTTGATTTTAAAAGATCTTTGTCGTTTTGTTTAGAAGTCATTTTTTTGGTTATAAACGGGAAATTAAGCATCAAAATAGGGTCGGGACGATCCGTGAGCATGAAAACCATCTCAATAGCCCCGAACACTCGTAATCGTAATTTTCACTATCACGGGACCTTAAATCTGGTTTTCATGGGATGGAACCCTCGATACCATTTTAAGACCCAAATTTATATTTACAATAATCAGGTAATAACTTTATAATTGAAAATAATGTTCATTGTGGGAATCATGTCAAGATCCATTTCAAGGATCCCGACTCCAAGATTTCTTAGCTCACATCGTGATAAATAATATATTAAAATAAGAAAATAAATAATAAAAATAGATCTAGGAAAGGGCTCCCGTAATACTATCTCATAGATCGCAAAACCGAAGCCAACATCGCAATGGACTATATGTATTGTTGAGATTCATTAATGGGACTTAGATCCGTGAGAATAAATCCATAGATCTAAGGTTTCCTAGATCTATACAATGACATAATCGGGATTTGAATCGAGAAATATATCTCAAACTGGTTATCAGGTAATTCAATTATTAAAATCCCTTGACGGCTGGTAGGTGGGACCCCCTCACCGCTAGATACGAATCTAGGGTTTTGTGAAGTTTTTAAAATCGATTGAAAATATTGAAAATGACTAGATCTAACCTAGATCTGAGTCAATCTAGCATAAAAGGTTCAAGCTTTGAAGCTTTAGAACCGATTAAGGGCTAGATCTGACTAGATCTAGGGTAGATCTAGTGGAAAGATTTGATCTTTAACTATATACAAGCAAAATAATCGGTAAAATGAATAGATCTATAGATAAACAACCAATATATGTAAAAAAATTGACACTTTAAATAGATCTATGCACAATAATATATATATATATATATATATATATATATATATATATATAATAAGCAAGATCTATACTAGGTCTAATAGATCTATATCAAAACAATATAAAAATCGAACTTTTTGCCAAAATAAATGATATATATACTAGATCTACATTGGATCTATATTGAATCAACACAAAGATCGAATCTTTTACTACAAAAACACGAATATATGCTAGATCTGTGTTAGATCCACTAGATTTACATTAAATATATATAAAGATTGAGTTTTTCACCTTGGGAATGGTGAAATCCTCCTTATTGAGCTTGAATCTAGATGACTTGGATCTAATTTGGTAGGATTTTACGAGAATAGCTAGATCTAGATGAGTATTAGAGAGATTTCTGGGTGTTTCTCTCACTAAATACACACTTTCTCTCTTTAACAATGCTATCTTCTTTCAAAAATGAGCTGATTTCAGCCATTTTATAGGCTTCTGGGCTTAGCCGCAGGTGCATCTGCGGCTGGCCGCATGTATAGTTGAGTTTGCACTAAAATGTTCATAACTTTCAATCCGGGAAGAGTTAGAAAATATTTCATACTAATTTGGAAAGCTCTTTTCGAGAGCTTCAAAATGATATATTATCTTCTCAATTCAGAGCTCGGAAAGGTAGAGAAAAAGGGGAAAACCCATCCCTAGGTAAATGTCGACTAGTCATTCGCCTTGTTTTGCGTTGAAACGTTCATAACTTTCAATCCGTGAATAATTGGGATGCAAGTCATACCATTCCGAAAAGCTCTTGTCGAGAGCTACACAATAACATAAAGTTTGGCTAAATTCGGGCCCGAAAAGACAGAACAAAGTGTAGAAATTGTTCTTCCCATAGATGTCAGACAGTCAATCGTCATGCCTTGAGTAGTTCGTCACTCGGTGGTCGTTGTGATAGTTTTGTATACTTTGACTTAAGCTCCAAAATCCTCTATTCGGATGTCTCGTCCTCCGGTTTAAATGACTCTTTTGCCTTCCTGCCAGGGTTAGAATACATATGCAAAATTTCAGGTGTCTACACGTAATATTAATTTAAATATTGGAGGCTTGGGTTCCCTATTAATTAACCTACAATTTCTCTATTATTTTTTCAAATCTTCAAAAATAGGTTAAGAACAAGTACCCTCATCAACTCTCATTGCATGATTCCTAGGAGTTTCTTAATTCTCCCTCTCAAAGTTGTGTGCATTTAAAAATATATTATAAGATAAATTAGGGGTTAATAAGAAGTGGGAGAGAGAAAAGGAAATTTTTCTAGAAGAAATGGAGAAAAAACATGACTGAAATGAGAGAGGAAAATTTAATCAGTTTACATGTTATACAATTTCAAGGGAGCGTTTATAATTTTTCCTCTCGTTTAACAATATAGTAATATTTATGACACACACTTTGTATGTGCAATTAAAAAACATAAATTTTACTCCCTATGTCCCAAATTAATTGCTCAGTTTTGACTTTTTAAAGTCAAATTGACTATTTTTAAAACTAATCTTTTTACTATTTTTGCTAAAATATAGGTGAAAAGATTATAACCAAAAGAAAGTATATACAATTTATTACTAACCTCAATTTTTATAATTTTAGAAATATATTTATATATACTTAATTATTAATTCTAAAAATAGTCAATTTGACTTAAAAAAGTCAAAACTGAGCAATTAATTTGGGACGGAGGGAGTATAGAATATGGGTAAAAAAAAATATAAAAGAAATTTTAGGGATACAAAAAATAAGAGAAAGAAGGAGTTTAATTGTGACAAAGGTTCAAGAGAGCAATTATTTTTACTCCCATTATAAGGAAAATGATATATATTATAAATATTTACATCGATTTTTTAATTGCCAGTTGCGTGGATAAATATTAGTGGTAATTTTTTTAGAGAGAGGAGCAATAAGTTGGGCCCTCTATAATTCATATTAAATCTCATGTATTGATAACTTTTGCAATTGTAATATGCCATAAAACTATCGCAATATATAGCAGGACTCTCATTATAATATACTAGTCTATGCGGCACACACTATGTGTGCAATTAAGTAAAAAAAATTAAAACATTTGAACAAAACTTAAAAAACATGAATGGGAAAAGATAAAGAGAGAAAATAAGGATAGATTGATAGAAAGTGGGAGACAGAAAAGAAGTAGATGAATTTATTTTTATTCTAAGATATGCCAAAGGTTTTAAGGAGAGTTATTTTTATTGCTCTCTTTTTATAAAATAGATATGTATAGAATAGACATATATTTCGGGTCGGACTTATAACAAGCTGAGGTACATGTTGTCCAAACTCCAAACTGGACATAAATTGTACTCTGGACTTTATTTTTTCTCCAAACCCAACCCAGTCGAATTTGGAAGGCCCAATTAACATTCCTAGCTCTCTTGCTGAAGGAATTTGGACATTAAAATATAGTAATTTCTTAAACCCTCCCTCCATCTTTCCGTATCCTTTGCCCGCCAGAGCTAAACGAATTCTCAATCTATTGTATTACCAGTACAGTAATCTTCAGTTTTTCTCAGATGATGGAAACTCTTCAAAGCGGATTTCTTCCTTGTAATCATCCTATTTTTCCATATAATTCTTACCCAAATTTTCCCATACACAGAGACAAACTTTTACTGCCAAAATTTAAATATGAAGCTTCAACGGCTAGAAATCTGGCTCTCAAAGCCACAGCACATTCAACCCAGAAGAACCCACAATCCCATTTAGTTTCAATTGCTGAATATGCGAAAAACGATTGTTGTGATGAAGGTCTACAAAGCATAAATGAGTTTGATAAAGGCCTCTCTTTTTTCTTAGACCCCCGAAGTTGGTCTTACAATTGTAAGCAAATTCATGTTCCGATTGTGAAGTTGGGTGCTATTAGGTGGAATAGTGTGATTGGGAATAAGCTTGCAGTAATGTATTTGAGGGGTAATGGGTCATTGGATGATGCACGGCGAGTGTTTGATGAAATTCCTGAAAGAGGTTTACCGCTGTATGCTGCGTTGATAGGATCCTATTGTCAGTCTGAGAAATGGGTTGAGCTGTTTTCGGTGTTGGGTTTGATGGTTCTTGATGGGATGCTGCCGGATAGATATCTCGTACCCACAATTCTTAAAGCTTGTTCCGCGGTTGGGTTACAAAGGGGTGGTAAAATGATTCATGGATATGTTGTGAGGAATGAGTTGGGAACCGATATTTTTGTGGGGAATGCGCTTATTGACTTGTATGCAAATTGTCGGAAGTTGAGGTATTCAAGAAGTGTTTTTGACATAATGCAGGAGAGGGATGTGGTTACATGGACTGCTCTTGTTTCAGCTTACATGGATGCCGGCCTTTTAGATGAGGCGGAAGATATTTTTCAATATATGGAATTAAGTGGAGTGCAGCCTGATTTAGTATCATGGAACGCACTTGTTTCAGGCTTAGCACGGAATGGGGAGATTGGTTTGTCTCTCCGTTGTTTGGAAGAGATGCAAGAGAAAGGGGTGATGCCGAAGGTTACTTCATGGAATGCAATTATTTCAGGATGCGTCCATAATGGATATTTTGAAGATGCCCTAGATGTGTTTTGTAAGATGTGGTGGTTTCCAGAGAAACCTAATGGCGTGACAATAGCAAGTGTCCTACCATCTTGTGCAGGCTTGAAAGATTTAAAACTCGGCAAAGTAATACATGGGTATACCCTTAAAAGTGAACTTTGTAGGAATATACATGTCGAGGGATCGTTAGTTGATATGTATTCCAAATGTGGGAGGACTGATTATGCGGAGAAAGTTTTTGTAAAGGTAGAGACGAAGAATAGTACCATGTGGAATGAGATGATTGCAGCTTATGTAAACAATGGGAAAATGGAGGCTGCACTGGGGCTTCTTAAAACTATGCAAAATGATGGCATACAACCTGATGAAATCACCTATAACTCATTGCTCGCTGGGTATGCAAGAAATGGGTCCAAGAATGAGGCTTATGCCCTGCTATCAGAGATGATCCAGATGGACTTGCAGCCAAGCATTGTTTCACTAAATGTTCTAATCACTGGTTTTCAACAAGCTGGGCTTACTCAAGAATCACTGAAGCTGTTCCGTATAATGCAATCACCTACTAGTGATTGCTTCTTTAATAAACTGCCTTGTGCGCCAACAAAACCAAATGCTATCACAACTACTGGTTCTCTTGCAGCCTGTGCCGATCTACTTTTATTGCGACAAGGGAAGGAAATCCATGGATATATTGTGAAGAACAGTTTCGAGCCCAATATATTTGTACAAAGTGCAGTGGTTGACATGTATGCAAAGTGCCATAACATTGGTTTGGCAACCAAGGTATTCTGGAACATCAAGGATAGAAACACAGTAGCATGGAATACTTTAATTGCAGGCCACATCAAGAATTCACAGCCTGAAGAAGCTCTTGAGCTCTTTCGTAAAATGCTATGTGAAGGTACTGAACCGAGCTCAATAACCTTTATGATACTTCTGCCTGCCTGTGGTGAAATGGCAGCTCTAAATGTGGGGAGAATGTTACATGGTTATATTCTGAAGATTCAGCTTGCTGAACTCAAGAATGCTCTTGCAAGTGCTTTGGTGGACATGTATGAAAAATGTATCTGCACGGAAGATGCAAAATTGGTATTTGACTCGTATTTATGAAAGATATTTTGGCTTATGGAATCTTATGATCTTGCTTTATCATCTCAAGGGCCTTGTTTAAACAATCAACTTGTTGAAATTGTTCCACATACTATTGTTGAAACTTGAAAGAATTGGCACTAGCTAAATAACTGAACGGAATGCAAGTGATCAAAACTAAAGAACACTAGTCTATTTAATTTTGAATCACGAATTTTTTAAAACACAATAATCCTCAACGTGATTCAAATTTTAAAGTAATTGGTTAAAATCATATGCTAGGCGCAGTGAAATTTTATTTTTTTATATTTATTTCTTTTATTTTGACATAAAATATTGCGTGTAAAATTAAATTTATTAAGCGTTTGTAAATAATTCTTTTAAATTGCATGCAAAAATTAGAAGGTATTAAGTCTTTACCATCACTCTATAGTAATACATATATCGTCTTGAGTGATTTATAAATAAAAAATACCACTTCAAAGAGTTATCAATACACATCAATGAATTTCATAATTAAAATTAATAATAAATCAATAGGGAAGATGTATTTTTAATATTTCTACAAGTTCTTTTACATTAAAATAAAGTAAGATTCCACATTTACCTAAGATGGGATATTGTGAAAATATAAAAAATACTTATAAAAATATCATTTTTCTATCAATAAACCTTGCACTATATGAGTTAAAATACAAACCTCACATTAAAGATGTTGGGTTTTTTCTACATGTGGGTCTTCACCCATGATTTGGTGCATAAAACATGGAAACATGCTTGCATGTTTTGTGGTAATGTTTTTTGGTTTTTTATGCTAGTGAGTTAGGTAAGAAGAAAATGAAAAAGTGTGCAGAGCATGCAAGTTGGCGGAAGGTCATGGATGAGAGAGAAAATTCTATTTAACCATACAAGGCTGCCAAATGAAATGTGTGTGCATACACCCATCCGAGAGGGTGAGATGGAATTGTGAGAGACAATTCATCTAAGAGAAATCCCATCCGGTGAGGATGGATAAGAGTAAGAGAGCAAGAGAGAAGAAAAATCAAAGAGAGCCATGAAAGAAAAATAGAGAGATAAAGATTAAACAACTAGGGGTATTGTTTGAGTTTCATCCCATAGTTATTGTGATAAGGTAATTTGAGTGTGTACTCAAATTAAGATATCTTTGTATTCTCTTGGTTTATTCTAGTGAATTTTTTCGGAGTATGTCCCGTGGTTTTTACCTCTTAGTTATAGAGGGTTTTTCACGTTAAAAATCTTGGTGTCTCGTGCTTAGTTATTTTTTCTCATCTGTTTGGCATGTAGTGATATTTTTGACCATTTAATTTATCAAAGATAACAGTATTTAGGAGGTGATTTTTTCCAACAAAAGAGAGGGAAAATCTCACAATAAGAAAAACTCACATTAAATGGGCTCGCACAATTTGTGATAATTTATTGGGATTGACTCATACTTCAGTGGATCCAACCAATAATCGCTACAGCAAAGTAGTTGAGGATCTCGCTCCAATGACCCTTGAAAATCAAGCATCCTGTGTATTTGGACTTTATGATTTATTAACAATCCGGTCGGGAGTTTGTCTAATATTTTGAGTCTCATGAGTTTAAGTTCACGTTATAGTACTTAAGGTTTTCTAATTGTTATATAAACAGTGTTTGGTATGCGAATCATTGTAAAGTATGTGAAACATATTAATTAAGAGAATTGTTAAATCCACAATAATTTTTGTTATTTCTGCACGTAGAGCCCATATAGTATAACTATAGTTGAGACAATTGCAACAACTTACCAACAATACAAAATTCATTTTCCAAAATTACCCTCACCTGTGAACATATTACAGTAAAATTGCCCTGGTCATTCAAGCCTTTTCACTGCCACGGGTGAAGAAGAATCAGATAACTGACCAAGAAAGGCTGCTCCAAACCCGCCATGGCCAAGCTTCTCCGAGAACCCACTAGTTGCAGCATGAAGCTCTTTGTAAGAAAATACCTTCAAATTTGTCGCAGTATATACAATTTCTTCTTCCTCTTTCCTTCTCCAGATCACTTTCTTCCGCAAAATCAACAAAGAAACAACCAAAAGTATCAAAACTGCTATCATTCCACAAATTACACCAACCAAAACAAATGATTTCTTCTTATTCTTCTTTCCTATATCTCCTTTCTGCACCCTTACATAAAGTGCCTCATAATTGGTGCTATCAGAACTAAGATCTCGAATATTCAACATTGACCCATATATATTTTTTTACAATGAGTACTCTTCACATTGTGATGTAAACCAATACAAGAACAATTACTCAAACATTTTCATTCACAATCAAGCTTACTAGCCGTATATGAATCCCGTTTTGCTCCATCGAATGTCACAGCCCCAACCTCGTCAAATTCATCATTAGCATTACAATCATCACTACTCTCCCGCCGATATGTTGGACTCTGTGGTGGTCCTCACCCATTTGAAAAGACAAGAATAATGGGCAGCCTTGGGAACAAGAATCTGAATTTGCACAAGCTTTATGCTAGTGGCTTAGATTCCTTAAAACAAGAATAATGGGCAACCTAAGGAGCAGAAAATATTTGCACATGATTTTTAAGTTAGTGACTTGGTTCCCTTAGACCAAAGGGAATGTTCCCCGTGCCTGCGCCCTTGGTCACTTCCAGGAGGTTAACTCCTCTTATATATTTGATCAGTAGACTCTCAAGGCAGTAAGGAAGAAATCCAAGAGGCAGTAACAAGAAGGAAAGAAAAGCTTCTGTTTTCTGCAAACAGCTTAAGGAGAATAGAGAGGTTAAAAACACTAAATTCTCTTGCTCTAAAAGCTTCAAATTTGACCAATTGATCTCATTACCAGTTTTCCAAACTACTCTCTTAGCTGATTCTGCAGCTGAATCTAAAACGACTAATTTTTCGTCGGCAATAACTACAACTTTGAACTGGATTTTCACGATTCGCAACTCAAACGTATGTTGATGTAGGGATTGAAGAGTACCAAATCGCCAAATATACTTTCGATTCATCGTTGGTGCTGAAAAATCCCAGCTCGAATGTTCTGTTTTTGCTTGAAATCGTTGCGTTTCCGGAGATAATAACCACATATTTCGATAATGAAGCATCTGGGTCAGGTTTTGAATTGATGGGTCAGATTTTTGGAGAGACTGAAGGGTTTTGTAAGCTCATTTGAGCTCGATTTGAGTCCAAAACTGGAATAAAAATGGAAATGAAAAACAAAGTCAGGGATATTTTGATGTTCATTTTAGTCTCAGTACAACATGTTTACTGTAATATATTCAGATAAATGAGGGCAATTTTGAAAAACAAATTTTGTAATATGCTCGTTTGTACTGTTTGTTTGTTTAGGGTGGAATCAACTAAAGACTGTTTGTTACTAGGGAACAACCTCAAGACAGGGAAGTACGTGCCGAATTCTGAACACCCTACTGTCTGATTTTGGGGTCGGTAATAATTAAGCATTGACACCATTACAGTTCAACCAATCTTAATCATCATCATCAGGTTAAGATCTTACCACCTCATTTTAAGTAATTTAAAAATGTACTAAAATATATATAAGGAGATGCAAATCAGTCATCAGAGGGATCAAAATTAACAATATCAAACTTTTTTTCACACTCGTTCCAACCAAATTGATTCAAAAAGGAGGGGGTGGGGGATTATTATATTTATCTCCAAGCACATCTTCTTTTTCTTTTTTTTAAAAAATAATAATAGTCATTGTAACATTAATTTTATTAAAGTATCTATTTATTGTTAGGAAAATAATAATATAACTCAAACATCTTAATCGTGAAAGTAATCTAGTCACACCAAATTTCAAATTTTAAAGTAAAATCTAATTGAAGATTATTCATAAAATTTATCATATCTAAATATATGTGAGGGGGAATTGCCCCTCGCGTACACCATGTGCCTTCACCCTTGAGTACAATAAATGATGATGTAAGAAACATACTATGTGGGCCATGGCATTTGTTTGAGCCCACATAATATGCCAAGAAAAGTTTTCAGAAAGGGCCGATCAATTAGAAGTAAAATGTCTCACTTAAAATTTCAGTTCAGGTTGTGCATTCACCTAACGTTCGTCTACTCCAGCAGCTGTTGCAGGTTGCTCAGTGGTTTCCATAGTGGCCGTAGAAGGTTTCCTTTTACCAGGGCCAGAAGAAACTTTAACCATTGCTGGTCTTAGTAATCGATCTCCAAGGAGGAACCCCCGACGAAATTCTTGAACTATAATTCCTTCCTTGAACTCTTGGGACTCCTCACGTGCTATAGCTTCATGCAGCTACATCAAAAATACAAAATTGAACATAAGAAATGGTATCAGATGTATACGTAAGCATTCTCCCATATACAAGCCCTAATTACAAATAAAGAGGAGATACCCCAAAGGTAAGGTACCCCTAGGGAGTAATACCTGTTGCCCATATTTGTGTTAGCTGGAATGAATGGAAGGGGAAAAGAATGAGAAGCTACTCACGTTCAATACACACAGCACAGTAATGGGAAGAGAAATTTGACCTACTTCTTTAGTAATTTTTAACATGAATTTGGAAAGTGTAGATCACAATACAACTACAAACAGAGTACATATGTGAATAGATAACAAAGACTGCAACGACTCGTTTTCCCTCCCTCTTTCCTACCCTTTTTAAAATATACTCCCTCCGTCCCAAATTAATTGCTCAATTTTGACCATTTTAAATCAAATTGACTATTTTTAGAACTAATCTTTTTACTATTTTTGCTAAAATATAGGTGAAGAGATTATAACCAAAAGAATGTATATAAAATTTATTACTAACTCCAATTTTTATAATTTTAGAAATATATTTATATATGCTTAATTATTAATTCTAAAAATAGTCAATTTGACTTAAAAAGGTCAAAATTGAGCAATTAATTTGGAACGGAGTGATAATTTCTACATTTCTACAAGGACCACCACAAACCACCACCTGATGTCTGTGCTAAATGATATATACTTTAAAAAAACCAGAACAAATCCTGGAGAAAGGAGAGTTGCCTTAGGTGGTTGGCAGACATTTAAAACTGTCAGACGGACCCCTTGCAAACGTGAATATTCATTTCCTACAGGGACAAACCAACTAAGTAAATTTAACTGTTGACAAATAAACAGAAATGGTGGTGAAAGTGACTTGCAGAAAGCTGTTTCCCTCAGTCTTTAGGTTGTGTTACTCGAGTCCAAAACCTCCTCCTAGATTAGATTGGCTCTGTAACTTTGAGAAAGACTTATCATCAGGGTTTAGCATCTCCTCTAGTGCCATTAAATTACTGAGTCTGAAAAGCTAATAATCATAGTGGAAGTAGAAAAGATTATACTTTTAGGTCCATCATCTATAGCATTTAGAGTTCAGCAAATTTGCCAACTCCAAAGTTCACTGGAAAGTACTTAAGGCTCGAAGGAGACCTTTCTTCATGTAGCTTGGGAGGCAATGCTGATGAGGAGCTACAGAGGAATAAAAGATCTGTGCTAAGCTTACTATATGCAAGTAACCAGGAGAGGGTAAAGCAGTTTTGCTCCACAGTAAAATGCCAAAGAGGCGTCGAGGAGATTTTTTTAGTCTCTTTCCAAGGCTTCGAGCCATGCTGCACAGTTGAGTGCCCATTGGGGAGGGAGATGGGTTAGTGAAGATGTGGGAGGCACGCTTTTTGTTTGACATGGTGGCATCATGAGAGAGCAGAAAAGCCAACCCTCACAGGACAGACTTCCTTCTACACTTCTACCTAATTCAAAAATTAATCATCTATCTAGCGGTCAAATAGATTTCTAGAACTTGTTCTTCTCTTGATTTATTGGGTAACTAACTAGGCTGTGCAGATTCATGTAGCTAGCTGGGTGAGTATGCTTTCTGCGTACTAGTGCCCCCTTATATCTGGGGTTTTCTAGACTAATAATAATAAATAATATACAGTTATACAAAAGAAGAAAAAAAAGGAGTGAAGAATACGGAGAAGCAAGTATCATGAGTTTCGACTTACTGAGGGATCAAATGGCTTCCCAACCGTAGCAACAACAGCCACGCGCAAGCTCCTCATGATTTCCACAAATTGCTTGTATATACCCTGGTAACTTGCATCAATCTTTTTCTCTTGCTCTGTTTGTAGTTTGAGCTGTTGCTTGGCTCTCTCAAAATTATCCACCATGGGCAAGAGGCTCTGAATCACTTCTCCCTGGGCATCACTCCTTATTGTAAGTCTTTCCTTCTCTGACCTTTTCCTAAAATTATCAAAATCTGCTTGTAAGCGGATTAATTTTTCCTTCCCTGAATTTATCTCTGCTGACAAAGTTGAAGCTTTTATGACCAACTCATTTTTCTCATTTTCAACCTTGAATATCATAGACTCAACATCAGATGTAGTCTTCTCATCTCCAACCAAAGTAGCCTCCTTGTAAACTTTGAGGAGAGACTTCAAAGTAGAACTTTCCTGATCTGCACCACTTTCGGATATTTCTACATCATTTGGGTGAGTCTCATCTTGACCACTAATCTACCAAAAATCAATTATAGATATGATTATAGATGATGAATATGAATTAGAAAGCAAAAAACAAACAATTAATTTACACTTTGACAATAACTTTATTAGTTTGGTGGAAGATCTTGTTGCATGTAAACTTGGAACTTTCACTGGTAACTACTCTACTTAAAACTAATATGCAGTTATAAGAACAATCATGAAAAGGGAATAGGATTTTTCACAGAAAATTCAAGAAATTCCAAGGCCGGAAAGAAGTCCAAAAACACAGGAAGTTATTTGATATAAAATGACAACTCAAGGCTGCACAGTTATGAGCACGCACTACTGAAAAGTGAAAAGAGGACACATCAGCCAATTGGCAAGTATGCTGAAATATTCTTTGCAGATACAAAAAGGAAAATATGCTGAAATATTCAGACCAAAACTTTAACTTACAATCTGCAGTTACAAAAAGGAAAATATTCGTCCCTCAGCTTAAAATGTAATCCCTCTGTCCCAAAAAAAATAAAAATCAAAATAATACAAATACACTGAAAATATAGAATTTGTTAAAAGTGTGTTTCGAAATGTGTTTTGAACAACTTTTTAAAATGAGTACAAAAGAAGACAACTAAATAGGGACAGGGGTAGTACAATATACTCTTAAAAGGCTTGTATAAATGCAGGAGAAGGCTCATTAATATATTATGATACAGAAAGCATAAGAACGGTCATGCGCTTCTTGACCATCCTTAGAACTCATCAAGTATACTTGTAGGTACTACTGCAAATAAGAAACTGTAGTAAATCGATTGCAAATAACAAAATGTAGTAAATTGAAAAACTTTATAACAAGTCCATGCCTACAATCTTTGCTACTCCATTAAAGAGGCATGGTCTTGATTTGGCCAGAGATGAAATCTAATCAATGATTATGGAGCTCGCACAAGCTTGGAAATTGAGTCAAATAATGAAAGATGAGATATTTTTTGCTTTTAGACTATTTCATTATTTACTTTTGAAATATGCAAGCGTGAAGTTGTGTCAAAATTTAAAGGTTCAACATATCCTTCTTCTTGAGTTCCATTAATAAGTATTAGACTGTCAAACATACAGGATAAGTATAACTGCCGCATTATTTTCATATGCAGATTTACAAATTATTAATTAAACTGCTCCCAGTTGCTTGCCATCTCGTTAAAGAAATGTGCAATTATCAGTTCATGTGGGGCTTACAATTAAGAATTCATTTACTCCAAAATTCCAAATAACTAAGGGCCAGTTGCAGATGGCAATGACAGAATGCAATTCCCTCGACTTACATTCCTTCATCACTTTTAACTCATTTTTGTTCAATTTTTACCCTTTATCTTAAATATATATTTATTTAAATAATTTTTTTTAAAAATTAAGCTCGTTACAAGTCAAAGGAGGTGTCAGTTTAAGGATGACGACTTTATTCCACAAACCCTAAGTTGCATCAATGCAACCTCTTTGACAACAAGCTTCTTACTACCATCTGTGCCTCACTATAATTGCCTATCTTTTCATCGTTTCTCTCCTACAAGTCAGAGGATGTGTGGGTCTAAAGGATAGACGTCATTACTCCACAAACACTCATCTGCAACCTATTTAACAACAATCTTCTCCACTACCATATTTGTGTTTCTTTTCGTCCTTTTGGTTATTATATCTACACACATAAATGTAAACATGGAAGATAAAAATACTTCATGTAAAACTGTCATTCTATTTCTAGAGAGCACCTAATATAGTGGTAGTAATTTAAAATCCAAGTTCTCAAAGTACCTAGCCTACTTTAATCAAATTTTTTGCAAAAACCACTTACTAAAACTGGACAAAACCCAAGCAACATTGATCATCTGCTTTAATTCAGTAAACAGCAAGCTGTTTTTTGTCTTTTTGAAGCCCTCCTCCATCTCCATATATATATATATATATATATATATATATATATAAGGGTACGGTACTAAAAAAGGCAAATTGCTCCATTATTCCACAAAGACCTAATTCATCCCAGTAGTGCAGCATTCTTGAATTTTATTTCAGGACAATGTCCTTGCACCAATTTTTTCAACATTTCATCAACCTATGTGCAAACTACTTCCTCAAATCTTATATACTAAAAAGTTCAATAATTGGGGCTTTTCAGGAACAATCAAAAACTATTTAAATGATCCAATTCAAATTACACTAAGATTTCAACGAACATATAAACATATACATATATATAGAATGAGAGAGGGGGGGAAGAGAAAGTACCTCGGGACTAGAGCTGTCGACTGTGAATAAAGATTTGAAGGAACGCCTTTTGTTTCTTACTGGAGATAAGAAATTAGATTTGATTTGTAAAACACCAGAAATGGGAGGTTTGAAACGAAGAGCTAAGGTCGTGAATTGTAGGGTGGTTTTGGAGGGTTTTGTTGAGAGGGCAGGGTTTTGAGTGTAGAGATAGATATTGTTAGAGAGAGAAACAGCCATTGAAGAACTATAGGAGTGAGAAATTAGCTGCTAAAAACTCTCCTTCTTTCTGGATACTTGGATTCAAATGCTTCGCAGTGGCCGACGAAAGGGCTTTCTCAGAGCTGAGCTCGGCTGGCCGGTAAGGTATGTTTTATATTCCAATTTTACCCCTGGATTGCAGATGAGGTATAAAGAGAGTTATACTGGCTTTTTCTTTTTCTTTTTTTATTTTTTTTTTTAGAAATTTCAAGCAAGCGTTAATTTCTAGGAGGTTTCGAGTAATATTATACTTCCTTGGCATTTTTTGATAAATTTTTTTAGAAATAAAAATATATTTTAACCATATAATTAAATTTTCTAGAAATAAATTTTCTCACAGTCACCTAGAAAATTATAACTAGAAAGTTCTTTTAAGCTTTTCGGACCAACATTGTGTTTGTGAGTTTTAGAAAGGAGATAAAATAAAAGAGGATGAGAAAAATTTAGAGAAAATTGGTGAGATTTTTTAAGAGAAAAAAAAAAGGAAAGAGAAATAGAGAAATTTTAAATAAATTTTTTCCAAATTTTTTTTTTTGAAACTTGAAAAAATTTGGGAGAAAATTTGTAAGAAACTTGGATGACTTATTAAATACCAAAAATTATAATAATTCTCAAATAAAATCTTATAAGAGTAAAATAATAATATACTTTTTTAAATTAATTTTTTTTTTCCAAAACTCGTAACATAAGAACAGATTATAAATCTCTTCACTCCTTGTCTTTTCTCTTATAAGTTTTAAGTTTTCTTCTCGCTCCAAACTTATAAACGCAGTGCAAGTAAAGAAATATTTTCTCCCTCAACTCCGTTCAATAAACTTAGAAATGACTAATATATCCTTTGTTTAATTTAATAGTACTTTTTCTAAATATACAGTTTGTTACCTTTTTCACATCTTTCAACTTGATTCTATCATTTACGTACAGAACTACACCAAATTTATTTAAGTATATTGAATTTGACCCAGATGATTAGTAATTGGAGCTTTAGAAATATCAGCCCACAACATGCCTCTATTTTCTCTCTTTCTGGCTTTTCATTCATAGAGATAATAGCACATCTGAATTATCTACTACCTACAGTGAAGCGGCATGTGTTATATGAAGAAACATCAATAACACTGCAAGTGACGGAACACAAATGGTTGGGACAACGCCGCACTGACACCTGTTTGTGAGATTATTTTTGGGGGAAGGATTAGGAAGGAAAAGTTCTTCCCGACAAAAATTGGAATGAAAAAACTTTCCCTTTCCCTCCAAGACAAAACTCGCAAACACGACCCTAAGAACCGGTCCATGGAAGACCATTCATAAAATGAATGACTACTTGAAGTGCTTCCATGAAACTGGACATTAACCAACTCCAGCCAGCCAGCTAGCCATCCCTTCTCATTTGCAGACCAATTAACCGGAAACAAAAAAGTAAAAATAAAATAAACTTGACAAGAGAAGTTTAAAGTTTTGCCTTAGCATTATATGAAAACTGTTAACAAAATAGCATCTACTGAATAGGCATAAAGGTTTCTAGAGAAAGACATGCATGGCTGTACAGCTTCCATCTAAGAGTGCCGCCATTCAGAAAAAACATGCTTCACCTGCTGAGGCTCTTTGGCATTGAACATCAATCCTGTCCAAGAGTTTCATATATGGATAGGTTGAAGAACGATCCAGTGGGTTGTTCGCACCTTCTCCTTTCTTTGTACACTTTACTGCCATCATCCTTGGGGCATCCAACGTCATCAAAGCCGTCTTCAACAGGCTTTTTCAGATGAATGATCTTACCGAATAACCGGAACGAAGTAATACCAACTTTAGGTGAAGCATTTACGGACTCGTTTTCGAAGTAGCTCATTGCCAAAGAAGTGCACACTACTCTGGCTATCGGGAGATAAGTTGTCCAACTGTGGAACAACCAATATTCAGCTCTGTAAGACACAGTTTCCACAATTGGTGACACATTAACCATTGAAATAGTCCGCTGCACCTTTGATGGGTATTTTCACGAATGAAGCTTGATAAACTGGAAAACACAAATTCGATCTTGCCTGGCTCCCTGACATGCTAGCAGGGAAAGAATTAAAATTCATCAATGATGGATTTCAAGTGCCTCACCATTGAATTATTTAACCCTGACATAGGAAATAGAGGTTTCTCCCACCTCCATCACAGAACTAGCAACCCCAGGATCCTGAGGAACGTCTACACTTCTTTGTGGGTGGGAATTCTGAATAGAACGTGAATTGGTTGTTGGCACGACATACTCGACTTGCCAAAGGGGCTCACCCTTCTTCAACGTTTTCTGCAGCACTTTCAGGTTCGTTCCCACGGTAAACCCTGTGACAAGGGAAATATGGAGGAACTCCTGACCAATATTAAAGGAGATTATCAAACAAGGGTCAGAAGAAGAAAAGCATTTTGATTTCACTTAAAATATTTACTTCTAACCTTGTTCTGTGCTGCTTAATAAAGGAATTTTATCATCACTTCCCCTTTAATCTTAACATAGAAAACGCACTAGGTACCTATTCAATATGTTTACCAAGCTATATAAATGTAGCTAGTATAAACAAGGGATGCAATTTTCTTTAAGCCTCAAAGTTCCTTATTTGAACAGAATATATAGTATAAATTTTCCTACTTGCTACAGTTGCCATAGTTTATAACCTGGTGTCCGATATATTACCAGGCACAAGCAAATTATGAAAGACATAACCACTTTAAGCATGTGCCACATGCATACGCATAAAATGCTAGCTAGAATATGAATTTCCCATCAGTTGCATGTGCCTTTTTGCACTAATATTTTAAAATCCCTCTTATTTTATATCTTTAACAGCCAGACAATATAAACATCAGCCCAATTGAAAGAATTAATCCAGGATAAGGCTAGTAAAGATTTTTAATTGGGGCGAAAGCGAAAGAGCTAACGGAATCAAGGATGGCATTAGTAGTTCGAAATATGTTCCTCGTACAAAATCTAAAATAGTAAATCACAGTAGGAATATCAGACATCTTGCCATTCTTCTAACTATTTACCTCCGTAACAGATTCATAAAGACAGAAAGCTATTTTACTTCTAATCTTCCATTATAGACCACGAACAAATTATTTCAACGTTTAGACTTTGAGCTTCTGAGGGTGGAAAATATTATTGAGTTTTATTCATGAAACTCAGTATATCCTGTATTCTGGAATGGAAGTTTACCAACGTGCATAGAGATTCCAGGCATATAATTAATTAAGATAATAATACACTTTGCACCCCAAATGTTATAGGCATATTGAGGTTTGCCACTCCAAAACTTTCTAAACGTGCCCACTTGCACACCCTAACTTACATTTAAAAAGAACACCTTTCCGAACTCTCAGCAGATCAAAAATGACTGGGAAGTTCAGGTTACTCTATTTTTTAGGGGTAAAAATAGGTAAGCCATCAAAAAAAATAGTATAAATAACATTAAAAGTAATTAAATGAAAATAAAAAATGAAAAAATTAAATGTATAATACCCAAAAACTTTACTTCTACTGTTTCATTGCCAATCAAAAAAGATATTTTTTTTTTTCTACCCCAATCGATTTTAACCGTCAACCAAACCTTAAACCCATATCAAACCCAGATCCGATCAACAAAATTTCTTCACTCAATTAACTAGAAAACATCAACAACCATACATAATTTTGGACGTAGATTTTAGGTTTGAGGCTATTGTGATGAGAAGCATGAAGATGAAAAAGGAGGAGCAATATATTGAATATGGATTTTATCTGGTTTTGGATTAGAAAACTTGGGAGTTACAATTAGAGAATAAAATTAAAATGGAAGGGGGACATAGGGGGTTAAAATTTCTTTCTCTCTGTCTTTCTCTATACTGTGGGGGTGATGAAAAGAGAGCTGGAAGATGAGTTTTTCTTTTCTATCTCTAATCTCTAGATCTGCTCTATTTTTTATTGGATCGAAAGAGAGAAGGAGATGTTTATAACGGTTGATGAAGGATTAGGATGAAAATAGAGGAGGAATGTGTTAATGGGTAATGACGAAATTGACGATTAAAGAAAAAGAAGAGAGCAATAGTCGAAAAGGGATGGTGGGTTTAAACAAGTTGGGGTTAGTGTGAAAAAGATGAAACAATGTTTGGAGTGAGAGAGAGAGAGAGATAGTTAATTTTTGACCCGTTGCGAATTCTGAGCGACTTTTGTCTTTTGTTACGCTAAGTAAAACATTATTTGGGTGGCTACCTCAACATGGGCCTTTAAAATTGGAGGTACAAAGTGTATTTTAGTCTTGAATTAATTGTAAAAGTAATAAATTTTGAATGCCAATTTGAGGAAAAAGAATTCTTTTAAAATCACTCCTAACTCCTCAGGGTGCTAACATTTGACTTGCAAAAATAATTAATTGAAAGTAATTAAATTTTGAATGCAAATGAGGAAAAAGAATCTTAAAATCACCTCTCTATCTCCTCAGGGCTACATTGGTTTGCAAAAACATATGAATCGGATAAGACTATTTGTACTTCAAACCTTAACACCAGTAAGGACTTATTTTATCATTAGTCTATTATTTAATCTTATGGTTAATTTGTCATTTCTAAGGTCATTTGATTAACCTCAAAAGAAGATTAAATAATACCACATTTTCATCTTGGGATTTATAATTCATCCTGAAGATGACCTTAGAAATTACAAACATAGTCTGTGGGATTAAATGGACTGACTAATCAGAGGATAAAAAAGTCCGTTGAGGTAATAAATTAGTACCAAAAAGTCTTTGTATCACCCGTCATTTTCGCAACAAAAAAGTAGCCTAGGAGTTCAATCCCTAGGGTCATGGCTCAATTTGAAAATTATTTATAAATCTTTAGAAAAATTACAAGCGTAAAAAAAAACCCGTTTGCGAGATCTACGCAAGAAGATCGAAAAGCTGTTGGAAAATCCGGTCGAGTCGATTTATGTGCAAGCAAGCAAGATTGATGATGATATTATGAACACTGGTTGGGCCAATGTTATACAAAAAGAAAGTATAAAAACACTGGTATATTGACATTGTTGCATTCCCTTCTACTGAATTCATTAGATATGTATCAACCCATCTCAAATCAGTCTGCAAAAACCACAACATGGTACTTACCTGAAGAAATTATTTCGACCATTGCATCAAAACGCAAAAACTACTAATTTGATCCACGGAAAACCCGAAAGTGCTAGCAGCTGAATATTCTCCATGTTTCACGCTAATTTAAGCTAACATAATTCAAACAATGCTCTCCACCCTATATTAGAAAAAACTCAATCTGAATGAAGTTTTTTTCTGCTGATGTTCTAACAAAGTCAGCTCCACGACTAACTTACCATTCTTTTGGTTTGGATGTCAAAACTTCGCCTCAATCTGGACTTCCCCTTTAATCTAGAGCATTCTACCATCTATACTTAACATCGTCACATACTCCAATCTATCTTGAAGGTTGAAGACAAAGAAGAAAAGCTTCCAAAAAACGTATTTGCTATTGTCCTAAGAAGATAAGGCAGAGTTAAAATACCAAGTTTAGACAGGACGGAGGACAAGGCCAGTGTAGTGTTAATCTCACAAGTTTAGACTTTTTTAGGGATTTTTGTATCGTTTCACGTGTCTTTATTAGGACTAAATATTTAACAACTATGTAATAAAAAAGAAAATTAACCAAGTCCTCAGTTTCCTGCTTATATACCTAATAGTTCTAGGCTTGGATTACATTGGATATAAAGACCCACTGATATGGTCGTAGAACAAAATTATAATTACTTTTCTTTTCAAGGCAAAGGAAAACATTTCCGATAACTATTCACACCAACCAGCAACATAAAGTATCACCAGTAATGGCCCAATGCCATAGATTTAAGATAGCCTAACAGCCCAAGCAACTAAGAATACCCCTTTACTGTCCCCTTTAGCATCTGTTCATAGAGGACTAAATCGCATTTATAGCAAGGACAATATTAAGAAGGGTTTGTCCCCATTGCAAGGAGGTTTGGCACGAACTGCAACAAAAATGGTTGAGATCATCAGCAAAGGAGGGACAAGTGACCAGGTAGCAATGAACAGAGGGTCCAAAATAACATATTGCAAAGGGAAAAAGATAGAAAAGGATTGTTCCCTTGCAACATTTGCTCAACGAAGAACCGACTACCAAAATGGTGAAAATCGAATCTTCAGTATAATGAGGACAAACTGACCAAACACCAAACTGTCAAAAGGACCCAAATTCATTTAATGGTCAATGGATACAAGAATTCAATCTAAAATGTTGTGTATTAAAAACTCTTTCATATTTTTCATTTCTTTAATATAATGCCCTTGGAGGAGTCACCCCCCCCCACCCCCCCCACCCCCCCCGCCCACCCCCCCCCCCCGAGCGCGAACCTCCCACGCTCCTTTAGCAAGATGATAGTGGAAGTCTCGCGTTGTTCTACCGTTTCACCACCAAGGGGCATGATGGAAATGCGTTACCTTTTGATAATTATCATTTGCACCACACGTCTTCAGTAAGGAACTGGATCAAAGGAAAAAAAAAGAAAACAAGACAGAGAGAGATGGACAGAATATAGGATTTCCATATCACGTGAAAGTACGCCAAGATACAATCCTTCCTTTCTCCCGCCTCCACCCCATCCCCCCCCACCCCCCCCCGCAAACCACCCCAAATCCCCATTCCTTTAGGACCATAGACAAAACAGAATTGATCACAACTCTTGTCCAAGCATCACAAAATCAAAGAAGATAGCTTTCATTGAGTATTAATAATGCTTTTAAGGACAGACGGATAGCTATTTGTAGAGATAGAAGTTTATTGAAAAACAATGTTTTTTAAAAAGTTAGCAAAGAGAAGTCAGTATCAAACACTCCAACCTAAAAAGGCTAATAAACAAACTTATTCCTTCTCGAAATGTCTCCTCATTATTCAATTTATATGTTAAACCATATGTATATACATATGTACTTTTTGTTGTGTGTCTACATATATTGGACCATTATAGAAAACTAATTTGATGGAATAATTAATACTAAAAGTACAATATTGTTCCCTCAGGTTTTGGGGACCCATGTGACATCGCCATCTTGAATTTAAGGTATTACCGAAATTCTTCCTTCAGGTAAAATTTATCAGTGCAAAAAAGTAGACCAACGTTTTGTTTGACCGATTAAATCTTTTAAGGATTTAACTGGATAACAAGTGCTGATTTGGTTAGTAAACAAAGTTTAATGTTAATGTTTTTATAATCTATTTTCGTAGCGAATCACTCTTGCCACTTTGGACCAAGCAGCTTCTCCGTTCCAGCCAAACCTCTTTCAAGTGTTGATTGTATATTTCGTATTTTCTGAAGGTTGAAAAAAAAAACTACGGAAAAAGCCACAGCAGTCAACAAATAACCATGCTCTATAGAAAATAGAACCTAAAACAGATCAACATCTGAAGTTTCAAGAAAAATATAAAACACTGCAAATCACCTCAAATCCTCACCATTTCCAATCCATACCACAAGGTCCACAACTCATTTACAGAAAACAGAGGACGCACAAGGAATTAATTCAGATCTACAGAGCTTCTGTATAAATAGTACGCGCCATTTCCTGGAAAAAAACAACTCTTCTGCCTTGATTACATTATGCCAGCTGGCATCCGATTTCTAACACTAATTAAAAAAATTATTTATATAAAATTTGATTCTAACATTTAAGAACTTCCCACGATTAAATATTCTCAATTCTAGTAGTTGAGAGATATCGCCATGACTATGAATCTACTCAGAAAGGGGTCATGTGTTAGCCCTCAGTTGGTCTTGTAATTGTGCTGGGGCTTTGCAGATGTATGTTCACCATTTGGGATTACCACACAAAAGGGATTTCGCACACCAAGCTCAAAAAAAACTGTCGGTGCTTTCCCATAATAATCATACAATAATAGTTATTATGGTAGATATCTAACTTCATCAGCCTCAAGTAAACAATGATTGCCTTGCACAAAAAGGTGAGTCCTTTAGGATGGCGAATGACAAACATATAGTTCCAATAATGGATGGAGGCACCACTACTTAAGGGGTATTCCTGGTTTCAGCAAAATTTATTTTAGAATAGAGTATTTGTAGGAAAAATTCGTTTTTTAACAGGACCTAAACACTATGATCCTTTTCCAAAAGGGACCTCTTATGTAGGACAAGGTGGGAAAGAAGAAATAATGAGAGTACCTATTTCCACGAAGAATCT